>JASXTE010000002.1:46492682-47692682 GCA_030280995.1 Hemileia vastatrix
TTATTTTCAGTTTATTTTCAGTTTATTTTCAGTTTCTTTTCTGTTTCTTTTCTGTTTCTTTTCTGTTTCTTTTCTGTTTCTTTTCTGTTTCTTTTCTAAGTCTTTTCTGTTTCTTTTCTGTTTCTTTTCTGTTTCTTTTCTGTTTCTTTTCTTTTTCTTTTCTTTTTCTTTTCTTTTTCTTTTCTTTTTCTTTTTCTTTTTCTTTTCTGTTTCTTTTCTGTTTCTTTTCTGTTTCTTTTCTGTTTCTTTTCTGTTTCTTTTCTGTTTCTTTCTGTTTCTTTTCTGTTTCTTTTCTGTTTCTATTCTGTTTCTTTTCTGTTTCTTTTCTGTTTCTTTTTTGTTTCTTTTCTGTTTCTTTTCTGTTTCTTTTCTGTTTCTTTTCTGTTTCTTTTCTGTTTCTTTTCTGTTTCTTTTCTGTTTCTTTTCTGTTTCTTTTCTGTTTCTTTTCTGTTTCTTTTCTGTTTCTTTTCTGTTTCTTTTCTGTTTCTTTTCTGTTTCTTTTCTGTTTCTTTTCTGTTTCTTTTCTGTTTCTTTTCTGTTTCTTTTCTGTTTCTTTTCTGTTTCTTTTCTGTTTCTTTTCTGTTTCTTTTCTGTTTCTTTTCTGTTTCTTTTCTGTTTCTTTTCTGTTTCTTTTCTGTTTCTTTTCTGTTTCTTTTCTGTTTCTTTTCTGTTTCTTTTCTGTTTCTTTTCTGTTTCTTTTCTGTTTCTTTTCTGTTTCTTTTCTGTTTCTTTTCTGTTTCTTTTCTGTTTCTTTTCTGTTTCTTTTCTGTTTCTTTTCTGTTTCTTTTCTGTTTCTTTTCTGTTTCTTTTCTGTTTCTTTTCTGTTTCTTTTCTGTTTCTTTTCTGTTTCTTTTCTGTTTCTTTTCTGTTTCTTTTCTGTTTCTTTTCTGTTTCTTTTCTGTTTCTTTTCTGTTTCTTTTCTGTTTCTTTTCTGTTTCTTTTCTGTTTCTTTTCTGTTTCTTTTCTGTTTCTTTTCTGTTTCTTTTCTGTTTCTTTTCTGTTTCTTTTCTGTTTCTTTTCTGTTTCTTTTCTGTTTCTTTTCTGTTTCATTTCTCTTTCATTTCTCTTTCATTTCTCTTTCATTTCTGTTTAATTTCTGTTTCATCTCTCTTTCATTTCTCTTTCATTTCTGTTTCATTTCTGTTTCATTTCTGTTTCATTTCTGTTTCATTTCTGTTTCATTTCTGTTTCATTTCTGTTTCATTTCTGTTTCATTTCTGTTTCATTTCTGTTTCATTTCTTTTTCATTTCTGTTTCATTTCTGTTTCATTTCTGTTTCATTTCTGTTTCATTTCTGTTTCATTTCTGTTTCATTTCTGTTTCATTTCTGTTTTATTTCTGTTTCATTTCTTTCATTTCTTCTCTCTTCTCTTACCTTTTCTAAAAAAAAAAACTTTAAATAAAATACAAATATAATAAAATAAAATAATAAAATAAAATTGCAAAATAATTAAAACATATATCAAAAAAAATCATTTTCTTCCTCTCTAAAATTTATTTTCATATTTCATTATCATATTCTTTTCTAAGAAAAATTCTTTTGCTTTCATTTTATTTCAAAATTCAATTTCTTTTACGTTTTCTTTTCTTTTCTGTTTTCCTCAAAATCAAAGCATTAAAAACACTCAAACAATCAACACATTTTTCCTCAACAATCAACCTCAAATCAAACTTTTTTTAAAAAAAACTAAATTTCTTTATTTGCTTCTCTCTAAATTTTTGTCCTTAAAATATTTCTTTTCTTTTTTTTTCTCTTGAAATATTCTATCTTAAAAAGAACATATTTTTCTTTTTCTTCTTCTTTTTATTTTCTTCTCTTTACATAATCAATAAAAAATTTAAAACAAACAATCACCGCACAATATGGGGGGCGGACTTGCTAGCAAGTCCGCAACCTTGCACCCAAACTCACCATAGATTGAACACACATTGAGCTATTGATAAAGGAACCATACAATCAGGGATGAACACCACTCAGCAGAACAGTTTTAGGTGGGTGTTCAAGTAGAGTTCAGTATGGGTTCAGTATGAGTTCAGTCTGAGTTCCATCTGAGTTCCATCTGAGTTCAGGTTGAGGACTTGCTAGCAAGTCCACCCCCTATATTGCGTAGTGAATGAAATATAAAAATATTTAAGAATAAAAAACTATATACAAAAAAATTTTTTTTTTCTATTTTAATTTATTCTTTTTTAAATTATCTTTTCTTACAACTTTCTTCAAATCAATTTCTTCATCTTCTCTATGATATGTCGAATTCTTTTTCAACTCTTCTCAAAAACTTCATCACCATCTGGAAACACAACCTCCACAATGTCCAACAACTCTTTGGCTATAGCATACAATGCCAAATATACAATCTTCCCAACCTTGTCACATAAGCCCTTGATGAATGAAATTTAAGGAGTGTGGCATTGTTGCTTGGACCATAGTTGATCCAAGGCTTTGACCATCAAGTGGGCCTCCTCAGAACTTGATGGATAATTTTAAACTGGCCATTTGACCTCAGCAGAAATTTCATGGATAGGACTGCTGGTCGATGCTATGGGAATATCCTCTGTTGTCTCCACACCCTAAACAACAACAATAAAAAAAAAGAGATAATCAGTTACAATTGAAGTGAGAAGAATTAAATTAAAACAAACTTCCCCAAATTCAGGATCTACTTCAAAGAAAAAGGGTTTTCTTAATCACCTCTACCTCTTCACCATTGTCCTCAATGATTAGTTGATGTCTCTTCAACGTGGAAGCCTTCTCCTTTTCTTGCTCTGCAGCACCTGAAATACCTTTTTCCATTGTGTCCTCTAATATCATTCACCTCCCTGAGGCTACATCTGTAGCCCAGTCTGCTATCTTTGACTTCTCCTCCTGTCTAATCCCCTCCAACTCATCCACCTCCAAATCACTAGTCTTAGGCACATCTAATATGTCTTTGACGATGGCCTTCAAGTTGGCAATTGACCAAAATTTAGAGGAGGTGGACGGCTTGGCGTTATCATTGAGGGCCAATGTGTTACAAGTCACTTGACGCCATTAAAAAAACTCACACTTCTTGTGAGGACCTTAAGACACTATACTTTCCACACGGGCCATGAAAGGAGTCTTGAATTGCCTAGTGGGGAGCCCCCCATCAGCTCCAGGGTGAGAAGGCGTAGAGTTTGGGTCAGTATGTTCAGGCATTATAATTAAAATGAATAAAGAAAAAAATATTAAACTATAAAAGAGGGAAATGATTTTGAAAGGTGAATAATGATATTTTCTCACGCTCAACAGTGCTTGTGTTTTATACCCGGGCATCTGTCACGCGCCACGTGACCTTCAAAGCAAAAGTACCTCAATCATACCACTATTCAAGCCTAACCTCAAGCAATATGCAAAAAGCAATCTTAAAACAATAACATTCTATGGTGTTCTCAAATTAGCTGCACTGTTCAAACTGTAAAGTATCCTAATTTTAAATACACTTATAATTTTCAAACATAAGAAATCTACATGCGCTGTAGTGCTAAAGTCTAGGCAATTTTCCAAAAGGGGTAATTGTTGGCATGAGGCTAATTAGTAGGTTTGGGAAGTAGGAACAGGAAAGAAGGATTATAAGGGTAGATTATTTTGTAATTGGGAGCTCCAGTGGATTAAATAGGTCTGTGAGTAATATGGTGGCTGTTTGGTTAATGGGTCAGTGCGAGGAGGAATAGGATATTTAAAGGTTGTTACTTTCTTGGACAATTCCTTAGAATTAAATTATAGAAAATATTTGTGATAGTAGTTGAACTTATATTAGGCTATTATTATATTTGTCCTTTTCTTTTCTTAATAATCAAACTCATTTAAAATTCTAAAATACTTAAATCTTCCTTTGGATTATTAAATTACAACTCTTCATGAGACTACCACAATATTTAGTGTCCCTAAATTATACATTAATTATTTCTTGAGAATATTAAAAACCATCTTAGTTACTCAGTTCTATTTTTGACTCCCTTCCTTGAAGTAATCCTCTGTGCTCAGAAGTTGTAATTTCCCTTATCCTTTTCTCTCACTTATTTTAAGATCATCATCCACCTTGTGCATAGGTTTTCTGGTGAAAGTTCTCAGTTGTATGCTATTCACCACAGAAAAAATGGGGGGGTATTGCTAGCAATACCCCTTGCTTGAACTCCGTTGAGCCACAAATCTATGCCTGAATTATGCACACATCATCACCATGTAGGAAATTTTTTGGCCTTACATTTGGTCAGAGATTTGTCACAAATTGAGCTCAAGATGAACCTACATTGATCACCGTTTGATCTTGAAAAATCCTAATTTGATCATGAGTTGAACTCCCTTTGATCTCACTTTGATCTAACATAAGCTTTTGCATATCCAATGTGTCAAATATTCACTTTCAAAAAGATTCGTAATGAATTTCACATGGAATATTAGAAACAAAACCAGTAATTTTGAGTAAATGGCTCATCAAAATGATTAATCTACAACAAAATACCATCAAAATTCAATCTGATTACTGAAAACTTTTGGTAAAATGACTAATAGATATTTAAATTGGAAAATAATATTCTATTTCTCAATTTCAAATTCAAAATATAAATCCTCGTTTGAAATGTGAATTTTGTAGATTCCTTGCCTTCCTATATTATGAGTAATATTTGAGGTATTTTACACCTTTGTAAATATGGTGATGTGCTGCTAGATATTATCTCTGTTTCAATTCAACTTTATTGAAGCTTGATTCTAGAATGATACATATTTTATAACTATTTTGAGAAAAAAGTCACTAGTAATGAATTTAGCCTTTTATCTGTCCTTTATTAAATCCCACTTAATCCTACTTAAATTAAAATTGACCCACAAAACCGTTATTTGGAATATTTTTTAGCCCAGGATGATTCAAGATTGGAGCAAAATATTATTTTAAATATCCAATATGCCTATTGATTAAATTTCTTCAAGCTTACTTAAAATTCAAATTAACTTTCACATGAAATATTAAACACAAAACTTGAAAATATAGTATTTAAAATCAAAAAAAAAAAATAATATAATATGCTTACAACAAAATTTTCTTTCTGGATTAAATGAAAAAAAAAATTGTTCATTTGTGAAAATCAAAAAAATACTATCCATCCTGAATTTAGAATTCATTTTAAAAATTTAATGCCCCCTCACTTTCAAGTTTATCATGTATTTCAAAAATTATATTTTTAATAATTTTGTGAATAGTACACCTGAGATATAAACTTGGGGATATCAAAAACTAAAACATCAGCAAATTGAAATGTTTTTTATTGTTATGAATGGAAATAATGATTGAAAAACACCATTAGAGCAAGTTGGATTTTGAATAATAGGCATACTTTCTCATATAAATTTCAATAAAAATAATTTTTATTCTTACATAAGTTGCGGTGGATACATTTGAGCTCAAAAAGAATTAAAATTGACAAAATAAGACTTCTATAATTCATATTAAAAATGAAATCACCCTTCATTATCTACATGTAAACTATTTTAAATTAAATAATTTCAAAGTCAGTATATACTGATGTTTCTTCTAAAAACTTTATTATATAGATTAATAGTCATAAACAGTTGACATAGATTTTAACTTTATATAAGAAATCTTTAATGCATAAAATGATAAAAATATCTTTTATGTAAAAAGTGATGAAGGAAAAAAATACTATTAAATTTTTGATGCACTATCAATAAAATTGAAGATAGAGCATATCAAAAGTTTAAACTTAATTTCAATTTTTATATCATCATTTTATATTCTTTTACTTGAGTAGAAAACAGATTTTAAATCTCAATATAATTTTAAATCCCATTAGTTTGTAGATTTCAACATTTGAAACTATGAAATAAATATTTATGAAAGAATTTTACAATATTTGCCCTTCTAAAAACTCATAAATCCAACTTCAAATCTTCTAACCTTCACAAGTAACCACAATGCATTCTGAAAATACTCTATATTTAAATAATTAAAGGTAAATAAAATTATATTTTTATTCTTTATTTCAATTTTTGTAAATAATATATATATATATATATATATATAATTTCTTAAAAAGTCTAAGAGGGAACTTAATAGTGGTTTTGGCATTAGATATATAGATTCAACTTTCAAAAAATTTGTTTGGAATAAATTACAAAGACAAAAAGGATATATTTTGATGAAAGAATACTGATTTAGGTTCTCTTAAAATTTTATTAACCATTTTTATAGAATATTAATCCATGGTTATCATTCTTTATGATATTATCATAGAATTTTTTCCTTTTTTAATATAATGATTTTCTATTGTGTGGTATGTAGGCTAAGATAAGTTTAAAAGATTTATTGAAGATATATATACCAGAAACAGTATAATCTGTAGATTTATAACTATAACTTACTTTTCTGATGTTTTACATCATTGATAAGTAGCTCATGCATCACATAAGTAAATAATTATAGTCTCTGGAAATAATTTCTTGTAAATTTCAAATTTTTTGTTATTCTTAAAATCATTACTCAAATAAACTAAAAATTTCTTCAAATATTGATTGAAAGAAGGAGTTACAAAATCTTATTTTGTAGTTATAAAAGTTTGAGTTATTTTTCATATTATCAAGTATAATGAACATTTGTAAATTTTAACTTGAAAACCAGTGATCATAACAAAGTAATACTGGAAGAATCAGATAAAAAGGGTGGAATAAAGTCATAGCACAACAGGAAATGATACAAAATTGTTGATTTTTGGCTCACAAAATTCAACATATTCTTAACATATTTTACCACCTTTAGATAATGTTTAGTGGATTTTAACATTATTATAACATGCAAACTTAACAATGTTTTGATTTTTTTAACAAAAATAAATATTGTTAGATCATTTTTTTAAAAAATATGACTTATTTTTATGCTTTATCTACAATAGTTAGTAGTTTTTTTTGCAGAAATTACTTGTTTTGATATTCTATTTTTGAATTTTTTAAGAGAGTTCATTGCATTAAAGTTTTGTATTAATTTTTCATTAAAGAATCATATTTTAAATCTAGAGATTTGGTTTTGAAATAATATATATTTTTATGTTAATTGACCCATTTTTTTTGGATTGATAAATTATGTTAAAATTGGGATTACTTATTTCTAGTGAGTGTACATCATAGTTTGTTTTCAAATCAAAGATTAATAAATGGTGAAATTTGGTAAAATTCTAAATATCTTTTAAACCTTTTTGATTTAAATAATGTTTAATGTTATGTAATCATTCTATAAGTAGAACACAGTTAAAATCTGATAATGCTACATTGCTTTCAATTTCTAATACTAAAATTCTATTCTACTTGAAACAATGTAAACTAAAGCTTGGTATCTCATAAGAAACTCACAATTTTCAAAAATCATATTTCCAACTTTTTAAACATGATACACATTAAAATATATTTTTAGAATAATTTCCTAATTAGTTTCAAATACTAGAAAATAATGACCTCAATTTATTTTAATACTTAAACCATTCTGATGAGTGAATTTCACAATCCTCTAAGTAACATATGGTTACCATTTATACACATATGCATGATTTCTCCTTTTGTTTAATTTTAGCTGAATCTAAAAAGTAAAATCACATGTTGAATATCATCTTTAGATAATCTTCTTATATTAGAAGCTAATATTTCATATGAGAAATTTGTTATTGAGTTTGGGAAACATTAATAAGTGTTGGGTATTATAATTGAGCCATGTATTCAAGTAAATAAAAAAGGATGACCTTCTAAATATTTCATATATATATATATATATATATTTATATATATATATAATAAAAATTAATAATATAGTAGCTTTTAACCATGGTTTTATACTAATGTCATATAAAAAAAGGTATTGAACTAAAAATTTCAGTAAAGAAAATAAAAATAAGATAAGTCAATATTCTTGTTTATATTCTCATATTTTTGAAATGGCTTACTTAAGGGAGAAAATTATTTGGTTTTAGAGTACAAGAATTTCTAGATAAAAATCTTGACAATATAGTTTGACCCTCTCAAAAAGAAAATTCCTAAAATTTTACTATCACATTTTATATATTTGTTAAGTAATAGAAAATGGAGTTGTGTCTTTGACAATGAAGCTTTAGAAAATGAAATAAATGATTTAACTTTATAATATAATTTTTGAAACAATAAATCATGTATTCAAAAAAAATTATATATCTTACAATTAAGATAACAGTATTAATTAAGCAACTCTAACAACTTTGGAAAGAAAACAAGAAAAAAATAATTAGTGAAATGAATAAGTTATTTTTAGAATTTAAGGAAACTTAATAGCTCTACCTGTAAACTAGCCTTAAAACAGGTTTAGATTTGACGTGTGGGAATTCATACATAGTACCCTTCCATCAGTAGAGCAGAATAAAATTTATGTAGTTTTATTTTATTAATTTATAATAGTATTTTTATTTTTGGCTTTTTCATTAGTATAACTATATATTTTTTAACTTTTTTGTTTTTCATAACATGAGTTCAAAGCTGCACATCACTACTTCAAGATGAAACTCCATATAATGTAATAAATGAATGATATATTATAATGAATTTTACTAGAGACTTTTCAAAAATGGTGATTAAGAATTATTATTATAATTTTTTAAATTTTTATTATTATTCTATCTCTTGAAAGGAGATGGCCATATCTCAATTTAATTAGTTTTTCCTCAGAAAAAATTATTCATGATCTAAATAAAATTGCATTGCTATTAACTAGATGTTATTATACAATTTTACAAATTTTTTTATCTGAAAATAGTTGAAAGTATGTATAAATTAAAGTGTTTCCACATAGTCTTACTATTATCCCACCATAATTTTCACATTTAGATTTCATTATAACTGTAAAATAAGTTTTTCAATAATTTTAAAAATACCTTAATATTTAATAATTTAGTTACATAGTAGATTTTTTATCCTTTTTTTTAAATGAGGCTTATTATATAAACACCACTTTTAGATTTTTTCTATTTTGATGTCTGATAATTTAAATTTTCATTTAACTACCCAAATTATATAAAAAAAAATTCAAAAGTATATTTTTTTAATGTACTCTTTTTGATAAACTTATTATTTCTTATAGGTTATTCTTAAACTATTTATTGTAATTAATTACCCACTCATTTATGGTCTGTTATTGTTGTTAATTACATACAGACAAAATAAGGATACTCTCATATTATATTGGAGTTTTAAATTAAAAAGTAAATACTAGTGGCTGGTATTAAATATGAAGTTGTTATAACTAAGTTGAACAATAATTAATGATTAAATGGCATTGTATATTACAAATTTTATTGAATGTAAATAAAAATAACACTCAAGAAAATATATAAGATATATATATAACCATTGTATATCAAAAATGAAGTACTTATCAACATAATCTTTTTAAATGATTTTCAAATTTACTTAAAGAGACATTAATATTACAAATTCAAATTTTATATCAAATATAAAAATATTATTATTTCATTTTTAATTATTTTACAAAAAATTTGAGTTACAAAGTAATTTAATTCAGTATTTAATGAATGTTTTTGAAAAATATTTTTAAAAATAGAAATAACCCCTCACAAAAAAAATATAATTTTTTTTACTTACAATTTGCACCATATTTCTACCCTTAAAATACTGGTATTCTTCTAACAAAAATATTTTTTAAATAAATTTAAAATTTTTTTCATTATTCAATTACAAAATGTCAAATTTATAATTTATTTTACCTTACTAAAAAATTTAGTTGAAAATTTAATTTTGTATTTCCAAAAAATAAACTTAAATGTCAAAAATTAAAAAAATAAAATTACAAATATAATTATGAGAAAGAGGTAGATTAAATTTATAATATTCATATAAAAAAATTTCATATATTTCATGGTGTTTGAATTTTAAATTTAATGTATTAAAAAATAATTATTAAATAACCAAGCCAAATGAAATCGGCTTGGGTTTTTGGTATCACTAGCACTTTTTTTTTCTTATACTCACATTTTAATTTTAATTTTTTTTTTCTAGATTTCTCATTTTTTTATATGATTTTTAAGATTTTTATGACTGAAGTTGCTTTCAAACAACTTCAGTCTAACTTATCACTCACTTTCCCACCATATTGCACCTGGTAGGGAAAGTCGCTTCCATTTTAGAGACCAAAGTCCCTTGCAGGGACTTTGGTTTCTCTATGTGCATTGCACAGCCAGAAAAAAACTGGCTGTGCAATGCACTGCATGCAGCACATGCAACGCGCATCGCTGCTGCAAGTAATGCGCTTTTCATGCAGCAGCAATGCAGGCTGCATGCAGCGCGCATTGCATGTGCTGCCCATATCTCATGCAGCTGACTTGATATCAGCTGCATGAGATATGGAAGCAATTGTGCAATGCGCGTTACTTGCAGCAGCAACGCAGGTTGCACACAATTTTGTCCACCTCCCAGCCTAGTAAATTAGCTGGGAGGGTGGCAAACGTTACAGAAAGCAATCAAAGTCGCTTTTAGCGACTTTGATTGCTAGAAAGAGACACTTCCAGCCAGGGGAAACCTGGCTGGAAGTACTAAATTGCAATGTAAGGGACCAAAGCCAATTTCAAAGGCTTGGGTCATAAATTAAGGTTTCTAAAAAGCAGGCAGTATAAATCTGGCTGCAATAAAAAGTAAATTTTTTAAATAAAATACATAAAAAAATAAAAATGTGTTCAAATAAAATATACAACACTCTTCAGCCGGTAAGAAACAGCCTTCCATTGTTACACATAGAAACAAAATCAAATGTTTCTTTCAGCAACATTGGTCATGTTTCAATATTTTGAACCAAGTAAGATCAGGAAAAAGGTCACGGCAAAAAAATTGCATATTTATAAGTCTCCCAATTTAATATGGTGGGGAGGTTCATATTTTAGAAATAGGTGGTGCACATTATAGTTCCCTTTAAAAAAATTCAAAAATGAATTAATTTTGACGCAATTTAAATTTAAATGTGATGAGTGTATGTTTTTTAGCTACGTGAAACATGGTAGCTAGAATTACGTGGCGTCAATTTTTTTTAGATGTGAAATTCAGCGTTCCACAAATGTTCATCTGTACAACATGCAGCCATGTAAATTCTAGCTGAAATTAGTATATGCATAGGAAAAAATGATCATGCTGTGTACAGTGCCTTGGCAACATCATTCTTGGAATTTAGATGAAGTTTATCATATGACTTGGAGAGCTGCATTTTTTTGAAAATGAGATCAGTGAAAATTAATGATATCTACATCTGTTTGCCACCCAATTTCTTTTTCATTTCTCTTTCTCACTTACCTTTTTCAAAAATTATCCATCATATTTTTGCTTTATCATTTTGAGTTATTGGTACTATTTTCTTGACCTTATCTGATTACCGGTAAGCAAATTTTTCTTGCTATTGCATTTCATATCATTTTGGTTTGTTACTCTTTTTTACACTTTTGACAAGTTAATCTAATGATTCTAATTCTGAATTTATTTTTATGGTATCTTTTACTGTACCCTTTTGATTCATTAAAAAACAATTCTTTTTCAGTTAACTTAAAGTTTTTTTATTTTTTTGTCAATTTACTTTTCTTTATTCCTTATCAAAAATGTTCAATTTATTTATCTAACCATTTATTTTTTATAACAGTGATTATAAAATAAACTTTATAATTCATTTTGATCAATCAGCTACAAATGGAAGAAGATTTTATAGACATGTAAGTTCATGTTTTGCTTATCATTTTTCTATATTTCTTTAATACTTTCTCAACCATTATATTATTAATATGAAAAGTAAAACATCATCTCGTACTTGTTGAAAGCATAAGGATTATGTTTTGCTTTTCATAATAATAATTAGATTGTTTGTACTTTACCTTTAATTTATTGATTTTTAAGTTGTTTCAAAGTCTCGTACTTTCTGAAAGCATACAGGACAATGCTACAATTTAAAAATTAATAATTTATTGAAGTATAACTTTCTAAGTCAATATATTGGTCAGAGCAAGATTTTTCATTTTATATATGTGGATATGATAATTCTGTAAATTTTTTAATATTACTAGTGTATTGGAGTTATACTTTCATTATATTATTGATATTAAGTTTAGAGCCAAATCTCGTACTTGCTGAATGCATACAGGATAAAGCTATACTCTTTATATGTATAAATTAATAAAGTATACCTTTGAAACACTTTCTTAATATTTGAAATAAAGAAAAAGTATATAAATTTACTAATATGTAGATATGCTAAATTTTGTATTTCTAATATTGAAGATATGATAAAGTTAAAGGTATCAATTACTGATAATTGAAATTATGTAACTATTTTCTAATTTTTGATTTTTTTCTATTTTAAATCAAAATTGAATTCTCTTAGGATTGAACCATCAATGAGTAACAATTTGAAAAAAAAAACGGCCAGGGAAGAACTCTAACAATAGGTGGGCGAAAGACATTGCTACTGGAATGAAACTTGTAAACGCTCTTGGAATGGATACAAACGGGAAGAAGCCACATTTCTATGCACAATTTTATGCAAATAATATGACAGATTGCAATAATTATTACAATTTTTTTCCTGGATGTAGTATTTATAAACCAAAAGGTGTCTTAATACCTAATGTTCTTGTGCAGACTTTTGAAATTCATGAGCTCAAAGAACTAGATATGTTAGAAGCTACGGTGCAATGCATTAAGGATCTTTCTTACTGCGAACATAAAATTAAAAATAATGGTTATCATTGAAGAGCTGGTGGTGGCTTTATTTTAGATAGAAAGAAATCTTTATATATTCGTAAGTATCACTTTTTTTTAGTTAAATACTGAATTTTCGAATGCTTTTCCTTGCAGATGAATACACTGATGATATTGTAAAAACGGATGAATATAAAAAACAAATGAAGAGGATTGCAATGTACTTTGAATATTTTTTTAAAAAAATATCATATGTAAAGTACAATGAGGCAACTAATCTTTGCGCAAAACTTGGTATTCCTGGATTATCAAAAGTTTCTAGTGAAGAAGAGGGTGTACCGTTTGCTAGTAATTTAACTTGGACATCTGGAGGGAATGGTAATAGGTTCTCTAATGAGGTTCATCTCGATAAGGATGCAAGTGAGTATACTTTAGGAATATTTTTTCCTAAAGATACAGAAAAAAACACCATTCATATGAAGTATGATAAGACCCAACCACGACAAATAGGTGGAGAACTTATGTTTCCCGAAATTCGAAGTAAAATCAACTTTGAAGCAACTAATGGAATAACAGTGACATTATGGCCTGCCAATCAACTAAGGCATTTTACCTCATGATTTCATGAAATTCCTGGCTTCACTATGATAGGTTCTTCTATTCAAATCAGCACTAGACTTTTTCATGCTATAGAAAAGCTTAATGTTTTTGATATTGATATTTCAGAATACTTAGAAATTAAAAAAGAAAAATTTAGGTTAGAATATTTGATTAATGCTTTAAGAGATTTTTTGAAAAGAGATGACTTAATAGAGGAAGAAATAGAATCAGCAAAGTATTATTTATCTAATGTTAAGACAAATCTAAAAAATCTAGATATATAAATATTAAAAATTTATATTATATATACACAACTTAATGCAAATATAAACATGATAAATACTGGGAGTAGCTGTAACATTTTCAGTTTTGATAATTATAGTATTATCTATTTTTTTTATTTGTGAAATAAAATAATTTTTTTTCATAATATTATAAGAAAATTTGATTTACTTTTGAGGAAATATATAAGTTGTGAAATCTTTAAATGTCATTTTTATTAAATTGGTAGCAAAGGTTCTAAAATAAAAAAAACTATAATAAATAGATTGAAATATATTAGCCATAAAAATGTGCTTTTAACGCTACCAAATTAACTGTATAGTATTTTAGGTCAAACAGGCTTACTAATAAAAAAGTTAATAATAAAGAGTTGATGAAAGAATTTTGAATTAATAATAGATTAAATTGTATTTTTCTAAGAATGTACTCATTTAATTATTTAAATTGTTCTACTTCTGATTAAAAATGTTACAATCAACGAAAATATTTGTAATAATTAATAGATTATATAATATTAAAGGTAAAGTAACAAAACTAGAGCAGTTATCATATTTTTATATAAACAATAAAATATTTAAGAATTTAATACAAGTATTTGAAATCATATAAGTAGATTTTAAAATCTTTGTTATTGCTGGACTTACAATAATTTTTTTTAATAATTAATTTAGAAAATCATGTCAAAGGTTACTTAATAAATTTCAAAGATGGTCACATTTTTGACGTATTTGAAGAAAAATAACTTGAATTATACAAGATATATCATATAGACAGAACTTTATCTTTTTACATGTTGGAATATTAATTTATTGAAAGGCTATGTTTAGCAAAAAAAGGTGATACTGGCTGAATGGAGCTCCAGTGATTAAGAAAATCTGCAGAAATAGCCCTAGCAATTCCCGGAGGACTTGGGGTATCAAATTTTAAAGAAATGGATCACACTTGCCTATAAAAGGTTTTTTTAATGTTAAAATATAGTTATTTAAATTTTTCCAAATTATTTCTTCCATCAAATGATTTTTTTTTCATGTAAATTAAGAAACTTAACTTCTGATATTACCTCCAAGCATTCAGCTGCTGAAGCCAATCTATGATCTTGAGAGCTCAGAAATAAACCACGGACACCATTGATTATATAGAATGTGAAAGATTGATATTGGTGGTGGGAGTATTTAGAATTTATTTTTTTTAGTGCAGCCTTTTGTTTCTGTCTCATTATAGTCAGTTCAGTATTTTCGTTTTTCTCACTTGATTGTCGAGATTTGCTAGTCTTGCTACTTGTTATTGTTGCAGCACAATATTTTGATTTAAGAATGATAATTGACATAATTATATCAATGATAATATTGCTGATTTGAAGAAGAGTTGACATTGATATATCACGGGTTTGAAGTGCAGTGGGACCAACTTCTAAGCCATCAGAAATCGGACTCTTCAGATTTGAAAGGTGAGCTAGAAGCTGAAGACCACATTCAATTGGACAATCTGAGTTAATGTTTTGATGTGATGGAAGCTGGCTGAATTCATGTGCGGTCAGATAAAGTGAAGATGATATAAGAGATACCCATGAAGAACGGCAGTGGTCACTTGGGATCATTAATCTCATGAGCATTCGGATAAGATTGGATTCAGGGTGATACATTTTCTTTGTTGAGGAAAGAATTTCAGTATTTAAACCATCAGGATCACATAAATCTTCCATTTTTTTGAAATCAATATTATCGAGTACCCATAGCTGTGAGCTATCAATCTCTAAAAAAATATTTGCTACAAAAGGAAAAAAAAAATAAGAAAAAGAACAAAAGTCAAGACTAAAAATTATGGTAACTTACATAACTCAGTAAGTTTTGAAAGCCAATCTTCTCCACAAGATTTTTCCCAATGAAAAGTAAACATTGGAATATTTAACATGGGTTCTTGGGAAGAAGTAGAAGAGCGTAATTCGAGGAGAGTAACAATTTCCAACCATGACCTGAGGACCTTTGCCGTGCTGATTATACCTTTATAAAAATTATGAATTTTACAGAATTCCTCCTGCAAATCAGAGTCTTTTAGAACTGAGGGTGAATAAGTTAGAGGTTTTTTCGATATCTTGATTGGAGTTGATTTCATTGGTAGAGAAGCTTTCAAAGTGGACAAAGTAGGTAATTTAGGAGGTGATGGGTAATGCTTCTTAGAAATGAAGGAGTTTGGTGATGAGCTGTTTGAATCATCATCTTTATAAAACATATCGTCATGTCTTGAAGAAGATTTTAAATTTTACTTTTTTTGATGAACAAGCATAGCTTCATATTCTGACTGTTCATCATCGCTATTTTCATCCCTCTTTTCATCATTTTCATCAGGGAGAGGGCGTTTATGGATGGAACAATCTACAGCAGGTGAGTTTCTGGTACAAAATATCAAAAGAAAGATAAAAAGTATAATATGTAAGCAATAAAAGAGATATATAATAAAATTTTAAAGATAAAAGAATAACAATAAAAAAAAGGAAACAAGAATATACTCATTATCAAAGCCTTTGCTTTTTTTTTGAGATTTATTATTTGAGACATCGGATAATTCATTAGCAGAAGCCGGTTTAATACGTCGAACAAAAGAGGACCCTCGGGATAATCCCTTTTTCTTGGAGCGGATAACAGGTGTTTCAAGATTTTCCTTAGAAGTTGAAGCATGAGTTAAATCTGATGGTTCATCTGTCTCATCATCATCCCTAATGACAATGATTTCATCAGGAGGAATCATACCCTCCTCGTAAGCTACAAATATATATGAAGAAAAAAAATATTAATAATCTTATCTACTAATTTAAAAGGAGACAAAAAAGGTGAAGAACATACATTTTTTTAGGCTTTTCACATATCGGAGTAAGTCATTACAAGTGTTAGATAAATATGAAGGAGAAGGATTATTGTTAAGGATCTTGACAAGTTCTTCTGTTTTATCTCTAGCCAATTCAAGTAAATTGCGATACTGAACTCTCGTTATTTCCTGCCTCTCATTGCTAAGTACAATAGGGTTAGGTGCCATGCCATGTGGAAGACATGGTGCAAGCTCAAAAGCTTCAAAGCGAGTATCAATCAGAGAGTGGGATGAAACACATTCGGGTGCTGGAAAATCAATTTTTTGAAAAAAAAGATATAGAACATAAGTGAAATATATAAATTAAGAGAGAGGAAGATGATATACATACAAAGTGGAGGTGTAGGATTTTGTATACTAGACATATTGATTAATGAATATTAAAAAAAAGTATTCGATATCAAAAAATTATGATGTAATATGATAAATAATTATAAGAAACTCTATTCTAGAAAATTGAAGTTGATAATTTAATAGGATAAAAGATTGAATAAGATTAAAATTAAGGTGAGGATGAAAGAAAAAGAAAACATAAAGAGGGGGATTTTATATTATTTGAGCTTTTTTTAACATGTATTATTCATAGTGGGGTAAACTGAGTAACATGCTAAATCACAATCTGTTTATATTGAAGCGAAATTTGATGTAGCTAACAGAAAATACTAGTAATTCTTTGGGGACTTTTAGTGTGAAAAACAAATAGTAACAAATGTATATCCCATATGCAAATTGCCACAGGTAAATATAAAATTTTTTAAATTAGAATTTACTCCTAAACAATGGAGATACACTTAATTAGTATATTATATGAAAAAAAGGATAATACTTTATGAATATTTGTTAAATTTACTTTCAGATGACAATGAGAGATTCACATATATACTGATATGCCTCATCAAACAAGAAATGAATTATAAATATAAAGTTGGTAACATTAAAATTTAAGATAAGAATTTGTTTTTTAAGTGACAGAAGGAGTGTCAGGCTAGGGTGTGGGCACCGTGACCAAACCATTGATAAACTTAAATACAACTAAGGGAAAAAAAAATTGAATAGTTTTATTTTACAATATATCTTAGTCTGCACAAGATATTGCATTGTTGTCTCTAAATATACCAATATTGTTACTTTTCAAAAGTTATAGGACTAATAAGTTGATAAAATATTATTATGAATCACCCAATGAAATAACTTAAGCAACATTCAAAATTATTAAAATAATAATATTCAATTTGAGATTTGGATTAGCTAATTTTTCACAACTTACCACAGTTTTGATTAATATAATAAAACTTGAAAAAAATTGTTGAGATAACCTAGAAATGGGTGCAAGAAAATGATGAAACATATGACTTGAAACTTAACTCATACACTATTAATAAACTTCATGGATCCTGATTAATTTCTATCAAAATTAATTTTGAGACTGGAATATTGAATTTTAGCTATTACCAAGTACTGTAAGTGCCATGGTTTGTATTCAATATATTGGTGTTAAAATTAATTTTGATAGGAATCAACAAGTATCATATGGCACCATGCATGAAACCCTGAAAGAAACCACCAAATTTATGAGGCAATGAACCTCATAATTTCTATCCAAATTAATGTAGACCCCTGCATATTGAATACAAGCCATTTCACATTGACTACACAGACATAGATAAAATTCAACATGCATGGCTTAAAATTAATTTTGATCGAAATTAACCAAGGCATTAAAACATCAATTTTTATATGGTGTACTTGATCAAACCAGTTAATCTAACTGCTTAGCTTACCTGTACTTATAGAAATTTTATTCATAGTTGATTTCCATACTAATTTCGATCGAAATTAATGTTGACTAATACATAATGAATACATGCTATGCCACTTACACTTGCCAGGCATAGCTACCATTAAATATGCCAGTATAAAAAATTAATTTCGATAGAAATTAATGAGCATGATAATCATGAATTTCTGGAGTCAACTGCTTATTTTTATGCATGGTGCCTTGCCAACATTAATTTCAATCGAAATTACTTTTGATACTGGCATATTGCATGTAGCTATGCCTTGAAAGTGCAAGTGGCATAGTGTGTATTCATTATGTATTGGTCAACATTAATTTCAATCAAAATTAATATTGACATTTGCATATTGAACCCAAGCCAGCAAACAACCAAAAAGATTCTTCATAAAACTGCCCATTAATTTCGATCAAAATTAAGGCTGACCATATACATATTGAATGGTAGTTATATCTGTTCTGAGTAAGCAGAGATTACTTATATTCAATATGTATTGGTCAACATTAATTTTGATCAAAATTAATGAGCATTTTGATGATGAACTTTTTCAGTCAGTTTGTTGTTTCAATGCATAATGGCATACCAACATTAAGTTTGATCAAAAATAATGTTGAAGTGATATAATGCTTTTTTGCATGACATGTAAAGGAAAGCAAGTATTTTTAAGTATTGAAATTTACTATACATGTTGAGGGTAAATATAAAATTTACATATCCATATTAATTTCTATAAAAATTAATGTTGACCAATACATAATAAATAGTAAATATGCCTGGCTAGTGTAAGTGGCATAGCTTTTTTTCAATCTGCACTTGGAAACAATAATTTTGATAGAAATTAAGGTTCATGATTATCATCAATTTATGCAGTTAGTTGCTTACTGTTATGCATGGTAACATGTTAATATTAACTTTAATAAAAATTGAATTTGACATGCCACCAAGCATTTTTCTGTAAGATGAAAAGTAGGGCCCTCTATTCTTAAGTAAACACATTACAATGCATATTGAGCATGTAAATATCATTTACACATTAATATTAATTTCAATCAAAATTAATGTTGACCAATAAACATTGAACACAAGATTTACAACTTACACACACCAGATATAACTACCATTCAATATGTATATGGTCAACACTAATTTCAATCGTAATTAATGAGCTGTTTTATGAAGAATTTTTTGGGTTGTTTGCTGGTTTGGGTTCAATATGAAAATTTCAATATTAAATTCTATTGAAATTAATGTTGACCAATACGTAATGAATACACACTATGCCACTTACACTTTCCAGGAATAGACACCATGCAATATGCCAGTTTCAAAAGTAATTTCAATTGAAATTAATGTTGGCAAGGCACCATGAATAAAAATAAGCAGTTGACTCCAGAAATTCATGATTATCATGCTCATTAATTTTGATCAAAATTTATTTTTGATACTGGAATATTTAATGGTAGCTATGCCTGGCAATTATAAGTGGTATAACCTGTATTCACTATGTATTTGTAAACATTAAATTTGATTGAAATTAATATGGATACTTAAATGTGACATAAAGAGGTATGGACCATCAATTTGTTGAAAATACATTTTTATATCTCATACATTATTTGTTTTTCTTAAATAAAATGTTACTCTCTCTCAATATCACTTTATAACATTTATTAAGCTGCTTTGAAAAAAAAAATACATAAAATTCAATATAAGATAGCTATATTACACAGAAGATCACCGTTATACCTAAGTTATGATGATGTTGATTCTCTATTAATTGATTCCCAAATCTTTACCAGATCAATATCAGCTCCAACCCCAAGTGACTCACGTTCATTCACAGATAATCCTTGCAAAAATGTTGCTGAATAGCAATTCTTGGGGAGGTATTTGGGAACATTGAATATACCATTTTGTGCAACTGTCCTTTCTGATGACCGTGAATATGTTTTTAATGCTGATTTTCTTTGAGCTGGTGTATGGGCTATGTCCTGAATCATCTTATCCATTTTTTTAAACAAATCATTGAGTTCAGGATTTTTCCATCCAGGAATAGCTCAGATAGGTGCAGTTGGGGCTGGTGCTGGGCCTTCCTCAATATCAGAGATGCACCTAGTATCATGAAAAAGCACAACAAAACCTGGCACATCACTGCAGAGATCTCTTGCTAACTTGTAGCATGCACTAGCAATCTGAATTCCAACTAAATCAGCTTCATCATAACAAAAAGTAAAGTAAAATAAAAAACTTACCTTGGTCCGATAACATTTTACTTGTGCCCTTGCCCTCTTTTCGATCTTTTCTCTTGCTACCCTTTCCTCTTCTTGCCCAAACAACCTTATCATCTCCTTCCCCTTATTAACTACTCATTTCTCATTAACACATTAAGTGAACTGAAGCTTTGACTGATCGATTGTATTCAAGGTGGTGAGCCACCTGGTACAGTGGTCGCATACTATGCTTCCCATGACTTGATTCCAAGTTGATTCTGAAAAATCACAGCAAGTCCAATCAAAGGCAAATTTCCAAAAACCTTTTTCTTGCAATTCACACTCTAAGTTTCTTTTGACAGAAAGTGGGATCGGTGCTCCTCCTTTTAGTCATTGAGGCTCAGGTGCTGGAAAAAATTTGGGTAGTTGAATTTTGGATCGCAAGAAGGCTATAGAATTGGTTATCAGAAATTGTCGATCAGCTGCAGAATTGGCACGGTTAGAAGATTGGACTTGGGTTAGGACAGTTTGAATTGTTTTTAGTTTTAATTGGCTGCAATCTTTCCAATTTTCAATCTCCAAAGGTGTTGGGCTCGCAGGATATTTTGATATTTGTGTTGGTCCCCCAAGACAATACTTCAGAAAGTGGTAAATATTTCTATTTAGACTGTCTGAGCTCCTGGGAACATCATTCCTTCTAACTAAGCCTCTTACAGCCCTTAACCCCCGTTCTCGTTCATGAGACTCTGAAGAATTGAGTCTGTAAAAATTACTGATACCCATAATGATTGAGGAATTCACTAACAATTCAAATAAGTTAATTAAATTGGTTTTTTTCAATAAAAGAATACACTACAAATTTGACTTCACAGCTCCACTTGTGCTTGCTCCTTGGTTAGGCTGAGCAGATGATGATTGGTCTCCGAAAAATTCCCTCAATACTTCACTACCCAAATCTCTTCCTAGCTGATCAGCTTGCTGATCAGCACTTTCAGGAACAGAAGGATGATTGGGATTAACATTTCTCGGTTCTGAATGAGACTCTTGGCCTGGATTGGGATTAGGTGGTGGGTTAGGATTAGGAGGTACAGATTGAGATGCATCTGGAGGTGGATCAGCAGCGGGTGGTGGTGGAGTATTTCCAGTATTAGTATGTTGAGGTGGAGAAAAATCGGAATCAGTTGGGTCAACAGACATCCCTTCAAAATTATCATCCATAATGAACTGTAATAAAATAAAATAAAATAAAAATAATTAGTTTTTAAAATTTATACCTATCAAAGCTAAAGTAAAAAAAGATACTGTCAGCCTAAATATCCTTAGGACTGAGTATTTCTTATGCTTAAAATAAGATAACCTTAATTAGATTAAGCTTATATCTTAAAAATAAGGTTAAAATAATAATATATATTATTTTATTATATATATATATAATTATTATTCTATTATATAATTTATAATAGTTTAAATAGCTTATCCATGGCCTAATAATACTTATTAAGGTGTTAATGGAGTCATAATATACTTATCTTAAGTGATATGAAGTAATTATTGACATACATAAGCTTATATGTATACATAAATCTCATATTCAGTGAAATATGCAGTATATTATGTATATTTAGGTATATAAGTGGGTTTTAGCCCCTTAATAGCCTATAACCTTTGTTTTTCTGCTTATTTTAGGTCATATGGACGAAATCAGTGGACTCACAACGCCTACAGAAGCATAGACACCTATATCAGGCGCATACACCCAGTTTGGACAACTAAAATTACTTCCTTGGATGGTTATTCACGGATTTATGGGTTGGAAATATGTTTTTGGGTTAATGTGGATGCTTGGGGATGTTATTGGGGGCTTGGACATTTATTTTGTTTCCTTTATATGCTTTTAGTTTCATTAAATCTCTTTTTGATCTTTTATTTTACCTGTTTCTTTATGGTATCCGCTTTTATCTGGGATTTCTATTTATGGTATGACTCTGTGTTATTATTAATAGTGATGGAGGGTCCTTACTGGAGGTCTGGGTGTTGAAACTGCTTGAAGTGGACGCCATGGGGAGGTGATGGGCCCTCACAGTGCTGTAATTGCCGGGGATAGCAGTGACATCATCTGGATTGAAGGTCTGTGCACTCCAGTGGATTTGGGTATAAGTAAGGAGGGATTTTGACGGTTTATAATAATCATTCAATTACTACACTTCAAATAAACATTACACTACAATTATTAACATCTAAAAATATATTATAAAGCCCTTATAAATTGATATTATCTTTATAAAAGCTATAACTATATTTTATTCTTCTATTTTCCACCACTAGCACGCATTTAAATCCAAGTATTGTGAGTTTAACTTGAGTATAACTATTCTATTAGTCTTCCCCTGAGGTTTAATCACTAAATCATTTATTAATAAGTAGTTGGACCATAAAACAACATTATTATATCATACTTATATACTAGACTGTACTGACAATTGGGGGTCTTTCCTTATATTTTACTTATTATTTAGTATAAGCCTTGGGACGTGATTTTTACCTTAGTACAACTCAAAATTAACCAAATATTTGGGTCTGCTGCATATTAGTGGGTCATCATAACTCATTGATTGCGGAAAAGAATCCTTATAATAATTGTACTAATTTTTTATCATAAAAATTAGATATTTACAGTAGTAACTGTACCCAATATAAACCCAATTTCACTTGGTATTTGGACACCAATATAACACCCAATAAAATTGGTATTTGGCTAAAGCTTGGTAAGCTAATTATTCACCCTTATAGAGGTCTAGTTAAACTTATTATTATATTTTTAACAGATTTTTTCGAATTTTTCTTATATTTTATTTAAATAAATAAAGATATAAATTCAGGGTAAGCTCCATTGCTTTTTTATTAGTAATATAATTGCTAATATTATTTGTCTACTAATTCCACAGAGTTTTTTCCTTTTGTAGACGTAAAATATTGTTATTTTGAACAATATGAGTGCTCCTCAGGATAGTGTAAGTGAACAGCCTGCTTATAATACCAGGTCTAAAGCTAATAAAAACTTTCCAGGACATCACCATGGAGGGACAACAGTACCCCCAACCAGAAAGCATGAGTATAGAGGAAAAGGACGCCCTCTTAAAAAAGATAACTATCAAAAAGACGTCTCCTCCTCTTCAGGATCAACTGTCCCACCTGGCCAAACAGGTTCTGAAGCTAGAGGAATCAAAATCTCTCATGTTCAAAGAAGTAGAGCAGTTGCAAAACAATTGCAAGGTAGGATTTCAGCAGATGAATCAGGCAATGGCAGAATTAAAGGGAGGCCTGCCCAGTCAATCAAATCAGCAACCCCCTACCCAAGGAGGGTCCACTCACTCCCAGGAGAAAATCCTGGTAGACAAATGGAAATGGGACTGGTTTCACCAACAGTGGACAAGCCACAGTTGCAACAGGGATCCACCCCCTCATCTGACTTCCTCAGCTCACCCTTACAAGGGAAAAAAGCGCCAAAAATCAGGCCTGGCAACCATCCCTTGGTAAGTAACTTACCCTCTCAGATTAGACATAATACTGATAATTACAATATAGGTAATTCTATTGATGTTAAATCTGTACAAAAAATAGAGGAGGATTTAAGAAATTTGGGTTTTAGAGTAGATACACCTGACTTGTCTTTTATCCATAATAACAGTACTATATACAATGATAATACAGTTAATCCTCAGTTGCAACCACCTACTAGTGAGATGAGTAGTTCACAGGAGAGTGAGAGAATTGAAAAGGAGGACATGGAATATTTTAACAATAATCCAACTGTCCATAGAATTGTTTCAGCATTGTGGAATAGAATGACTGATTGTGAGGAACAGACAGTTAAGCTCACTAGTGATACAATTTCATCCTTAACATTGAACATTTCTCAATTAGCAACACGTAATAAAGAATTAGAGAAGGAACATTTGTCTCTAACTCTTAAATATGATTCATTAAGTAATAAATATAATGACCTTTCAAACAAATTTTGTGAGTTAGAAAAATTATATGAAACACACTTATTAAAAACTGAATCAAGAACAAAGTTATCTTTTGCACAGACAAATCAAAGTGTCTCTGAGCTGCTACAAAGATTAACTAAAGTGGAGATTGAAACTGCCAATCTACTAATGAACCAGGATAATCATAAGTATAATCAATATAATAATAATCCTTTCATTGGCAAAAGTGAATCTCATTCCTTCCCTGTACCACCACAATTAAAACCATCTGGTGGTAGTGTCAAATCTGAAAATGTAAGTCACAAATCCGTGCAGGAAGAAATACAAGACCATTTATCAAAAGTAAATGAGTTGTTGAATTTACCTAAGATTAGTGAGATAAAATCCAATCAGAAGAACTGGCCTAAGATAGATCAGTACCCAACTTATGATGGGGAAGCCAGCTCTGATTGGCAACATTTTATTCAAAGAATTGACAACTTGAAATTCTCATATAAGTTACCAGATGAAGAGATAACATCAAAATTAATTTCTTTATTTAAGGATGTTGCTTTATTATGGTTTGAAGCTGTCTTAAGTGAGGGTAGAGACTACTCTTGGGCTGAATGGAAACAACTTATTGAAAAACAATTTGGAGGTTCTAAATTCAGGCTTACTCAGCAGAGACTGTATGAGAAGACTAGGTATAATCCGTTGAATGGTGACAAACCTATGGTATTTTTAATGAATTTAAACAAAATATTAAAAGCCATTGAGCCTCATATGGATTTTAACTTATGGAAAGATAAGATAATATACAAATTACCTATATCTGTCAGAGACATTGTTGTAGCTAGAACATTAAATGTTACTGAATATTCTGACTTTATTAATATTTGCAATGAAATATTATTAAACCATAAGTATGAATCAAGGTATTCCACTTATAAGCAAAATGTTGAACCTGTAAAAACTCAGAATTCAAAAACACTTCAGGAGAAGCAGAAAAAACCTACTGCACCTGTAGTACCTAAAAAGTATGAAACAAATACTTGTTATAAGTGTAACAAACCTTGGGTTAAAAGTCACAAATGTGAGGAAAACATAAATATTGTTGAAAATCAACATGAATCTGAAAATGAAGTAGAAAAGAGTAATGATTCAAGTGATTATGACAGTAATATCTCATATAGTGATGAAAATGAAGTCTGTATGTTGGAAGATGATTTGTCCATCTTTTACAATCCAATATTAAATATAGACTCAAATGAATCTTTAATGAATTTTGAGGATGTTAAAATCATTAAGGATATATAAGAAGATACTGTGCTTTTGGTCTTAATTTTAAAGACAATGACAAATTCACGCATGATTGGGTAACCCTTATCCCAGGTTTAGAATTTGCATATAATAGTACAGTACATTCTGTCACTGGCAAAAAGCCATTTGAGTTATGGTTGGGTTATGTACCTAATACCCCTGCTAAAACTCTTAATAAGTTACCTAGATTGGATATTCATCCAGGTACTAAATCTTTTCTTCAGATGCAAGAACTATGCAGAAAACATGCTCAAGAATGTATAAATAAGGCTTTTGAGTATGAAAAGAAAAGATGGGATAAAGCCCATAAAGAACAAATGTTCAAAGAGGGTGATGAAGTCCTTATTTCAACGCTACATTTCAATTTAAATGGTAATGTTAAATTGAAGGATCCATTCATTGGACCATTTGTAGTTAAAAAGATGGTTGGTAATAATGCTGTTGAGGTTATTCTATATGCACCTTATGATAGAAAACATCCAGTATTTCCTATTTCTCTTATAAAACCATACCATTCTAATGATACTGCTCTCTTTCCAAGAAGATCAGGAAGGCATAAACAGCAACCTGAAGAAATAGTGGAAAAAGCAGAAATTGAAAAGATACTCAAAAAGAGACACCTTACAAAAGAAAAGGGAGTTGAGTATCTACTAAGATTTAAAAATAAATCAAGTGAATATGACCAGTGGATTCCAGAAAATGAAATCTCTGATCTTAAAAATCTCTTGAAAAAATTTAAATCTAAATAATACTGTTCATTCAGTATATGTATTATAAAAATTCTTTTTTATTTTATTATTTCATTCCTTAAGATTAATTAAAATGTCTTAACATTTTTTTTATTGTTTTTTTTGGAGTGAGGGAGTGTCAGCCTAAATATCCTTAGGACTGAGTATTTCTTATGCTTAAAATAAGATAACCTTAATTAGATTAAGCTTATATCTTAAAAATAAGGTTAAAATAATAATATATATTATTTTATTATATATATATATAATTATTATTCTATTATATAATTTATAATAGTTTAAATAGCTTATCCATGGCCTAATAATACTTATTAAGGTGTTAATGGAGTCATAATATACTTATCTTAAGTGATATGAAGTAATTATTGACATACATAAGCTTATATGTATACATAAATCTCATATTCAGTGAAATATGCAGTATATTATGTATATTTAGGTATATAAGTGGGTTTTAGCCCCTTAATAGCCTATAACCTTTGTTTTTCTGCTTATTTTAGGTCATATGGACGAAATCAGTAGACTCACAACGCCTACAGAAGCATAGACACCTATATCAGGCGCATACACCCAGTTTGGACAACTAAAATTACTTCCTTGGATGGTTATTCACGGATTTATGGGTTGGAAATATGTTTTTGGGTTAATGTGGATGCTTGGGGATGTTATTGGGGGCTTGGACATTTATTTTGTTTCCTTTATATGCTTTTAGTTTCATTAAATCTCTTTTTGATCTTTTATTTTACCTGTTTCTTTATGGTATCCGCTTTTATCTGGGATTTCTATTTATGGTATGACTCTGTGTTATTATTAATAGTGATGGAGGGTCCTTACTGGAGGTCTGGGTGTTGAAACTGCTTGAAGTGGACGCCATGGGGAGGTGATGGGCCCTCACAGTGCTGTAATTGCCGGGGATAGCAGTGACATCATCTGGATTGAAGGTCTGTGCACTCCAGTGGATTTGGGTATAAGTAAGGAGGGATTTTGACGGTTTATAATAATCATTCAATTACTACACTTCAAATAAACATTACACTACAATTATTAACATCTAAAAATATATTATAAAGCCCTTATAAATTGATATTATCTTTATAAAAGCTATAACTATATTTTATTCTTCTATTTTCCACCACTAGCACGCATTTAAATCCAAGTATTGTGAGTTTAACTTGAGTATAACTATTCTATTAGTCTTCCCCTGAGGTTTAATCACTAAATCATTTATTAATAAGTAGTTGGACCATAAAACAACATTATTATATCATACTTATATACTAGACTGTACTGACAGATACTATGTATATAGTCTTGTTAACATGTATGTTCTCTTGTCGAAAAATAAAGTGAATAATATATAGCTATAAGCTAAAGTTGGAAGGTCAAACTATTTATAGTAGATGAATGAGCAAGAAGATCATTCATTAAGTAAAAATTTTATCATATTTCTCATTATCATGATTTTATTTCTTTCATTCTTACATTTAAGATAAAAATGACTCATTGAAAGCATGGGTTCTCTCGCAATAAAAGCAACCAAAGTAATTGTTCACTGATTTATGATAAGGTAAGTTGGATGCATTGCATTTTTTAATCAAGCATTGAATTATTTCTTTCACCATTTACAAACATCACCAATCCTACAAATTTCCCAAATCCCAAATTAACACAAAGATGTTAGTCAACAGAAAATAAATTTGATTAATTTTTCACTCACTACTGTCTGCAGTCCAATGGCAGTGACAACCTTGTCTTTGATTCAAAAAATTCCTTTTTTGTGCTCGACAGTAGCTGCATGTCCAATTATTGCATTTTTCTTAATCACAATTTGAGTTGCTTTGGCTACTCTTACTAACCGACAATGCACTTGTGGGAAAAGCTCATAGGGATCCTTTGATGTTTCTTCTGGAAGGAGCTCTTTGAAAGGACTTACTATTAAATATATTGGTCATTCTCTTCCTTTGACCTGAAAAGATCATCAATTTGCCCAAACTGAATATCTTTTCCATAGTAGAATTCAATTGTTGAATTAGCAATGTGTCGATGGTAACTAGTAAACCTCTTTCAATGTATCAATATGCTTGCCTCATTTTCAACTACCCGATCCCCACTTTTCTCCAATGGTGTCAAAGCCCGTCTTGAAGTTTCTTTTCCCATTTGTGCCCTTACCCATTTAGTAAATAATGCCATACTTAGATGGATCCATTTGTTTTGTTTATCGAGATCAATATGGATTTTTTTAGTCTCACATTGATCATTATCTTCAGCTTCACCAAGATCTAATACCCTAGACTTCCGATACCAATTTTTGAGCATTGTTAGCGGTATCTCTCCTGTGGTAAATATTAATAAATTAGCACAGCTGAGTTTTTAAATCATTGCTTACAAACATTACATACGTGGATGGTGATTGTTTGGAATTTCAGATAATATATGATTCACCCGCTCTCCAGACCAAGTAGCTGTACCTGATGGTGGACCAAGACGCTTTATCATTTCAGGATAATGTTGAGTGATATGCAGATTTGGCTTTTCATTAATATTCTTCCAACCCTCTTCCAGGCACTCACGATACTCTAACAGAAATTGATCTAGATCTTTAAGCTCATTAGTCTGTATATTTTTTAATGTCAAAAAATTGGTGATCAAGCATAATGTTACAAGTGACTTGAGAAGATTATATTCTCTTGGTTTTTCAGCTGAGGAAGCTGAAGATTCAGATTTTTTAAATTTTTCAAGCCAAAGGGGTATAAGTGACAAAGGGAAGTAGAGAGTATACAGCATGTGCCATTCTGCTGCCTTGAGGGATCCTGCCTTTTTAGATCCTACTGATTTTGGAACTCGTGTTAGCCAGGAAGGTCTTCTTACTTGATCAATCATCTTCCATACAACCTGTAGCTCTGCTTCTGTGATTCGTGGATTACTACTACCTTCATTTTCTTTCTCCTTACCTTTCCTTTTATTTTCTTCATCTCTAGCTGTCTCATTTGATGAGTGAGATCCTTCACTCTGTGATATGCTAATGCTTCTTTGCCTTAAGTTATACAATGAATTCCTACTGTCACTGCTGTGAGACTGTATTGAGGCCAAATCGCTATATGGAGGAATAAATTTGGAGCTGGTTGACCTACTCTGGCTTCTTGATCGATTTGTTCCCAATCCTTCATTTTCTAGTCCATGATGACTTGATGACTGTCTTGAACTCGTACGTCTTTGCCGCTTTTGCTGTCTTGTGTTTCCTGTATCATCATCATCATTATTTGTGGTGCTTAAGCTACTTCTATGTTTTTTCAAATGTTTTTGCAGTGAAGTATCAGAAAAGAAATTGTCATCTTCTTCTCTTACATGCCAATTTTTATCCTTTTCCAGATTTCTTTCTAGATCTTTTGCTGCATTTTGGATTTGAAAATAGCTTAGACTGTGATCTTTTAGGTTGCCATGCATATGTGAATGCATAACATCAATTGAGCAATATTCAGTTGGACGCCAATATTCAAGGTTATTCAGCTCACTCTATCGTACCCCATGATTCTGAACAATTGATACACACTCCCAATGTGACTTAGAATTTTTCCACTTTGTTGCCCAGCACATATGATCCTCATGATTCCATAATGAAAAATTTCCTACATTCTTTTCACTAATTTCATCTTTAGAGATATTACAGAAAGAGCAGAACATTTTTGAAGAGTGACTTGAAAAGCCAGCCAATTTTTGTATTGCAGGAATGTCACCTATCAAAGAGAACAATGCAACTCTTAATTTCCGGCCTCGTGGATAAAGATGTGTCTTTTCAATCAATATACCATCCCATAGAGTTTGTAGATCATTAACAAGTGGCTTTAGAAGGTGATTAAGCTGTTCACTTGTGGGTTCTGTTGGTCCAGGTATAATAGCATACAAAAAAAGATTTTCCATTTTGTATCTATCTTCTTGAGGTAGGTTCATACAAACCATCATAATATTTCCTACAGACTTCTGATGACCTCCAATCCTATTGCCACCAGGCCTAAACAAGTCGACATATAAAGTAAACATTAAGTTGCCTGAAGTTATCGTATATTCATCATCATTGCTATCCAGAGCTGGAGTGGTAATGGGAAAGTTTTTCCAAATTTAACCATCACAAACATCCTTCATCAAATCATACTCTACACGTTCTGCCACAGGGGTTTTCTTCTCAATCAGAAGCTCAAATTTGAACAGTTTGATCTTTTCCTTAAGCCAGTCGATAAATGAATTGTGATGAAATGTTTTAAGAGATAAGTATTTTACATGTTCTTGATGTTCCTCCATCAAATACAGCCTTTCATCACATTTAACTGCAATTTGTCCTGCTCCAAAAGTTTTTAAATAGCGCTTTGATGATGAAAGAAACGGTTGATTGCAACATAGTATAGATGGTTGAGATTCAGAGTTATACTCATAAAGAGCAAAGCATTTAGGACAGCATGTTTTAGTGAAAAATGATTGATTGAGCTTTAATCAACAAAAACTGTATCTATCTAGCATGGGATCAGGAGGACAATGCTATCAGAATCCAGTATTCCACTATCACCTAGAAGTTTGAGCTTCTTAATTTCTTCATCCAAAAATTGAGTACAACCTTCTTTGCTCAAATGATGAATCAGAGAAAGCTTTGCTGCCTGCCACATAATTATTTGGCTATACCGTTCCCCAAGATTTGAGTTTCTAGAGAATGCTGAAGATACTTCTGCCCCCAATAGCAACTGCCCCTATGTAATAAATCATTGAAACATCATAAAGACTTTTATTCTCACATTGAACTATAGATATACAGCTTACTGTTTCTGTAGAGCGGGAACTTCCAATTTTAAGTGGATTTTTGGAAGAAATAACCATCTGGGCCTTCCTATTTTTTTCCTCTTGATGTTTTGCGTAAGAATTAGAGCTTTTGAAAGCCATACCAACTTCAAAGAACCCAGAAGAAGTTTGATACTTTCTATTGACACATCCAAGATCTTGACATTGACATACATGAAAAAATGGAGGCATTGTAATTGTGATAATTGTAGGAATAAGTTAGCTATTGGAAGTTACCGATTGAAGGTACTCCTTTTTTTGAAAGGCACTAGCTAATATAAGCAACATTTTTTTATCAAAAGAATATGATGGAATATGTGTTGAAATTATTTAAGTTTAAATGTTTAATTTTTAATCAGATAATTTATATATTAATTAAAAGTTATGCAGTCTACTTTATTTGTATTCTGTCAGCCTGTATAACCCCAGGACTGAGTAAAAAGTGCTTATAAGTTATGTTAAACACATGAACTATACATGGGAACAATAAATGAGAGTACACAAACAGTATACATAAGTAAAATTATGATAATACACATAAAATGCAATTATAACACCTTATATACACGCATATATCCACCTTTTATAAGTCTTATATACTTAATATTAAGTTGGAATATGTTAGGGTAATCTTAAGAACCTTAAGCATAAGGCTACATAATTTTTAAGTACACTTAAAGCTGTTATATTCATTGTTTTACACAAAAAACAAGAAATGCGCTTTATTTCACTTAAAAGTTGACTATATGCGCTATAAAATTGAGAATATCAAAATTGCGCTTTTACAGATCAATTGGGCTCATTTAGAACTATTGATTTGGCTATTTAAATGCATAAAAATAACACTTTTCAAATTTGGTGTTTTTTATGCCAGAAATGGCTTCTGTGTACTGGCTACATACTGCCTGCTTTTCTCCCGTGTGAATAGCTTCATTTTTAGCAAAGTTAGCTTTTTCACACTATAATTACCCCACATTCTACGCCCACTGTGGGGAAACACACTAAAATAGGCGACAGGCGCTTATTTAGTGTCCTAGCTTAATTAATAATGCATTGAACTTGTCATATATGCACTAATTTCATTAATAACCTCACTCTTGGCACCTTATTTCATCACCACACTTAAATTTGCCTAATTTTAGTCAAGGATTTACCCGTGCAAGCGCCTGACAAGGACTGCATGTAGTTACCCCACATCTCACGCTCTTTTTTAAGTTTTTAGGTGGTTTCTCAGTCAATTTTGATTATTTTTGAATGGGAATTTCAAGTAGTATAATGTCAGGATTAGCCCCTCCATTTCTACTGTAGATCCCCCTTATTATTAAGCTATAATTAACCTTAAAAAGTCTCCTTTAACCTTGTTATAATATTGTTTTCTACGCATATACTCTCTTTTTGTCTTTTCTTTAATTTTGATGGATCTCCCTTATTATTAATAGGATTTTAGTGGTTGTTGTTTGTTTAATTATGTTATTGGTCACTAGGGGCGTTGATGGAGAGGTCTATTACTTGTTTGAAGGCTTCATTAACATTGTATTGGATGGTACATCAAGGTGTTTATTGGGGAACTTAGTGTGTATAAAAGGAGGAGGTTTTTGGTCTTGTTTTCGGCATTCTTTATGATTTACAATTTACCAATATAACAAAATAAATTACAATAAATATCAATTAGTACTTTTATAGGACTTTTGAATAGTATCTGAATTATAAAATCTATTTTTCTACCAACTACAAAGATTGTAAGCCATATATAAAAATAGTGAGAGTTATATTACTGAGACCTTTAATTTTGATTATATTTTACTACTTATTGGATTTAGATTACAGTATTTATTTAGGACCATTAATATCTTCTAGAAAACTGACCATTTAAGCTAGTTCACGTCCTTGTACTTGACCTTAGCCTGACATATTCTGTATACTCTCTGCATTTGTACAACAATGCATGCATGTTTATCAGAATATTTTCTATCATAGAAAAAATTCTATTGTACGCACAAGCATCTTTATTATTTTTGTATCAAATGCCTTCTGAGTTATATCTAACTACCCTATAATTATTTGCTTTTAATAAAAATTCTTAGTTATGGACTATAAGAAAATTAATCCATATTTTAACATAATTATTTAAAAAATTACCCCAAAAATCAAAGTTAAACCCAAAAATAAGGTTAATATTTTGCAAAAAACAATCACAAACATATTTTTTTTCACTTTGAAAATTGGTCTGTACTAGGTAGAATTTTCCATAAAGAAAAAATCAAAAATACTCAAAAAATAGATGCTACAAAAGTTTAAACCTTAAAGCATTACAAAAAAGCTGAAACCTTGTATAAATTTTCATACATAAATGTGATGAAGTGACACTCTAGTGTATTTATTCAGGTTGAACAAAAATTACTCAATGGAATATGTATTACTATCATATTGGACCAAAAATAATTTTTTGGTAATCAAAATATGAACATAGCCTCACATTTATCAAATTATTTTTGTGGAAGAATTTTTTGAAAAGAAAAAAAAATCCGTTTCTCAAATGAGTCTGCTTTTATCACATAATCATTTTCTTCATTTTATACCATTCCTTTTGAGTTCATATTGCATATAAAAATATAATTTGTGCATATTATAATGCCATAAAGTTGAAATATTTCTTATTCTTAATTTTTGTGATATTTCTCCTTAAATCAACTTTGATAATAAAGTTTTGGAGCTGAACAATTCATCCTTCCTCTTTGTTTAATTTAATTGAACACTTTCTTAATCTAATTTTTTATGAACCCTAGTAGCTCTTACTTTCCTCATGGAAACCTGCCCACAAACACACGAACACTTAATAGAATTTTTAATGAGACTTTGCCTCCATTCAATTCTCAATTTTGTAGATCTATACACAATTTTTGTCATTCACTTTTGGATATGTCACCAGAATCAAATGGATGGAAACAAAACCCTACTGAAGAGCAATTAGACAGATTTTCATCATTCGACGTGAATTCTTGCAACATCGCCTTTGAACTACCTCATCCAGAATCAAATTCAGCGGTTTTGGAAAAGTTTCCACCAATTTTCCGTGAATCTTTTATTGAGCACCTTTGCATGTGCGGTTTCCCAGGATCAACTTTTGCTTGGAACCTAGATTGGTTTGACAAATGGAACCAGGTCTTGGCAAATATTCTCATTAAACACTGGGACAATGCCTTAAAAACCAATAATTTGATTGCATATCCAATTGAATCAACTCAAATTAGCTTCTCAAATCAAATGGGAGTTCTTCACCGTTGGTTTTTAGGTCATGCTGATAAATTAAGACTTGGGAAGGATTCTCATAGCTCTCAAGAAAAAATCAAAGTGAGAAAGCATAAATATAGAATAAAAAAAAAAGTATGAAAATCCCCTTTTTTTCAACCGTTTTTATTTATGACCTTTATTTCAAATAACAAAGATTCTTAGAATTCAGTTAACGGAACTAAACTTCTTAAACAATTTCCACATTGCAAAACTTATCACAACTTTTCACAAGCATCAAGTGTTGTTCAGACACCGAAATTGATAATGATGGATTGTTAAGACGTATTTTAATGCAATGGAGGTCTGAAGATTTTTTTAAAGTTGCACAATATCTTGACCAACAACACTTTGATATTCGAGATACTTCAACCTACTCTGGAAGTGTGCTAAAGGACTTAGCCTTGTACAAAAGAATCAGTTTGGTTTCAACATTATCCCCTAACCTTAATCCTTCTCATGTCCCACGGGGTTTGCCGAATGACTGTTATTCTCCCTTATATCTTGCATCTTTAAATCCTCAACAACTCAGACTTTTAAATCCTCAAAATCCCATAAATTTACCTGCTCTCCTTGAAATTCTTTCTTCCTCTAATGTGAGTGATTGACAAACTCCCTTAATAATAGGTTTGCACACTCATACTCCTCATTTCCACTGTTTGGGACACTTAGCCTTGAAAACAAAAACATAATTTTAATGATTACTATTATCATTAAAATTTATAGAAATGAAATTTGGCTTACATTGTTAGCTCCATTTTTTTCCTTTGAATCTTATACATGCTGAATTCTATACTTCCTTGTACAAAATAATTCAAAACATTTACTTCATTTTGCTGCCCCATTCTATACAGCCGATCAACAGCCTGCTGCTCAACTGCTGGATTCCAATTTGGCTCCTATTTCAACATTGAACATATAAAAAATTTAATATTTTTGTTCTTAATATGAAATAAAAGACATTGAGCTCACCTTTATATACATTTTGAGCACACCTGAGATCTATACCCACTTCTGCAGCCTGAATTGTTCCAACCAAAACTTGGCAATTTTTATTAAAATGGAATTCATGCATATTTTTGTCTCGCTTTGTCCTGCTGAGTTCACCCGTAAGCTGGGTATACCTAATATTGTGGTCATCTAAAGCCATTTTTATTCTATTTTGAAATATTAGAAAATTGTTTTTAATAAGCCAACACAATTTTGTAAAAAAATTCATTATAGAATCACTTACATCTGCAAAAAGTCTGCAAAGTTGGAGAATATAACAGCTTTTGGAAAATTTATACCCCTTTCACCAGACAAAAAGTTTTTTAAGTGGCCTATAAGATGAAAAATCTTTTGGGAATGCTGCCAGGTGAAATCAAAAGTTGGAGTTTCATCCAGATTTTCGTAGATTGGATGGTTGCAGAATTTTCTTAAAATCATCAGCTCTCTTAGAAACTCAGATGAGTCCCAAGGGATGTCAGTGCTTCTGGAGGGCCTATATCGCTCAGTGAATCCTTCTTGAAGCACATCAAGTTTAGACCTCCATGGATCTGCTAATTGAACCAATATCCCCCTTTAAATCTTTTTTGGAAGAGACAAAATTGCATCCTTTGTTCTACGTAGGCTTATGACTTTCATTAAGTGATTGATTGATTTAATAGAATTAGCATTTCCTTTTTGCAATCCTGGAAAAAGGAAGTTCTTCCATAACCAGTCTTCTTGCCACTTTTCGGTTCTAAGAAAAAATATGAGACTTTGAAGGTCAGTGGGACTGTTCTGAAGTGGAGTTCCAGTCAAGCATAGTCGGTGTTGGGATTCCAAGTCAAATATTGTTTGAGCCCTCTGCGAGTAAGGATTTTTAATGTAACTAAAAGAATATTAAAAAAATTGATTATAAAAATTAAGTTTTAAGTTTTAGATATAGAGATGGGCACTAACTGAGCTTCATCTAAAACAACTCTATACCAAAAGAGCTTTTGAGTCACCAGTATCTTTTTTTGGCTTTGATTTTTTGACATTGTTGGGCTAGCTGTTTCATATGTCATTAAAACAATAGCAGTGTCCTGTAGCTCATTGAAGTTAGTATTTTGACAATCCTTCACATAAAGAACCTTGAAAGGAAGCGCATTATCTTCAAAGTGCACACTTATTTCATTGATCCAATTCGATAGTGTTGCCAGGGGGCATATAATCAGTGTGGCTGAACTCCGATTAATACCTTCTTGATTTTCAGATACCTGGAATTGTCTTGCTTCACCTTGAGTTGCACTTATAAGAGAAAGAGTTGAAAGCGTCTTTCCCAAACCCATATCATCAGCAAGTATTGACCCATTTCCTTCAGGGGTTAATTGATTGTTAGTAAACTGATCTTTATAGTCATCGAATCCAGTTCTAAGCCAATGGTTGTCCTGTTGCCTTCACATGATATCCAAATTTTCCTTTAACATTTGTTCATTGTCAATCATAAGATTCATTGCTTGAAGTTGATGTGTTTTGAGAACTGTTTTGATTCCTCGGATAAGTTGATCAGCTTTCCAATCTTGAGTACTCTGAGATAATTGGAAAGAGCCTTCAAAAATTACATGCGGGATATTAAAAAAGATAGTGGAGTCATAGTTCAAGATCGGACATAAATCGATTTGAGCAGAAGAAAATGCTTCTTTAGCAAGACTGATTAGTGTACTTGAAGAAAAGAGGCATCCCCAAAGTTGACACTTATTAGCAAAAACTGGAACCAAGTAAGCATTAAAATAGAAAGGCTTCATAGGATTCAAGGCACTTCTTTGGTTTAAATGGTGAGATCCAGACCCAATGTCACCCAATAGTGGTCCAATGTGCTGACTCTGCACTTGAGAAAGATTACCGACAAGGGTTGGTTTTCTTTCTTGGAATAGTCCAAAAATATGAACATACAAATGGCCTCGCTGTAAAATCGTGGGGGTTGGTGAGTTTTAAAATCTTGAAATTACATTCATATAAATTTGATCAATCATTATTGAGAACTTTCCAACACATCTGAGACTTGACATATTAAGTAATAATAGTATCTGAAGATAGTGGTTGTTAAAAGATGAATTGAAGCAAAAAATGAATAATCAGTTTTGAATAAAACGACAAAATAACTTTGTAGCATATGCTATGCTAAGCTCATAATTCTTTCACATGTATTATTATTATCTTTTTAATAAATATTGGAAGTAAACCAATGATAACTGAAATGAATAATATGGCTTAAAAATAAATCTTGAGCCTATAAAGTAAATTTTGGTTTGTGGAGGAAGAAAAATTTTCTCAATAAAAATGTGCTTTATTGTTACATTATAATCACAAAATATAATAATTTCACTCTTATTACAATTATTTATGTTTCTGTCTAATAGTAAAATGCTTTAGATGTCAGTTCAAAATCCAAATTGAAACTACTACCTAGAAGGAAGTCTTGATACTAACATAATTTTTGTAAGTCTTTGGACAGACACTTATGGTGATCTCAATAATATTAAAATTGATTTGAATTGTATGTTATATCAAATATCTATGTAGTCTAGTGTAATAATTGAGATAATACAGTTTAACTTTCTGTTACCAACTTGGCAAGAAAATATATGTAGAAATTCTTAGAACAAATATCAAATTTTGCTTTCCACAAGATGGGAAAGTGAATATTATGATATGTTAAGTGATATGTTCAAGCTTTGCTCAATCTGTGCTCAGCTCAAAATCAAAGTAATCACCAAGCTCCAAGAAACCTGTGATTGATTTCTGTTGAAACTAGGTCTAACTGATTACCAAATCTTTGTCCAATTAATTTAAATCTGGTTTCACAATGAACTCCTAACAGCCTTCCAACAGCTTTCCAACCACTTCCCAACATTTTTAAATGAAGGGTATTGCTAGCAACACCCCCCCATTTTTCTGTGGTGATTAGCACTGTCTTGACTTTTAAAGCAGTCAAGAAGTGTGTTGGAATGGGTATTGTAACAGTCTCTAAATTTTTTTTGCAAATAAATCTCACCTGGTATTTCTCAAAGGGACAGGGGTTTTTCTCTCCAGTTTCACTCCAACTCCCTAAATCAAGGCCTATAGCTAGTACTATAGGATTGTCTACATTTCTGGACCCCAATGTGGGGTTGAGGAATTTTCAGCTTGTTGGAATTTTGTTTACTTTTCAACTATCTTCTGTGGTTGAAGATTTGTTTTCTGGAATCTATTGGACCATAAATTCTGGACCCTCTTTCTCTAGTGGTGGTAGTGACTCTTTTGGTGCTGCTGAGGATGGCAATCCTCCTGTTTCTGCTAGGCCTTCTATCATGATCATGTCCTGGAAGGGGCCTATATTTATGGGGGAGGAGGTGAAGTTGTTTCTGGAGCTTTATAAGGCTTCTGGTAGTGTGGATTGTGCTTCTCACCTGGACATGGTGAAGAAAGTCATCTTTTATATTGGTGACAGAGCTCTGGTGAAGGAAGTGGCTGAAATGGAGGGTTAAAGGTGGAAATAATGGAAAAATTTGTGTCTGCAGATGACACACAGGTGGGGATCCAGGTACTCCATGGTGGATCTCAATATGATTGTAAGTGAATGGAAATTTTATGGAGGGGTGGACAACCTCCATACTTACAGGAAGTTTCTGGCTCAGTCGGAGCCAGTGGTTGGTTTTTGGTGGATATGCAGAATTTGGAGAGTAATGACTCTGCAAGGGATATTTTCTGGTCTGATATGGCCAGGAATTTCAGAATTGATGTGCTAAAGGAGTTAGAAAGGAAGGATAAGATGATGATTCTACATAATGGGAATCAGAATTCGCCAACTCTTTCTGTGGTGAAGGAGTTTGTGAAGGGTCATCTGAAACTGTTGGAAGTGGAATCTTTCCAAGAAGCTAGCACCAGGTATTTTAGCAAGGTCAGTGATACTTTTGCTGAAGATGTGGAGGAATCTAGGAAGTAGGAAAGTGTGAAAAAGGGAAAGGCTCATGAGAAGCCTTAAGAAGTTGATCCTTTTATGGAGCAGCTGGCTGATCTGAAAAAAAAGCTATATATTTTTTTTCAGGAGGCTCAGAAGGTCAATATGGCTCCTTCTCACCCTGGGGATTCTGAAAGGAGGACTGGTAGGAGCAATCCTTGTGTCTGCTCTTATTACAGAGGAAGGGCCACAAGTCCAATGATTTTTGGGCACTGAATAGGAATGTGTCTGAAGGGAAGGTGGAATTTTATGCAAAAGTGTTCAAGTTCCCAGATGGTTCTTTTGTGAAGCCTAATGATGGTCAGGCTCCAGTGGACTTGGTGAGGAGGAGTCTTAATTTCAACTCATGAAGGCAAAGGTTTGAAGAGTTGCCTAATGAGGCTTCTTCTTCTGGTAAGGGTGGAGATGATGGTAAGGGAAAGGGAGAGGAGGATAATAGAGTCCCATTTACATCTTCCTTTGGTGGTTTGGAGTTGTTTTTTTGTGGTGGAAAGTCAAGTGGGGAATGATTTGCTGATTTATGTGATGTGGAAGTAGGAAATTTGGGAGGGCCCAAGAGAAGTTCTCATGGCCAACCAAATCCTAAGACTTCAAAGTTGGATCCTAAGCTGGGTGCATCTAGGAAGAAGTAGAGAAAATAGGAGCTGTATAAAATGCAGAAGGGTATAGCTGATATGGGCCCCCCTAGTTTTATAGCATCAGACATGAATGGTGATCCAATGCCTATGGATGTTGATTCTGACTCTAAGGAAGATGTACCTTTGGCTTTATTTCCAAAGCCTGCTGGAGTTAGATGTTCTGGTGAGGGATCTGGTTTAATTCCTGTTGATGGTAAATCGGTTGGTGGATCTGGTACTCAAGAATCATCTAGGAATAAGTAATTAAAGCAAAGAAATCACTTTGAGAGGCCAGTGGTTTCTGACTAAGCTAATTTTATGACTCTGTCCTGGAAAACATGAATCAGAGTCAGGTTCCCATACTCATGGGGAGTTGTATGCTATCAGTACTGGGCTGGCTGATGGGCAGAAAAAGTTGTTGAACAGGAGAACGGTTTCTTCTGGGGAGGTAGAATACATTTTTGATTCTGCTTAAAAGTTTGGTGAGGGTTTGTAAAGTAATTTTTCAGCACCTCTGATTTATTTAACTTTAAATCTAAGTGGAAGGGAGGCTAAGGTATTTGTGGATTAAGGTTCTCAGATTAACATGATTTATTTGTTTGAGGCAACTCATCTGGGCCTCCCCATCAGAACAGTCATTGGTGGCCATTTATAAAAATTGGTTGTAACATCTGAGCTTGTAAATTTAGATGTTGGTGAAGCCTCAGGGAAGTTTCATTTCTACATTGCCAAAGGAACAGTAAAAGCTTTTTTGGGTGGGCCATTCTTGATGGTTTTCAGGAAATAATTGTCTATCAATTTTATTCTGGAATCAGTTTGGAGTTGACTGGTGAAGATGAAAGAAGTCTTCACATGAGGTTATCATCCCCTGGAGAGGAAAATTGGGAGACCAGGCTTAGTTTGTCTTCAATGTGCCAGTGCATGAACTGTTGTAGGAGAAGAAGAGAAGTGCATGCTGCCTCTGTTTTTTTGGAGTTTGTCTCAGGCTCTAGTGTGAGTCTGTCTTTTTTAGAGTGATGAGGGCCAATCGCCCAGGTGCTAAATCCTCTCCCCAAGATGAAGAAATCCTAGTTTGTAGTAGGTCAGCTCCCATGGAGATATACCAAGTGGATTTTCAACTTTCTCTTTTTAAATTTTCTCTTCTCTGCTAGTATCCTTCAAGTTTTTTATCAAGTATATGTTCTATCTCAAGATTCTCAATTATTTTTAATTCAAGTTCAAATAAGATGATTGGTTATATATCTTTATTGAAAGATATACGGAAAAGATGTGGAGTTGTTGGATTTCAGTCTAAAAGTAAGTCCTCCCAATTGTGCACTGCTAGGGTTCTTCTACACCTTTCAAAAACATTATCTTGGCTACCCCTGTGAGCATTGGGGAAACCCCAGGTTATTTTTTTAGGTTAGAAGAAAACTAAATAAAAGAAAATAATAATTTAAAGATAACTGAAAAAATTCAAGTAAAAAATTTGAAGATAATTAAGAAATAAGACAAGATTTAATTTTGTGAAGATCATCAAGATTAATTTCTGGGCCTCCAGCATGATATTAGACTGCACAAATTTTTGATGAAAGAAGATCAGCAAGATCAATTTTTGGGCCTACAGAATAAGGTTAAACTACACTAAATTTTAAAGAAAGAAGATAATTAAGATCAATTTCGGGCCTAGAGCATGATGATAAACTGCACGATATTAAAAGATGTGATTCAGAAGATGAATAAAGATTAGCAGATTTAGAAGATAGAAGTAAGGATGAAGATGTTGAAATGCAGAAAAGTTTTGGATTGGTGAGATTAGGGAATAAAAGTAAGTCCTTTCAATATTTCACTGCTAGGTTTTATTCTACATATTTCAAAAACATTACCTTGCCCACACATGTGAACAATTTGGAAACATTTGGTTTTTGTTCCGGGTCTGGTGGGGAAGATGTCCTGAAGATCCCTCAAGTAAAGGTGGAGCTGAAAAGTATAAGATGTTAGCGCAGAAGATTAGGCCTGTCAATGAGCCTATGCCTGTATGGTTGAATCCTCCTTTGATAAGACCTCCTTTCTCAATAAGTCCATAGTTTACTCCTCTGGTGAAGAATCCTCCTCATTTTGTAGAGACAGCTAGGGTGACTGTCAAAAGGATGAAAGTTGATAATTTTGGTCCCAATGGGTAGTTGTCTGATGAGTAAAAGAAGTTTTTGCACATCATTTTGCTGAAAGAGAAAGCAGTGGTATTTGTTGAAGAGGAAAGGGGTGTGTTGAAACACTCTGATGGTGAATCTTACTTGATTCCTGTGGTTTGTCATGAAACTTTGAAAATCAAACCAATTGCAATTCCAGCTGCTATCAGGGATGATTTTGTAGAGATTGTTATGGAAAGAGTAAGGCCTGGTTTATACAAACAGTCCACATCCAGTAACTCAATTCTTGCTTTCTGCATATAGAAGCAGAATGGGAAGCCGAGAGTTTTTATGATCTTAGAGCCTTGAATAGAGTCACTATCAATGATGCTGGGATGTCCCCAAGTGGAGAGGATTTTGTGGAAGCTTTTACTAAATTGGAGTGTTATGTTTTGGGTGATATTATGGGTGGTTATGATGAGAGGAAACTTAATACCGATTTTAGGTCTCTTACCACTTTTGAGACTCATTTGGGAAGATTTCAGCTTGCTATGTTGCCTCAAGGTGCAACTAATTCAGAAGTGGTATATCAAGCACAAATGGCTTGTATTTTTCAGGATGAGGTTCCTACTCATGCTGGTACTTATATTGATGATGGGGGAATCAAAGGACATCCACTGATTATGGAAATGAGATGCTGAAGGTGAACCCTGGGATAAGGAGCTTTGTTTGAGAATATGCAATTACTCTATAGAGAGTATTTCTTAGGATTGAAGAGGGTTGGTTGACCATTTCTGGGTCAAAGATTTGTTTTTGTGTTCCTGCTCTGAGAATTTTGGATCTTGTGGTATGTTAAGAGGGAAGGATTATTGAAAATAAAAAGGTTAATATAATTTAGTCATGGCCAAAGCCTAAAAATATTACTGAAGTCATTGGATATTTGAGGATTTGTGCATATGTCAGAATTTTTATTAAAGATATTTCTTTGTTAAACTCACCTTTGAGGAAGTTGAAAAAGAAAGACACAAAGTGAATATGGACTGAAGAGTGTGAAGAGGCTTTACAGAAGTTGAAGAAGGTGGTAGGTCAAGATATTATTCTTCACAAGTTGTATTATGGTGTGGGAGCTGGAAAAATTTATCTGGCAGTGGACTCAATTTATATTACTTCTGGTGCTGTTTTGTCTAATAAAGATAAACCTGGGAGGGTCAGGCCAGTAAGGTATGAGTCTGTGGTACTTAATGAGGTTGAATCTAGATATTCTCAACCTAAGTTGGAATTGTGTGGTGTAGCAAAAATTTTGAAGAAGCTGCAAACTTATTGTAGGGGCAGCATTGTGAGCTTCAGGTGGATGAAAAATCTATGGTTCAAATGATCAACACACCTAGTCTTCCAAATGCCCCAATGACTAGGTGGGTGGCATTTACCCAGAATTTATCTTTTGAACTGGTTCACAAACCTGGAAAAACTTTTACAATGCCAGATGGCTTATCATGGAGCCCATACATTAATAAAGATTTTGATTCTAAAGATTTTGATGAAGATGTCCCAGTGGTTAAGGCCAGCACAAAGGGTGCTGAAAATTTTTCTCTACTTCCTAATGAGGATAAACTGGAAGATTATTCTCTCCTCCCCCAAGAGTTTAAACTGGATCAATCTGATCTTGATTCTGGTGGTCAGGATGTGTTGTTTGATGAAGATGGGGCTGTAGTTTGGGATGTCTTAAATTTAGAGAATGGTGTTTTTGTTAGTGAACTTGACTCTCTTAAGATTAAATGAAAAGAAAAGTATGTATTAAAATTGAGGGATTGGTGTCCTGGTTGGGCTGGTTGAGTGGTTCATTTGCACACTGGGGATTTTGATGAAAGGGTTGTACCCTTGGATGATATTTTGTTGGATTTTGAAGATGAGACCTGGGGTCAGTCTGGTTTTTATTTTACTAAAGTTGAATATCTTTTAACCTTGAAGAGGCCAGATAGTTGTGATGATGATTCTTTGGGGGTAATCAAGAAGAAGAGTCCTGGGTTTTATGTGTCAGGAAGGAGGTTGATTAGGAGGAGACATCCAAATCCTCACGTAGTGGTGACTCATAAGAAGGGTTAAGAGTTGGTTTTGAAGTCTTGGCATGAAGACCTTGGCCATAGAGGCTTTGGGGAGACTTATGGGAGAGTAGAAGACAGATTTTGGTGGTCAGGTATGAAGTTGGTTGTTCAGGGTTGGGTTCAATGTTGTGAAGAATGTCAAAGAAGAAGTCACTTGAAACCTAAAGTGGTTGGCCTTTCTACTGGTGAATCAACTGTTTTTGGAAGAGTCAGTCTAGATGCTGTCCATATTAAAGAGGGCAGGTATAAATACTTTATTGTTGCAAGGGATAATTTGTCTGTTTGGGTTGAGGCAGTGTCTCTGGTTAATTTGACTGCCAAAAATGTGTCAGAGTTTTTAAAGAAAGAATGGGTGTTCAGATATGGGTTGATGAAGTTGGTGACTATTGATGGTGGGCCAGGGTTTAGATTTGAATTTAAAGAAGCTTTGGAAAGTATTGGATACAAAGTTAGAGTGGCTAGACTTTTTTATCCTGAAGCTGAAGGCATGGTTGAAAGAGGCGATCAAGTTATCAAGAACACCTTGGTGAAGATGTGTGGAGATAGTGCTGAAAAGTGGAGGCAATATTTACACTTTGTGTTATTTTCTGATTGGGTCACTATTAAAAGTAAAACTGGCTTTTGCCCTTATGAATTAATTTTTGGGCAGAAAGCTGTTCTACCAGTGGATTTGAAAGTTTTCTCTTATCTTGAAATTGATTTGGATGATGTGCACTCAACCAAAGATTTTCTCTGTGCCAGGATGCCACAGTTGGAATGTAGATAGGGATGTCAATTAAAGCCATACTCTAGAATGACAAAGATAAGAAATCAATCAGTCAGATACTGGAACAAGAAGTTGGGTCATAGACTCAGAAATTCCTTGAAACCTAGTTCTTTAGTTTTGGTGTATAATAAAAGTTTTGAAAGTCAGTGGGGATAAAAGTTTTCTGACAGATGGAATGGGCCTTGCAGAGTCAGATATCAGGTTTCTGGAGGTTCTTAAGTTTTGGAGGAGCTAGATAGTGCAGTCTTAAAGAAGAGAGTGGCTGTTGAAAAAGTGAAGAGATTTTAACCAAGAGGCACTAGAAGAAGTGAAGAAGATTTACTGCTCAATAAGGATAAAATATGGGCCTTTCTTTAAATTTTGGATTTTGGTGATGCTGTGCATCTATTTTTTTGGAAAAATTTTTGATACAAGGTAACTATTGTTGGGACTTCTAGATTTTATCTTTGCAAGTTTAGGGGTAACTGATGGGCTGTCTACTCTGTTGAATAGTTACCCCAGATTGTCTGCTTCCAACCCCTTCTCTTAATTTGGTTGAACCCTAGTACTGGTTTCTCTTCACAGGTTTTAGTCTTCTATGACTTTAAACTGGAAATTATTTTGGTCTTCAAGTGCTGGAATATTCATGCATATTTTTTTTTTTATTGTGTTGGATGTTGTGTTTTTGTTAGAAGGTATCCAGAAGGGTGTCTAGATTTTATTTTGAAGAGTGTGGGGGTAACTTATGAGCTGGATGCTCAGTAGAACAGCTACCTCATAATATCTGTTTAAAGCTTCTTTTTTTGTCTTAGTTGAATCCTAGATCTGGTTTTTGTTATTCAGGTTTCAAGTCCACTATGACTTTAAACTGGATTGTCACCAACTTCTTTATCTTTGGTCTATTTGGATTGGTGGTGAATCACTGGTAGTCCCCCATGATTTTTACTTATTAGAGGGAGCCCATCCAATGATCCTTTCCTTGGACTAGACCTTCTATGGATCTGGACTTTTCCTTTTCTTTCTTTGAATTTGTGGCTACAATTTTTTGAGATAGAAATTGAAGATTATTTTCTTTTTTCTCTTTTTTTCTTTAATTTTTTATGGGGGTTATTAGGATGTAAAGAAGTGAAAAAATCATAGAAAGAATAAATATTATATGGTTCCACCACATCAGGGTCACCTGTATGTGGGCAAGAATTTGTGTAAAAAGGCTCAACAATTGGCCAGGCAATTCTATTTTCATTTTTATCATTATTTTATTTTTATTATTTTTTATAATTTATTTTATTTTTATTTTTTTCTTTGAATTCTATTCATTTCATTTTATCTTGATAATAATATTCTTAATTTATTTTTACCTCAAATCATTTAAAAAATAGTTTGAAAGGTGTATCCAAATTAAGGTGCACTAGGATGTGGGTAAGGTATCAGAGGATCAGCTCATCGATTGTCTGGGAAATACCATGTTTAATAATTTATTTTATCTTATTATTTCTCATGTTATTTTAATTTCTCAGCTCTCATATTTTTTTGGGCAATTTTTTTTAATTCTTTTCAAGTTTTTTTTGGACTTTAGTTGTTTTATGTGATAATCTGTGTAAAAAAATAAAAAAATAAAAAAAATAAGAAGAAGTAAAAAAAATAAAATAATAATAATAATATAATTTTTTATATTTGATAATTAATATTGTTTCTCTATTTATTGAAATATATTAATTCCTTTTTTCTATAATTAATGTCTGGAAGAAGAAGCTTCTGAAGGTTTCTCTAAAATTATGTTGGCACTTTTGCTTCTTTTTGTGATTGGAGGAAGAACTGTGTTTCTTGAGGTGTAGTCTTCTGAAGAGAGTGTAGGGATTGTAATGGTCAGGAACCGGATTTGCAGGTAATTTTTGGGTGGAAGCAGAAGAGGCTGGGATAGAGTGTTGAAAGGTGTGCTTAATTATCCTGGACATATTCCAGTTGTCTTTAAGAAGTTTCTTTCTCAGGTTCTTCTAAAATTCATTCAGTGGCCCATGAAGAGCAAAGGCCTTAAGTGTTTTGGAACACACCATAATTAGGTGTTGCTTCATATTGGTGTAATCCAGGGTTAATGTTGTTTTCAGAGGTTGACCAAATTTCAATAGTAGCTTCAGGAGGCAGGGTACCCACTAAACAGAAGAATTGGATCAGTAGTTTCTTTCTGTTGAATAAATTGAATTAATTAATTTGGTACTCACATATTGGAAGCTCATCAATTTTGTAAGCGCTGGAATTTGGATTGTTGAAGGGTTTTGAATTGAGGTAGTAGGAGGATCATCTAGGTGGAGATATGGATTCTCTTGGTCATCCTATAAATTTTACTGAGGATACAAACTAGAATGAGGACATTCTTGTGGCCTAGTTGGAGCAGTAGGGATTTTGTTCTTATTGTTGATATTTTTTCCTGGTTCAGCTTGATTGTGGGCTGGTGGTGGAGTACCAGTTTTGTTGTAGGATGGAGCTGGAGAAAGTGACCTGGAAGCTTACGAGTCTCTTCTGAATAAAGTTTTTGAAGAAATTGAGCTTTCAGAAAAAAAATAGCTGGCAGAAGAGAGTCATAGTTTCTTCTTCTTGGTTGAGAGGTATATTTTTGTCTGGGAGCAGTGTTTATTGCTCTAGTGTCTTCTTGGGTTCCTCTGGCAGGTGTTGTGAATTTTTTAAAAATTTTGGCATTTTTGGACATAGAAAAGCTTGAGCGCATTGCTCTGGGAGCACCAGGAGATTGTTGTGTGTAGTTAATGGTGTTTGTTGGAAGAAATTGGCTTTTTTCTGGCTGAATTTGAAGGTTTTGAGCATAATTTTTGTTGCCTAGCTAGGTGAGTGGCCCCCTTGACACTGTCTAGAAGTCTGGGAGCTGATTTCGAAGCTATTTGAGCTGTATTTGCAGATATAAAAGCTGTTTCTTGACAGGATAAAGTAGTTATTTTAGATAGTGTCCGTGAACTGATTGCCCGGATCTTCTGGATGGATCTGAAGATAAAGAAAAAGAAGTAGGACCAAGCTCTGAGGATCTAGTAAGCAATCTGCAGTTGTATTTATGTGAAGTTGATAGTGTTGGTATAGGATAATTGGGGTCTGTTTCACATTTTTCTTCTTTTTGGAATATCAAGAATCACTGGCCCTGTTGTAGAGTTTGGCCTCAGGGGTTGGAAGAGTGAAAGTGCAAGATCTGCACATGCGGATGCACTTTTTGAAAGCATAGTCTTAGGAGAAGTGAAGCAAGGAAGTTCTGGGTCAAATTCAGGGAATCTAGACATGATTTGTGATGAGACAACAATTAAGAGAAAAGAGATAAGAAGAAAATCTTTATCAGTGATGGGTAGATGATGAAGAGAAAGTGGAAGTTCAGTAGTTTTGTTGCAGGGCATTGTGCATGGAATTGGTTTTTTCTTTTTATGAAAAGTGTGGAAAGTCTTTTAAGGCTTTAACAAAACACTGTGCCAGTCCATCAAGACTTTAAACTGAAGAATGGTATATGCTCCCAAGACTATAATTTGAGGATGGTTTGATTATTGAGTCCTTCAGGACTATAAACTGATAATGTGGTTTTGGTGTGAATCTGGCATAGTGCATTGAAAGGGTGAGTCTCTAAATTTAGTTAAGGCAAGTGTGGGGGTAACTGATGAGCTGGCTGCTCAGTAGAAGAGTTACCCCAGAATGTTATTTTATTTCTTTAGTATTTAATGGTTTGATCTATGGTTTTGTCTTTATGATTTAGGTTTTAAGTCTCCTAAGACTATAAACTGAGGGTTTTGACTCCCCCATATCTATAAAATGAGGGCTGTTAGCTCCCCAAGACTTAAAACTGAGGATGAGTCCCCCAAGACTGTAAAATGAGAAATTTCATATGATTGGCTGCATTCAGGAAGTCTGGAGAGTTGTCAAGAATTTTCATTTCTAAGTCAAAAGTTCAATCAAGAGTCAAGTGGAAGAAGAGAATCAAGAGATGAAACAAAGTGTTCAGCATTAGCCTTGAACTGATGGATGAGGTGTTTCCTTTTCTCAAGGTCCTGTGGAATTCTAGAAGGGGTTGATTGGAAGTAGCTTAGTAGAAGGTGTTTTTGTTCAGAGGAGTGTTGTTGGAACTTGGCCTTAATGCTGGGCAAGTGTTTTGGTGTTTGTGGTTGAATGGATCCTACATTGTCATCATCACTGTCAGAAGGTGGAGGAACTGAGAAGTCATCAGTTTTAAAAGTAGAAGAAAGGAATATTATTTTTTTACCATCAGATGGACCAGACATGTTAAAATTAACTGCTGTAGTGGTCTTGGAACTCTTATTTGAAGGGTGTAGTTTGTTGATTAATCTGGGTATCAGGATAGATGGCCTGGATCTTTTGGTGCATTTGGAATATAGACCAGGTTGAGGTGTAGGTGAAGCTGTTGAAGATGATAATAAACCAGCTCTGTAGAAAGTTTTTTTTCTGGATTGGAAGACATCACTGGAGGTTCTGTATGGATGAGCTGGTGGTGTGATGGCACAGATCTGATTATTGTAAATGCAGTATTTGCATGGGCCCATGACAATGGCAGATTTTGAAAGAAAGATGAACATGGTGGATCTGATGAAGGAGAATGTGGACATTCAGAATTGGAGGAAGGATGTGGTCTTCCAAAATTGGCAGAGGACTTTTTGGGTCTGTTGGTGCTGTTTGTATATGTCTTAATTGATATTATTTGAAGAATTAACTGTTATTTAAATTTTATTTAATGAATTTTGTAACTATGGGTATATGGGTACTACTATTGGATAGCCCCAATTTTTCTCTATATTTGATGTCTTTTTGAAATTTTTTATATTCCAAGCTTTAAGGGGTCATTTCCTCATTTTTCATTTCTAAAAGATGGATGTTTAATTTTGTTTTTTGTGTTTTATGGGCTAAACTTAAGTATTAGGGTCAAGTGCTTAGTACAATTAAGTAAATCTAATTTGGCTCTATATTTTATGTCACAATGTTGTCACAGCTTAATTTTGTGTTTTAAGGGTTATAGTAGTTGTGGTGGATTTTTCTAAGTATTTTGGGCTTTATAAGATGTTTTTGGTGGTTTTTTGGCTTCAGGGAGGTCTGCCCTCTTTGGTTATAGAAGGCTGGGGAGCGTTTCTGGAGGGTTTTTATTGAATTCGGCTGTCAAAAGCACCAAATTTGTTGCTGTGCATGGATTTTTAGATAGGTGGTCTGTGTGTACATACTGAATAACACAGTTTGGGGAAACGTTAATTATCATACAACTATCTGGTAGTTATATCATTGTTTATTACTCAGTTTTCACTTTTTTTTGGCCACAATTGGCTGTGTTTGTCGCAAGGTTAGATCTTCATTTAACTCAACTTTTAAAACTGATTTCTCTGTTGTAGCTTTGCAACCTACATCAAGTACTCTTGCTATGTTTGTGCAGCAACTGCACTTTGTCTTTGGTTTCTGGTGTGCATTTATCTGCATTTCAAGTTTTCTGGTTCTTTGGTTGTCAGTGGTCTGCTATTGGCTACTGTCTTGACTTGTAAAAAATTCAAGAAGAGTGTTGGAAAGGGTATTGTAACAGTCTTTAATTTTCTGTAGCAAATAAATCTCACCTGGTATTTCTCAAAGGGACAGGGGTTTTCTCTCCAGTTTTTCTCCAACTCCCTTGGTCAAGGCCTATAGCTAGTACTAATGGATTGTCTAAAACACAACCCTATTTGCTGAGCTAAAAATCATCAAAGTTAAGTTAATTATGGGAAATTAAAAATAATTAGTAATACTTTATAAATTTATTAATAATATTTTAAAAATAATTAAAATTGTAAGAAAATTTCTAAAAGTTCTAAAGATTTCTAGCTTTTATTTCCATAAAATTTTAAACCTATATTTGTATCTCTTTTTTATTAAATAATTATTTCTTCCTGGACTTGTATAAATAACCATTTTCACAATAAACCATCCTTTCTTTTAATAATAAAATATAAAATTAGATTGACCTTTCCTATCTTTGATATAATCATCCCAAATTTATTTAAAAAGATTTTTAAGTGCCATACTAAACTTTTGACTGCCACAATGGAAGCTCAAGAGTGTATTAATTCTCTTTACCTATAGAGAGCATTTTTTCTTGTGGTTTCTTGAAATATTTTAGTTATTGAGGCTTGAAATGTGCAGCAAGCAGTGTAAAGCAGTGAAAATGAATAAAATTTGGCAAGTATTAGTGATTGTAGTGGCTTGGAATAAAAATTGAAGAAAAGATGGAACAAGAAAGGAGGAAATCAAAAATAAAGTAGTTTTCCTGCAGACATACTGGTTCTTACATACTGATTACATTTTTTCCCTATGCATGAAATTTAATTCTACTTTGAGTCTCATCACAATTTAAAACTGTAAATCAAGTGATTTGGCTACTTTATAGATTGCAATAAGTGCAGATTCTGACATAAGTGATTTAATTAATCAAGGGGCTTGATACATGCATTATGTATATTGACTCTAAACCCCCTCCCCCAATCATTTCCCTGCTCCTCCTTACTTTCAGTGTCTTCCCCCCATGTATTTATATATCCAAGCCACACTTACCTCCTTCATGCCCCTAGTTGGTAGAAATGGTAAAATATAAATAAAAAATAAAAATAGCCCTCCCTTATCCATCTCTTGCCTAGGATGAATTTTAAACTTATCTAGTAAGTCACCCATCATCTCACCTTTTAATTCTGACTTGTTTACATGTATCAAGCCCCTTGATTAATTAAATCACTTGTGTCTGAATATGGACTTATTGAAATCTATTAGGTAGCCAAATCAACTAATTTAAAGTGTTAAATTTTGATCAAACTCAAAGTTTAATAACAATTTTATGAATAGGAAAAAAAATAACTGGTATGTCTGAACTGGTATGTCTGTGGGAAAACTACTTTTTTTTCCATGGAGGCAAGTGGGATGTGAAATCAAAAAAGTGGCAGGAAGTTGGTGACTTAATGATGTTCAGTAAGTCTCTTTAAGTATATATACTTACTTGTACCCAAAATTTTCAGAAATGAATATTTAATGAGCAGTGATAATGCAACACTGAATGAATATGTCCTATATTTTTGGTAAAGTATGCATACCAAACCAACTTACAGACACATTGGTAGATTCCCTGATAATATATATATTACTAATATGGATTATGCTGAAGTTGTATTTCTGGGGAAAAATTAAATAAACAGAACAGTATTTATGTTATACAAAAGTATTTATACATCTTTAATCAGGAATAGAATATTTTTATTGAGTTTGGTGTTTCAGCCACTTCCTTAAAAGGATTACAAATGAAACATGTGTCAGCCACAGCTAGATAGGAATTAGTAATTATAAGGACTTATGCTTTAATATAATAATAGAGTGTTGGGATAAGTATCCCAAGCCTTAAATTTTGAGAAGAAAAAACAACCTAGAAATAGTATAAGGCCACTGGTGAGGGGAATGCATTTCATAACAAATAATAACTAAGATATCTATACCTTTAATATAATGATAGGTTCTTAAGATCAGTATCTCAAGCCTTATCTATTTAGAAGAGAAAACAGCCTACAAGATGTGCATGCCTTCAAATAAACAACATAAATATTAAAGGATATATACAAGAGAAAATAAAAGTCACATTAAATAGCAATAGTATCAGGCCATTGTGAAACAACTTGAAGATCTATACAGTATATAAACCAAAAAACTGGCCTGTGCTATTGCTAGGGTCTGTGCAAAGTAAAGGAAAAATAATTATATAATGTATCATTAATAAAATCTGAAAAAACAAAGTATATATTCTTTATACCCTCCCTGTTTTGGAAGATGTATAATTAAAAAAATGACAAAGATTTAAGTTTTTAGATAAAGAAGGAAAACAAAGTGCTTTAGTCATAAAATCAGAAATCATGATAGACGTAGGAATTAATTGTCAGATTTTTATTTTTGACTCCAATTTTTCTTGAATCAAATTTAATTGTATATCAATATTTTTTTACAAGCTTGATACATGGGATTTTGACTTAGGGCAATAGTGCCTTGATTGTCACCAAACAGAGGTACTGGTTTTTCTAAGTAGAGATATAAAGATTTTAATAAATTTGAGAGCCATACCTCTTCCTGAGTTGACTCAACACAAGATTTTAATCATCTTCATTGGTAGATATTGATACATTTTTCATCTTCAGAAGAATTAGAATTCTAATTTTTTGGTTCATTTTTGATGAAAATTTTATATAAATTGTGTTGTTTTAGAAGAATTTTTATCTTTAATGAGCATAAAGAGTAGAAATCTTTGCTCAAAAGAGGGATATTTGAAGTTTTGAGGGAAGTAGTAGATGATTGCATATTTATCACAATGATCTCTGATTAGCAGTAAGTGCCTGGGTTAACATTCCATTAAATGAAGAATGATGAATTTTGGTGTTACTACAACTGATACAAGGAGAAATTGGAAGATAATCATCAAGGTTGAGGAGACCTTCACTGGGCATCTTTAACAAGTATCTTGTATTTAGATTTCACATGCAATTACACCAAGTACAGAAGGATTCTAAAGCATAGTTTTATTTATTAGAAGATGTATTGTTGAAGTTAGCATAGAGAAGATTATTTTCTATTTATCCATCTAAGAAATTTTTGTCATTTTTGGTGATCAAAAAGGATTCATATTTTTCTCTAAGAATTAATCTTCCACCCCCTCTTTAGAATCTCACTTGACTAAAGAGATTGACATGTAGAAAATCTCTGAAGTGTATGAGCTCATGGTTTGAACTCAAAGCAACAGTTCCATAGCCTTTGGGGTTAATTGATTCTCTATTAAAAATGGTAACTGGTGAAGAGTATGGTTGATAAGCAATAAAAAGCTTTTGAGATTGAAACATCTGTGTTGAAGCTCCACTGTATAGTAAGAAATCCAAGGGCCTGTGGTTTGATGTTGTATCCATGATAAATTGAACAGGAGGACTAAATGAATCAGCTAGCTCATAAAAGACACTATATTTATCACCACAAAATATGGTGGCTGACTTACTAGAAGGTCCACAACCTTGAAGTCTAATTCATATCTTATTGAGCACACATTGAGGAAGTGATGAAAAAATCATGAAAATAGGGTGAAGATTGACTGAAATCACCTTGATAGAAGTATGAAAATCCATTCAAGTGCTTTTCGACCACAGTTGAAAGCTGTTGAAGTCATATTTTTTAATTAATAATACCAAGAATAGTGGTCTTCCTTGTTTATTTAGTGTCATAGAGATATATTAACCTTGTAAATATGTTATAAAGGGCTCTATTCAACAAATATAAATACTAATTGTACTCAAAGATTAAATTTAAAAGGGATGTATCACTGACACAGACAAAGTGCCTAAATAATGCACCTGAAAAATTATATACATCATTATTATTATTTTTAATTACATATAGTTTAAGAGTAATATCAATAGAAAATTTTTATAATGAATGATATGATTCATACACTTCCTTTTTTTAGAATTTTCTAGATTAATAACAATGATAATTCACTGGTTAAGAAAAAAATATATTTTGCCACTATTCAAAACCTCAACTAAAAAAAACAGTTAATCTTGGATATATAATGCTTACAAGACTAAATGTCATGGTGTGGTACACATCTTTCAGTAACACAGCAATGTCACAGCTCACAGAAAGAGAAACAAAGAGGTTGTCAAGTTGGATGGCTACATGAGTGCAAGAAGGATGTGATAGCGCAGAAAAGGTAGACTCTCTGCACAAAGTTTTTTTTTGTATATTATGGGATTATAATCCATGGCAAGAAAAAGGTTAGGGTAAGTACATAATGGGATAAAGGACAAGGAAATATGGTATTTACTTTCAAGAAGTCGTGGGTAGCACTGGATGTATGATATGGACTTACAAGGTGGCAATAGAGGTGGCATGGAAATTTAAGCTTAAGTTAGCAGCAATGCTTTTGGGAGAAGTTGTGCCCACCAATGAAGATGGCAAATGTGTTAGAAAAATAATTATAAGCGCTAGAAATACAAAAGACTTTACAATTAGCACTCAAGAAAAGGATAAGAAAGATAGGACTCAAGATAGGAAAGTCATTTGCTGAAGAGAAAAGGGTTTCACAATTAGTGGATACTCATGTCACCAGTGTGGGTCATTGCAATAGGTATGAAAGGTGGTGCAGTACCTATTATTTAGTGAGGGATCTTAAGAAGTGTAGGCTTCAGTGCTATTGGAGCTGAAACCCATTCTAATAAATGTACTTAGATATTTGAGATTTTTAGATACTGTTTGATATACTTGTATTAGTTCTGAAATTGTGTAGGAAAACCTGTAGGGCAAGGAAGCATAGGAAAGGGGAACTGAACATACAAATGTATATAATTAATCACTTGTAAACAGTAGGGGTGTGTGTGTGCATTTAAGTTAGTAATTAATAGATAAAAAAGATATATACATTTTTTTTGTACATATTGGGTGTGCATACCAGAAGTAGCGTTGTAGAGTTATTTTATTGCTACAGTAAGGATAGTATTAGATAGAGTGCTTCAAGAGGAAGTTACTGAGAATACTAGCACTTACTGAGAATAGATCTAGCCAAAAGTTTGATTGCTTATATTAAAATATATTTATCTTTTATCCCCTTTATTATTATTAACCTTCATTCTACTTCCACCTCCACACCCAGAAAAAATAACCAGACTTACAATATGTGGTTTCACTGCCTTTAAATATTAGAGTGGCAGGTGCTTCTTTTTAAAGTTATATTTAGGAAGGGGAAACAACCCATATTGGAATTGTGTCTATATCTTAGTATTATAGAACTCTTTCTTGTCTACAATTGGTGTCTCAAAAGTGGCAGCCAGATTTTGAGTAGGGTTATTTTTTTCTTGTTGTTTTTTTTAGGGTTTCTTCAAAGATGGCATAATAAAGCTGGAACTTCAGTGGAGGAGTTGTAGGGTCTAAAAAAGTGGATCAAGAGCTGTTATCAGAGGATATCTTAGGGCTGTATTAAAAAAATATAGTCAATATAAGCTTTTAGTTCTTATTTGTTTTTTTATAATTATAGTAGTTAAAAAGGTAGAGTGGATCCTATAGCTACTAAATCTAAGTTCACTCAGGAGAGGGTAAAATTTCCCAATTCAACAGTGTTGTTACCACCAAAGGTAGCTAAAATTATTAGATTTAAAGATGAAAGCTTGCATTTTTCAGGCATTAATACCAGGAAGTTCTTATTAAGGCTTAAGCAAGTGGCAGAAGTTCATTGTGCAACTAAATAGGATATGGTGCGCCAAGTTTTGTTCTTTGTTCCAAATGAGTGCAAGGATGATTTTTAAGAAATAAAAGGTCATGAAGAGCATGATTGGTCAGTAATAAAAAAACAGATGCTTAAGTGATGGCCAAAGATTACCAAGAAAGCTTGGTACACAATTAAGGATCTAGATGTCTTGGTAAACAAGGCTAATGCTAGAGGGGGTGTTTGAGGCCTTAAGGAATTTAAAAGCTTCAGGGAGGGGTTTTATTGAGTGGTTGATTATTCGATTAGTAACAAAGAATTTATTGATAATAATGTGTCTTTACCTTGGTTTTTTGAAGTGTTAGTGCCAGAAGTTAAAGAATGGCAAAAGTGGCGCTTGAATAATGAAGGGAAGTTAGTCAAGAAGAGGGACAGTAATTATAAGTACCCTAGAATAAAGGAAGGAGAGAAAGCAGTGGAAGTCGAAATGAAGTTTTGACAAGTAGAGCACCTTGCAGCTAGAGTTTCTTTGGATAGCAAGGAAGTGGTAGAGGTTGTGTCTGGTGTAGGATTGCCTCCTTAGGTTTGTCTCCTAAAACTAAAGTCTTTTCTAAAGATCCGGATTCTGTGATGGCTAGCATTAAAAATCTGGAGAAGAAAATGATGAATGCAGCAAAGGCAAAGGAATTTTTTATAACCAAGAGTACTCCCCAACCCTAGCTCTTTTCTAATATGGTATGTTATTATTGTAATGAAGAGGGACATACTAGGATGAGGTGTAAGGTGTTTTAAAAGGATAAAGAGGAGAGGTTAGTTTATGAGGATGCAACTATGCTTATATTAGAAGATGGGACTAAGATTGTTAAATTGGGGGATTCAAGAAATGGTAATAGATTATATTAATAAAAATTCTATGGAGGGATAGTCAAGAAAGGACAAGTTAGCAAAATCAGTGAATTTTACAGTTACTTGTGTGGTTTAAGATTTTAAAGAAAATGAAGCAGCAGTTGGGGAATCACTTACTGCAGCACGCTTGGAAATGTTTGCAGAAAAGCACAAGAAAATTGCCTCTCCAACTATTAGTAGGCCAAGAAGTGCTGCTTCTAGATATGTGAATACAGAAGATATGGAGGAAGTAAAGAATACTACAAGGGAGAATACTCTTCCACCTATGGAGGATATTGAAATGAATGGTGTTTAAAATGTTGAGTATGGTGTAGATAATCAGGCAGAAGAGCAAACTGAAATGATAGAGGACCCAGAGGTAGTTCAGCAAAGAGCAGTACCTGCTGAAGGAATTCCAGGAGCAAGGCATAATACTCAAAAGAACCAACATGGAAGAGCGAAAGCTGGTGAAAAGGCAACTCAACCTAAGTGAAGGATGCATCCCCCATTTCACGCTGTGGTAGCCTAAAGTTTAGTATGGCACCTAAGTACGTAAATGGAGTTATTACGGCGTGCAAGATTGGCGCTATTATTTTTTATAAAAGGGTTTTATTTAATTTATTTGAGTTTTAAATATGAAGAAATTGGTCAAAAGCAAATGCTTACGCAAAAAACAATATATTTTATGGAGAAAACTTATTTTTACGGTCTGAAAATTTTATAAGTATCAAGTCGAGTCACTCAAGAACCTTGGGAAATTTTCCCAAAATTTTTACTATTTTTCTTATATTTTTAAATGAATTTTACAGTTTTATAGAAATATTTACGTTTTTAGAAAAATACTTAACTTTGATGAATTTTCACGGGGTGATTAGAGCTGCACAGGCTATGAAAATTTGTTGGGAATGTAAAAGGGAAGTGGCTTTATCATGTGTAATTTTTCTAGATTTTTTATTATAGTTTTAAAGGTTCTAATTGAGTCCGGAGGTCCGGACGGACTCCGCTTGGACTCTGGACAGACTCCGGAGGCTCCAGATGGGCTCTGGCTGAGCTCTGGAGGGGGAACTTAGGCACGTGACTAGGTATACTTAAGAGCCTCTCAGACTCAAAATTGGGCATCATCTTACATTAATCATCATACATCATACAGCTTAATCTTTAACCACCACGGTCTCATTTTTTATTACTCAACAAATTAAATAAATTTGTAATACCCTTATAACTTTATATTTTATTAATAACATTTTATAAATACTACTCAACAATTTAAATCACACTTCATACAGGGTATCTTTAGAAAGGTCTTCATCACTGGGACTTGATTATTGCTGTCTCATAAAAATTCAAATTATTATAAAAACATAAAAGTCAATCTTTTCAGATCTTTCACTGGTACACCTTAATTGTTGTTATCAGTATTTCTTTTCTCAACAGCCACTTTTATTTAACTCTCAATAAGTGTTAAATATTTTAGAGTTTCATTATTTTTATCAATCAGATTCAAGTAGACTGGTTAGCTTAGTGATTTAGAATTCCCATTTTGTTATTTTTATTGGAAGGACGGGGTTTTTCACTAAATCCACATATCTCCTCCGGATTCTGCTTAAAGCAAGGCGACTGTAAAAGTTTACCTTACCATAAAGCTGACTTTCCAATGGAAGATGAGGATTTAGTTGTGCAGTGTTTATAAACAACAGTTTTGGTTCCATTGGGGGTACTGACTGCAGTACTGCCAGACATAGCAAATGGAATTGTGGATAAGTGAGGAAAGAAAATGGTTGCTGATTGCACTGAGCTAGATGAAGGAGAGCAGTCATTTCAACCAGTTGTGTGATTTTCTAAGGCACAACATTATGCAGGTCCTTTAGGGTATTTGACAATTACTTTAAATGGTAAGCAAGTTAGAGCGTTAGATGAAACAGGTTTGCAAATCAATGTGGTTTCAGTTGATTATGCTGTGGAGCTAGGTCTTCCAGTAAAATATGGTGAAGGTACCATCACAAGAATTGGTGGTGGTAGGTTTCCTGTTATAGGGGTAGCAGAGTATGTGCGCACTAGAGTTGTGGAAGCAACAAGGGATATACATTTTTATGTTCCAATGGGTGTAGTTAAACCAGTTTTAGGAACACCATTATAAATAGATTATTATATAACTATTGATTATTCTTTGAATAAAACAATTGGAATTAGTATTATGGGTGATGATGGTATTCCAGTGACAGCAGTTTTAGTAGAAACTAAGGATGGTGGCTGGGAAACTAAGTACTCTGTAACTGCAATATTGGAGATAGAAAGAGAGATTTATGAGGAAGTATCAGATGATGAAATGGGGCAAACACTAAGAAGGCACCAAAATTTTTATTAGGGACTGGCATTTAAGGTTTTACTATCTCCCAAGATGAGAGGAACTCAGATAGTGACCATTCAGTCCAACAAGAGGGGATATGTAAAGCAGTACTTCATAGGTATCATTGTAAAACTACAGTAGAATGCTTTATACCTAGGCCTTTTAATTTCTTTGATTATGGATTTCTTATACTTATACTAAAAAGAAAAGACAAAAACAGGATGTAGGTACAACCCATAGTTATATCAGGAAGGGTTGGATTTTAAGTAATGAAGGAAGCAGCAGGTGCTGTTGTAAATCAAAGTATAAACCAGTAGCTGTCAAGGTTAAACTAGTAAATGTACCTATGCCAGATTTGAATCCTCCTTTGCAGAGGATGGCTCTGTCAACTAATCCTTATAATACTCCTTTAACAAAGATTCCACATGAATTTAGGCCTACTAGTAGAATCACAATAGAGATGATTCATATGGTTGATTTTGGACCAGAGGATTGGTTATCTCAGGAAGAAAAGAAGTTGTTACATATTATGGCTCTTAGGGAGAAGGCTATTGTGTTTTCAGAAAAGTAAAGAGTTTTGTTAAAACAATCTTATGGTAAACTTTATATTGTTCCAGTAGTACCTCATGAGCCATGGCAAAAGAAGGCTTTTCCAATACCAACAGCAATAAGGGAAGAATATATAGAGCTAATAATGGAAAGATTAAGGTTTGGCTTGTACATAAAGTCGATGTCTAGTTACTCAAGTCCAGTATTTTGTGTTTTCAAGCATAATGGTAAGTTAAGTGTTGTTCATGATTTGAGAGAAATGAAAAATGTTACAGTTTAAGACGTAGGGCTACCACCAAAGCCAGAGGAAATCGTGGATTATTTTGAGGGACATTCATTTTATGGATTAGGGGATATAATGGGAGGATAAAATGAGTGAGAGTTGGATATGTTAACAAGACCCATGACTATTTTTGAAACTCCATTGGGGCGCTTTAGGTTGAGAAGGTTACCTCAGGGTGCTACATATTCAGTGGCAGTGTATCAGGTGCAGATGATGTGGATATTACAGGATACAATCCCAGATCATGTAGGAATCTTCATTGATGATGGTGGTATAAAAGAACCAGCCAGTGAATATGATGGGGAGGTTCTAGAGGAGAACGCATACATTAGGAGGTTTATTAGGGAATATGCTGTTACTCTTGAAAGTGTACTATTTAGGATAGAAGAGGATAGATTTATGGTCTCAGGGAAAAATTTTTTTGTTGCACACCAGTGCTAGATAGTGTTGGTCACGCATATGTAGAAAGGGAAGAATTATCACAGAAAAGCAGAAAAACAATGTGCTCACTTGACCAAGACCAAGAAATACTACTGAAGTTAGGGTTTTTTTGGGTATTTTTACCAATGTGAGAATTTTCATTTGTGGCTTTTCCTTGTTGTCTTCACCATTAAGGGGCTTAACAAGAAAAGATGTTTTATGGGATTGGATGAAGGAATGTAAAGATTCATTCAAGTTTTTGAAAAGGATTTTAAGAAAAGATATACTTTTGAAAAGCTTGGAGTATGGAAAAAGTGCTGGAAAAATTACTCTAGCAGTGGATTCTAGTGTGTCTGCAGTAGGCGCAGCTTTAATGCAAGAGGATGAGAAAGGTAATGATAGAACTGTCGTTTATGAATCTAAGACTTTTACTAAAGTGGAGTCTAGGTTCTCTCAGTCTAAGCTGGAGTTATGTGGTGTAGCAAAAATTCTTAAGAAGCTAAAATGGATGCTTTGATGAAAAATTTTGAGTTGAAGGTTGATGTGCTGTTGCTGGTGCAAATGATTAGTACCCCCAGTTTACCAGATGCCCCCATGACTAGGTGGGTAGTGAAGATTAATTATTTTTCTTTTTATTTAGTACATAATCCATGGAAGTCTTTCATGATGCCAGATCCATTATCTAGAAGGCCATTGTGAGAAGAAAATTCTGAGGTGGAAGAGTTTGAAGAAGACAAAAGGTGGATAAACAGAATAGACTATTGTTATTAAGGATTCAGGAATAAGGACTTCAGAAAAGATGTAAAAATAAGGTTAGGTGTCTGTAAAGACATGAAACTAAATGATTATGATAGGAAGGATGTCTGGGATGGCAATAAAAAGCAGTGTGGAATCTTCACAAAGACATTATATTAAGTATGTGTGTCAGTATAGTCTAGTATATAAGTATGATATAATAGTGTTATTTTATGGTCCTACTACTTATTGATAAATGATTTAGTGATTAAACCTCAGGGGAAGACTAATAGAATAGTTATACTCAAATAAAACTCACAATACTTGGATTTAAATGCGTGCTAGTGGTGGAAACTAGAAGAATAAAATATAGTTATAGCTTATATAAAGATAATATCAATTTATAAGGGCTTTATAATATATTTCTGAATACTAATAATTGTATTGTAGTGTTGGTTTGAATTGTAGTAATTGAATGATGATAATAAACCGTCAAAATCCCTTCTTACTTATACCCAAATCCACTGGAGTGCACAGACCTTCAATCCAGATGATGTCACTGCTATCCCCGGCAATTACAGCACTGTGAGGGCTCATCACCTCCCCATGGCGTCCACTTCAAGCAGTTTCAACACCCAGAAACATCCTTCCAACCCATTAATCTGTGAATAACCATCCAAGGAAGTAATTTTAGTTGTCCAAACTGGGTGTACGCGCCTGATATAGGTGTCTATGCTTCTGTAGGCGTTGTGAGTCCACTGATTTCGTCCATATGACCTAAAATAAGCAGAAAAACAAAGGTTATAGGCTATTAAGGGGCTAAAACCCACTTATATACCTAAATATACATAATATACTGCATATTTCACTGAATATGAGATTTATGTATATATATAAGCTTATGTATGTCAATAATTACTTCATATCACTTAAGATAAGTATATTATGACTCCATTACCACCTTAAAAAGTATTATTAGGCCATGGATAAGCTATTTAAACTATTATAAATTATATAATAGAATAATAATTATATATATATATAATAAAATAATATATATTATTATTATAACCTTATTTTTAGGATGTAAGCTTAATCTACTTAAGGTTATCTTATTTTAAACATAAGAAATATTCAGTCCTAAGGATATTTAGGCTGACACTCCCTCACCCCAAAAAAAACAATAAAAAAAAATGTTAAGCCATTTTAATTAAAACTAAGGAGTGAAATAATAAAATAAAAAAATAATTTTATAATACATATACTGAATGAACAGTATTATTTAGATTTAAATTTTTTCAAGAGATTTCTAAGATCAGAGATTTCATTTTCTGGAATCCACTGGTCATATTCACTTGATTTATTTTTAAATCTTAATAGATACTCAACTTCCTTTTCTTTAGTAAGGTGTCTCTTTTTAAGTATCTTTTCAATTTCTGCCTTTTCCACTATTTCTTCAGGTTGCTGTTTATGCCTTCCTGATCTTCTTGGAAATAGAGCAGTATCATTAGAATGGTATGGTTTTATAAGAGAAATAAGAAATACTGGATGTTTTCTATCATAAGGTGCATATAGAATAACCTCAACAGCATTATTACCAACCATCTTTTTAACTACAAATGGTCCAATGAATGGATCCTTCAAATTAACATTACCATTTAAATTGAAATGTAGCGTTGAAATAAGGACTTCATCACCCTCTTTGAACATTTGTTCTTTATGGGATTTATCCCATCTTTTCTTTTCATACTCAAAAGCCTTATTTATACATTCTTGAGCATGTTTTCTGCATAATTCCTGCATCTGAAGAAAAGATTTAGTACCTGGATGAATATCCAATCTAGGTAACTTATTAAAGTTTTAGCAGGGGTATTATGTACATAACCCAACCATAAATAAAATGGCTTTTTGCCAGTGACAGAATGTACTGTACTATTATATGCAAATTCTAAACCTGGGATAAGGGTTACCCAATCATGCGTGAATTTGTCATTGTCTTTAAAATTAAGACCAAAATCACAGTATCTTCTTATCATATCTTCTAAGGTTTGTATCATTCTCTCTGCTAGCCCATCAGTTTGTGGATGGTGTGCTGTAGAAAGTTTTAATTGACACCCTGAAACATCCATAAGTGACATCCAGAACTCAGAAGTAAATTTAGGATCTCTGTCAGAAACTATTGCTTTGGGGAGACCTGCTGTATTTAACATTTGTGTCCACCATAAAAAAGCTAAGTCCTTTGCAGAAACCTCTTTGTGGGTAGGAATAAATTTACACATCTTTGTAAATCTATCTACAATTTCCCAGCAGGAGTTATAACTCTTATGCCCTGCTATTGGAAAACCTGTTACAAAGTCCATGTTAATGATTTCCCATGGAGCTTTTGGTTGCTCAATTTGTTGTAATAAACCAGCTCTTTTTCCTGTTAATCTTTTAGATTTTTGACAAGAATCACATGTTTCAACATATTTCTGAACATCCTCAGACATGTTAATCCACCAAGCTGTGTTTTTTACTCTGGTTAATGTTTTATGGTAGTCAAAATGACCTGCTAATATATCATCATGACATATATTTAACATTAACTCCTTCATTGAAGGGGGAATTACAATTACATTACTTAATTTTTTTCTGTAATATATAAAACCATCCTCAATGGAAAATTTTCCTTTCTCTAATGCTTCTTTATACTTAATTGGTAATGTTTTTATTAAAACATTCATTGAAGCATTAGATGGATCATTTAATATTGTAGTTAATTTACTTAAGTCAGGATCTGAATTATAATTATCAAGAATTGATTGCATAAATTCATCCTCAAGATCTACAATATAAATGCCATAAATGTGAATAGTCTCTGACTCAGGAACATAAGCAGGATTATCATCATTATTAGGCAGAGGTACTCTAGATAACAGATCTACATTAGAGTGCAAGGTTCCTGCTCTATGTGTAATAGTCATCTGTCCTCTGTATTCTTGTACAGCTAATTGCCATCTAAACATGTGTCTATTAGGAGTTTTTATGTTTAAGAGTGACTTAACTGCACTACAGTCAGTTATTAACTCAAATTTTTGGTCTTCAAGGTAATAATGTAGCTTTTCAAGAGCCCATACTACTGCCAAACATTCAAGTTGAGTAGCACCATATTTCAATTCACCACTTCTCAGAGTACGTGAAATATAGCAGATTACTACTTCTGACATTTTACCTTCAATAAGTTATTTTTGATGCAAAGCAGCACCCAGTCCAATAAAACTTACATCTGTATATAATACAAAAGGTAATTGGAAATCTGGTAATCCCAAGATAGGAGCTGTCTTTAAACATTCTTTCAACTTATTAAAAGCTTGTTGTCTTTCATTATTCCAAATGAAAGCTTCTGATTTCTTTATCAGTGTGGTCAGTAGTGCAGCAATTGATTGGTAGTTTTTAATATATTATAATAACCACACATTCCAAGAAAAGATTGTACATCCTTTACATTTTGAGGAATGCCAATATTTTTTATTGAAGCCACTTTATTTTGGTCTACACATATTTGTAAGCCAGATACAATATGACCAAGCACTTTTAAAGATTCAAACCCAAATTTACATTTTTTCAATGCAAGGGTCATTTTTATTTCATCCATTTTCTGAAATACTTTCCTTAAATGGATTAAGTGTTCATCAAAAGCTTTAGAGAACACTATGATGTCATAAATGTATACTATTAACCATCCCTCAATCATTTCATTATGGAATGTTATATCCATTAACTTTTCAAATACTGATGGAGCATTTTTTGGTCCAAATGGCATTCTGACATACTTATAAATTCCCATGTGTGTTGTTATCAACAAAAAGTTCTGTGAATTCTTTTCAACAGGAATTTGATGGTACCCTTTATTTCCATCTAGGCAACTTATATATTTAGCACCTTTAAGGGTAGCATGTATAGAGGCAATCCTTGGCAAGGGATAAATATCATCTACTGTAAATGTATTTAATGCTCTATAATCACCTCACAGTCTTGCTGTATCTTGTTCATAAGAAATCAGCACTGGTGATATTACACAGTATTTTGGTGTAGTTTCAACCTTCTCAAGAATGTTCATTTTTAATAACATCTTAATATTATCCTCCATGTCTTTCCTCTTCATTGGTGAAGCAGGGTATGGTTTCTTTTTAAGACTAGCAGGAATATTATCCATATCACAGGTTAAACTAATTTTCATTTCATGATCTTTTACAAGGCCAAGTTCATTTGTACCATGTGCAAAAACCATTGGAAAAGCTTTAATTAATTCCAAAATATTATCTTTCTCAGTTTCACTTATCTGAGTGCCAAATGATGCTTTTGAAATTTCTGTTTCCAGAAGTTCCATCTCATTGGATTCTCTTCCTTTAGACAGGGAATTTGTTACTGACTCAATATGTAATACTGTGTTAAAAGAATTTATTTTAAATTTCCTTTTACCATTCATGCCAATTGTAAAATTGTTATTAGCAGGGTCTAATTTTACACCAAATTTAGTCAGAATATCATTTCCAATGATAAAACAGTTACTACAATTAGTATTATCCATTACTACAAAGTCACAAGTTACCCTTACATAACCATGTTGGTGTTTAAAGAAAACAGCAGCTTTGTATTTACCAATGGGGTGTAGTACTGATCCAAAACCTCTCCAATTTTTATTTTGAAGTGGTTCAAGCTTAAACTTATATTCACAATCAATTTTCTGTAATGTATTAGTGGAAACAACTGAACCAGCAGCTCCTTTGTCCAATACTATATTAAAATTTTCACCAGAAATGATAGCTGGAACCGTGATAGGTGTCATTCTAAAGTTATCAGCTTGTATATCCTTAATGATTTCAGCATCCTCAAAATTCATTAAAGATTCATTTGAGTCCATATTTAATATTGGATTTTCAACGATGGACAAATCATCTTCCAACATACAGACTTCATTTTCATCACTATATGAGATATTGCTGTCATAATCACTTGATTCTTTACTTTTTTCAGTTTCAGTTTTAGATTCACGTTGATTTTCAACAATATTTATGTTTTTCTCACATTTGTGACCTTTGACCCAAGGTTTGTTACACTTATAACAAGTATTTGTTTCATACTTTTTAGGTACTACATGTGCAGTAGGTTTTTTCTTCTTCTCCTGAAGTTTTTTTGAATTCTGAGTTTTTACAGGTTCAACATTTTGCTTATAAGTGGAATACCTTGATTCATACTTATGGTTTAATAATATTTCATTGAAAATATTAATAAAGTCAGAATATTCAGTAACATTTAATGTTCTAGCTACAACAATGTCTCTGACAGATATAGGTAATTTGTATATTATCTTATCTTTCCATAAGTTAAAATCCATATGAGGCTCAATGGCTTTTAATATTTTATTTAAATTCATTAAAAATACCATAGGTTTGTCACCATTCAACGGATTATACCTAGTCTTCTCATAAAGTCTCTGCTGAGTAAGCCTGAATTTAGAACCTCCAAATTGTTTTTCAATAAGTTGTTTCCATTCAGCCCAAGAGTAGTCTCTACCCTCACTTAAGACAGCTTCAAACCATAATAAAGCAACATCCTTAAATAAAGAAATTAATTTTGATGTTATCTCTTCATCTGGTAACTTATATGAGAATTTCAAGTTTTCAATTCTCTGAATAAAATGTTACCAATCAGAGCTGGCTTCCCCATCATAAGTTGGGTACTGATCTATCTTAGGCCAGTTCTTCTGATTGTATTTTATCTCACTAATCTTAGGTAAATTCAACAACTCATTCACTTTTGATAAATGGTCTTGTATTTCTTTCTGCACGGTTTTGTGACTTACATTTTCAGATTTTACACTACCACCAGATGGTTTTAATTGTGGTGGTACAGGGAAGGAATGAGATTCACTTTTGCCAATGAAAGGATTATTATTATATTGATTATACTTATGATTATCCTGGTTCATTAGTATATTGGCAGTTTCAATCTCAACTTTAGTTAATCTTTGTAGCAACTCAGAGACACTTTGATTTGCCTGGGCAAAAGATAACTTTGTTCTTGATTCAGTCTTTAATAAATGTGTTTCATATAATTTTTCTAACTCACAAAATTTGTTTGAAAGGTCATTATATTTATTACTCAATGAATCATATTTAAGAGTTAGAGACAAATGTTCTTTCTCTAATTCTTTTTTATGTGTTGCTAATTGAGAAATGTTCAATGTCAAGGATGAAATTGTATCACTAGTGAGCTTAACTGTCTGTTCCTCACAATCAGTCATTCTATTCCACAATGCTGAAACAATTCTATGGACAGTTGGATTATTGTTAAAATATTCCATGTCCTCCTTTTCAATTATCTCACTCTCCTGTGAACTTCTCATCTCACTAGTAGGTGGTTGCAGCTGAGGATTAACTGTATTATCATTGTATATAGTACTGTTATTATGGACAAAAGACAAGTCAGGTGTATCTACTCTAAAACCTAAATTTCTTAAATCCTCCTCTATTTTTTGTACAGATTTAACATCAATAGAATTACCTATATTGTAATTATCAGTATTATGTCTAATCTGAGAGGGTAAGTTACTTACCAAGGGATGGTTGCCAGTCCTGATTTTTGGAGCTTTTTTCCCTTGTAAGGGTGAGCTGAGGAAGTCAGATGAGGGGGTGGATCCCTGTTGCAACTGTGGCTTGTCCACTGTTGGTGAAACCAGTCCCATTTCCATTTTTCTACCAGGATTTTCTCCTGGGAGTGAGTGGACCCTCCTTGGGTAGGGGGTTGCTGATTTGATTGACTGGGCTGCCTCCCTTTAATTCTGCCATTGCCTGATTCATCTGCTGAAACCCTACCTTGCAATTGTTTTGCAACTGCTCTACTTCTTTGAACATGAGAGATTTTGATTCCTCCAACTTCAGAACCTGTTTGGCCAGGTGGGACAGTTGATCCTGAAGAGGAGGAGACATCTTTTTTATAGTTATCTTTTTTAAGAGGGCATACTTTTCCTCTATACTCATGCTTTCTGTCTGGGTGTACTGTTGTCCCTCCATGGTGATGTCCTGGAATGTTTTTGTTAGCTTTAGACCTGGTATTATAAGCAGGCTGTTCACTTACACTGTCCTGGGGAGCACTCATATTGTTCCGAATGACAATATTTTACTTCTACAAAATGAAAAAACTCTATGTAATTAGTAGACAAATAATATTAGCAATTATATTACTAATAAAAAAGCAATGGAGCTTACCCTGAATTTATATCTTTATTTATTTAAATAAAATGTAAGAAAAATTCGAAAAAATCTGTTAAAAATATAATAATAAGTTTAACTAGACCTCTATAAGGGTGAGTAATTAGCTTACCAAGCTTTAGCCAAATACCACTTTAATTGGGTGTTATATTGGTGTCCAAATACCAAGTGAAATTGGGTTTATATTGGGTACAGTTACTACTGTAAATATCAAATTTTTATGATAAAAAATTAGTACAATTATTTTAAGGGTTCTTTTCCGCAATCAATGAGTTATGATGACCTACTAATATGCAGCAGACCCAAATATTTGGTTAATTTTGAGCTGTACTAAGATAAAAATCACGTCCCAAGGCTTATACTAAATAATAAGTAAAATATAAGGAAAGACCCCCAATTGTCAGTATAGTCTAGTATATAAGTATGATATAATAGTGTTATTTTATGGTTCTACTACTTATTGATAATTTATTTAGTGATTAAACCTCAGGGGAAGACTAATAGAATAGTTATACTCAAATAAAACTCACAATACTTGGATTTAAATGCGTGCTAGTGGTGGAAACTAGAAGAATAAAATATAGTTATAGCTTATATAAAGATAATATCAATTTATAAGGGCTTATAATATATTTCTGAATACTAATAATTGTATTGTAGTGTTGGTTTGAATTGTAGTAATTGAATGATGATAATAAACCGTCAAAATCCCTTCTTACTTATACCCAAATCCACTGGAGTGCACAGACCTTCAAACCAAATGATGTCACTGCTATCCCCGGGAATTACAGCACTGTGAGGGCTCATCACCTCCCCATGGCGTCCACTTCAAGCAGTTTAAACACCCAGACCTCCAGTAAGGACCCTCCATCACTATTAATAATAACACAGAGTCATACCATAAATAGAAAACCCAGATAAAAGTGGATACCATAAAGAAACAGGTAAAATAAATAATCAAAAAGAGATTTAATGAAACTAAAAGCATATAAAGGAAACAAATAAAATGTCCAAGCCCCCAATAACATCCCAAACCATCCACATTAACCCAGAAACATCCTTCCAAACCATAAATCCGTGAATAACCATCCAAGGAAGTAATTTTAGCTGTCCAAACTGGGTGTACGCGCCTGATATAGGTGTCTATGCTTCTGTAGGCGTTGTGAGTCCACTGATTTTGTCCATATGACCTAAAATAATCAGAAAAACAAAGGTTATAGGCTATTAAGGGGATAAAACCCACTTATATACCTAAATATACATAATATACTGCATATTTCACTGAATATGTGATTTATGTATACATATAAGCTTATGTATGTCAATAATTACTTCATATCACTTAAGATAAGTATATTATGACTCCATTACCACCTTAATAAGTATTATTAGGCAATGGATAAGCTATTTAAACTATTATAAATTATATAATAGAATAATATATATATATATATATAATAAAATAATATATATTATTATTTTAACCTTATTTTTAAGATATAAGCTTAATCTACTTAAGTTTATCTTATTTTAAACATAAGAAATACTCAGTCCTAAGGATATTTAGGCTGACAATGTGTAAGAAGGATTTTTGTAGAAAGGATAATCTGAAACTAAATTGAGGGAATGCTGAAGTCAATGTAGCAACAAGGAGTGCGCTAGATGTGACAGTGGAAGAATCAGATTAAAAAGAGGACTCAAGGGGAATTCAAGATAGTAATACACCTCCAGGAGATGGGGAGTATTCTGAAGATGATGCATCTACTTATGAGGAAGCAGAGATTTCAAGTTTATATCTGGAAGGTATTAGTTGACCAGATTTTTGTGATTAAAAGGTTTGGTGCAAAATTGAGAACAGAGCTAAAAGTTATTTTATTAAAAATTGAAATTTATGGAGCAATTAATTATCTTTTCCTCAGTTAGTAATTCAAAATAGGGAAAGGAAGGAGAAAATTGTTAGGGTTTTACATGAGAAGTTAGGTCATAGGGGTCAAGACGAGACATATTGCAGAGTCAGGGAGATATTCTGGTGGCCTAATATGAGAACAGAGGTCAAGGATTATGTTTAATCTTTCCCAGAATGTCATAGTAGGAGTTACAAAAAGCCTAAAGAAAAGCGGAAAGCAACAGATGAAGACACTATTTTTGGAAGAATTAGCTTAGATGCTGTTCATATAAAATAAGGATGCTTTAAGTAGTTGGTAGTAGCCAGGGAAGAGCTGTCACAATGGGCTGAAGCAGCACCATTAGTAAAACTTAAGGTGAGTAATGTAGCTGAATTTTTAAATAAGGAATGGGTATATAGATATGATGTAACGAAAATGGTAACTGTGGATGGTGGAGCTGAATTTCATGGTGAATTTCAGAATTTGTTAAAATTTGAGTTGCAACACTGTATTACCCAGAGGTGGAAGGAATTATTAAGAGAGGGCATCAATAAATAGAGGATGCGCTAGTTAAATTATGTGGAAACAATGGTGTGAAGTGGAAGAACTACTTGCCACTAGTTTTGTTGCAGACAGGATTTCAGCTAAAAGGACATCTGGGTTTTTACTGTATGAAATTATCTTTGGTCAATTGGTGGTATTATCTATTGATATAGAAGCTAGATCTTCTCTAGGATGCTATTGAGATCAAGTGCATTCTACTGAATATTTAATTCTAGAAAGGGTAGCGCAACTTGAAAGAAAAGATGAGTTTGTTGAGAAAATATATGAAAGAATGATGCAAATCCAGGACAAATAAGTTAAATATTGGGATGAGCTTTTAGCGCAAAGATTAAGGAAGCCATTGATCTCAGGAGATTTGGTTTTGGTCTATAATAGAAGTCTAGGAAGCCAATGTGAAAAAATGTTTTCTGACAGATTGAATATTTCTTATACAATAAGAAAGCAGATGACTGACGGATCTTATTTACTGGAGGAATTTGATGGTACTGACTTGAAGTGACCTGTAGCAGCAGATCAGGTCAAAATATTCTACCCAAGGGGTGTTCCAGTAATACAAGATAGCCTCCAGAATGAGGGAAAACTACCAATATAACCTCCTGGAAGAAGCTAAACTAACAATGTTCTTTTATGAATTTTTTATGTTACATCCGCCATGAGGATAAATTAACAACAAAGTTTAAAATTTTATATGCTCCAGAAAGAGTGTAAAATATCATTATGATTTTTTGGAAACCATGTGAGGATATGAAGGAGCTGTGACAGGTAGGGAACAAGTATTTGCAACAAGAATATAGCTGAATAAGCAGTTGGCATTAGCGCTAAATATAGATTTGTGAATAGAAGAATTGTTGTTGTTCAAGGAGATATGAAGAAAAGGGTAAAATAGATAGAGGAACAGCTGTTTGGGAAAATCAGAAAGCTACTGTAAATTTATCAGAAGGCATGTAACTTAGCTGAAGAAGATTGGAAAATGGGGTTCCCAAATTCAGGCAACAATTTTCATATATAATCTTAAAATAAAAAAGTTTTACTGTGGGGTTGAAAATTTTTTAAAGATAGTAGAGGGAGTTTTAGCAAGCGCTCTCTAGAAAAACTGTATGAGGCAAAAAGGAAAGTTTGTCACAAAGCACTAAGCACTTTACTCATGATTTTACAAATATTTACAAATGATAATGAAAGTCATAGTTTAAGGGGAACTATGTACAAGTGTTAAAGTAATTTCGCTAATTGGAAAGGAAAGTGGAGAGGAAAAGTTAAGACTAATAGGAGTCTGCTTTGAAACTACCAGGGAATACTTTCCACTCTTCTGGAATAATAAAGTTGTTAAAATCCACAGGAAATCCAGGAATAGAATTGGAACTAAATTAATTTCATTAACTGACCAATTATTTCTATATGATTATAGCAAGCTTTCAATTTGTCATCTGAGAACGCAGGAGCATGATAAAAGGAGGATTACATAGCATTGTAAATAAGGAAAAGGCAGGAGAAGATTTGCATTGAATGAACAAAAGGAAGGGGTATGTGAACCCATCCTAAGAAATGGATTCTTTAAAAACTTAGGATAGAATAACATTAGGAATAATTAAAAAGAAGAAATATATTATGATAAACTTAGTTCAAAGTAAATTTAAAGGCTACACAGGAGGTGAAAGCACTCTAAAAGCATTGGGTACAGGCGTAGAGAAAGAATGAATGGCAAATTCTTTTTGGAGGAGGAAGGTGATTCAGCCTTAGGTTGAATAGAGATTTCTTTTCAAGAGCACAAAGGAAGAGAGGGGCTTTTGATGGGTAAGGATTTGTTAGATGGTAAAGTAGTGCTAATAGGTCTAGCTAGAACAGTAGCGGGGCTAGAAGTATCTACTGATGGGAACTGGATGTAGCTATTAGGAGAACTTGGTCATTCATAAGAAAAGGTAAAAGTCTTATGAAATTTATAGAATTTATTGCAAGCAAGTCTGAAAGCAGCATAACCACAAGGCTTAGGTAAATCACAGTTAAAATTACAGTGGTGGAAAAAGCTGAAAGCTTGATCTCTAGGTAAAGTAATATATATGGTCATGTCTAATTAGAACTTGTGAAGAATAATGGAATGGATAAGGTAGAAGAGCATATTACAGGCCTATTTATAATATTCAGGAGCAGTAAGAATGATAAGAAAAGGGGAGCACTGAATAGTATCCAAGTGATGGATGCTAATCAGCAAAAAAATATAGTGTATAAGGATTTATGAGAAAAGGAAGTTAGCACTAAGGAGCACAATATCTTAAGAATATCTGAGTTTACATCAAGAATAATAGGTTGAAAAGGATATCACCACGGGAAATCTGGGGGTGAACTGCTAGCAGTTCCCTCTTTTTGAAACTATCAGAAATTTGTCAGGAAACTGTTGGGAAACCATCCTGAAACTGTCAGAAAGATGTTTTTAAATCTGATGAAAAAACATTGAAAAAATAAACTGTCACAGATTGAATCCAGAACAATCCCTCCTTGAGCAGAGCTTAAGAACCACATTGAACATCAGTTAATCTCAGGTTTGGCAAAAGGTTGAACAACATCACTTAGCATACCTTAATATTCAAATATTAAACTTGAATATATGTTGCGTGTATGATATAGATGCATATGCATTTGAATTTGCATGGTGGATACTTATTGCATGCTAAAAATTGATGTGAAATGCCTATCCAAAGTGTATGCATAATGACTATGAAGAATAAATATGCATAAAAATATGCATAAAAATATGCATAGTGATTATGCATAAAAAATATGCATAGTGATTATGCATAAAAAACATACATATTGAATATGCATAAAAATATGCATATTGAATATGCATTAAAAATATGCATATTGAATATGCAAAAAAAAGGTGCATATACGTATATGAATAAAATATATTAATATGCATATAAATCTGTATAATGAATATGCATAAATATGCATAATGATTGAAAAATGCAAAAAAAATGATGCTTAACAAGTATATTTTATGCACAAATAGAAATATGCAATATGAATTCATATTGCATACAGATAACACTGACAAACCATTTTGACCAAAACTCATACTAAATTTTCATTCTGGACTAAAGGTGTGAGGGAAGGAAGAAAAACAGTCCGACGTTAGAAAAATGCTACATGCACTCATTTTGTAGCAGAGCAAATGAGAAGTGCTGAATTATGGTTGGTGCCCATAATTTAGTATGATATCATAATTTTATTTAATTGTTTTCAATATTGAAAAGACTTTAGGTCGGTTGGTATGGATCTAGCTGTGCCAGGGTCTAATCTAATTATTTTAACAATTTCATAATAATTAACGGGCTTTAATACAAAAACAGGTTGTATTTTTTGTGGGATATTGGATATGATAAGGTCTTTTGTAAAAAAAACTTATATTCTTTAAAAATATTCCTGAATCAGATGTGGGATAATCACTACAAAAACTTGTAGTACTGTGGGCAATAAAATATATGCACAAGCAGTAAAGAAAGGACCAAGTGAACCCTTTTTGTGCAGTGGGAGTCATTAGAGTTGAATTGTTGATGAAAAATATAATTCATTATTACCATTTAATTTAATCAAAAAATTTATAATATTAAAAAGAACTATTGATTTATTGGTATTTGACCTTTGTGCCTCACTCATATTTATCATTTGATTGATGTTTGTCACCATTATGTTATTAATATTATAAGATGTTACACCTTTTATAATATTATTAAATAAAGGTAAAAAAATATGAAAATGATTTGTTTTACAAAAATAAAAAAAATATCCAAAAGCAATAAGAGGGATAAAAAGGTAAAATTAAAGGGATCAAATATGAAATAAAAAATTAAAGTGAAATTCCTCCCATCAAGAGCAAGTAGACATGATGGGGTGAACGCCCACCAGTGGCACTAAACATGGACTATAATTTCTTTTTTGTAAAAATAAAAAAAAATCCACTGGAGCTTTACCAAAACTTCAGAATGACAATTTTGCCATATCAAACAACTTCTAGTGCAATTATTGAAGAAAAATTCATTTTAATTGCAATGGAGAGAATTGATCACATCAGACTGCATGTGACCAAAAGTGTCCAGCACAAGTTTGGCCGAACTTGTGCTGGACACTTTTATGATGGAGGTTAGCTAGGGTGGAATTTTTCTTCAGTTCATCTGGTATTTCTTATAAACATGTCCACTGGTATTTGATCTTTGTGCCTCACTCATATTTATCATTTGATTGATTTTTTGTCACAATTATGTTTTAATATTATAAGTATAGCAAAAACTTGTGTGCCCAACGCATACTGGGTGATATTACACCTTTTATCACTACGCAATATAGGGGGTGGACTTGCTAGCAAGTCCTCAACCTGAACTCAGATGGAACTCAGATGGAACTCAGAATGAACTCATACTGAACCCATAGTGAACTCTACTTGAACACCCAACTAAAACTGTTCTTCTGAGTGGTGTTCATCCCTGATTTTATGGTTCCTTTATCAATAGCTCAATGTGTGTTCAATCTGTGGTGAGTTTAGGTCCAAGGTTGCGGACTCACTAGCAAGTCCGCCCCCCATATTGTGTGGTGTATAATATTATTAAATAAAGGTAAAAAAATATGAAAATGATTTGTTTTACAAAAAATAAATTGATATACAAAAGCAATATGAGGGATAAAAAGGTAAAATTAAAGGAATCAAATATGAAAAAAAAAATTAAAATAAAATTACTGCCATCAAGAGCAAGTAGACATGATGGGGCAAATATCCACCAGTGAGGCTAAACTTGGACTATAATTGCTTTTTTTAAAAACAAAAAAGTGCCAATCTGAGGTTTAAAAAAACTTCAGCAGGACCATTTAGCCATATCAAACAACTTCTAGTTCAATGATTGAGAGAGAATTGATCACACCAGACTGCATGTGACAAAAAGTGTCCAGCACAAGTTCGGCCGAACTTGTGCTGGAGACATTTATGACGGAGAGTAGCTAGGGTAGAATTTTTCCACAGTTAATCTGGTATTTCTTATAAACATGTCCATTGGTACTTGATCTTTGTGCCTCACTCATATACATCATTTAATTAATTTATTGTCACCATTATATTATTAATATTAAAAGTATATCAAAAACTCGTGTGCCCAAGGAATACCAGGTGATGTTACACCTTTTATAATATTATTAAATAAAGGTAAAAAAATATGAAAATGATTTGTTTTACAAAAATAAATTGATATACAAAAGCAATATGAGGGATAAAAAGGTAAAATTAATCTCAAAGAGATCAATTATTAAAAACAAAATACTAGTAAAATTCTTGCTCTTATGAGCCAGTAGAAGTGTTGAAAAAAATGGGAGCCATCAGGGCTAAATTGTAATAAGTGACCTTTTTTTTAAAGATAAAAAATTATACACCTGAGGTTGGGAAGAGCAACAGGTGGATGATTCAGCTAAACAAAAATACTTGTAGTGAAGTTTAATAAAAAAATGTTTTTTTGTTGCCATATAGAGAATTGATCCCATCTGACTGCACGTGACTAAAAGTGTCCAGCACAAGTTTGGCCAAACTTATGCTGGACACTTTTATGATGGAGAGTAGCTTGGGTGGAAATTTTCGTCAGTTCCTTTATCTTGTATTTCTCAAAAACATGTCTACTGGTATTTAATCAGTCTGTATCTTTCATATTTATCATCCGATTAATATTTTATCACCATTATATTATTAATGTTATTAGTATAGCAAAAACTTGTGTGCCAAATGCATACCATGTGAAGTCATACCTTCTATAATTTTTTAACATAGACGTAAATATATATGGAAAGGATTAGTTTTACAAAAATTAAATTGAAATTTGAAAGTAAAAAGAGGAATAAAAGAGTAAAATAAAAGTCAAAGAGTTAAAATATGAAAAAATACTGGTAAAATCCCTGCTATCACAAGCCAGTAGAGGTGTTAAAGCAAATGGGAGCCATCAGGGCTTAATTGTAATAAGTGACCTTTTCTTTAAAGATAAAAAATTATACACCTGATATTGGGCAGAACAGCATGTGGATGATTCAGCTAAACCAAACTACTTCTAGTGAAATTTGATAAAAAAAATTTTTTGTTGCCATACAGAGAATTGATCCCATCTGACTGCACATGACCAAAAGTGTCCAGCACAAGTTTGGCCGAACTTGTGCTGGACACTTCTATGATGGAGAGCGGCTGGGGTAGAATTTTTCTTCAGTTCATCTGGTATTTCTTACAAACATGTCTACTGGTATTTTATCTTTGTGCCTCACTCATACATATTGTTTGATTAATTTTTTGTCTTAATTATATTATTAATTATATAAGTATAGCAAAAAATTTTGTGCCAAATGCATACTGAGTGATGTTACACCTTTTATAATATTATTAAAAAAATGTATAAAAATATTAAAATAGTTTTTTTCCAAAATTATTAATTGATATCCAAAAGCAATATGAGGAATAAAAAATTAAGTTAAAGGTATCAAATATGAAAAAAGAACTCCAAGTATTATTGCTTATATCAAAGGCCAGTAGAGATGTTGAAGCAAATGAGAGCCATCAGGGATAAATTGTACTAGATTGATTGTTTTTTAGAGATAGAAAATTGTGTACCTGTGGTTTGGATGAACTCTAGGAGGATAATTAAGCTATATCAAACTACATCTAGTGAAGTTTCTTATCAAATAATTTTTTTCATTGCCATAGAGAGAATTGATCCCATCTGACTGCACCTGACCAAAAGTGTCCAGCACAAGTTTGGCCGAACTTGTGCTGGACACTTTTATGATGGAGAGTAGCTAGGGTGCAGGTCTTCTTCAGTGAAACTGTTAATTTTTTAAAACATGTCAAATGGTATTTGATCTTTCTGTGTTATTCATATTTTATTATCTGATTAATTTTTTGTCATTAGAATTTTATTAATTTTATTAGTACAGAAAAAACTTGTGTGCCAAATGCATGCCATGTTATATTACACCTTTTATAATATTATTAAAAAATGTTAAAAAAATATGAAAATGATTTCTTTTCCAAAATTATAAATTAATATCCAAATGTAACATGAGTGATAAAAAAGTAAAGTAAAAGAGATCAAATATGAAAAAGAAAAATTCAAGAAAAATTCCTTCCTTCAAGAGCCAGTAGAGGTGTTGAAACAAATGGGTGCCATCAGGGCTAAATTTGATTAAATTTAATTTTTTTTAAAGATAAAAAATTTTTCACCTGAGGTTTGGAAAAACTCAAGGTGGATAATTTAGCCATACCAAACTACTTCTAATGTAATTATTTAGCATTTTTTTTCATTTAATTTTCACAGAGAGAATTGATCCCATCTGACTGCACCTGAACAAAAGTGTCCAGCACAAGTTCAGCCAAACTTGTGCTGGACACTTTTATGATGGAGAGTAGCTAGGGTGGAAGTGTTTCTCAGTACATCAGTTTTTTGTTTTTCACATTTCTAATGGGTTTTTAACTTTTTTTTATCATTCATATTTATCTTATAATTAATTTTTTGTCACCATATATATTATTAATGTTTCTAGTATAGCAAAAACCTGCATGCCAAATGCCAAATTGGTGATGTTACAACTTTAATAATATTATTATATAAAGTTAAAAAAATATGAATATGTTTAGTTTTTAAAAAATTAAATTGATATTTAAAATTAAAAAGAGTAATAAAAAATTAAAATGAAAACAAATGGGATCAAATACGAAGTAAAAAATACAAGTAAAATTTTTACTATCAAGAGCCAGAAGTGGTGTTGGGACAGTTGGGGACCCCTAGGTCAAGAATTGGTCTAAAATTACTTTTATGTATAGCTAACAAATTTTGAACTGAGGTTTGGACAGACATCCAGGGGACAATTTTACAATATTAAACATTCTTTACTTCAATAATTGAGTGAAATATCATTTTTTATTGCCATAGAGAGAATTTATCTCATATGACTTCATGCAACCAAAAGTGTCCAGCACAAGTTCGGCCAAACTTGTGCGGGTCACTTTTATAATTGAGAGTAGGCATACAGCAAATCTTCTTAAACACAAAAGGCATTTCTTATAAACATTTCCACTGAAATTTGATCTTTCTGTGTCATTTAAATTTACCATTTGATTAATTTTTTGTCATCATTATATTGTTAACGTTATTACTATAGTAATAACTTATGTGAAAAATGCATACCAGGTGGTGTTCCACCTTTAATCATATATTATTAAATAAAGCTATAAGAGTATGAAAATTATTTATTTTAAAAATTAAAAATTGATATCCAAAGCAATATGAGCAGAGCAATAAAAAAGTAAAATAAAAGGGATAAAATAAGAAAAAAAAATCTAAGGAAAATTCCCACTATCAATAACAAGTAGAGGTATTAGATCAAATGTGCACCACCAGGGCTAAACTTGAACTATATTTTCTTTTTTGTTAAACCAAAGAAAGTGTCCTGATGAGTTTTGAAAATTCATCAGGAGGACATTTTGGAAATATCAAACTGCTTATTGTGCAATGATTGAGCAAAGTGTCATTTTCATTTCCATAGAGTAAATTTATCCCATCTGACTGCATGCAACCAAAAGTGTCCAGCACAAGTTCGGCCGAACTTATGCTGGACACTTTTATGATGGTGAGCATCTAGGGTGCAGGTCTTCTTCAGTTCATCAGATATTCCTTATAAACAAATCAACTTGTATATGATCTTTCTGTGTCATTCATATTTATCATTTGATTCATTGTTTTTCACCATTATAATATTAATGTTATTAGTATTGAAAATATTTTTAAGCCAAATGCATACTGGGAGATGCTACATCTTTCATAATCTTATTAAATAAAAGTAAAAAAAATATGAAAATTTTTAGTTTTACAATAAATAAATTGATATTTGAAAGCAAAAACAGGAATAAAAAAGTAAAATAAAAGTGATTAAATATGAAATTAAACATTCAAATAAAATTTCTGCCATCAAAGATAATTTGAGTTTTCAGACCAAATTTGCACCACCAGTTCTAGATTTGGAATATTTTTTCTTTATTTTAAAATTAATAAAAGTGTCCACCTGATGTTTTCCAAAAAATCAGTAGGATAGTATAGCAGTATAAAGCTACTTCTTGTGCAATGATTGAGCAAAAATTCATTTTAACTTCCATTGAGTAAATTTATCCCATCTGACTGCATGCAACCAAAAGTGTCCAGCACAAGTTCGGCCAAACTTATGCTGGACACTTTTATGATGGTGAGTATCTAGAGTGCAGGTCTTCTTCAGTTCATCATGTATTCCTTATAAACAAATCCACTTGTATATGATCTTTCTGTGTCATTCATATTTATTATTTGATTTTTTTTAGTCACCATTATATTATTAATGTTTTTAGTATAGCAAAAACATGTGTAATGAATGTACACTGGATGATTTTATAACTTTAATATTATAATATAATAAATGTAAAAAAATGTGAAAGTTATCAGTTTTACCAAAATAAAATTGATATTTAAAAGCTAAAGGATAAATAAAAGGGTAAGATTAAAATTAAAGAGATCAAACATGAAATAAAGATATTAAGTATAATTTCTGCTATCATGAGCCAGTTGAGGCTTCAGAAAAAATGGGCACCATCATAGATTAACATGCATCAAATATACTTTTTACCAAAGGAAAAAATTGTCTACCTTAGGTTTGGAAAAACTTCCAGGGGACAATTTGTCTATGTAAAACTACTTTCAGTGCAATGATGGAGTGATAATTCAGTCTCATTTCCATAAAAAGAATTGATTGCGTCTGACGGTGTGGTCTTCCAACATTGGCAGGGGCCTTTGTTGTGTGATTTGGCGCTGTTTGTGCATGTCTTAATTGACATCTGTTAAGGAATTTGGTATTTTTCTGGTTTTATTCCGTGGATATTGGGTCTGCGGGTATGTGGGTACTATCATTGGATAGCCCTGGTTTTTCTCTATATTTTATGTCTTGAAGACGTTTTTCATATTCTGAGTTTTAAGGGGTCAGTTCCTCATTTTTCATTTATAAAAGATTGCTGTTTAATTTTGTTTTTCGTGTTTTACGGGCTAACCCTAAGTCTTAGGGTTAAGTGCTTAGTACCATTTGATAGAGCTAATTTTTCTCTATATTTCATGTCTCAATGTTGTTATAGTGAAATTCCGTGTTTTAAAGGTTTTAGTAGTTGTAGCTAATTTTTCTAAGTAGATTAGTGGTTTTTATTGGTTTTCTGGCTTCAGGGAGGCCGGGCCACTTCAGGCGGCATCTCCAACGTCGGGCGGCCCGCCCGCCTCTGTTTTAGGAGGTTGGGGAGCGCTCCAGGAGGGTTTTTTATGCAATTTGGCAGGTACAGGCGCCAGATTGGTGGGTGCGCATGGGCTCTTAGTTAGTGGTCTGTGTGTACATAGTGAATAAGACAGTTTGGGGCAACCTTAATCATCATACAACTATCCGGAGGTGATCTCATTGTTCCTCACTCAGTTTTCACTGTTTTCTGGCCACAATTGGCTGTGTTTGTTGCAAGTGAGTTCTTCATTTAACTTAACTTTGGCAACTGTTTTCTCAGTTATAGTCTTGCAAGCTATAGCAAGTATTATTGCTGTCTCTGGTGTGGATTTGCAGCCTACATCAAGTATCTTTGCTGTCTCTGCTGTCACTTTGTTCTACATTTCAGTTCTTTGGTCTGGTAGTCTATCTGGTGACTACTTTCTTGGCTCATCAAGCAGTCAAGTGTGTTTAAAAGGGGTCTTTAGCAAAACAGGAACCAACTTACTTTAGCAAGTAAATCTCACTCTATTTTTCTAAAGAGACAGGGGATTTTCTCTCTGGTTTTTCTCCAACTCCCTTGGTCAAGGCCTATAGCTAGTACTATAGGGTTGTCTACATTTCTGGCGCCCGACGTGGGGTAGAACTTGCTAGTTCTTTGGAATCTCTGTTTTATTTGGTTGGCTCTTTTTGGTGTTTTGGTCAGTAGGAATGGCTTCTGGTTCTGCTATTCCTGTTGTGACTGTCAGTGGGGGGAATGGTCCTCCTTCTGTGATGTTTAGGGAGTGTGTGAGGATTAAAACTTGGGATGGTACCAAGTTTAATGGGGAGGATGTCAAGTGGTTTCTAGAGAAGTATGAAACTGCTGCTGGAGTGGATGGTGCTTCCCACCTGGACATGGTGAAGCAGATTATCTTCTTCATTGGTGATAGGTCAGTGGAGAAGGAGATTGTGGCCATGTCTGGCTACAAGAAGAGGGATTGGAAATTGTTGTGTAGGGAAATGGTGGATAGATGGGGTGTCAGGTTCACTATGGTGGACTTGAACAAGGTTGTCAGTGAATGGCAATCTTATGGTGGTGTTGGTAACTTACATAGTTACAGGAAGTTTCTGCTACAGTTTGATCCTGTGGTGGAATACTTGGTGGAAGTGGAGGAGCTGGCACATGAAAATGCTTCCAAAGATGTTTTTTGGTCCTCCCTGGCTAGAGATGTCAGGATGGATGTGTTGAAGGAGTTGTCAAGAAAGGAATTGATGAAAACTCTTTCTAATGGGGATCAGAAGTTGCCTGCCTTGGATAAGGTGAAGGAGGCTGTTGAGGCCCATTTGAATTTATTGGCTGTGGACACCTATCAGGAGGGGTGTGCCAAGTATGTCAGCAAATTCAGTGAGGCTTTGGCTGAAGAGGAAGTTAGGGAGAAGAAGGAGGAGAAGAATTTGGTGCAGGTTCCCAAACAGGAGAGGGACCCAATGGTGGAGAAGCTGGCTGATCTGACAAAACAGCTGCACATTTTTGTCCAAGAGGCCCAGAAGGTTAATAAGGCACCTTCTCAGCCAAGAGACTTTGAAAGAAGGGCTGGTAGGAGTGATCCTTGGGTTTGCTCTTATTGCAGTAGGAGGGGGCACAGGTCCAATGATTGTTGGGCATTGAACAGGGATGTGTCTGAAGGAAAAGTGGAGTTTGATGGCAGGGTTTTTAAGTTCCCTGATGGTTCTTTTGTGAAGCCCAGTGAGGGGCAGGCTCCTGTTGATTTGGTCAGGAGAAGAGGTGGTCTCAATCAAAGGAGGCCAAGGTTTGAGGAGATTCCTGATCAGGGGAAGTCTTCTGTTAAGGTAGATGAGGACGTCAAGGGAAAGGGGAAGGAGGTCAATAAGGTCTCTTGTTCTACTTCTTTTGGTGGTTTGAAGTTGTATTCTTGTGGTGGACAGTCAAGTGGTGAATGCTTGGCTGGTGTTTATGATGTGGAAGCAGGAAAGGTGGGTAGGCCTAAGAGCAGTTCTCAGGAACAACCAAAGCCAAATGCTTCAAAGGGTGATCCTAAGCTGAGTGTAGCTAGGAAAAGGTACAGCAAAGAGGAGCTGTACAAGATTCAGAAGGGTATGGCTGACATGGGCCCCCCTAGTTTTGGTGCATTGGACCTGAATGGTGAGCCAATGCCAATGGAGGTGGATTCTGACTCCAAGGAGGATGTCCCTTTGGCTTCATTGCCAAAGCCTGTTGGATTCAGAGGTTCTGGTGAGGGATCTGGTTTGGTTCCTGTTAATGGTAAATCTGTGGGTGGTGCTGGTCCTCAAGAATCTTCTAGGACCAAGGCGGTGAAGCAAAGAGCTCACTTTGAGAGGCCAGTAGTGTCTGGTCAAGTTAATGTTATGGACTCTGTCCTGGAAAGGATGAACCAGGGTCAGGTTTCCCTATCTTATGGGGAATTGTATGCTATCAGTCCAGGGTTGGCTGATAGGCAGAAGAAGTTATTGACCAGGAGAAGGGTTTCTTCTGGTGAGGTAGAATACATTTGTGATTCTGCTGAAAAGTTTGGTGAGGGGTTGGAAACTCATTTTTCTGCTCCTCTGGGATATGTCAATGTCACTCTGAAAGGCAAGGAGGCAAGGGCATTGGTGGATTCAGGTTCTCAGATAAACCTGATATCTTTCTTTGAGGCAACTCATATGGGCCTCCCCATCAAAACTGGTATTGGTGGGAATTTGAGAGGGATCGGTGGCCATGTCACTGAATTGGTTGGAACTTCAGAGTTTGTGAAGTTAGATGTTGGAGGAGCCTCAGGGAAGGTTCATTTTTACATTGCTAAAGGTAATGTAAAAGCAGTTTTGGGCGGGCCATTCTTGATGGATTTTCAGGCAAGAATTGGTTATCAATTTGATTTGGGAATCAGTTTGGAGTTGACTGGTGAAGACGAAAGGAGGCTTCACATGAGGTTATCATCCCCTGGAGAGGATGGTTGGGAGACTAGGCCTGGTTTATCTTCAATGTGCCAGTGCATGGACTGCTGCATGAGAAGGAAGGAAGTGGGTGCTGCCTCTGGTTTTTTGGAGTGCGGCTCAGGCTCTATTGAGAGTCTGTCTTTTTTAGAGTAATGAGGGCTGATCACCCTAGTGCTACAACCTCTCCCCGAGATGAGGAAATCCCAGGTTGTAGTAGGTCAGCTCCCTTGGAGATATACCAAGTGGATTTTCAACTTTCTCTTTTTAATGTTTCTCTTCTCTGCAAGTATTCATCAAGTTTTTTATCAAGTCTCTGTTCTCTCTCAAGATTCTTAATTATTTTTAATTCAAGCTCAAGGAAGAAGATTCGTTATATATCTTTATTGAAAGATATGCGGAAAAGTTTTGGGGCTGTGAGATTGGGGTCTAAAATTAAGTCCTCCTAATTGTGCACTGCTAGGGTTTCTTCTACACCTTTCAAAAACATTACCTGGGCCACACCTGTGAGCATTGGGGAAACCCCTGGTTATTTTTGTAGGACAGAAGAAAACTCAAGAAAAGAAGATAAAAATTTCAAGATAATTAAAGAAAATCAAGAAAAAAATCTGAAGATAATGAAGAAAGAAGATGCAAAATATTTTTGTGAAGATTGACAAGATCTATTTTTGGGCCTCCAGCATGAGGTTAAACTGCAGAAAATTTTGAAGCATGATGATTGTCAAGATCAATTTTTGGACCTCCAGCATGAGGATAAACTGCACAATTTTAGAAGATGTGATTCAGAAGACGAATCAAGATTTGAAGATTTGGAAGTTGGAAGTGAGGATGAAGATGTGGAATTGCGGAAAAGTTTTGGAGTGGTGAGATTGGGGTCTAAAAGTAAGTTCTCCCAATTGTGCACCGCTAGGGTTTCTTCTACACCTTTCAAAAACATTACCTTGGCCACACATGTGAGAAATGGGGAAACCCTTGGTTTTTGTTCCAGGTCTGGTGGTGAAGAATTCCTGAAGATCCCTCAAGTGGAAGGTGGAGCGGCAAAGTATAAGAAGGTAGCGCAGAAGATTAGGCCTGTCAATGAGCCTATGCCTGTGGGTTTGAATCCGCCTTTGAAGAGACCTCCTTTTTCAAGAGATCTGTACTGTACTCCTTTGGTGAAGAATCCTCCAGAATTTGTAGAGACGGCTAGGGTGACTGTGGAAAGATTGAAAGTTGTTAATTTTGGTCCTGATGGGTGGTTGTCTGAGGAAGAAAAGAAGTTGTTGTTGCATGTTATTGTGCTAAGGGAAAAAGCGGTGGCATTTGTTGAGGAGGAAAGGGGTGTTCTGAAGCACTCTTATGGGGAACCTTACTTGATTCCTGTTGTTTGTCATGAACCTTGGCAAATAAAACCTATTCCAATTCCAGCAGCTATCAGAGAGGATTTTGTGGAGATTATTAGGGAAAGAGTCAGGACTGGGTTATATGAACAATCAACATCCAGTTACTCAACTCCGGTGTTCTGTGTAAAGAAGCAGAATGGAAAGTTGAGGGTTGTTCATGATCTTAGAGCCTTGAATAGAGTCACTATCAAGGACGCTGGTATGCCGCCAAGTGCAGAGGATTTTGTTGAAGCTTTTGCTGGAAGGGTGTGTTATGGTTTGGGTGATATTATGGGTGGTTATGATGAGAGGGAACTCCATACGGATTCAAGGCCTCTCACAACTTTTGAGACTCCTTTGGGAAGATTTCAGCTCACTAGGTTGCCTCAAGGAGCAACTAATTCAGTGGCAGTTTATCAAGCACAGATGGCTTGGACTTTGCAGGATGAGGTTCCTAATCATGCTGGTATTTTTATTGATGATGGTGGAATTAAAGGACCATCCACTGATTTTGGTAATGAGGTGTTAGCGGAGAACCCTGGCATAAGGAGGTTTGTGTGGGAATATGCAATAACTCTAGAGAGAGTGTTGTTCCGGATTGAAGAGGCTGGTTTGACCATTTCAGGGTCAAAATTCTGTTGTTGTGTTCCTGATTTGGAAATTCTGGGTCATGTGGTGTGTAAAGAGGGAAGGATTATGGCAAAGAAGAAGATTAATAAAATTCAGGCATGGCCAAGGCCTAAAAATACTACTGAAGTCAGAGGATTTTTGGGTGTATGTGTATATGTCAGGATTTTCATTAAAAATTTTTCTTTGTTGGCTTCATCTTTAAGAAGGTTGACCAGAAAAGATGCAGATTGGGAATGGACGGAAGAGTGTGAAGAGGCTTTTCAGAAACTGAAAAAGTTTGTTGGTGAAGATATAATTCTTCACAAGTTGGATTATGGTGTTGGTGCTGGAAAGATTTATCTGGCAGTGGACTCAAGTTATATTGCTGCTGGTGCTGTGTTGTCTCAGGAGGGTAAGACTGGGAGGGTCAGGCCAGTAAGGTATGAGTCTGTGGTGTTTAATGAGGTGGAATCTAGGTATTCTCAACCTAAGTTGGAATTGTGTGGCGTAGCTAAAATTTTAAAGAAGCTACAGATGGTTTTGTGGGGGCAGAATTTTGAGCTGCAGGTGGATGCAAAATCTTTGGTTCAGATGATCAATACACCTAGTCTTCCAAATGCTCCAATGACTAGGTGGGTGGCATTTATTCAACATTTTTCTTTTGAACTGGTACACAAACCAGGTAAAACTTTTACTATGCCTGATGGGTTATCAAGGAGGCCACCTACAGATGAGGATTCTGATTCTGAAGAGTTTGACGAAGATGTTCCAGTGATTAGGGCCAGCACAAAGGGTGCTGAGGATTTTTCTTTCCTCCCCCATGAGGCTAAACTGGATGATTGTTCTGACCTCCCCCAAGAGGTTAAACTGGCTGGATCTGATCTTGATTCTGGTGATCAGGATGTTTTTGTTGATGAAGATGGAGTTGTTGTTTGGGAAAGCTCAAAATTGGAAAAGGGTGTTTTTGTTAGTGAACTGGATTCTCACAAGGTTCAGTGGAAAGAGAAGGACGTGCCAAAATTTAAGGATTGGTGTCCTGGTTGGGCTGCTCAATTGGCTCATGTTCACACTGGTGATTTTGATGACAGAGTTGTACCCTTGGAAGGTATTTTTGTTGGATTTTAAAGATGAGACCTGGGGTCAATCTGGGTTTTATTTTATTTTGGTGGAATATCTGTTGACCTTGGAGAGGCCAGATAGTTGTGATAATGATACTTGGTTGGAAATCAAGAAGAAGAGTCCTGGATTTTATGTGTCAGGAAGGCGCTTGATGAGAAGGAGAAATCCTAATCCTCAAGTGGTGGTGACTCAGAAGAAGGGTCAAGAATTGGTTTTGAAGTCTTTGCATGAAGACCTTGGTCATAGATGCTTTGGGGAGACTTATAGAAGAGTAGCAGACAGATTTTGGTGGCCGGGTATGAAGTTGGCTGTGCAGGGTTGGGTTCAATCTTGTGAAGAATGTCAAAGAAGAAGTCACTTGAAACCTAAAGAGATGGGCCGTGCTACTGGTGAATCAACTGTTTTCGGAAGGGTCAGTCTGGATGCTGTCCATATTAAAGAGGGCAGGTATAAATACTTGATTGTTGCTAGAGATGATTTGTCTGGTTGGGTTGAGGCAGTGCCTCTGGTTAATTTGACTGCCGAGAATGTGGCAGAGTTTTTGAAGAAGGAGTGGATTTATAGGTATGGGTTGATGAACTTGGTGACTGTTGATGGTGGGCCAGAGCTTGGTGCTGAATTTAAAGAAGCTGTGGCTAGTGTGGGTTCTAGGTTTAGAGTGGCTACACCGTATTATCCTGAAGCTGAAGGAATGGTTGAAAGAGGCCATCAAGTTATCAAGAATGCTTTGGTGAAGATGTGTGGCGATAGTGCTGAAAAGTGGAGGCATTATTTACCCTTGGTTTTATTTGTGGATAGGGTCACTGTGAAGAGGACAACGGGCTATTCTCCTTATGAGTTAATGTTTGGTCAGAAAGCCGTTCTACCAGTGGACTTGGAAGCTGTCTCTTATCTTGGAATTGATTGGGATGACCTGAAAACAACAGAAGATTTGCTCTGTGCCAGGATGCAACAGTTGTAATGTAGAGAGGAATGTCAAGAGAAGGAATTTTCTAGAATGATGAAGATTAGGAATCAATCAGTCAGATACTGGGACAAGAAGTTAGCTCATAGACTCAGGAATCCCTTATAACCTGGTTGTTTGGTTTTGGTGTATAATAGAAGTTTGGAGAGTCAGTGGGGGAAAATGTTTGCTGACAGATGGAATGGACCTTACAGAGTCAGATCTCAGGTGTCTGGAGGTTCTTATGTTTTGGAAGAGTTGGATGGTGCAGTCTTGAAAAAGAGGGTGGCTGCAGACCAAGTGAAGAGGTTTTATCCCAGAGGCACTAGGCATGAAGAAGATTGACTCCGCAATGAGGATAAACTACGGGCCATTCTTTAATTTTGGTTTTTTTTTGTGGTGATGCTATGCATCTGTTTGTTGGAAACTTTTTGTTAGAAGGTACCCATTGGTGGGGCTTCTAGATTTGATCTTGGCAAGTGTAGGGGTGACTGATGGGCTGGCTGCTCTATCAACAGTTACCCCAGATTGTCTGTTTCCAACTCTTTCTCTTAATTTGGTTGAACCCTAGTATTGGTTTCTTTTCACAGGTTTTTAGTCCTCTATGACTTTAAACTGGAATTTTCATTGGTTTTCAAGTGCCGGACTCTTCACTCTTATTGTTTTGGGTTTTGGTTTATTGTGTTGGATGTTGTGTTTTTTTTAGAAGGTACCCAGGGGGGCTTCTAGATTTTATTTTGGCAAGTGTGGGGGTAACTGATGAGCTGGCTTCTCTGTAGAACAGTTACCCCAGAATGTCTGTCTCAAGTCTTTTGTTTTTCCTAGTTGAATTCTAGTTCTGTTGTTTATTATTCAGGTTTTAAGTCCGCTATGACTTTAAACTGGTTTTGGACTGGCTTCTTTATCTTTGGTTCTTTCAGATTGGTGGTGGATCACTGGTGGTCTCCCATCATTTTTACTTATTGGAGGGAGCCCACCCAGTGATCATTTCTATGGACCGGAATTTCCCTTATTGGACCATCTATGGAGCTGGAATTTCTTTGATTTTGCAGTTATGTTTTTGCTAGATAGCAGTTTTAGATTATTTTCTTTTTTCTCTTTTTTTCTTTTAATTTTTTTATGGGGGTTGTTTAAAATTATAAAATCAAAAATATAGGGTGTTACCACATCAGGGTCACCTGGATGTGGGCAAGCATTGGTGTGGAAAGGCTCATCAATTGGCCGGGCAATGCTATTTTATTTTTATATATTACTTATTTTATGTGTTTCTGTGTTTCATTATTTGTTATCTTCTGAATTTCTAAATTTTTGTTTTTTTTTCTGTTAATCATTTAAAAGATTTAATTGTGTATCCACATCAAGGTGCACTTGGATGTGGGTAAGGTATCAGGAGATCAGCTCATCAATTGGCTGGGGGATACCATTTGTATTATTTTTTATATTTTATTTTATTTCATTTATTTTATTTCATTTCATTTTAGTTATTAATTTTTAATTTTAGTATATTAGTCATACAAAAAAAAAAAAAAAAAAAAAAAATTCTGAAATTATTTTTTATTATTTGTTTTATATTTTTTTTATGTTTCTAATCTTTTGCAGGAGCTCATTGTCTGGATGAGCAAGCTTCTGGAGGCTGGTCCGGATTGTGATGACATTTTTGTTTTTTGTCGGGATTGTGGGAAGCACTATGTTCTTTAAAGTGCATCCTGCTGGAGAGATTATAGGGATTGTAATGATCAGGGATTGGATTAGAGGGAAGTTCAGAGGAGGAAGAAGAAGAGGCAGGAATGGAGTGCTGGAGGGTGTGTTTAATGATCCTAGACATCTTCCAGTGGTCGTCCAGTAGGCGCTTTCTCAGGGATTTTTCAAAGTCATTCAAGGGTCCATGAAGGGCAAAGGCTTTTAGCATATTGGAACACATGGTGCTTAGGTGTTTCTTCATGTCTCCATAATCCAGGGTCAAAGAAGTTTCAAGAGTTTGGCCAACTCCAATAATAGATTCAGGAGGAGGGGTGCCAACTAGACAAGAAGAATTGGATCAGTAATTATTTTTGTTGAAGAAATGGAATAGTTAATTTGGTACTTACAGATTGGAAGCTCATCAAATCTGTAAGCAGCTGGGATTTGGATCTCTGACGATTTTGTTATGGTCATAGTGGGTGGATCAACTAGGGAAAGATATGGATTCTCATGGTCTTCCTCTGAAGGATCCTGAGAATGTGAACTGGGATGATGAGGTTCCTGGGGCCTAGTTGGAGCAGTGAGATTGTGGTTGTTGTTGTGGTTGTTATTTCTGTTGGATTCAGCTGGAGGAGGTGCTGGTGATGCAGTACCAGGGTTGTTAAAGGATGAAGCAGGAGAAGGGGATTTGGAAGCAGACTGCTCTTTTCTGGATGGAGAATTTGAAGAGATGGAACTGTCAGAAGAGTAGTTGGCTGACAGAGGAGAGGTGTAGTTTCTTTGTCTTAGTTGGGGACGAAGTTGTTGTTGTGGAGCAGTGTGTGGTGTTCTGGTTTCTTCTTGGGGCTCTCTGGCAGTTCTCTTAGAAATCTGGTAAATTTTGGTACTTTTGGACTTTGGAAGGGTGGATTGCATTGCTCTGGGAGCAGTAGGAGGTAGTTAGTTTGAGTTGTTATTGTTGTCTGGATGAATTTGGCTATTTTCTGGCCGTTTTTGGAGGTTTTGGCCCTGATTTTTGCTGTTTGGTGAGGCGGGCGGGCCGCCTGGACGCGGTCTAGAAGCCTAGGGGTTGATTTTGAAGCTTTTGGGGCTAATTTAGCAGTGATAAAGGCAGTTTCTTGAGAAGCTAAGGCTGGTCTTTTTGGAAGAGTGCGGGAAGCTGAGCTTCTGGATCTTCTGGAAGGAGCTGAAGATAGAGAGGAAGAGGATGGACCAAATTCTGGAGACCTGGTAGGGGATCTGGAGATGTACTTGTGAGAAGGAGAAGGCGGAGGAATAGGATAGTGGGCATCTCTGTCACATTTCTTTTTTTTTGTAATAGCAGGAGTCACAAGCCCTGTTGTAGAATTTGGCTTCTGGATTTGGAAGAGTGAATGTGCAAGGTCTGCACATGTGTATGCACTGTTTGCAGGCATAGTCCCTTGGAGCAGTGAGGCAAGGAAGAGTAGAGGAGTCAACAGCAGGGGATCCAGATATGATTTGTGGTGTGAAAGGTGATGAAAAGGATAAGAGAAGATTTTGTCAGTGATGAGTAGAAGATGAAGTGAAGGTGGATGCTCCGTGGGTCTGGCTGTGTGTGTATTGCATGAAATTGGCTGGGTCAGATTCATGCAAGATTCTGACAGTCCTCTATGACTCTAAACTGGAAAATTTATAAGTCCTCCAAGACTTTAAACTGGCTGGTTTCAAGAAATTATCAAGAAGTAGTCCGTCAAGACTTTAAACTGAACACTGTGTTAGTCCTCCAAGACTTTTAACTGAGGGTTGTAAGTCCCCCAAGACTATAAACTGAGGAAAAAGGGTTTTGTTGTTGGAGTTGGTTTGAAAGATTGGTGGAGGGTATCCACAGGGGGAGCCTCCGAATTTAGCAAAGGCAAGTTTGGGGGTAATTGATGGGCTGGCAGCTCTATTCACAATTACCCCAGAATGTTAGTTTTTTCTTTGTGTCTTAATGTGGTTGATCTCTGGTTCTGGGTTTATGATTTAGGTTTTTTGAGTCCCCCAAGACTTTAAACTGAGGGTTTTTGAGTCCCCCAAGACTATAAAATGAGGATGGTCCCCCAAGACTTAAAACTGAGGGTTGTTTGTGGTTACATCCTATAGAGGGTGTGGTCAATTTTTCTTTTCTGAATCAAACTCAAGTACTAGTGGAATTACAGAGTGAATCAAGAGATGAAATGAAATGTTCAGAATTAGCCTTGAACTGGTGAATGAGGTGTCTTCTGTTCTCAATGTCCTGTGGATCTCTAGCAGGAGTGGATTGGAAATAGTGAAGCAGAAGTTGTTTCTGTTGAGATGTGTGTTGTTGGAACTTGGCCTTGATAGTGGGCAAGTGCGTTGGTGTTGGTGGTGCAATGGATCCTACATTGTTATCATCACTATCAGAAGAGGAAGGAACTGAGAAGTTATCAGTTTTAAAGTTGAAGGAAGAAATGGATGTTCTTTACCATCAGATGGACCAGGGATGGGGGAACTAGTTGCTTTATGGGTTGTGGCACTCTTCTGGGAAGGGTGGAGATTTTTGATTAATCTGGGTATCAGGATGGATGGCCTAGATCTTTTGGTGCTGGCAGAAGAAGGACCAGGTTGAGGCGGAGGTGAATCTGTTGTAGAAGAAAGTGGACCAGGTCTGTGGCAGGTCTTCTTTCTGGAGTGGCAGACATCGCAGGACGTTCTGTATGGATGAACAGGTAGTGTTATGGCGCAGATTAAATTATTGTTGATGCAGTATTGGCAGGGGCCCATTTCAGAGGCAGATTTGGAAAGGAGGTTAAACATGGTAGTTGGATGAAGAAAGAATGCGGACATTCTCAATTGGAGGGAGGATGTGGTCTTCCAACATTGGCAGGGGCCTTTGTTGTGTGATTTGGCGCTGTTTGTGCATGTCTTAATTGACATCTGTTAAGGAATTTGGTATTTTTCTGGTTTTATTCCGTGGATATTGGGTCTGCGGGTATGTGGGTACTATCATTGGATAGCCCTGGTTTTTCTCTATATTTTATGTCTTGAAGACGTTTTTCATATTCTGAGTTTTAAGGGGTCAGTTCCTCATTTTTCATTTATAAAAGATTGCTGTTTAATTTTGTTTTTCGTGTTTTACGGGCTAACCTTAAGTCTTAGGGTTAAGTGCTTAGTACCATTTGATAGAGCTAATTTTTCTCTATATTTCATGTCTCAATGTTGTTATAGTGAAATTCCGTGTTTTAAAGGTTTTAGTAGTTGTAGCTAATTTTTCTAAGTAGATTAGTGGTTTTTATTGGTTTTCTGGCTTCAGGGAGGCCGGGCCACTTCAGGCGGCATCTCCAACGTCGGGCGGCCCGCCCGCCTCTGTTTTAGGAGGTTGGGGAGCGCTCCAGGAGGGTTTTTTATGCAATTTGGCAGGTACAGGCGCCAGATTGGTGGGTGCACATGGGCTCTTAGTTAGTGGTCTGTGTGTACATAGTGAATAAGACAGTTTGGGGCAACCTTAATCATCATACAACCATCTGGAGGTGATCTCATTGTTCCTCACTCAGTTTTCACTGTTTTCTGGCCACAATTGGCTGTGTTTGTTGCAAGTGAGTTCTTCATTTAACTTAACTTTGGCAACTGTTTTCTCTGTTATAGTCTTGCAAGCTATAGCAAGTATTATTGCTGTCTCTGGGGGTTGGGTATTTGGTTCGATATTCCTTCAACATTAATTATCATACAACCATCCGGAGGTGATATCCTTGTTCCTCACTCAGTTTTCACTGTTTTTGTCCACAATTGGCTGTGTTTGTTGCAAGGTTAGTTCTTCATTTAGTTCAACTTTGGAAACAGGTTCTCTGGTATAAACTTGAAAGCTATATCAAGTATTATTGCTGTCTCTGGTGTGGATTTGCAGCCTAAATCAAGTATCTTTGCTGTCTCTGGTGTGGACTTTGTTCTACATTTCAGTTCTTTGGTCTGGCAGTCTATCTGGTGACTACTTTCTTGGCTCATCAAGCAGTAAAGTGTGTTTAAAAGGGGTCTTTAGCAAAACAGGAACCAACTTACTTTAGCAAGTAAATCTCACTCTATTTTTCTAAAGGGACAGGGGATTTTCTCTCTGGTTTTTCTCCAACTCCCTTGGTCAAGGCCTATAGCTAGTACTATAGAATTGTCTACAACGGCATGCAACCAAAAGTGTCCATCACAAGCTTGGCCAAACTTGTGCTGGACTCTTTTATCATGAAGAGTAGCCAGGGTGCAAGTCATTTTGAATCATCTGAAATTTCTTATAAACATTTCCACTGTTATTAAATCTTTGTGCCTCACTCATATTTATCAATCGATTAATTTTTGTCACAATTATATTATTAATATTATCAGTATAGCAAAAAATTGTGTGCCAAATAAATACTGGGTGATGTTACACCTTTTATAATATTATTAAATAAAGGTAAAAAAATATGAAAATGATTTATTTTACAAAAAATAAACTTCTATCCAAAAGCAATATCAGAGGAATAAAGTAAAATAAAAGAAATCAAAGATGAAAATTAAATTCCAAGTTAAATTCCTGCCATAAACAGAAAAAAGAAATGTTGAATTAAATTAGCACAATCAGGGCTAAACTTGCACTAAATTTTCTTTTTTGTAAAAATAAAAAAATAATCCACTTGAGCTTTACCAAAACTTCAGAATGAAAATTTTGCCATATCAAACTAATTCTAGTGTAATTTTATATTAAAAATTTATCTTCATTTCCATAGAGAGAATTGCTCCAATCTGACTGCACCTGACCATAAGTGTCCAGCACAAGTTCGGCTAAACTTGTGCTGGACACTTTTATGATGGAGAGTAGCTAGGGTAGAATTTTTCTTCAGTTCATCTAGTATTTCTTACAAACATGTCTACTGGTATTTTATATTTGTTCCTCACTCATCAATATCATTTGATTAATTTTTGGTCGCCATTATATTATTAATTTTATAAGTATAGAAAAAACTCATGTGCCAAATGCATACCAGGTGATGTTGCCATTTATAATATTATTAAATAAATGTATAAAAATATGAAAATAGTTTATTTTAAAAATTATTAATTGATATCCAAAAGCAATATTAGGAATAAAAAATTAAGTTAAAGGGATCAAATATGAAAAAAGAAATCCAAGTAATATTCCTACTATCATAGGCCAGTAGAGGTGTTGAAGCGAATGAGAGCCATCAGGGATAAATTGTACTAAATTGACTCTTTTTCAAAGATAAAAAATTGTGCACCTGTGGTTTGGATGAAATCTAGGTAGAAAATTTGGCTATGTAAAACTACTTCTAGTGAAGTTTTTTATCCAAAATATTTTTTTCATTGCCATAGCGTGAATTGATCTCATATGACTGCAACTGACCAAAAGTGTCCAGCACAAGTTCGGCCGAACTTGTGCTGGACACTTTTTTGATGGTGAGTATCTAGGGTGCAGCTCTTCTTCAGTGCAACTGGTATTTTTTAAATCATATCCACTGGTATTTGATCTTTCTGTTTTATTAATATTTTATCATTTGATCAATTTTTTGTTACCAGTATTTTATTATTTTTATTAGTATAGCAAAAAAACATGTGCCAAATGCTTACAGGGTGATGTTAAACCTTTAATAATTTTATTAAATACAGGTTAAAAATTATGAAAATGATTTGTTTTACATAAAATTAATTGATATCTAAAAGAAAAAAAAGTGATAAAAAGAAATAGGTTGAATAATAGGGATTTTATATGAAATTCTAAATTCAAGCTAAATGCCTACTTTCAAGGCTCAGAAGAGGTGTTGGATAAAATGGGGATCATCAGGAATAAAATTTTACTTAATTTGATTTTTTGAAAAACTAAATGAAGTTTTCAACTGATTTTCTTCCAATATTTAGTTGGACACTTTATCTATATCAAAATACTTCTAGTGCCATGATTGACCAAATTAAATCCTCATTTCCATATGCAGAATTGATCCCATATGGCTGGACCAGGCCAAAGGTGTCAACCACAAGTTTGAGAATTCTTCTGGTGGACACTTTTATGATGGAAAGTAGTAGGGTGCAAGTCTTCTTTAGTTAATCTAGTATTCCTCAAAAACATTTCCAACTTATTTTTGGCCAAAAATCAGGTGGAAAGTTTTTCCATATAAAATTACTTCTAATGCCATGATTGACTAAAAATTGATTCTCATTGCCATAGAGAGAGTTGATCCCATATGACTGGATCTGGAAAAAGTGTCACCACAATTTTTGATAAACTTAATTTTGAAAATTTTATGATGGAAAGTAATTGCAAGTCTTCTTCATTTCATCAAGTAATCCTCATAAAAATTTCCACCTGTATTTTGGCCAAACTTCAGGTGGACACTTTGGCCATATTAAATTAATTCTAGTTCCATGTTGATAAAAAACTGATACTTATTGCCATATATAGATATTAAACCCATCAGACTGTGCCTTTCCAAAAGTGTCTACCTGAATTATGGCTAAACCTCAGTTGGACACTTTTATGATGCAGAGTAGCTAGGGCAAAAGTATTCTTCTGTTAATTTGGTATTCATAAAGGTTTATGAATACTTTATAAACATAAGTAAATTAGAGTTAGATTTACATTTATTCTCAGATTGATTATAGACAGAATATCAACTGATTCCAAATTATGCACAAGTTGATCCTCCAAAACTTGATTTTGGTCCTCTGATGAGCACAAATTGAGCACAAATTGATCTAACCTAAGCTTATGCATATATAATAATTCAGGATACTTGCTTTATTAAATTCAATAATAAAATTAAAAATTGATGAATTTATATAAAAAAATTATTATGTAAGATATTAAATTATAAATTTAGGCATCATAGGAGGGCACTTAATAGAACTTAATTATACTATGTGACACCTTAATACTGTATCATGCAGTTTGAAACATTTAAAACAAAATGAGTCATGATAAGCAATGAAATTGCTTTGACAGACACTTTCAAAATTAATACTGACCATAATACTGAAGTATGAAACCTTGGCATCTATCCAATAAAAGATTTTCCTTCTGATAAATGGATTTTACTCAGTTACTCCCTGCTAAAAAGTGTCCTTCTGAGGTTTGTCTGACCTTCAGTGAGGTAATTTGGCCACATCACACTACTTCTATTTCCATGATTGACCAAAACATCATCCTCATTCCCATCTAAAGAGTTGATCTCATCTGACTGTGGCTGATCAAAGGGGTCCACCACAAGTTTAGCCAAAATTTTGGTGAACACTTTTTTGATGGATAGTGACTAACTGGTGCTTTCCGAAATTGTCCACCTCAAGTTAGGATAAACTTCAGGAGGATAAATTTATTATGAATACCAAATTAACTGAAGAATACTTTTGCCCTAGCTACTCTGCATCATAAAAGGGTGCAACTGAGGTTTAGCCATAATCCAGGTAGACACTTTTGGAAAGGCACAGTCTGATGGGTTTAATATCTATATATGGCAATAAGTATCAGTTTTTTATCAACATGGAACTAGAATCAATTTACTATGGCCAAAGTGTCCACCTGAAGTTTGGCCAAAATACAGGTTGAAATTTTTATGAGGATTACTTGATGAAATGAAGAAGACTTGCAATTACTTTCCATCATAAAATTTTCAAACTTAAGTTTATCAAAACTTTTGGTGACACTTTTGCCAGATCCAGTCATATGGGATCAACTCTTTATATGGAAATCAGAATCAATTTTTAGTCAATCATGGCATTAGAAGTAATCTTATATGGACAAACTTTCCACCTGATTTTTGGCCAAAAATAAGTGGGAAATGTTTTTGAGGAATACTAGATTAACTAAAGAAGACTTGCACCCTACTACTGCCCATCATAAAAGTGTCCACCAGAAGAATTCTCAAACTTGTGGTTGACACCTTTGGCCTGGTCCAGCTATATGGGATCAATTCTGCATATGAAAATGAGGATATAATTTGGTCAATCATGGTACTAGAAGTAATTTGATATAGACAATGAGTCCAACTAAATATTGGAAAAAAATCAGTTAAAAATTTCATTTAGTTTTTCCAAAAATCAAATTGAGTACAATTTAATTCCTGATGATGTTCATTTGATCCAACACCTCTTTTGAGCCTTGAAAGTAGGCATTTAGCTTGAATTTTGAATTTCATATAAAATCCCTATTATTCAACCTATTTCTTTTTATCCTTTTTTTCTTTTAGATATCAATTAATTTTATGTAAAACAAATCATTTTCATAATTTTTAACCTGTATTTAATAAAATTGTTAAAGGTATAACATCACCCTGTAAGCATTTGGCACATGTTTTTTTGCTATACTAATAAAAATAATGATATACTGGTAACAAAAAATTGATCAAATGATAAAATATTAATAAAACAGAAAGATCAAATACCAGTGGATATGTTTTAAAAAAATACCAGTTGCACTGAAAAAGAGCTGCACCCTAGATACTCACCATCAAAAAAGTGTCCAGCACAAGTTCGGCCGAACTTGTGCTGGACACTTTTGGTCAGTTGCAGTCATATGAGATCAATTCACGCTATGGCAATGAAAAAAATTATTTGATAAAAAACTTCACTAGAAGTAGTTTTACATAGCCAAATTTTCTACCTAGATTTCATCCAAACCACAGGTGCACAATTTTTTATCTTAAAAAAAAGTCAATTTAGTACAATTTATCTCTGATGGCTCTCATTTGCTTCAACACCTCTACTGGCCTATGATAGTAGGAATATTACTTGGATTTCTTTTTTCTTATTTGATCCCATTAACTCAATTTTTTATTCCAAATATTGCTTTTGGATATCAATTAATAATTTTTTAAATAATCTATTTTCATATTTTTATACATTTATTTAATAATATTATAAATGGCATAACATCACCTGGTATGCATTTGGCACATGAGTTTTTTCTATACTTATAAAATTAATAATATAATGGCGACCAAAAATTAAACAAATGATATTGATGAGTGAGGAACAAATATAAAATACCAGTAGACATGTTTGTAAGAAATACTAGATGAACTGAAGAAAAATTCTACCCTAGCTACTCTCCATCATAAAAGTGTCCAGCACAAGTTTAGCCGAACTTGTGCTGGACACTTATGGTCAGGTGCAGTCAGATGGGAGCAATTCTCTCTATGGAAATGAAGATAAATTTTTAATATAAAATTACACTAGAATTAGTTTGATATGGCAAAATTTTCATTCTGAAGTTTTGGTAAAGCTCAAGTGGATTATTTTTTTATTTTTACAAAAAAGAAAATTTAGTGCAAGTTTAGCCCTGATTGTGCTAATTTAATTCAACATTTCTTTTTTCTGTTTATGGCAGGAATTTAACTTGGAATTTAATTTTCATCTTTGATTTCTTTTATTTTACTTTATTCCTCTCATATTGCTTTTGGATAGAAGTTTATTTTTTGTAAAATAAATCATTTTCATATTTTTTTACCTTTATTTAATAATATTATAAAAGGTGTAACATCACCCAATATTTATTTGGCACACAATTTTTGCTATACTGATAATATTATTATTAGAATGGTGACAAAAAATTATTCAATTGATTAATATGAATGAGGCACAAAGATTTAATAACAGTGGAAATGTTTATAAGAAATTTCAGATGATTTAAAATGACTTTCACCCTGGCTACTCTTCATGATAAAAGTGTCCAGCATAAGTTTGGCCAAACTTGTGCTGGACACTTTTGGTTGCATGCCGTCAGACGCAATAAATTCTTTTTATGGAAATGAGACTGAATTATCACTCCATCATTGCGCTGAAAGTAGTTTTATATAGACAAATTGTCCCCTGGAAGTTTTTCCAAACCTAAGGTAGACAATTTTTTCTTTTGGTAAAAAGTATATTTGATCCATGTTAATCTATGATGGTGCCCATTTTTTCTGAAGCCTCTACTGGCTCATGATAGCAGAAATTATACTTAATATCTTTATTTCATGTTTGATCTCTTTAATTTTAATCTTACCCTTTTATTTATCCTTTAGCTTTAAAATATCAATTTTATTTTGGTAAAACTGATAACTTTCACATTTTTTTACATTTATTATATTATATTATTAAAGCTATAAAATTATCAAGTTTACATTCATTACACATGTTTTTGCTATACTAAAAACATTAATAATATAATGGTGACTAAAAAAAAATCAAATAATAAATATGAATGACACAGAAAGATCATATACAAGTGGATTTGTTTATAAGGAATACCTGATGAACTGAAGAAGACCTGCACCCTAGATACTCACCATCATAAAAGTGTCCAGCATAAGTTTGGCCGAACTTGTGCTGGACACTTTTGGTTGCATGCAGTCAGATGGGATAAATTTACTCAATGGAAGTTAAAATGAATTTTTGCTCAATCATTGCACAAGAAGTAGCTTTATACTGCTATACTATCCTCCTGATTTTTTGGAAAACATCAGGTGGACACTTTAATTAATTTTAAAATAAAGAAAAAATATTCCAAATCTAGAACTGGTGGTGCAAATTTGGTCTGAAAACTCAAATTATCTTTGATGTCAGAACTTTTATTTGAATGTTTAATTTCATATTTAATCACTTTTATTTTACTTTTTTATTCCTGTTTTTGCTTTCAAATATCAATTTAATTATTGTAAAACTAATAATTTTCATATTTTTTTTACTTTTATTTGATAAGATTATGAAAGATGTAGCATCTCCCAGTATGCATTTGGCTTAAAAATATTTTCAATACTAATAACATTAATATTATAATGGTGAGAAACAATGAATCAAATGATAAATATGAATGACACAGAAAGATCATACACAAGTGGATTTGTTTATAAGGAATATCTGATGAACTGAAGAAGACCTGCACCCTAGATGCTCACCATCATAAAAGTGTCCAGCATAAGTTTGGCCGAACTTGTGCTGGACACTTTTGGTTGCATGCAGTCAGATGGGATAAATTTACTCTATGGAAATGAAAATGACACTTTGCTCAATCATTGCACAATAAGTAGTTTGATATTGCCAAAATGTCCTCCTGATGAATTTTCAAAACTCATCAGGACACTTTCTTTGGTTTAACAAAAAAGAAAATATAGTCCAAGTTTAGCCCTGGTGGTGCACATTTGATCTAACACCTCTACTTGTTATTGATAGTGGGAATTTCCCTTAGATTTTTTTTTCTTATTTTATCCCTTTTATTTTACTTTTTTATTGCTCATATTGCTTTGGATATCAATTTTTAATTTTTAAAATAAATAATTTTCATACTCTTATACCTTTATTTAATAATATATGATTAAAGGTGGAACACCACCTGGTATGCATTTTTCACACAAGTTATTACTATAGTAATAACGTTAACAACATAATGATGACAAAAAATTAATCAAATGGTAAAATTAAATGACACAGAAAGATCAAATTCCAGTGGAAATGTTTATAAGAAATTACTTTTGAGTTTAAGAAGATTTGCTGTATGCCTACTCTCAATTATAAAAGTGTCCAGCACAAGTTTGGCCGAACTTGTGCTGGAAACTTTTGGTTGCATGAAGTCATATGAGATAAATTCTCTCTATGGCAATAAAAAATGATATTTCACTCAATTATTGAAGTAAAGAATGTTTAATATTGTAAAATTGTCCCCTGGATGTCTCTCCAAACCTCATTTCAAAATTTGTTAGCTATACATAAAAGTAAGTTTGGACCAAGTCTTGACCTAGGGGTCCCCAACTGTCCCAACACCACTTCTGGCTCTTGATAGTAAAAATTTTACTTGTATTTTTTATTTCATATTTGATCCCATTTATTTTCATTTTACTTTTCTATTACTCTTTTTAATTTTAAATATCAATTTATTTTTTAAAAACTAAACATATTCATATTTTTTTAACTTTATAAAATATTATTATTAAAGTTGTAACTTCACCAATTTTGCATTTGGCATGAAGGTTTTTGCTATACTAGAAACATTAATAATATATATGGTAACAAAAAATTAATTATAAGATAAATATGAATGATAAAAAAAGTTAAAAACCCAATAGAAATGTGAAAAACAAAAAACTGATGTACTGAGAAACACTTTCACCTAGCTACTCTCCATCATAAAAGTGTCCAGCACAAGTTCGGCCGAACTTGTGCTGGACACTTTTGTTTATGTGCAGTCAGATGGGATCAATTCTCTCTGTGGAAATTAAATTGAAAAAAATGCTAAATAATAACATTAGAAGTAGCATGGTATGGCTGAATTATCCACCTTGAGTTTTTCCAAACCTCAGGTGAAAAATTTTTTATCTTTAAAAAAAATTAAATTTTATCAAATTTAGCCCTGATGGCACCCATTTGTTTCAACACCTCTACTGGCTCTTGAAGGCAGGAATTTTTCTTGAATTTTTCTTTTTCATATTTGATCTCTTTTAATTTACTTTTCTATCACTCATGTTACATTTAGATATTAATTTATAATTTTTGAAAAGAAATCATTTTCATATTTTTTTAACATTTTTTAATAATATTATAAAAGGTGTAATATAACATGGCATGCATTTGGCACACAAGTTTTTTCTATACTAATAAAATTAATAATATTCTAATGACAAAAAATTAATCAGATAATAAAATATGAATAACACAGAAAGATTAAATACCATTTGACATGTTTCAAAAAAATAACAGTTGCACTGAAGAAGACCTGCACCCTAGCTACTCTCCATCATAAAAGTGTCCAGCACAAGTTCGGCCGAACTTGTGCTGGACACTTTTGGTCAGGTGCAGTCAAATGGGATCAATTCTCTCTATGGCAATGAAAAAAATTATTTGATAAGAAACTTCACTAGATGTAGTTTGATATAGCTTAATTATCCTCCTAGAGTTCATCCAAACCACAGGTACACAATTTTTTATCTTTAAAAAACAATCAATTTAGTACAATTTATCCCTGATGGCTCTCACTTGCTTCAACATCTCTACTGGCCTTTGATATATGCAATAAAACTTGGAGTTTTTTTTTCATATTTGATCCCTTTAACTTAATTTTTTATTCCTCATATTGCTTTTGGATATCAATTAATAATTTTGAAAAAAATTATTTTAATATTTTTATACATTTTTTTAATAATATTATAAAAGGTGTAATGTCACTCAGTATGCATTTGGCACACAATTTTTTGCTATACTTATATAATTAATAATACAATTAAGACAAAAAATTAATCAAACAATATGTATGAGTGAGGCACAAAGATAAAATACCAGTAGACATTTTTGTAAGAAATACCAGATGAACTGAAGAAAAATTCTACCCCAGCCGCTCTCCATCATATAAGTGTCCAGCCCAAGTTCGGCCGAACTTGTGCTGGACACTTTTGGTCATGTGCAGTCAGATGGGATCAATTCTCTGTATGGAATCAAAAATATTTTTTTAACAAATTTCACTAGAAGTAGTTTGGTTTAGCTGAATCATCCACCTGCTGTTCTGCCCAATATCAGGTGTATAATTTTTTATCTTTAAAGAAAAGGTCACTTATTACAGTTAAGCCCTGATGGCTCCCATTTGCTTTAACACCTCTACTGGCTCGTGATAGCAGGAATTTTACCAGTATGTTTTTAATATTTGAACTCTTTGACTTTTATTTTACTCTTTTATTCCTCTTTTTACTTTTAAATTTCTATTTAATTTTTGTAAAACTAATCCTTTCCATATTTATTTACGTCTATGTTAAAAAATTATAGAATGTATGACTTCACATGGTATGCATTAGGCACACAAGTTTTTGCTATACTAATAACATTAATAATATAATGGTGATAAAATATTAATCGGATGATAAATATGAAAGATACAGACTGATCAAATACGAGTACACATGTTTTTGAGAAATACAAGATGAAGGAACTGAAGAAAACTTCCACCCAAGCTACTCTCCATCATAAAAGTGTCCAGCACAAGTTCCGCCAAACTTGTGCTGGACACTTTTAGTCACGTGCAGTCAGATGGGATCAATTCTCTATATGGCAACAAAAAAAACATTTTTTTATTAAACTTCACTACAAGTATTTTTGTTTAGCTGAATCATCCACCTGTTGTTCTTCCCAACCTCAGGTGTATAATTTTTTATCTTTAAAAAAAAGGTCACTTATTACAATTTAGCCCTGATGGCTCCCATTTTTTTCAACACTTCTACTGGCTCATAAGAGCAAGAATTTTACTAGTATTTTGTTTTTCATAATTGATCTCTTTGAGATTAATTTTACCTTTTTATCCCTCATATTGCTTTTGTATATCAATTTATTTTTGTAAAACAAATCATTTTCATATTTTTTTACCTTTATTTAATAATATTATAAAAGGTTTAACATCACCCGGTATGCCTTGGGCACACGAGTTTTTGATATACTTATAATATTAATAATATAATGGTGACAATAAATTAATTAAATGATATATATGAGTGAGTTACAAAGATCAAGTACCAATGGACATGTTTATAAGAAATACCAGATTAACTGAAGAAAAATTCTACCCTAGCTACTCTCCATCATAAATGTCTCCAGCACAAGTTCGGCCAAACTTGTGCTGGACACTTTTTGTCACATGCTGTCTGGTGTGATCAATTCTCTCTCAATCATTGAACTAGAAGTTGTTTGATATGGCTAAATGGTCCTGCTGAAGTTTTTTTAAACCTCAGATTGGCACTTTTTTGTTTTTAAAAAAAGCAATTATAGTCCAAGTTTAGCCTCACTGGTGGACATTTGCCCCATCATGTCTACTTGCTCTTGATGGCAGTAATTTTATTTTAATTTTTTTTTCATATTTGATTCCTTTAATTTTAACTTTTTATCCCTCATATTGCTTTTGTATATCAATTTATTTTTTGTAAAACAAATCATTTTCATATTTTTTTACCTTTATTTAATAATATTATAAAAGGTGTAATATCACCCGGTATGCGTTGGGCACACAAGTTTTTGCTATACTTATAATATTAAAACATAATGGTGACAAAAAATCAATCAAATGATAAATATGAGTGATGCACAAAGATGAAATACCAGTGGAAATGTTTATAAGAAATACCAGATGAACTGAAAAAAAATTCCACCCTAGCTAACCTCCATCATAAAAGTGTCCAGCACAAGTTCGGCCAAACTTGTGCTGGACACTTTTGGTCACATGCAGTCTGATGTGATCAATTCTCTCTATTGCAATGAAAATGAATTTTTCTTCAATAATTGCACTAGAAGTTGTTTGATATGGCAAAATTGTCATCCTGAAGTTTTGGTAAAGCTCCAGTTGATTTTTTTTTATTTTTACAAAAAAGAAATTATAGTCCAAGTTTAGTGCCACTGGTGGGTGTTCACCCCATCATGTCTACTTGCTCTTGATGGGAGGAATTTCACTTTAATTTTTTATTTCATATTTGATCCCTTTAATTTTACCTTTTAATCCCTCATATTGCTTTTGGATATCAATTTTTTTTTTGTAAAACAAATCATTTTCATATTTTTTTACCTTTATTTAATAATATTATAAAAGGTGTAACATCACCCGGTATGCATTTGGCACACGAGTTTTTGCTATACTTATAATATTCATAACATAATGGTGACAAAAATCAATCAAATGATTAATATGAGTGAGACACAAAGGTCAAATACCAATTAATCAATAGTTCTTTTTAATATTATAAATTTTTTGATTAAATAAAATTGTAATAATGAATTATATTTTTCATCCACAATTCAACTCTAATGACTCCCACTGCACAAAAAGGGTTCACTTGGTCCTTTCTTTACTGCTTGTGCATATATTTTATTGCCCACAGTACTACAAGTTTTTGTAGTGATTATCCCACATCTGATTCAGGAATATTTTTAAAGAATATAAGTTTTTTTTACAAAAGACCTTATCATATCCAATATCCCACAAAAAATACAACCTGTTTTTGTATTAAAGCCCGTTAATTATTAAGAAATTGTTAAAATAATTAGATTAGACCCTGGCACAGCTAGATCCATACCAACCGACCTAAAGTCTTTTCAATATTGAAAACAATTAAATAAAATTATGATATCATACTAAATTATGGGCACCAACCATAATTCAGCACTTCTCATTTGCTCTGCTACAAAATGAGTGCATGTAGCATTTTTCTAACGTCGGACTGTTTTTCTTCCTTCCCTCACACCTTTAGTCCAGAATGAAAATTTAGTATGAGTTTTGGTCAAAATGGTTTGTCAGTGTTATCTGTATGCAATATGATTTCATATTGCATATTTCTATTTATGCATTAAATATACTTGTTAAGCATCATTTTTTTGCATTTTTCAATCATTATGCATATTTATGCATATTCATAGGCATATTCATGATACATATTTATATGCATATTAATATATTTTATTCATATACGTATATGCACCTTTTTTTTGCATATTCTATATCCATATTTTTAATGCATATTCAATATGCATATTTTTATGCATATTTTTATGCATATTCAATATGCATATTTTTTATGCATAATCACTATGCATATTTTTTATGCATATTTATTCTTCATAGTCATTATGCATACACTTTGGATAGGCAATTCACATCAATTTTTAGCATGCAATAAGTATCCACCATGCAAATTCAAATGCATATGCATCTATATCATACACGCAACATATATTCAAGTTTAATATTTGAATATTAAGGTATGCTAAGTGATGTTGTTCAACCTTTTGCCAAACCTGAGATTAACTGATGTTCAATGTGGTTCTTAAGCTCTGCTCAAGGAGGGATTGTTCTGGATTCAATCTGTGACAGTTTATTTTTTCAATGTTTTTTCATCAGATTTAAAAATATCTTTCTGAAAGTTTCAGGATGGTTTCCCAAAAGTTTCGTGACAAATTCCTAATAGTTTCAAAAAGAGGGAACTGCTAGCAGTTCACCCCCAGATTTCCCGTGGTGAATTAAGGGTCCAAAAACAGCAGCAATAATTATGGATAATAGTATATAAATAAGTATATTTTAATAATTAAATTTAATTAATTAAAGTAATTGCAATATAAGATAAACACTTGAATATTGTTATCTTATAATTTTTTAATTAATTAATTTATAATTATTAAATAAACAATGCGCCCTTTGTTATGGAATATAATTAAATGCTTTTAAATTATCTTATAATAAAATTAAAATAATATTTACTTTATTTATATAAATAAAATATTAATATAAATTTATTATGTAATATAATATTAATGTTAAATGCATACTCTGCAATTATTATGTCTTTATTTAATTCCAATAAATTGTATGTTTATTTACTGGGCTCCTGGGACAGCCTGGCTGACACTCCCTTACTCTAAAAAAAACCAAAAAAAAAATGCTATGATTTTTTCTTTTTATACTTTTTAATAGAGTAGAAAGGTTTGAAATTTTTTTACCAGGTATCCATGCATCATATTCAGATGACTTATTTTTAAATCTCAGTAAATATTCAGTACCTCTTTCAGAAGTGATAATTCTATCATTGAGAATTTTATCAATTTCTTCAGTTTCAGGGATTTTCTGAGGATTCTTCTTAGGTCTACCTCTTCTTTCGGGGAATAAATCACTATTGGAAGTATAAGGTTTTATCAGGGAAATGGGGAAAACAGGATTTTTTCTATCATATGGAGAATATAACACAACTTCAACTGCATTATCTCCAATCATTCTTTTTACAACAAAAGGGCCCACAAAAGGATCTTTTAATTTGTTGTTTCCCTGTAAATTGAAGTGGACAGTAGATATCAACACTTCATCACCCTCTTTAAATGTGTGTTCCTTATGGGATTTATCACATCTTTTCTTCTCATGTTCAAATGCTTTATCAATACAAGTTTGAGCATGTTTTCTGCACAGTTGTTGCATTTAAACAAAAGATTTGACACCAGGGTTTAATTACAATTTAGGCAATTTACTATTAATTATTTGAGCAGGAGTATGAGGGACATAACCTGGCCAAAGCTCAAAAGGTTTCTTTTGAGTAACAGAGTGAACAGTGCTATTATAAGCAAATTCAAGACCAGGAAATAAGGTGACCCAGTCATGAGTAAGTCTGTCATTGTCTTTATATTCCAATCCAAAGGCAAAATACCTTCTAATCATACCTCTAGAGTTTGAATCATTCTTTCAGCTAGACCATCAGTTTGGGGATGGTGAGCAGTAGATAATTTTAATTCACAAGCAAATATATCCATTAGAGACATCCAGAATTCAGATGTATATTTTGTATCTCTGTCAGATATAATGGCTCTAGGGAATCCAACTATATTTAACATATTACACCACCATAAGAAAGCCAAGTATTTGGTGGAGACATCCTTATGGGTGGGAACAAATTTGCACATTTTAGTAAATCTATCCACTATTACCCAACAAGAATTATAATTTTCTTTACCTGCAATAGGAAGACCAGTGAAAAAATTCATATTAATGATTTGCAAGGGAGCATCAGGTGCTTCAATTTGCTGTAATAACCTTGCTCTCTTACCAGTAAATCTTTTGGATTTCTGGCATGAATCACAAGATTAAACATATAATTTTGCATCTTCAGACATATTAGCCCACCAAGAAGTGTTCTTGAGTCTAATCAGTGTCTTCTCAAGATCAAAATGACCAGCTAATATATCATCATGACAAAGTTTGAGGATAATTTCTTTCATAGAAAGAGAAATTACAATTACATTAGTAACCTTTCTTCTATAATAAATATATCCATCTTCAATAGAAAACTTTCCCTTAACTAAAGCATTCTGATATTTAGAAGGAAGAGTTTTAATCAATTCTTGAATAGAAGCATTTTTAGGATCATTTAAGATAGTAACTAATTTATTTAAATCAGAATCTTTATCATATGAATCCAGAATTAATTGTAATAACTCCTCTTCCATATCAACTATAAATATACCATGGATATGAACAGTACTATCTTCAGGTACATAAGCAGGATTTGAGTCATTATTTGGCAGAGGCAATCTGGACAGCATATCAACATTGGAGTGAACATTTCCAGCCCTATGGATAATTGTCATCCATCCTCTGTATTCTTGAACAGCAAGTTGCCACCTGAACATATGTCTATTAGGTGTTTTAAGGCTTAAGAGGGACTTCAAAGCACTACAGTCAGTTACCAATTCAAACTTTTGGTCATCTAGATAGTAATGAAGCTTCTCAAGAGCCCAAACAACTGCTAAGCACTCTAATTGAGTGGCACCATATTTCAATTCACTATTTCTCAAGGTTCTTGAAATATAACAAATTACAACCTCTGAGGATTTATCATTTATAATTTTTTTCTGGTGAAGGGCAGCACCCAGACCAACAAAGCTAGCATCTGTATACATGAAAAATGTTTTGTTAAAATCTGGAAAAGCTAAGATAGGGGCTGTCATTAAGCAACATTTTAATGTATCAAAAGCTTTTTGACAGTCAATATTCCAGATGAATGCAACATCTTTCCTAGTTAGTTTGGTAAGAGGAAAGGCTATGACTTGATAATTTTTAATATATTGTCTATAATAGCCACACATACCCAAAAAACTTTGGATGTCTCTTACAGAAGTTGGTGCTTTCACATTTTGAATTTCAGAAACTTTGTTTTTGTTAGGCTAAGGTCAAGTACAAGGACGTGAACTAGCTTAAATGGTCAGTTTTCTAGAAGATTTTAATGGTCCTAAATAAATACTGTAATCTAAATCCAATAAGTAGTAAAATATAATCAAAATTAAAGGTCTCAGTAATGTAACTCTCACTATTTTTATATATGGCTTACAATCTTTGTAGTTGGTAGAAAAATAGATTTTATAATTCAGATACTATTCAAAAGTCTTATAAAAGTACTAATTGATATGTATTGTAATTTATTTGGTTATATTGGTAAATTGTAAATGATAAAGAATGCAGAAAACAAGACCAAAAACCCTCTCCTTTTATACACACTAAGTTCCCCAATAAACACCTTGATGTACCACCCAATACAATGTTAATGACGCCTTCAAACAAGTAATAGACCTCTCCATCAACGCCCCTAGTGACCAATAACATAATTAAACAAACAACAACCACTAAAATCCTATTAATAATAAGGGAGATCCATCAAAATTAAAGAAAAGACAAAAAGAGAGTATATGCGTGGAAAACAATATTATAACAAGGTTAAAGGAGACTTTTTAAGTTTAATTATAGCTTAATAATAAGGGGGATCTACAGTAAAAATGGAGGGGCTAATCCTGACATTATACTACGTGAAATTCCCATTCAAAAATAACCAAAATTGACTGAGAAACCACCCAAAAACTTAAAAAAGAGCGTGAGATGTGGGGTAACTACATGCAGTACTTGGCAGGCGCTTGCACGGGTAAATCCTTGACTAAAATTAGGCAAATTTAAGTGTGGTGATGAAATAAGGTTCCAAGAGTGAGGATATTAATGAAATTAATGCATATAAACAAGGTCAATGCATTATTAATTAAGCTAGGACACTAAATAAGCGCCTGTCACCTATTTTAGTGTGTTTCCCCACAGTGGGCGTAGAATGTGGGGTAATTATAGTGTGAAAAAGCTAACTTTGCTAAAAATGAAGCTATTCACATGGGAAAAAAGCAGGCAGTATGTAGCCAGTACACAGAAGCCATTTCTGGCATAAAAAACACCAAATTTGAAAAGTGTTATTTTTATGCATATTAATATCCAAATCAATAGTTCTAAATGAGCTCAATTGATCTGTCAAAGCGCAATTTTGATATTCTCAATTTTATAGCGCATATAGTCAACTTTTAAGTGAAATAAAGCGCATTTCTTGTTTTTTGTGTAAAACAATGAATATAACAGCTTTAAGTGTACTTAAAAATTATGTAGCCTTATACTTAAGGGTTTTAAGATTACCCTAACATATTCCAATTTAATATTAAGTACATAAGACTTATAAAAGGTGGATATATGCGTGTATATAAGGTGTTATAATGGCATTTTTTTTGTGTATTAACATAATTTTACTTATGTATACTGTTTGTGTACTCTCATTTATTGTTCCCATGTATAGTTCATGTGTTTAACATAACTTATAAGCACTTTTTACTCAGTCCTGGGGATATACAGGCTGACAGTTTTGGTCTACACAAATTTGTAGGCCTGACATAACATGGCCAAGGACTTTCAAAGATTGAAAACCAAATTTACACTTTTTCAAGGACAAAGTCATATTGATTTCATCCATTTTTTGGAAAACTCTATTCAAATGAACCATATGTTCATCAAAAGTTTTAGAAAAAACTATGATATCATCAATATAAACCATATGCCATCCCTCAATTATTTCCTGATGGAAAGTATTATCCATGACTTTTTGGAAAACTGAAGGTGCATTTTTAGGGCCAAATGGCATTCTAACATACTTATATATTCCCGTATGAGTAGCAATAAGCAAAAAATTTTGAGAATTTTTCTCAACTGGAACTTGATGATATCCTTTATTACCATCCAGACAGCTAATAATTTTTGCACCTTGCAAGGTAGCATGTATTGAATTAATTCTGGGTAAAGGATAAATATCATCAACAGTATAAGTGTTTAATGCTCTGTAATCACCACATAATCTAGCCTTATCTTTTTCATAAGAAATCAAGACTGGGGATATGACACAATATTTGGGGGTGATATCCACTTTCTCAATGATATTCATTTTTAATAATGTGGCAATATTATCTTCAATATCCTTTCTTTTTGTTGGAGAAGCAGGATATGGTTTTTTCTTAAGACTAGGAGGGATATCACTCAAGTTACAGGATAAGGTAATTTTCATTTCTTCCTGAACACTTCCTAAGACATGAGAACCATGAGCAAAAGCCATAGGGAAAGAGGTAATTGAGGAAATAATATAATCCTTTTGTTCACTAGTTAACTGATCACCAAAAGAAGCAGTATTTATTTAATTTAATAAATCATCCATTTCAATTGTTGTTCTGCCTTTACACTGGATTAGTGAGTTACAAGACTTTAACAGATGTTCAGAACGTATTTTAGAGGAGGAAATTTTGAATTTCCTTTTGCCATTCAATCCCAAGGTGAAGCAATTATTTGCTGGGTCCGATTTCACACCAAACATGGTTAAAATATCATTACCCATAATAAACCAATTGCTTAAATTATCATTTTTTATGACAAAAAATTCACAAATAGCTCTGACAAAACCACCACTATATTTGAAGAATACAGAGGTTTTGTATTTGCCAATAGGAATTAAGGTAGAACCATACCCTCTCCATTTTTCAGAAGTTATAGGTAATAATTTACTCAAATAATCCTTAACTACTGAAGCTAAAGCTTTTTCAGACACTACACTTCCTTCAGCACCAGAGTCAAGAACTACATCAACATTTTTACCATTAATGATAACAGGTGATTTCAAAGGGGATATGGCTATAGAATTGTTAGTAATATCTTTAATTATTTCAGCATTTTCCACTGAAGATAAATCCAATACACATTCTTCAGATATATTATCTAAATAATGGACTTCCTGTTCTAACATTAAAACATCTTTAACAGAGTCATTGCCATTGGAGATATTACTTTCACAGTCACTGGAAGAATTATTGACATCAAGTTCAACTTCATCAGTGTCTTCATTTTGTTCAACAAGATGAATTTTCTTGTCAAAAACATGACCCTTTTGCCATGGTTTGTTACATTTATAACAAGTATTTGTTGCATATTTTTTATGTGCAACTGGGGCAGAGGGTTTACCAGATTTTTCTGGGGGATTTGTAGAAGGTTTATTTTGATCATGATAAGATTTACTAAGGTAATTCTTTGGTTCAAATCTATGGTTGAGTAGTACCTCATTACAGATATTAATGAAAGAAGAATTTTCCCTTACATGCTCAGTTCTAGCTACAATTAAATCTCTAAGAGAATTTGGTAATTTATACGTTTAGAATATTAAAAGTTATTGATAAAGATTTTTAAAAGCTGAAAATAAGGTGTCAAGAAATTCTGGTAAAAACTATGATTATAATTAAATTTAGGAGTGATTTTAAAAAGGTTTGGAAATTTATTTGAAGGTTGTGATGCTAAATTATAGGAAAGGCATAGGATTTGGATTTACTGAGTCTCTTTGGTAGAATATTTTAGATGAAGCTTGGAGGACCTTATGGTAAGAATGAAATGAGACTATTTGCCTCAGGAGGAAGCCCAATGGGAATGGAACAAAAAGCTTTTGGCTCAATAGGGAGGCCCCTCTCTAATTCTTTAAAAAAAGATGGAGACTGGTAGATGAGAGTCTAAAGGGATTTAAACCTTGCTCTCAGTAGTTGAAACATCACAAGGCAAATACAACGTATTTAAAAATTATTTCAAATATGAAAATTTAAAGACAATTAGAAGAATTTATTTAGCCAACAAAATCAGTTTGTAGCACCAAAAATAATTTAAAATGAAAGTATTAAGTTTCAAAGAAGAGAAGAGAATTAAAATAATTAATCTCTTAAGAATCATTCAAAATTGTTATCAAATCTTTGAATTAGAATTCTTCTCTTTTTAAAATCTCAATATGATTAGCAGAGATTTCCTGAAAATAAGTTAAACATTCACCACAGGAAATCTAGGGGTGAATTGCTAGCAATCCCCTCTCTTGAAATTTAGAGTGTGCCTTAATGATGCCAGGTTTATGAATACTTTATAAACATAAGTAAATTAGAGTTAGATTCACATTTATTCTCAGATTGATTATAGACAGAATATCAACTGATTCCAAATTATGCACAAGTTGATCCTCCAGAACTTGATTTTGGTCCTCTGATGAGCACAAATTGAGCACAAATTGATCTAACCTAAGCTTATGCATAAATAATAATTCAGGATACTTGCTCTATTAAATTCATTAATAAAATAAAATATTGATGAATTTATATAAAAAAAATTATTATGTAAGATATTAAATTATAAATTTAGGCATCATAGGAGGGCACTTAATAGAACTTAATTATACTATGTGACACCTTAATACTGTATCACGTAGTTTGAAACATTTAAAACAAAATGAGTCATGTTTGGCAATGAAATTGCTTTGACAGACACTTTCAAAATTAATACTGACCATAATACACAAGTATGAAACCTTGGCATCTATCCAATAAAAGATTTTCCTTCTGATAAATGGTTTTTTCTCAGTTACTCCCTGCTAAAAAGTGTCCTTCTGAGGTTTGTCTGACCTTCAGGGGGGTAATTTGGCCACATCACACTACTTCTATTTCCATGATTGACCAAAACATCATCCTCATTCCCATCTAAAGAGTTGATCTCATCTGACTGTGGCTGATCAAAGGGGTCCACCACAAGTTTAGCCAAAATTTTGGTGAACACTTTTTTGATGGATAGTGACTAACTGGTGCTTTCCGAAATTGTCCACCTCAAGTTAGGATAAACTTCAGGAGGATAAATTTATTATGAATACCAAATTAACTGAAGAATACTTTTGCCCTAGATACTCTGCATCATAAAAGGGTGCAACTGAGATTTAGCCATAATCCAGGTAGACACTTTTGGAAAGGCACAGTCTGATGGGTTTAATATCTATATATGGCAATAAGTATCAGTTTTTTATCAACATGGAACTAGAATCAATTTAATATGGCCAAAGTGTCCACCTGAAGTTTGGCCAAAATACAGGTTGAAATTTTTATGAGGATTACTTGATGAAATGAAGAAGACTTGCAATTACTTTCCATCATAAAATTTTCAAACTTAAGTTTATCAAAAATTTTGGTGACACTTTTTCCAGATCCAGTCATATGGGATCAACTCTTTATATGGCAATCAGAATCAATTTTTTGTCAATCATGGCATTAGAAGTAATCTTATATGGACAAACTTTCCACCTGATTTTTGGCCAAAAATAAGTGGGAAATGTTTTTGAGGAATACTAGATTAACTAAAGAAGACTTGCACCCTACTACTGTCCATCATAAAAGTGTCCACCAGAAGAATTCTCAAACTTGTGGTTGACACCTTTGGCCTGGTCCAGCTATATGGGATCAATTCTTCATATGAAAATGAGGATATAATTTTGTCAATCATGGTACTAGAAGTAATTTGATATAGACAATGTGTCCAACTAAATATTGGAAGAAAATCAGTTAAAAACTTCATTTAGTTTTTAAAAAATCAAATTGAGTACAATTTTATTCCTGGTGATGTTCATTTAATCCAACACCTCTTCTGAGCCTTGAAAGTAGGCATTTAGCTTGAATTTTGAATTTCATATAAAATCCCTATTATTCAACCTATTTCTTTTTATCCCTTTTTTTTCTTTTAGATATCAATTAATTTTATGTAAAACAAATCATTTTCATAATTTTTAACCTGTATTTAATAAAATTATTAAAGGTATAACATCACCCTGTAAGCATTTGGCACATGTTTTTTTGCTATACTAATAAAAATAATGATATACTGGTAACAAAAAATTGATCAAATGATAAAATATTAATAAAACAGAAAGATCAAATACCAGTGGATATGTTTTAAAAAAATACCAGTTGCACTGAAGAAGAGCTGCACCCTAGATACTCACCATCAAAAAAGTGTCCAGCACAAGTTCGGCCGAACTTGTGCTGGACACTTTTGGTCAGTTGCAGTCATATGAGATCAATTCATGCTATGGCAATGAAAAAAATTATTTGATAAAAAACTTCACTAGAAGTAGTTTTACATAGCCAAATTTTCTACCTAGATTTCATCCAAACCACAGGTGCACAATTTTTTATCTTTAAAAAAAAGTCAATTTAGTACAATTTATCTCTGATGGCTCTCATTTGCTTCAACACCTCTACTGGCCTATGATAGTAGGAATATTACTTGGATTTCTTTTTTCATATTTGATCCCATTAACTTAATTTTTTATTCCAAATATAGCTTTTGGATATCAATTAATAATTTTTAAAATAAACTATTTTCATATTTTTATACATTTATTTAATAATATTATAAATGGCATAACATCACCTGGTATGCATTTGGCACATGAGTTTTTTCTATACTTATAAAATTAATAATATAATGGCGATTAAAAATTAAAGAAATGATATTGATGAGTGAGGAACAAATATAAAATACCAGTAGATATGTTTGTAAGAAATACTAGATGAACTGAAGAAAAATTCTACCCTAGCTACTCTCCATCATAAAAGTGTCCAGCACAAGTTTAGCCGAACTTGTGCTGGACACTTATGGTCAGGTGCAGTCAGATGGGAGCAATTCTCTCTATGAAAATGAAGATAAATTTTTAATATAAAATTACACTAGAATTAGTTTGATATGGCAAAATTTTCATGCTGAAGTTTTGGTAAAGCTCAAGTGGATTATTTTTTTATTTTTACAAAAAAGAAAATTTAGTGCAAGTTTAGCCCTGATTGTGCTAATTTAATTCACAATTCTTTTTTCTGTTTATGGCAGGAATTTAACTTGGATTTTAATTTTCATCTTTGATTTCTTTTATTTTACTTTATTCCTCTCATATTGCTTTTGGATAGAAGTTTATTTTTTGTAAAATAAATCATTTTCATATTTTTTTACCTTTATTTAATAATATTATAAAAGGTGTAACATCACCCAATATTTATTTGGCACACAATTTTTTCTATACTGATAAAATTATTATTATAATGGTGACAAAAAATTAATCAATTGATTAATATATATGAGGCACAAAGATTTAATAACAGTGGAAATGTTTATAAGAAATTTCAGATGATTTAAAATGACTTGCACCCTGGCTACTCTTCATGATAAAAGTGTTCAGCATAAGTTTGGCCAAACTTGTGCTGGACACTTTTGGTTGCATGCCGTCAGACGCAATAAATTCTTTTTATGGAAATGAGACTGAATTATCACTCCATCATTGCGCTGAAAGTAGTTTTATATAGACAAATTGTCCCCTGGAAGTTTGTCCAAACCTAAGGTAGACAATTTTTTCCTTTGGTAAAAAGTATATTTGATCCATCATAATCTATGATGGTGCCCATTTTTTCTGAAGCCTCTCCTGGCTCATGATAGCAGAAATTATACTTAATATCTTTAATTTTAATCTTACCCTTTTATTTATCCTTTAGCTTTAAAATATCAATTTTATTTTGGTAAAACTGATAACTTTCACATTTTTTTACATTTATTATATTATATTATTAAAGTTATAAAATCATCCAGTGTACATTCATTACAGATGTTTTTGCTATACTAAAAACATTAATAATATAATGGTGACTAAAAAAAAATCAAATAAAAAATATGAATGACACAGAAAGATCATATACAAGTGGATTTGTTTATAAGGAATACCTGATGAACTGAAGAAGACCTGCACCCTAGATACTCACCATCATAAAAGTGTCCAGCATAAGTTCGGCCGAACTTGTGCTGGACACTTTTGGTTGCATGCAGTCAGATGGGATAAATTTACTCAATGGAAGTTAAAATGAATTTTTGCTCAATCATTGCACAAGAAGTAGCTTTATACTGCTATACTATCCTCCTGATTTTTTTGAAAACCTTGGGTGGACACTTTAATTGATTTTAAAAAAAAGAAAAAAAATTCCAAATCTAGAACTGGTGGTGCAAATTTGGTCTGAAAACTCAAATTATCTTTGATGGCAGAAATTTTATTTGAATTTTTAATTTCATATTTAATCACTTTTATTTTATTTTTTTATTCCTCTTTTTGCTTTTAAATAATAATTTATTTATTGTAAAACTAATACTTTTCATATTTTTTTCTACTTTTATTTAATAAGATTATGAAAGATGTAGCATCTCCCAGTATGCATTTGGCTTACAAGTTTTTTCAATACTAATAACATTAATAGTACAATGGTGAAAACAATGAATCAAATAATAAATATGAATGACACAGAAAGATCATATACAAGTGGATTTGTTTATAAGGAATACCTGATGAACTGAAGAAGACCTGCACCCTAGATACTCACCATCATAAAAGTGTCCATCATAAGTTCGGCCGAACTTGTGCTGGACACTTTTGGTTGCATGCAGTCAGATGGGATAAATTTACTCTATGGAAATGAAAATGACATTTTGCTCAATCATTGCACAATAAGTAGTTTGATATTGCAAAAATGTCCTCCTGATGATTTTTCAAAACTCATCAGGACACTTTCTTTGGTTTAACAAAATAGAAAATATAGTCCAAGTTTAGCCCTGGTGGTGCACATTTGATCTAACACCTCTACTTGTTATTGATAGTGGGAATTTTCCTTAGATTTTTTTTTCTTATTTTACCCCTTTTATTTTACTTTTTCATTGCTCATATTGCTTTGGATATCAATTTTTAATTTTTAAAATAAATAATTTTCATACTCTTATACCTTTATTTAATAATATATGATTAAAGGTGGAACACCACCTGGTATGCATTTTTCACACAAGTTATTACTATAGTAATAACTTTAATAATATAATGATGACAAAAAATTAATCAAATGGTAAATTTAAATGACACAGAAAGATCAAATTCCAGTGGAAATGTTTATAAGAAATCCCTTTTGAGTTTAAGAAGATTTTCTGTATGCCTACTCTCAATTATAAAAGTGTCCAGCAAGAGTTCGGCCAAACTTCTGCTGGACACTTTTGGTTGCATGAAGTCATATGAGATAAATTCTCTCTATGGCAATAAAAATGATATTTCACTCAATTATTGAAGTAAAGAATGTTTAATATTGTAAAATTGTCCCCTGGAAGTCTGTCCAAACCTCAGGTCAAAATTTGTTAGCTATACATAAAAGTAAGTTTAGACCAAGTCTTGACCTAGGGGTCTCCAACTGTCCCAACATAACTTCTGGCTCTTGATAGTAAAAATTTCACTTGTATTTTTTATTTCATATTTGATCCCATTTATTTTAATTTTACTTTTCAATTACTCTTTTTAATTTTAAATATCAATTTATTTTTTTAAAAACTAAACATATTCATATTTTTTTAACTTTATATAATAATATTATTAATGTTGTAACATCACCAATTTTGCATTTGGCATGCAGGTTTTTGCTATACTAGAAACATTAATAATATATATGGTGACAAAAAATTAATTAAAAGATAAATTTGAATAATAAAAAAAAGTTAAAAACCCAATAGAAATGTGAAAAACAAAAAACTGATGTACTGAGAAACACTTCCACCCTAGCTACTCTCCATCATAAAAGTGTCCAGCACAAGTTCAGCCGAACTTGTGCTGGACACTTTTGTTCAGGTGCAGTCAGATGGGATCTATTCTCTCTGTGGAAATTAAATTAAAAAAATGCTAAATAATTACATTAGAAGTAGTTTGGTATGGCTGAATTATCCACCTTGAGTTTTTCCAAACCTCAGGTGAAAAATATTTTATCTTTAAAAAAAATTAAATTTTATCAAATTTAGCCCTGATGGCACCCATTTGTTTCATCACCTCTACTGGCTCTTGAAGGCAGGAATTTTTCTTGAATTTTTCTTTTTCATATTTGATCTCTTTTACTTTACTTTTTTATTACTCATGTTACATTTAGATATTAATTTATAATTTTGGAAAAGAAATCATTTTCATATTTTTTTAACATTTTTTAATAATATTATAAAAGGTGTAATATATTATGGCATGCATGTGGCGCACAAGTTTTTTCTATACTAAAAAAATTAATAATATTCTAATGACAAAAAATTAATCAGATAATAAAATATGAATAACACAGAAATATCAAATACCATTTGACATGTTTTAAAAAAACAACAGTTGCACTGAAGAAGACCTGCACCCTAGCTACTCTCCATAATAAAAGTGTCCAGCACAAGTTCGGCCAAACTTGTGCTGGACACTTTTGGTCAGGTGCAGTCAGATGGGATCAATTCTATCTATGGCAATGAAAAAAATTATTTGATAAGAAACTTCACTAGATGTAGTTTGATATAGCTGAATTATCCACCTAGGGTTCATCCAAACCACAGGTACACAATTTTTTATCTTTAAAAAACAGTTAATTTAGTACAATTTATCCCTGATAGTTCTCATTTCCTTCAACATCTCTACTGGCATTTGATATTAGGAATAATACTTGGAGTTATTTTTTCTTATTTGATCCCTTTAACTTAATTTTTTATTCCTCATATTGCTTTTGGATATCAACTAATAATTTTGAAAATAAATTATTTTAATATTTTTATACATTTTTTTAATAATATTATAAAAGGTGTAATGTCACTCAGTATGCATTTGGCACACAATTTTTTGCTATACTTATATAATTAATAATATAATTAAGACAAAAAATTAATCAAACAATATGTATGAGTGAGGCACAAAGATAAAATACCAGTAGATATGTTTGTAAGAAATACCAGATGAACTGAAGAAAAACTCTACCCCAGCCACTCTCCATCATAGAAGTGTCCAGCACAAGTTTGGCCGAACTTGTGCTGGACACTTATGGTCATGTGCAGTCAGATGGGATCAATTCTCTGTATGGCAACAAAAAAATTTTTTTATCAAATTTCACTAGAAGTAGTTTGGTTTAGCTGAATCATCCACCTGCTGTTCTGCCCAATATCAGGTGTATAAGTTTTTATCTTTAAAGAAAAGGTCACTTATTACAATTAAGCCCCGATGGCTCCCATTTGCTTTAACACCTCTACTGGCTCTTGATAGCAGGAATTTTACTAGTATTTTTTTCATATTTGAATTCTTTGACTTTTATTTTTTTCTTTTATTCCTCTTTTTACTTTTAAATTTCTATTTAATTTTTGTAAAACTAATCCTTTCCATATTTATTTATGTCTATTTTAAAAAATTATTGAAGGTATAACTTCACATGGTATGCATTAGGCACACAAGTTTTTGCTATACTAATAACGTTAATAATATAATGGTGATAAAATATTAATGGGATGTTAAATATGAAAGATACAGAATGATCAAATGCCAGTAGACATGTTTTTGAGAAATACAAGATGAAGGAACTGAAGAAAATTTACACCCAAGCTACTCTCCATCATAAAAGTGTCCAGCACAAGTTTGGCCAAACTTGTGCTTGACACTTTTAGTCATGTGCAGTCAGATGGGATCAATTCTCTAAATTGCAACAAAAAAACATTTTTTTATTAAACTTCATTACAAGTAGTTTTGTTTAGCTGAATCATCCACCTGTTGTTCTTCCCAACCTCAGGTGTATAATTTTTTATCTTTAAAAAAAAGGTCACTTATTACAATTTATCCCTGATGGCTCCCATTTGTTTCAACACTTCTACTGGCTCTTGAGAGCAAGAATTTTACTAGTATTTTGTTTTTCATAATTGATCTCTTTGTGATTAATTTTACCTTTTTATCTCTCATATTGCTTTTGTATATCAATTAATTTTTTGTAAAACAAATCATTTTCATATTTTTTTAACTTTATTTAATAATATTATAAAAGGTGTAACATCACCTGGTATGCGTTGGGCACACAAGTTTTTGCTATACTTATAATATTAATAATATAATGGTGACAATAAATTAATCAAATGATATATATGAGTGAGGCACAAAGATCAAGTACCAATGGGCATGTTTATAAGAAATACCAGATTAAATGAAGAAAAATTCTACCCTAGTTACTCTTTGTCATAAATGTGTCCAGCACAAGTTCGGCTGAACTTGTGCTGGACACTTTTTGTCACATGCAGTCTGGTGTGATCAATTCTCTCTCAATCATTGCACTAGAAGTTGTTTGATATGGCTAAATGGTTCTGCTGAAGTTTTTTTAAACCTCAGATTGGCACTTTTTGGTTTTTCAAAAAGCAATTATAGTCCAAGTTTAGCCTCACTGGTGGACATTTGCCCCAATATGTCTACTTGCTCTTGATGGCAGTAATTTTATTTTAATTTTTTTTTTCATATTTGATTCCTTTAATTTTACCTTTTTATCCCTCATATTGCTTTTGTATATCAATTTATTTTTTGTAAAACAAATCATTTTCATATTTTTTTACCTTTATTTAATAATATTATAAAAGGTGTAACATCACCCGGTATGCGTTGGGCACATGAGTTTTTGCTATACTTATAATATTAATAATATAATGGTGACAAAAAATCAATCAAATGATAAATATGAGTGAGGCACAAAGATTAAATACCAGTGGACATGTTTATAAGAAATACCAGATGAACTGAAAAAAAATTCCACCCTAGCTACTCTCCATCATAAAAGTGTCCAGCACAAGTTTGGCCGAACTTGTGCCGGACACTTTTGGTCACATGCAGTCTGATGTGATCAATTCTCTCTATTGCAATGAAAATGAATTTTTCTTCAATAATTGCACTAGAAGTTGTTTGATATGGCAAAATTGTCATCCTGAAGTTTTGGTAAAGCTCCAGTGGATTTTTTTTTATTTTAACAAAAAAGAAATTATATTCCAAGTTTAGTGCCACTGGTGGGTGTTCACCCCATCATGTCTACTTGCTCTTGATGGCAGGAATTTTACTTTAATTTTTTATTTCATATTTGATCCCTTTAATTTTACCTTTTTATCCCTCATATTGCTTTTGGATATCAATTTATTTTTTGTAAAACAAATCATTTTCATATTTTTTTACCTTTATTTAATAATATTATAAAAGGTGTAACATCACCCGGTATGCGTTGGGCACACAAGTTTTTGCTATACTTATAATATTAATAACATAATGGTGACAAAAATCAATCAAATGATAAATATTAGTGAGGCACAAAGGTCAAATACCAATTAATCAATAGTTCTTTTTAATATTATAAATTTTTTGATTAAATAAAATGGTAATAATGAACTATATTTTTCATCCACAATTCCACTCTAATGATTCCCACTGCACAAAAAGGGTTCACTTTGTCCTTTCTTTACTGCTTGTGCATATATTTTATTGCCCACAGTACTACAATTTTTTGTAGTGATTATCCCACATCTGATTCAGGAATATTCTTAAACAATATAAGTTTTTTTTACAAAAGACCTTATCATATCCAATATCCCACAAAAAATACAACCTGTTTTTGTATTAAAACCCATTAATTATTAAGAAATTGTTAAAATAATTAGATTAGACCCTGGCACAGCTAGATCCATACCAACCAACCTAAAGTCTTTTCAATATTGAAAACAATTAAATAAAATTATGATATCATACTAAATTATGGGCACCAACCATAATTCAGCACTTCTCATTTGCTCTGCTACAAAATGAGTGCATGTAGCATTTTTCTAACGTTGGACTGTTTTTCTTCCTTCCCTCACACCTTTAGTCCAGAATTAAAATTTAGTATGAGTTTTGGTCAAAATGGTTTGCCAGTGTTATCTGTATGCAATATGAATTCATATTGCATATTTCTATTTATGCATAAAATATACTCGTTAAGCATCATTTTTTTGCATTTTTCAATCATTATTCATATTTATGCATATTCATATGCATATTCATTATACATATTTATATGCATATTAATATATTTTATTCATATACATAAATGCACCTTTTTTTTGCATATTCAATATGCATATTTTTAATGCATATTCAATATGCATATTTTTATGCGTATTCAATATTCATATTTTTATGCATATTCAATATGCATATTTTTATGCATATTCAATATGCATATTTTTTATGCATATTTATTCTTCAAAGTCATTATGCATACACTTTGGATAGGCATTTCACATCAATTTTTAGCATGCAATAAGTATCCACCATGCAAATTCAAATGCATATGCATCTATATCATACACGCAACATATATTCAAGTTTAATATTTGAATATTAAGGTATGCTAAGTGATGTTGTTTACCCTTTTGCCAAACCTGAGATTAACTGATGTTCAATGTGGTTCATAAGCTCTGCTCAAGGAGGGATTGTTCTGGATTCAATCTGTGACAGTTTATTTTTTCAATGTTTTTTCATCAGATTTAAAAATATCTTTCTGACAGTTTCAGGATGGTTTCCCAACAGTTTCCTGACAAATTCCTGATAGTTTCAAATAGAGGGAACTGCTAGCAGTTCACCCCCAGATTTCCCGTGGTGAGAATGGTATCGTCCATCCTTGGGGTGTCCAAGACTGATAATTCCCACTCGAAGGGGGGAAAGTTCTGAAAGTTGAAAACCCATAAAACTTTCTTACTTACCCAATATTTGGGTTCCTCTGATTCAACCAAGTAAATTGGAGCTCAATCAATATCTGTAAATGTCAGTTGTAACTTCTCGGCAAAAGATAAACTAACAAAAGAAATTGAAGCTACAGAGTCTATAAGTCAACTGAAGGGGGTATCCTCCTTAAAAAGAATGAATCTCAAGTGGATTAAGGCAAATCCAGTCCTTAAGACATGGAGGTTCTGTGAACTGGGCAAGATAACATAGTTTGCTTTGCACACAAGTAAACTATCTACTAGTTTTTTGACTTTGAACTAGTACCTTCTCTTTCCTTCAGCCTTACACAATCTTCCAGCTTGTGCTTACCCCCACAATACATACATAACCCATTATCCGCTCTTCTCTTCCTCTCAGCTTCTTTAAGTTCCCCTTTAGGATCCAGTATTTTGCTGATATCACCTGGGGTCAAGCTTTTAGTTCAAGGTTTTTCCTTTCCCTTATCGGGTTTGGAGTGAGTCGAGGAGGATTGAGTTGTCCGTGGGTGTGAAGAAGGTCCTGATTTAAAATTTAGGCCTTAAGATTTGTTGGCGTATCGACGATGTTGATGTCTTCCTTGGTAAACGCCATCGAGTTCAAGGGTTCTATCCATTAAATCTGTTAAAGTAATCATCTTCTGACCGTGAAAATTTAACTGATCCAGAATCCTTGAAGGAAGTCCTTTTTTGAAATGATACTTGAGGGCAGCATCAATCCAACCTACTTAAGTTTGAATTTCTCTGAAGTTTGAGATATACTCAGAGGCTTTACCAATATCACTCATGCGAAGAAAGTCAAGTTCAATTTCTGTGTTGTCAGTTTTGTTAGGGTCACCGAAAAACGTGAAGAGTTGGTCTTTGAATTTTTTCCAGTTATTAATAAGTAAGTGGGTTTCTGTCGAAGAGAGCATGAGAAGATAAGGTTTGAACCATCTTGCTTCTTTTCCGGCTAGGAATGAAGAAGTGTAAAAAACCTTCGATTGGTTGTTATGGAACAGGAGCTTGCAGGTTTGCAAGAAGGGCCGCAATCTGTCTGGATGTTCTCCATCGAATTTATCAGGAGATTTCATAGAAGGAGTTTTGAATTTAGATCCCTCTGAAGATGTTGAATTTGAAAGGGTCTTCATGAAGAGTCTCATGAAATCTTCCAGAGAATTAGATGGTCCAGGTTCTGAAGGTTGACCAGAAGGGTGAGTAGCAGGGGCGGATGGTGCCTCGTGCATTGTATCCTGACCTTCTTCATCATCACTAGAGTCATCAAAATCTTGTGGAATGTCTTCTACAGATTGGACTGAATGTTGCTGTTCCATTAGGTCAAGTGGCTGCAAGGAGTGAGTGCGGGAAACAGGCCTTGTGGCTGTTGGCCTGCCTCTGGCGCGAGCTCAAGTAGTAGCGCCCATAGGTGGAGTGCGTTGAACAGGTGCCCTTTTAAGAATTTAGAGAAAAAACACCTGAGAAGGGACATAGTAGTGCAAAGAATGAGAACTATGGAGAATTAAATTATACTGTCACTGGAAAACCTACGCACAATGTCGAGGGTGTTCCTGAAAGTGAGATGGAGGAAGGAGTTTTAGAAACTTCTTCGATGCACAGAGGAAATGTTTGAGGAAGTGATTCAAAGATGACTCGAAGGAAGAGTTACTGCTTCGAGATATGTTCAGGAAGAATTCTAATATAATTTAAAGGTTATGTTAAAATTCTTAAAATCTCACAAAGGGTTGGATAATCGATAATCAAAGATTTAGGATTGAGAAATGATTACTGAGAAAATAAGGAACAATACAATAATAATGATTTAACCTAAAGCTTTATCACTATTAACTATATATATGTTTTATAATTTAATTCTAAAGAATGTCGAACCAAAAACCCAACCCCTTTTTATATTCTTTACTCCTCCTCGCATTGACCTCATATCCATCCACTATTCCACACACCACAGACCATTAAAAAATACACCCATTACATCTGGACCCTCCTCACTAACATCCGTTAACCCTTTAATCCTCCACTATCCATTCCGTCTATTCTCACTACCCCTTTTAATAATTCACAGACATTTAATAAACCTTTTAGTGTACTATTACATTGACTATTGCGCTGTGCGTTGCTTATTGAGGAAAAGACTGAGACACACTATTGAGAGATTGAATAATTTAGATTTAGAGTTTTAGGCTAGCGCGGTTGAATAGTGAGTACACAAAGGAAAGTTGCAGTTGCTATGGAGAATTGCTTTCTGCGCTTTGAGTATGGATTTAGACCTCTGTATTATTGATTTAATGAGCTTCTTTTGCCTTGAGTGTCACGTGGCGCGTGACATGCACCTCACTCACTCTCCCTGGCCTTTCCCTATCAAACTTTAATCAAGTGATGAAGTTATGGATTTTATATTGGGATAAAATATACAAAATCTGGCACCATTCCTTCAGAAAAAAAGTGTTTTATCCTTTGAATTTCATTTAATAATAATTACTACCAATTTATAAAAATTTAATGAGATTTTAAAAATAATATTTAAATTGATAAAATAAACAGTTACTTAATTAATAAAATAAGTTTAGTAAAAAGAATTTAGTGACTTTTATTAATATTATTTTACAGCCAATTTTTCCACTTGTTACTCGCTAACTGGCTGAAAGAAAGTATAACATGTCAAGAAGTATGAGAGATTCAACAGATAAAGGGTAGGGGGAATAAAATTTCATCACGACTAATTGTAAGCACATCTTTTAGGCTGTGTGAGTGGTCTTTCTTTGACTGGCACTCTGCTTCTATTACTGTATTTGAATTAAAAAATGGATCATATTTTTAGCACTGAAGACAGCCAACAACCTTCTACATGGTATCAACACCCAGGAATCCAGAAAGAACTGGAAAACCTGGATGCTTCTTAAAAAAGTTTTACTACTGATATCTAAATATATAGTGCTATAGGAATAGCAGAATATTTCCAGAAAATTTTATTTATTCTTAAAGTTTCATTATTCTTTAATCATATTTGATAGGTTAACCAAACTTTCAAAATTTATTTGAAACCTGTAAAAAAAGCTTTTGGAGGCTTTATTAGGCCCATAAGCTTTGTATTGAGATTGTTCATGGAAATTCTGATTTATAAACTTCAATATGCCAAACTCTCTAAAAAGACTGTCACCTAACAAATTTTTAATTGATTTTATCAACATAATGTAAAAGCTCAAAAAATCTTGAAAATAGGTATCTGTGTTAATATGAATTTGTCAGTGAATTGCTCTAGGTAAGAGAATGATAGTTCATACCATTATTGCTGTACATATGAGAAACATATTTTTTCTCCATGATATTGGGTAGAAACTCCAAGACGTGACATTCCAACAATTTGTTCAGATTGAGGGTGTAGCTTTTCCACTGATCAAGTAAGATATTGAGCAATTTTTTATTTTCATGATTAGAACCTTCTTTATTAGTGAGCATAATGAGATGGTGAAAGTCTTTGAAAAATTTATCTAGAGCATCTTGAAGCTTATATTCCAGCTGGCCTGAAACATTTTTGTGTGAATAGAATATCATTAAATCAAAAAGTTCTGGTTTGATAAGAAAATCAGACATTCAAATCAGTAAAACTATTTTTTTTCAATCAAATTGAAAACTTTGAATATTACAAACGAGATGAAAATTTTTGAATGCGTATTTTGTTGTTATCTATCCCTATAGACTTCAAAAAAATTAGATGACGGAAATTTAATACAAGAATAATTTTTTTTGTGACTGCAACAATTTCTTCTTTCAAAAAATTTAATTTGCAAACATAATCTTCAATTAATTTGGCGCTGTTTAGAAGTGATTGGCTAACTTTCATTTTGTCGAAGTTAGAATCAAGAATTTTCCTGGTCTCAATCTCTATAAAGTTTATGATTGGTAAGTCAATTTTTTAAGATGTAACCCACTATCTTACTAGATTTTTTACAGATGTGTTGCAAAAAGATAATTGATTTAAGGGTACTTTCCCAAAAAAAAGGTACTTTATAGACTTCTCATGTCAGTCGAATTGAGAAAGTAAATGTATATTTGTGTCTTACGTCTAGCAAAGCTGAAATGCAAGTTAACAGTTCCAAGCCATTTCTTAATCCTTTTCATCAGGGGCCTCCATTTTCTCATAGTTGGAATAGTAATTTTAACTGGATGTTTTTTCTTCGTCACTAAAGATGATTAGAAAGATGCTTGTCAATTATTATATCCTTCTAAATCATAATTTTCAATTCTTGAATTGGCAAAATGCAAATTGTTAGCTCTTTATTTTTTTTAAAAAAACCCGTACACAAAAATCTCCGTTCCAGACCGTTGGTTATTTTTGTTTGCGAAAGCCCTGCTTCAATGAATAAGATGTATAATCTGCAAACTTGAAGTTGAGGTTTGGTTGCTTGTCCATAATTTAAGAGCGTTGTTTGGGATGACATACTGTCAGCTTTTGGCAACGCCTTTTCTAAAAAAAAAATGTCCGGAATTTGGGGGGGCCAGGATGATTGCAGGGGTATATCAAGGCGATCTATTTCGTAACTCCTGCTGTAAAGTTTTTTCAGTATTTCCGTCTGCAGCTCCAAAACATGGATCAGAGGGGGGGCTACATAATCTTCATTAGTTAAACTAGACAACAGGCACCAAATAAAACATAGCGATAAATCAATATAAAATCACCTTTAATTCTAGAACTTGCGTCGACATCTGCTTGTGTGGATTGTGTTTTTTCAATTTCTCTAAATAATATGGCCACCTGGGAAATTTCCTTAATTATAGGTTGAGTTCTGACATGGTAATCCAAAACGAATTGAGATAAAGAATGCATTTCTTGTGTTTCTTTGGCATCAAACATCTCCTGGTTGATTGAAATGTTTCAGTATTGAATGTGGAGATTATTTATCTTTTCTAAAACTTTTGTCTATGGAAGCTCATAATCTTGAGATGGGAAGGCATGTTTTAAAAGTGCACTCACCATGCCGGATTTCGCTTTTTCGTTGTGATTGAACATTGGGATTGTAAAGTAATATATAATTTTATCTATTGCATCTATTTTATTTATTTCATCTATTATGGAGAAAAACGACATCAGTTTCATTTTTGGCTGTTTTTTGAAATTAACATTTACGTATTTGATCGTCAAAAAATTCTCTTGTCAACTTTGAGATCTTAATGTTCAAGCTTTTTGCGTATTCGAATGATTCCAGAAGTAGTCTCAGAGTCGTTCGAAGATGAAAGTACTCCCATATCAGCGATAATGTGTTCTGCCTAAATTCTATAAATATTTTCTGGTTCTCCCAGCGCATGAGAGATAAGTAAGGAGCCAAATGAACATTTCTAGACCAAATGCGAAAACGCCGTGCGAATTCAAGGACATCTAAAGCAAAATAGAAGTGCTTTACTCCAATGATCTGATCGCTTTCGTTTGAATCACTTACCGACCGATGTTAGTCCAGGAATTGTAAGCATCATCAAGCCCTTCAGAAGTTGCTTTACTTCAGTAGCTCCAAACAAAGGCTCAACACCATCTATAAAATTTAGATAGGTAGGGTCAAGTTAACTGTTTTTACCTTTCACGAAAAAAAAAGTACCTGAAAAATGGATTTCTCCTAAAAATTGCACAGTGCTTGCGAGTTTGGCAACACTTCGTCTGATTTTCGCAACTTATTTTTACGTAATGAAGTAATCACCCCCCCCCCCCCCCCCAACAAATCGAGTCAAAGAAAAGTGCACATAAGAAATCTATCTAATATATATCAGGTTTTTAATACTAACCTTCTGATGATGTTGGAAGATCTTTCCTCCGCATGGACTTCAAAACATATAGTTCCTCGTCAAGATCCTGGTCCAAATCTTCAGCTGAGATTTTGTGGCCTTCAAAGGGACAATCATAGCCCCATGTTGTTTTTGATTTATTTACCAATTCCATATGGCTAGAAGTCATCATTTCGGAAGTGGATGTTAGCACACTCTCTTTCAAGGTTGTAGTAAGAGTATTGCTACAGTTCGCTAGCTTGAAAATGCATATTAAATATAAAGGAGGCAACATATTGTGATCAAGTTGATAGTGGCTAGAACAAAACGAACGGCACAAGTACGAGTCTTCTGTTAAAAAAATTATGTGCCTAGTCAAGTGATTTCTAAAAACTCCCGTTTAGAGTTGCTGATTGTCACCAGGCAAGTAGAAGTCCAATGAATGCAAGGGAAAAAAATTCTCTTCCTCTTTTTATAAAGGTCAGACGTGCAACAAACGGGAGACATGTAACGGCAAGATTGGTGACTTAAGGATAGGTTTGGTAGTTTATGAGGGCATCTACCTCCGTGTCGGTAAAAAATAAGTATATAATTGCATGTTTCCTGGGTCATTTGACAACGAATTTTCATATTCAACCACCTTATTTTTTTATCTTTTATTATCATACAATCTCACTCAGCTAGGAGCATGAAGGTAGGGACAAGTAGATCCAAGTACAGGGATGAAGACGGATGGAGACACAGATGGGGGGAGGGGGAGGTGTAATGTAACAGGTTATTAAAGTTTAAGTAGACAAGGGTAGGGGAAGGTTATTAGGAAATCTATTGGTAGCTATAAGAAATTTGGCAACATGTTTGGTGATGAGGTAGGGTGAAAGGAGTGAAAAAGTGGAGAAGGCAATTTTGTGGCGCTTGGCAGCTTCAAAAAGGGAACTACGAGCTTCCAAGTGAGCTGGACAGAATAACAAGACATGTTCAGGTGTTTCAAGTGATTTGTACGTGCACATGTGACACAGATGTGACTATAGAGACAGGATCAGATACACTACTCCGAGAGGAACCAATAAGATGCATTGCTTACCTATAGAGACAGGATCAGATACACTACTCCGAGAGGAACCGGAGTTAAGTGTACGTGTCTCTACAGGTTTAAATAGTAACTCGCTAAGTACATATGGATTAAGTACATAACACCCCCGCCCTTTGCGAGTTAAAAAGAAAAATAGAACCGTAGGAAAAAAAGAAAAAAGAAAACAAAACATAAGATCAGAAATAAAGTAGAAAAAAAATATATTAATAAACGGATAGAGTCTTTCTCTTCTCCAACCATATATTTGCCCCTAAAGATTTTGTGAGTAAGTCAGCAATTTGTAATGCTGAAGGTACCCAGGGTATCTTTATTTTACCAGCCCTTAACTGCTCATTTACAAAGTAGAATGACCTTTCAATATGCCTAGCCCGTTTATCGCTTGGATTGTCTGTCGTGGTAACAATAGCACCTTTGTTGTCGCAATACATTTGGGTAGGGTCAAGCTCATTGAATAGGCCTAATAACAAATTTCTTAACCATAAAACTTGTCTCGTGGCATTAGCAAGTGCAATATACTCTGAGTCAAGAGAAGCCAAAGCAACCATAGATTGTCGTTTTGACTGCCAAAGAACAGGACATCCGTTCAACATTAGAATGTTACCATTCGTAGATCGCTGAAATTCCCCACCCCATGTGGCATCAGAGTAAGCTTCAGTAACAACACTGCCTTTTGATGGAAAAAGATTCAGTTTTACATCTTTAGTAAATTCAAGATAACAAATTAAATGATTTAAGGCTCTCCATTCCTCAACGCCAGGTGCCGAAGCAAACCTGGCCAAGAAATTAACAGGGAATGCTAGATCAGGCCTGGATCCCGCCGCCAAATAGCTGAAAGCACCTATTATTGATAGGAATTTCGTCAACTCATAGCTACCTTCAGTTTTTAATGATGAAATTGACATATTGTTTGGAAGTGGTGATGTCGCTTTCAATCCACCATAGTTGAAATCTCTCAATATACGGTTCGTGAGAGCTGGTTGTGAGAGAGAGAAACCATCAGTAGATCTTTCAACCTTGAGACCTACCACGGACTTGAGGGTATCATTCCATTTAATTTTCATTTTATCGCCCAGATCCAACTCCAACTTTTTTAACATGCCCAAATCACTACCAGTTACAACCCCATCATCCACATGAACCCAAACTACACCCACTTCCTTATGTTTTTTGAGTATATAGAAACTTGCATCATGTTTGCTGCTCACATACCCCAGATCCTGAAAGATGGATGCTAAGTGTTTCCACCAACATCGGGCTGCTTGTTTTGTTCCATAAAGTGCCTTTTTTAATTTACACACTTGATTGTTGTTGCCGTTAGTGAAACCTTCAGGTTGTCTGACATAAATTGTTTCTTCTAAGTTGCTGTGTAGATAGGCCACAGTGATATCAAATGATTTGACAGGCCAATTATTTTTTGCGGCTAGAACTAACATGACTCTTAAAGAAACAAAAGTGGCGGTTGGGGCAAATGTATCAGTAAAATCAGTGCCTTCTACTTGTTTGAAACCTTGGGCAACATAGCGTGCTTTAAATTTTGACACACTGCTGTCTTGATTTCTTTTCTTTGTAAAGACCCAATGCGCACCCAGAGTTGTTGTACCATTAGGTAAGTCAACAATGTCCCATACCTCCATCGTAGCTAGATTTTTTAATTCTTTTTCGCATGCTAACCTCCAATTTTCGGCATCTAGACTTTTGCATGCTTGAGCATAAGATTTAGGTAGGCGTTTGGCTATGGATTGAGCATTGGCTTCAATGTGATCAACCAAAGTGTCTTGCGCATCAATAGTTTCTTCAGCAGAGAAATCCCCAAGAACTAGTCAATTCAGAATGTGTGATAATGACCCTTTATTTAACACTGTATCATTTGAAAGTGTGACAGTTGTTTGAGTATCACTAGGGAATTTGGCCATGGCAGAAGCAACAACTTTTCCTGTTTCTGGGTGCCAGAAGATCCATTCCCTCCATTGCTAAAACCCACCACTCGACATTGTAAACTCCTGTGATGTAGTTTGTTTCTTTTTTCTTTTGGAATGTGGAAATATGCCCACTCACCAAAAACTCTGAAGTTGCCAATAGATGGTTTCTTGTCAAATATAAGCTCGTAAGGTGTTTTATTGTTGGTGTTGGTGTTGGGGAGGCGGTTGTGAACATATGAAGCCCATAAATAAGCAAATCCCCACATATTGTAACTTAAACCACTGCCAACCAGAATTGAACAGGCCATGTCCCCTATGGTTCTGTTGAACCGTTCAGCCATGCCGTTTTGCTCATGGTGATAAGGCATGGAGTGCTCGTGAATAATTCCAGCAGAGTTCAAAAAATCACTAAAACGTTTGTTATAGTATTCATTGCCATTGTCGGTGCAAATAAATTTGATTTTATTTTCAGTGACATTCTCTAATCTGTTTTTAAAAACAATGAATGCATCTACAACTTCAGTTTTAGATTTAATAATATGAACTTCACCCACCACGCAATATTTGGGGGGGACTTGCTAGCAAGTCCTCAACTTGAATTCAGATGGAATTCAGACTGAACTCAGACTGAACTCAGACTGAACTTCACTTTGAACTCATCTTGGGCTCTTAACCAAACATGGATGAGTCTGTGCTTGAGTAATAGTGAAAGTTTAATAAATAATTTATAGAAATAATAACAAGGGAAGATTAATAATCTGATCCATTCACAGAATTTTTTTCACAAAACTCATTTTCATTTTCATTTTGAATTTCACCTGATCACTTAAAAGACTGAAAATTATACTATTTATTTCAAAAACATCACTTTTAACCTCTCTAATTATTTTATTCTATTTTTTTTGAAAAAATATAAAATAATATCAGTGGTTCTCTTTAATGATAACTCCTTTTAACCAAGAATTTGAAGCTTTTATTTTTTAATTTAAACCATATTACCTGATATTTTTTTTTTGTATTTTTATTATTTCTTATTATGCAATATAATTATTTTAAACTCAATGGAGTTATTTAATAAAAATATTGAACCATAAAAATTCTCAAGTTTCTATTCTAGAATACTGTGAAAAGACTCATAATTAAGAAAAATAAAAGATAGAAATATGTTTTCATAATTTCTGTTTCAATGAAGTTCTCTAATATCTTCTTTACACTTAGCACTAATAATTGATAAATTGTTTAATTATATGTCTAGAAAGAAGTATAATTCTTATACAAGTGAATTTTAATCCAGTTTTTTCCATTTTTGTATGCAAGAAGATGATTAAAATTAAAAGGAAATATCTTTTTGCTCTTTTTTTTTCTATCGAATATTCAACTACTAAGAATTTTCACAATATTAATTTATTCAATGTAATACACATATGATTTTCTGGAACTCTTCATGATGTATTTCATCAAAATTCAATGTAAATATGGTTATTTGGTAGAGTAATCTAATGAGTTGAAATAATTAATCACTACTTAGTGAATTTTTCATATGAAAGAATGAAATTCAAGCTAGATGTAAAAATTTAAAGATAATTAAAACAAAGTAGTATAAATTTATTTAAACTTTAATTTTAGTACTTGATTTTGCTTCAATGCTGTATTGTGGGATAATTTCAGTGTCAACCTGGGAATAAGCACCATATAATTTGAAAAGTGATCTCATGTTAAAAAATGTGCTTCAGGTAGATATTTTGATTGTATTATTGTTCAAGAACTGAATTAAATAGGTAAAAGTGGTAATTTTTCATAATTCTATCAGTTTCAAATTAAAAAACTATTATATGATATTCATTTTGTAAAAAAGACACAATAGGTAATTTAGATTATACCCATGTAGAAAAGCAGCTGTAAAGGCAATCATCTTTTTATTAAAAATAATATTATTCCATGTTTTAAATGAAAAGAAAAAATATTTCAATTCTATGGTTTTGAAAAATAAATTAAATGAAACATTTCAGGTACGCTTTTTTAGTCATTAGAATCAAAGTTTTGATAGGAGTAATTCACAACTGAACACTTACACGCAATTGTAAAATTATATATATGGGTTCAAGATTTATCAATGATTTATTGGAATTATGATATTTATGCTGATTGGTAGATCTTATATGATGTTTCTATTCAGTTTCTAAGTGTATGAAAAACAATCCCTTTGATATTTTATTTAAACAGAAGAATTTAAAAATTTTCTTGAAATTGGCCTTATCACAAAGCAATACTGGAATGGTTATATTGTTATAAAAATTAATTTAAATAGCAATATTTCAAATCTTCATAACAGATTTTAAACTAAACATAAATATTAAAATTTGACTTTTTATAAAAATATATATTGATTTAAAAGATATTTACTTATTTTTTTTTTTACAAAATGACCAATTTTATCCTGTGAGGCTTCCATTCAACTTAAATGTGTAAGTCTAAAAAATTAATATGATGCTCTGAATACTCTATATAATGTGTACCTAAGGCAAAAATAATGTTTTTTTGAAGTACTTTAAATCTAAGCAGAAGAGCTGATATCTTTTTTATGTAATATAGTTGTATAAAATTGATTTTTAGGTAGTTTTGTAATACGTAATATGGAAAGAAATCATATCATAATAATATATAATCAACTTAAAACTTTTTTTAATATAATATTATCTAAAAATAATTCTTAATATGTACTTATTTTTAGAACTTCAAAGTGTTTAATAAAAATATTTTGATATAAAAATATAATTATTTTTATATTTAAAAGTAATTAATAAAACTTCTAAAAAAGTATAAATTTTTTCATGGCTTAAATTATTATGAACCACACTTGGAAACAAGATTGCATTGAGAGTTCAATCTAAGTTCCACCAAAAACATGATAAATAATTTTTTTGAAAATGTATATAGTCATTGAAATGAAAAAAAATTAGTAAAAGAAAGGACTCAGATATTTTATTCTGTTACTGAATAGATTATCATAAATATATTGAGGTAGATAACTTATTGAAGTTTTTTAAATTTGCAGTTATTACAGTCAATTATCCAGTTATATATAGCAATCACAAAACAAGAAATAAGCCTAAATGGTTATATATGTGGATAAATCTTTTCCTCAACCTTTACCCTAATTATTTAATTTAATTCAAATCTATTTTTAATCTAACCAACATATTTTACTATTACATTTAAAAATAAATACAATAAACTCAAAAAATACATAAGTTCAATAGTTTAAAATTTCTTTAAATGTTTTATTCTAGTTTTTAACTTTTTGCTACAATTTTCCTATTATATTATTTATTTATATCATGTATAGTTATCAAAAGAATTCTGTGAATTATTGTGTAAAAAAGCAAAATAGTATTTCATTATCAATTATTTTACTATATTACTTTCTTAGTCTTAAAGTGCATTGTAAATCAAAAATATAAAATAAAGACGTATAAACTATAGGTTTAAGTTCAAAAATATCAATAAAAAATAATTATCAATCATTTTCCATATCGGAAGAATAGAGCTGTAGATTGAGGGGGTGGACTCTGATGTTCGCCCGAAGAACAAAGTTCACACTCCATTTTTCACTACCTCAATGGACAACCTCTCAATCTCTCCACACAAATTTTTCTGCTTTTTCATTTCTGTTAATTCTATTTGTAAGAACAACTAGTTAACTCACTGTGTTTTTCTTTCTATTTTTATCCGTTTTATAATTATAAGAGTAGTTATTGACTCAACCTCCATAGAGATCACATCACGTCTTATTTTTCTCACGTTTTTCTATGTTGTTCTTATTTTATGCTATTCATTCATCCCTGTCCTCATTGAGCGAGACACTAACTTAAATACTGGGTCTTGTCATTTCTTTTTGCCCGTCTTTTATCTCGCTCAATATTATTTCATTATTTTTATCTTTAGGTCAGGACTAGTTATTTGTAAACACTTATCTTGTTATTAATTTTCCATTTTATTCATGTACATAGGTAACAGCGGCAAAGACCACTTAATAGGGCAGATCGTTTATTGACGTCTGTTTTATTTTTATATCTAAAAGGTTAGACTTTTGTATTTAGCTGTTATTCTGTTTATGTATTAGGTCTTTTATCTCGCTCAATATTATTTCATTATTTTTATCTTTAGGTAACAGCGGCAAAGACCACTTAATAGGGCAGATCGTTTATTGACGTCTGTTTTATTTTTATATCTAAAAGGTAACAGCGGCAAAGACCACTTAATAGGGCAGATCGTTTATTGACGTCTGTTTTATTTTTATATCTAAAAGATTCGAGTTGTTTTAGGTTATGGGCCCAGTGTCCTTGTGAATGTCATCAAACGATATATTTACAATCCCATCTCCAGCTTCAACGAACGAATCTGATTACTCGTCAACAAGTTTTAATACTGCCCGTCCTTCATCACCATTGAAAATGGACTCAAATAATGATTCCTCTGGCGATACCCTCAGAAATATTCCTGTACTGAGTGTCGGAAATTTCCATGAATGGAGGATAAGAATGAGAGCCCTGCTCACTTATCAGGATCTCAAAAACCTTGTATTTGGTCTTGAACAACCGCCGCCGGAAGACGCTGCCCAAAGTCTTAAGTTAGATTTTCAAAAGAGAGCCGACAAGGCAACAAACATTCTCATTTCAAAACTTGACGCCGCCAATATTGCTGCTTTTGTGACTGATGATGATATGGACAAGCCTTGGCAAATCTGGACAAAGCTGAGCAACCAATATGCTGCAGCCGATGCGTCAAACCGTGCCTCGATATTTGCCCGATATCACGATGTCAAATGCCAAGAAGGCAATCTTATGAGCTTCGTGAATGATCTACGAACCAGAATTAATGAGCTGGGGTCTGTTGGTGTCTCAGTTGAAAGTGAAAATGAAGCACATCGATTATTGAGACAATTGCCAGAATGTTACTCAACCCATAAGGCATTGATTCTACATGCTTGTGAAGTGACTCAAACCCATCTTTCCGTTTCTAATCTACTCTCACGATTGGCCCGTCTTTCTTCTGAAATTGAATCAGAGAATTCCACATCATCTCATTCCGCCTTGATAAATAAAACAAAATCTAATCAAAAACTAAAGTGGGAATTTTGTCGAGACGGAAAACATAATCCGAAAGCGAAACATTCTGAAGAGGATTGTTTTCAATTGCATCCGGAAAAACGTAAAAATCGAGTAACTGCTAATAGTTCCAAAGCTAGCGAAGAAGTACATGCAAGTATCAGCTGTGGACCTGCAAAAATTTTCAAAGCAAATATTTCAAATACTTCTTCGAAAATGCTCATTTTTGACAGCGGAGCAACTGTTCATATGATCAAGAAACGGTCAAATTTTAAAACATACTCTCGCTTCCGTCGTCCAATCAAGCTTGGTAATGGCACCATAATTTATAGCTCGGGAAAGGGTTCGGTCAACCTTGTCACACCGAGGGAAGTCATAACTTTGACTGACTGCTTGCATGTTCCTGAAATCAGCCAAAACCTTATTGGAATCGGCCCGTTTATCTCACATGGTTGTGATCAACACATGAATTCTAATGGAGAATTAACAATCACAAGGTCGAACGAAATTATTCTTGATGGCAAATGGGATGACTCTGAAGGACTTGTAGTGTTGAATGCCAATTTTGGTGAGCACCATGTTCCCGTTTTCAAATCTCTTTACGCTTCAAACTCAAAAATGCTTTGGCACTTCAGATTAGGACATTCGAATTCCCAATATCTTGATAAAATTCAGTCTAAAATAGGGTTTAAATTATGCGATGATTTTAATTTCTGTGAGCCCTGTGTGAATGCCAAGCACCATCATAGTCCATTTTTAGGAACTGTCCCAAGAGGAACTCGCTTTCTAGAATTCTTACATTGTGATTTAAGTGGCAAAATTACTCCTGCAACTTACGGAGGAGCCAATTATTATTTCAAAATTACAGATTCTTATTCTTCTTATCGCTTTGTATTCCTTTTATCTAATAAATCTGATACTTTCAAAGCATTTTTGCAATTTAAAACTCAAATAGAGAATTTATCAAATCTTAAAATTGGCAATTTCGTGTGTGATGGTGGAAGCGAATTCATAAATAAAGATTTCAAAGATTTAAGTGTCAAAGATGGCTTTAAAATGATTGTTACTTCTCCTTATACGCCACAGCAAAATCCTATTGCGGAACGTGGCAACAGAATTACCACCGAAATGGCTAAATCTTTACTTTTTCATGCAAAAATGCCGATTGAGTTCTGGGGCGAAGCAGTCAACACTGCAGTCTATCTTGAGAACAGATTACCATCGGCTTCATTGAGTTTTGATACACCATTTAAAGTGAGGTTTGGCAAGGATGCAAAATACGATCATCTTAAAGTTTTTGGATGTGCTGCTTATGCACTCATTGACAAGTCAAAAAGAGGAGGAAAATTTTATACGAATTCAATAAAATGCTGTTTTCTGGGCTATGCTGAAGATGTGACATCATATCGATTGCTTCGACTTGATAATAAAAAGATAATATACTCACATAATGTAATTTTTGATGAAACGTCTTTTCCTATTCAGGACTTATCGTCAGAAACACAATTGTCAGAAATCTTTACTGAAGATGTTGTCGCAATTACATCTGATTTCTCTGAAAATATACCTTTAACTCCCTCTGATAATCATTCGTCAAATCACATACCTTCGACTGAATCTGAAGATCCCCCCATTGAAAAACCAAAATCCATTAATAGATTTTGGGATTATCAATTAACTCCCAACATTGCTTCTAACGATATTAGCTCTTCAATTGACTCATCCAACATTATTGAAGGTGGTCGGAAAAGAATACCAAGGAAGCTGAATTCAGCCTTTGAAATCAAAAACTACTTATCAATTACAAACGTTATTAGTGCACATGCAACACATGATGATGTACCCGACATTCAATTATCAGATCCACTTACTTATTTTGAAGCAATTAATCGATGTGATGGTGATTTTTGGCTCGATGCCATTAGTCAAGAGTTGAAAATGATAGAAAATCAAAGTGTCTGGAATATTGTTGAACAACCAGAAAATGTTCCTACGATAGGGTCCATATGGGTTTTTAAGATTAAAAGAGATGCAGATGGTCACATTCAAAAATATAAAGCTCGACTTTGTGCACGAGGCTGTTCACAAAAAGCTGGAATAAATTATTTTGAGACTTTTGCTCCAACTGGACGACTCACCACATTACGAGTTCTCATCAGTCTTGCAACACGAGAAGATTGGGATTTCATTCAGATGGATGTCAAAGGTGCTTTTCTCTATGGAAAACCTGACGAAGACGTTTATATGAAAATTCCTCTAGGCATGAAAAGGCCTCCCAATCTTAAAAATCCAGTTTTATTGTTAAAGCGTTCACTTTATGGTTTAAAGCAGGCCTCTAGGTGTTGGTACACAGAGTTAATTAATTTCTTCTATTCCCTTAATTTTTATCCCTCAGCTGCGGATCCTTGTCTCTTCATACATGAAAGTACTACTCATCCTTGTTACGTCCATGTGCATGTTGATGACCTTTCCATTTTTGGTAAGGATATTGATTGGTTCAAAGTTGCCATTCAATCAAAGTTTGATATGGAAGATCTTGGAGATGCAAAATTTATTTTGGGAATGAGGGTTACGAGAAATAGAAATACCGGTACCTTATCTCTTTGTCAAGATCAGGAGATTAAGGATTTACTCACTTCTTATGACATGTCAAATTGCAAGCCATCTAGTACTCCAATGACAATGAACACTCAACTGGTACCAGCAACTGAAGACGAAATAAAACAATTCTCTCAACTCAACATCAATTATCGACGAGCAGTGGGTCGATTAAATTACATCACTCAGGCAACTAGACCAGATATTGCCTTCATAAACAGTCAACTAGCACAATACTTAAATGCTCCTGGTATTAAACATTGGTTGGCATTCAAAAGGGTCCTTCGCTATCTGCGAGGTAGTATCAATCTATCACTTACTTTTCATTCAGATGATCCTTTTATCAATGAGGGTCACTACAGTTATTCACTTCCTACTGGTTTTGCTGATGCCGATTGGGCAGGTTGTCAAGTTACTCGACGCTCAACTACTGGATATGTTTTTATTATCAATGGTACTGCTATCAGTTGGCGCTGCAAGAAACAACCTACAGTTGCCCTTAGCACTACTGAAGCTGAATCTAAAGCTACAGTTGATGCAGCGCAAGAGGCAATTTGGATGCAGACTCTCTTTAATGACCTTGGATTTGACTGTAAATCTTCCTCAAAATTATTTTCCGATAATCAAGGTTGTATTTCTTTGTGCAAAAATCCCATGTTTCACGCTAGAACTAAGCATGTTGAAATCCAATTTCATTGGATTAGAGAGCAAATAATGTCTGGAAAAATTGACCTACAATATACGCCATCAACTGATATGATTGCTGATGTCTTTACTAAGGCTCTTAGCAAGGAAAAATTCAGAAAATTTGTAGACAAAATTGGTTTGAACGGTATGATTGATAGCAAGGAGGGGTGTAAGAACAACTAGTTAACTCACTGTGTTTTTCTTTCTATTTTTATCCGTTTTATAATTATAAGAGTAGTTATTGACTCAACCTCCATAGAGATCACATCACGTCTTATTTTTCTCACGTTTTTCTATGTTGTTCTTATTTTATGCTATTCATTCATCCCTGTTGTTATGGTAATATTAGGTTATACTTAGTGATTATGTGTTATGTACATAGATTTTGGTATAAAACCTATGGTGCAGCCGACGCGTCTAACTCCGGTTCACTCCGGACGAAGCGCTGACACTGCTACCATAGGTAAGTGATGCAATTATATTGGGTTCACTCCGGACGAAGCGCTGACACTGCTACCATAGGTTATGGGCTGTCCCTGATTGATTACTAGCAGTAACTCATTTCTTGTAATTTCCCGGAACTCTCTGTGTGCCCCGAGTTAGTCCCTCGTTAAAAGTGCCTCCCTCCCGGCGCCCGATTAATCAACGACGCTACATATTTTCACCAGCATTTAATTCATGCCCGCCGATCCAAACAACTCCAATCCCTTCCAATCTAGACCGCGAATTCAACGTGAAAAACCTATTTTGACTAGAGAATTAAAAAATCTAGATATTCCCCCTCACATTTCTAGTTCTAACATCGACACTCGCGAACGACGACGGTCACGTTCATTCTCTTCCGCTATCAATACCTCTTCACCAACGTCTTCCAGTGCATCAACCGCACGTCCCTTTCTCGATCCACCTGAAGATTCCCCTGAATCCCCACCTCATCCCCCTCAATCTCTAGTTGTTCCAGCAACCATGTCTTTACGTCCTGAACCAGAAAATCCCATTACCGAATACAAAGGCAAAGACTGTGGAGTGGTTATCGATGATATCCTGTCGCAAGTAAAACACACTCCTAAACTGAAACATGACGGGTCTAATTGGCAAACTTGGCATAAGAGTATCTCACTTTTCATGCAACGACGTGTCCGGTCAATGAAATACACTTCCAATGAAAAAGCCATCATTACAGCAGTTGACGCTTTCGAAGATGAGATGTGTTGGCACATCATCTACTTCACCATCGAGGAAAAGCTACAAGGTTTTATTGATGTAGGAACAACTTGTTACCACGCCTACAAAGTCCTATCCTCCAAATTCGAGACAGCGACTCACACCTCAAGAATCTCTCTATTCAACGATCTTTTAAAAATTAAAAATTCGCCCTTCAACGATGCTGTGTCTCATGCCGATAGCATTAAAAATATACTCGATGCACTCAAACGCTCCGGTTTTAAACTAGGCTATGATGAGCTCGGCGCTATCCTCATTCAATTATTACTCCCCATCTCAGTCTCTAACTTATCCGCTGAAATCAACAAGCACTTTGAGCTAAGGAACGACATCTCGCAACCATCGTTTGACGACATGCTTACTGCTCTACAAAATACGACGAAAAATGTATCAATCCCTAGTACCATACCCTCCACAGCACTAGATACATCAGTCGACATTGATGAAATGTCTGCTATGGGTTTTAGAAGAGGGAAGATGGACAGTTATCGTCCAAACAACAAGCCAGCAGATTTATCATGCCGCATGTGCAGCTCCACTGAACACTTATGGAAGACTTGCCCTTACAACGGAAACGGTTCTGCATTTAACTCCAAGGTCTGGACCAGACGAGAAGCCCGCTTGCAACAAGCAAGAAATGCCCTCAACACCATTAAACGATCGATGTCAGATCGCAAAGGGAAACAGTCGACTTCAAAAGTGCGCCTCAATGAAATAGATTCATCAGCCCTTGATATTCTTACGACATCACTTAATGAGTTGGACCTCGGCAGCGACGAGTGGTTAAATGTCCTTGAAAGTACAGACACGAAAGGTATTTTTGATACTGGTGCAACACATCACGTCACAGGAGATGTACATCTACTTTCTGACTACAAACAGTTACAAAAACCAGTACCCGTAAAAACAGCCACTGACCTAGCTGCTGCTTTTATTACTGGTTATGGGAACATTATGATTAAAGGAACAGGAGAAAAAATAATCACCATTAGAAATGTTTTTTACTGTGACAAAGCAAAATCAACTCTTATATCCCCATTTGATTTATTGCAAAACGGTATCTTTCTGTCTTTCAATGAAAATCATGATTTTGTAGCTCAAAAAGAGTCAGAAGTTTTATTTACTGCTCCATTGTGTTCCTCAGAGCGCAAATGGACTGTAGGTCTAGTTTATCCTTGTACACTAGATATAAACTCTTTTGCAATAAATTACTTTCAATCTTTATCATCATCATCACTGCCTGCTCCATTTGTCTCTAAGCCTGTGACCAACATCCCATATCCAAGAGCCGTTCCTAACTCAATTATGGACTGGCACCGCAGATTAGGACACACAAGCACAAGGGTACTTCAACGCATTTCCAAACTCGGTCTATGCCATGGTGCGCCAACCAACGTTCCTCACTGTCGCCTGAACTGTGATATTTGTGCAGTCTCCAAAAGCAAGCGTCGGAACACTTGTGTCACTAAAAAACGAGACCATGAGCTGATGGATGTAATTGTGTCTGACCTTGTTGGACCGATGGTGGACATCACTGACAGTGGTGAGATATACATTGCAACATTTAGAGAATCTTTCTCCACGTATGGCGAGGTATTCATATTAAAAAGAAAATCTGATGTGTTAGATGCCTTCATTAATTTCAAAAACCGCCTTGAAAATGTGACTAACCGTCGACTAAAAATTCTTCGCACTGACAATGGCAAAGAATACATGAATAAAAAATTCTCTGAATACCTTTCCCTCCATGGCATTCTACATGAACACTCGATGCCATACCATCATGAACAAAATGGTATGGCAGAAAGATTCAATGAAACCGTTGGCGAAATAGCACGAACCATTCTACTTGCTGCACAACTCCCTGATACCTTCTGGCCTTTAGCATACTGTTGGGCCTCATTTATACATAACAGACTGCCCAATGTACGCGTAACAAGAAGTACGCCATATCAAGTGGTTTTCAATCAGATATCAGATCTCTCACCAATAAAAATTTTTGGACAATGGGCTTATGTCCATATACCCACCGAAAAACGCACAAGAATGGAGCCGAGGGCAATGAGATGCAGAGTTGTGGGTCTCATGAACGGAGGAAAAGGCTGGATTTTTTGGCACCCCGAAACCAACTCTTTCGTCCAATCCGCAATGGCCAAATTCATTGATGAAGGCGACGAAATGGCTAATAAATCCCTTACGAATCCTTATGAACCTCCACAATCTAAAGGCGATTTGTCCTTCATTTTAAACACGCTACGTTTTGGTGACTTTACAGCAGAAGAAACCATATCGGCTCAAGATTCTTTGGTAGAATACATCAATAATAACTCTATTGATTTATCTGATCGTGTACCACGTACCTATACACAAGCCATGAAGAGACCTGATGCCGAACAATGGAAACTTGCCTGTCGGGATGAACTGCAAAACATGGATACCATGAAAGTTTGGGACATTGTTCCTTTGCCAATCGGGAAGTCGGTTACTGGAGCAAGATGGGTTTTCACACTGAAGAGAGACGAATTTGGGCGAATCACAAAACACAAAGCTAGGTACGTTGCTCAAGGGTTTAAACAAATACCTGGGGAAGACTTTGGCGCTACTTTTGCCCCAACAGCTACCTTTGCTTCCCTCCGACTAATTCTTACGCTTGCAGCAACATACGATTGGCCTGTCAAAACATTTGATGTCACAGCGGCATACCTCCATAGCGACATTGATGAGGAAATTTATGTGAAACAACCAGAGGGATTTCAGTTAGGTCATCCGAACTACGTCTGCAAATTGCGCAAAGCACTTTATGGCACCAAGCAGGCGGCAAGATGTTGGTGGAAACATCTGAGCAACATCCTAATGAACCTTGGTTATAAGGCAAGCAATCAAGACACTAGCGTCTATGTGATGTCAAAATCTGGTTCTTTGGGCATGTTGTGGATTCATGTGGATGATGGAGTGGTTATGGGAAGTGATGTAGCGGTATTGAAAATGCTAGAGTCTGATATGAGTAAGTACCTGAAAATTAAATGGTCAGATAGTATATCTTCAATAGTAGGCTTGGCCGTGTCAAGGTGTAAAAAGGGTTTTACCATTCATCAGCCTGGCTTAGTGAACAAAATTCTTAAAGAACACAATGTTACAGGTTTGACGTCTCATTCACCTCTGCCACATGGCCTAACCCTAAAGTCACTACACGAGAAGACCAACGCTCCACTGGAACCAATCAAATTCCTTTCAATCATTGGGTCATTATCATATCTTGTAGCGGGTTCAAGACCTGATTTGGCGTATCCAGTCAACTTCCTGGCACGTTATGCCTCAAGACCAGGTAAAGAGGAATGGAACGCGTTGAATCATCTCTTGCGATACCTACAATTTACAAAAGACCTTAAATTTCATTTATTCCCTACTTGTAGTCCTACTCCTACGACCAAAGTATACTGCGATGCCACATGGGGTGGAGAATTTGCCAGGGCAACCGGCAGTCATATCCTCCTTGTCAACAATTGCTTAATACTTTGGCAATCTAAACGGCAATCCAGAGTTGCCACGGCTTCCTTGCACTCTGAATTAATGGCCATGTCCAATGCAACACGTCAAGCCCTCTGGATGAGAAATCTGCTAAGGGAAGTTAACTTATGTCATGGCCCTACAAAACTACTTTGTGACAACAAAGGGGCTATTGTAGCGGCCACAGATAATCCTTCTGACAAGAGAAGCCGGCACGTCGATCGCGATTTCTACTTTGTAAATGAGCAAGTTTACAGAAAGGAAATTTCGATTGACTGGGTAGCGTCGAGAGATCAGGTTGCGGATCTGCTAACTAAGAATCTTGGACCTAATGTATGGAAAGACAAAAGGCATTTACTTGGGGTTTACTAGTCTCTTTTCTTCCATTTACAATGTTTTTCTTCTTTTACCCTTATTTCTTCTATCTTCATTTTCCTTCTCTCATCCATTTAAGCAGTTATAATTATAATCACGGTTATGGGAAAATCACTAAGAGGGGGGGTGTTATGGTAATATTAGGTTATACTTAGTGATTATGTGTTATGTACATAGATTTTGGTATAAAACCTATGGTGCAGCCGACGCGTCTAACTCCGGTTCACTCCGGACGAAGCGCTGACACTGCTACCATAGGTAAGTGATGCAATTATATTGGGTTCACTCCGGACGAAGCGCTGACACTGCTACCATACCTGTCCTCATTGAGCGAGACACTAACTTAAATACTGGGTCTTGTCATTTCTTTTTGCCCGTCTTTTATCTCGCTCAATATTATTTCATTATTTTTATCTTTAGGTCAGGACTAGTTATTTGTAAACACTTATCTTGTTATTAATTTTCCATTTTATTCATGTACATAGGTAACAGCGGCAAAGACCACTTAATAGGGCAGATCGTTTATTGACGTCTGTTTTATTTTTATATCTAAAAGGTTAGACTTTTGTATTTAGCTGTTATTCTGTTTATGTATTAGGTCTTTTATCTCGCTCAATATTATTTCATTATTTTTATCTTTAGGTAACAGCGGCAAAGACCACTTAATAGGGCAGATCGTTTATTGACGTCTGTTTTATTTTTATATCTAAAAGGTAACAGCGGCAAAGACCACTTAATAGGGCAGATCGTTTATTGACGTCTGTTTTATTTTTATATCTAAAAGATTCGAGTTGTTTTACTATTACCACTCACCACCCTTTTATTGCCCTCCTGATACATTTGCTACACCCTTTAAGCTTCAAAATCTATGTTTAAGCCCTCCTCACTACTCCCCTCCACTCTATTTTCACTTTTAACACAACTACACCCCTTTTGCAACCTCTCGCTCACCTCCCATTCCCCTCACTCACCCCACTCACCTCCATTAGCCCTCACCAGCCTTTCTCTCACATTCTAAAACTATTACTCACCTCCCCAGTTTATTGTCCACATCCCCCAGCTCTCGCTTACCTCCCCTAGCCCTTTCTCACCTTCCCAATCTTTCCAGCCCTTCACTCACCTCTTCCAGCCTCCCCCAGTCCCTTACTTTGGCTGGAGATGTGAGCGAGGTGCTGTAAAGACTAAGGAAGGCTGGGAGAAGTGAGTGAGAGGCTTTTATTACCTCCCACAGACTTTCAAAGCCCCTCGCTCACCTCCCCCAGCTTCCCAAGTCCCTTAATTTGGCTGGAGATGTGAACGAGGTGCTGTAAAGACTAAGTAGGGCTGTGAGTAGTAGGTGAGAGGCTTTTATCAACTCTCCTAGCCCTTTAAGGACCCTTGCTCACCTTTTCCAGCCTTCCCGAAGTGGGTTAGGGGATTTTATAACCTCTCCCAGCCCTGTAAAGCCCCTCTCTCACCTTCCCCAGCCTTCCCCAGTTCCTTTATTTTTCTGGGGGAGGTGAGCGATGAGATTGAAGAGGTGAAAAAAGTGTTGGGGAGGCATGCAAGGGCTTGGGAAGTAGCCAACTTTTTATAAACTTGAGAATAATTAATATGTATAAATTAGAAATAACAAGGAATAAAATTTTGAGGAATTATAACCCATTCCAAGTGGTAAATAATGTAACTAAATACATATTTCAGAATTTGAGTTGCTTGTGTTTACTAAAAAAATGTGGCCAATCGTTGAAAAAGGAAGATTTTTGTAGGGAAGAAACATGAAAAATGAAAAAAATACAAAGTAAAATAAAACTAAATAATGACAGTGGGCTGGGAAAGGTGAGTGAGGGTCTGGGGGAGGTGTGAGAAATGAAGAGAAGAGAAGGGAGAGGGGGGGAAGGAGAGGAGAGTTGTTTTCTCACTGTGAAGGAAAGGAATAGGGAAAATGGGTAAGTAGATGGCAAGTTTAGAAATGAGATAAGGGGGTAGGATAGGAAGTCAGATTGAAGATAAGGGAGAATTAGGGGAGGGAGGCATCAGATGGAAGTCCCACTTGTAATTCTACCAGGAATCAATTCAGGAAGCAAAAAAAAGCACTAGACATCTAGTGCACATTTTTTTCCTGCTGTGAATATTTTTTGAACTATTAATCAACTGTGGTTCAATGAAGGTTCAAATCAGTTTCAAGGTGTTTTCAAAGTAAATTCAATATTTCTTCATGATTGTTTCATCACCACCTCAATGTGTGCTGAAAAAGATATGAATTAGGGTTCAAGGTTGCGGACTTGCTAGCAAGTCTGCCCCCCATATTGCGTGGTGACCATAAGTGGAATACTGTTCGCGGAATAACACAGCATAAACTTCTCCATTAGAAGTCATATCTGGTAGAGGTCCAATCACATCCGACACCACAAGCTCCATGAATTTAAAGTGACGGTTTGAAATTATACTTGTTTGGTGTCAGGTACCTTTTGCCACTGCACAGACATCACAAAAAAATTTACCTTCAGGTAGGGTATTGGGAATGTTGTCACAACACTGTACTTTGATAATTTGCCTTAAAGTACGTATGCTTGCATGAGCCAAATGTTGGTGCAAGTATAAAAGTGAGTTGGGTTTAGCTGGAGGGTAAGGTACTTTAGAATGGTCTGGTAGGGGAATAAAAGGAGCAGTGGAAACATGACATGAAGAGGATAATAAACAGTCTACATTGCTTTGATCAGAAGAAAGATTATTGTTTTTATTTTTTATATCATTAATATCTTTATTGACAATGCTTTTAATTTTAATTGACCATTTTCTCTGTTTATGAAAAATAACTGCTATGAAAATAGGAATAGAATCTTTAAAAATAATGACATTTTGATTGAAATCAAAACGTATTGTAAAACCCTTTTTAATAAGGTCATATAGAGAAATAAGTGTGTGACAGGCTTTATCACAATAGAAGACATCGTGAAAAACTACTACTTCTCCTTTTATGCCAGAGAGAAGCATATCACCATATCCAGTAATAAAAGCAGGGGATCCATCAGTTGCCACATTAACTTTGATTGGGGAAATTTTTTTGAAGTTAATCAGGAGACCTACATTTCCTGTAACATGATGTGTAGCACCTGAATCAAGTATTCCATCATCCAGTTCTAGTAAATGATCTGCAAGCCATTCCTCATTCCCGAGATCTAAGCCATCCAATGTGGTAGCTAGTGCCTCAATTATTGTAGGATCTAATTCAGTGAAGCGAGCAGATGACGTTGCAGGTAACTTATTTCTAGATTGGCCATTCCTAATGAGTTTCTCTAAAAGAGGTCTGGCTAATTTCAGTTTTGCCTCTCTTAGCGTACAAACTTCTACATTGAATGCAGGGCAGTTAGGGTTGTAAGGACAAGCCGAGGAAAAATGTTTGGTACTAGAAAAAGTGAAGCAGGTGTTTTCCTTGGGTCATGCATACGGAGGACGGTATGAATCCTTCTTTCTTTTTTGGAAAGCAAAAGCTTGAACATCAGTATTAAGGGCTGTGGATGTGGGGAGATCATTGGTAACTGTAACAGCTGATTCTGCATTGTTGAGCACCTTTATCATGGAATCATTGGAAGGTTGAGTGATTACCGATTGTGCTTCAAAATGTCGATTTACCGCATGGAAAATTTCATTGGCACTGTTAGGTAGAAGGACGTGTGACCAAACTGATTTTGAAGTCTCATCCGAAAAGGAGAAATTGGAACGTTTTATCTTTTGAAGAATGGAGTCGACTTTTGAGAGGTGGGAGGATATATTGGTGAAAGGTTGGGATTGTATGGCGATGAGGTCTCTAAAAAGGGAAGCTCGAAGGGTATGTGTAGATGCTTCGAATTTATTCATCAAGACTTGGAAGGCTGTGAAACATGAGGCATTTTCATCTATATCAGATTGAAGTTTTCCAGGAATTGCATTGAAGATGATAGTCCAGCCAAGTTGGTCTTCAAACTTAGCAATTGAGGTGTTCAAACCAACATTGTTAATGGCGTATCTCGTAGTGCCTATCCATTGAGGCATAGTGACCAGAATAAGTTTTTGCCAATCTTGCCAATTGGAACCATCAGTATCAAGTTTTTCCAACTTAGAGGCTACGTTGAACACTCTACCCATGTAGATGTGACTTAATTCGCCACGATAGTTGTCAGGTGGTGGAAGGTCGGTGGGATCCATTGTTTGTTCAAAGTGAAAACTAGAATCAGATTCAGATGTGGATAATTCGGATTCAGGAGTGTTAGAAGGGGGGGTAGAGGAAGATTCCGAGTGAGAATGTTGAAAAGTCGATTGATAGGATGGGGTTCTGGTGTAGGATCAGGAGTATATGTAGAGGGTGATGATTGTTCGATGTTTGACAGGGAAGATGAAGATTTCAAGGCACGGTGAAGAATAGGGCGGTCGCGTTGGATTTTAGGTTTTGGTTTGAAGGGATCAGGTGTATTGATACGCAGAGGAGGAGGGGTCATTCGATTAGGATGATCAAGATGAAGTCGGTTGGGAGATTAATGCTGTCTAAGCGGGGTTCAGGAGGGGAAACTCGGACAATATACTACAATGCTTTTGTGTGGGACTAGCACAGTACGGCAAGGGATCTGCGTCTAATAAGTGGGAAAGCCCATAACCTATAGAGACAGGATCAGATACACTACTCCGAGAGGAACCAATATGATGCATTGCTTACCTATAAAGACAGGATCAGATACACTACTCCGAGAGGAACCGGAGTTAAGTGTACGTGTCTCTACAGGTTTAAATAGTAACTTGCTAAGTACATATGGATTAAGTACATAACAGTGACACTACGTGCAAACAGCTGACCCTTCCACCGCAGCATCGCGCCAACCCTGCGGGAGGTTCTTTTCAAAATTGGCCCGCAGTGTCAGCTGGGTTTCTCACGGTAACTATGTGATTTTTTTTATCTTTTATCATATGCTGCAAGACTTAATATCTTCCTGCTATTACCTTATCGCACATTCTACTCCGTAACCAGGGAAAAAACACCATGCATAACTTTTGATTCATATGTAACAAGAATCTAATTTAAGTCAGAATATATTTTGCAATGCATTTTATATACTTAAATGTATATATATCTATTATATAAATTCTTATATATATATATATATGAACATAAACTTGGTTACTTGGCATTTATATTGTTACGTATCAAACAAGTCACTTGCACAATCACATTGGACTGACCAACTTTATCATCTGTGGAAATCTAAGACGCCAGCAGTAAATTAATTTATTTTCCCCTATACTTCTTCAAAAAACATCATCTTCTAAAGATAAATAATACTAAAATAATCTACAAAACAAATATTTTTGACTAGATGTCATTCTATAACAACTTGGAACATGGTCTTCATCCTCAATTACAGTTACTTCAAAATAGTTTGGCCGAACGGGATCAAATTATTGAACAGCTTTAGAAAAGGTTCGCAATCTAGAGGTTACAAAAGTTACGTCAGTGAAAGATACATCATAGAGAAAAGAAAATACTGAATTGAAATCGGTAAATCAAGGGAGTGGAAAGAATAGAAAGAGAGATTCAGCCTCTACCTCCACACCGGTTGTTACTCCCCAGGCAAAATCAAAAAAGAAATCTAAATCCTCAAAAGATTGTGTCAAGGAGTCAAGTAAATCCAAATCTCCAGCCTCTGCTTCAAAAAAGCATCCGCTACAAATGGTTACAGAAGACATACCTGAAGGGTTTGAAAAGACAAGAGTAAGTAATTATTATAAAAGTTCTGTCTCACCTACTGACTAACTAACTGTACTTCATAACCACAAGGATACCTTTAATTTTCATATTTGCCTTTTGTGGAACCTTTTAGAAACCCGTCCTGTACCACCAGCCCCAGATGCAAATGAGCAAAGAGAGTTTGTGCAATAATTTTCTTCAGTCAATCAAATTGAAAATATAATGAAAGATATGAATGCTGCAGAGATAATTGCCTTGGAAGAAGTTGAAGCACTAAAAAACTTGAAAAGTGGCCGTAATAAGATTGGCACAGGAGTTGTCCATACATCCGAGTTTTTTCTACTCTATATTTGCACATCTCTAGCCAAACTTGGTATACGTCGCTGGGCACCAGACTTTGATGAGCAACCTGACTCCCTATACAACGAAGCATGTCAAATTAGTGCTATACAAACATTTTGTGAAGCAGTACTTGGAGGAGCTTACAAGTTCATGAATGTGAACCAAGGTTATATAAAAAAGCTTGGCCTTTTCCGACAGTCCTATGACCACTATGTCTATTATACGATGGCACAACGTTATGCAAGTGAGAAAAAATGTGAAGGAAAATTTAATCAAGATCAAGAAAGAAAGGTGATGCAAAGAGCTCGTCAAAGAGTAAGTAGTTTTCATTAACTGATAGAATAAAAAATACTTAACTTTTATTTTATAAACCAGTTAAGTGATGCACGATTCCAGTTTTCAGTCATCCAAAAGTTTCCCAAACGTTACATGGACATCATCTCTTGCACACAAGCTCATAGTAATGATGAGTATTATGCAAAAAAATTGTACATCTTGTCAAACACTTGCCATACCATTCCAAATCTGCCAATATATTTTTTTGACGCTTAGATGCTGAAATGCAAAGAACTTACCAAAATGAAGGAAAGTGCCAACAGGGTCGTGTTTGCATATGAGTAAAAAATATAAAGGAAACAGCATTTCCAAAAGAACCAAAAGATTTTCTGCTTGATTTTTACGATACAACTTGGTTCAATGAATTGCTGCCAGCTCAAAGGGCAAACTTAACTGATACGTCTAAAATAGATTTTTTACCTGATCCAAATCAATCTATTTGCGCAAAACAACATCCAGATGAAAAACTAAACAATAAAAAATTTTCTCAAAAATACTTGAACCAAGCAACCAGATTTTACGATCTAGATTTTGAAGAGAAAAATGAAGAGTTTGAAGAGGGTAGTGAGACTGAAAGTGAGGGACAAAGTGACTAAGAGGAAAGTGTTATCCTGAACAGCAACTTTGAGCGGAGTGAAGACAGTGCTTCATATTTGGAGGAAGATTCTGTAAGCTCTGAAGGAGCTTCAAGTAGTGAAGAAATAAATCAGAAAAGCAAAAAGGGAAGAATAAGTCTAAATATGAATAAGAAGAAGATACAGAAATGGAAGATATAGATATTAAGAAAGAATATTATGATGAAAGCTATGGATTCTCTTCATATATTGGAGTGAAAGGCGATTGGTGATATTGATGAAAATTAATAGTATAAAAAATAAGGGACAATTGTGGCATGCCAATTGATAGTGTATATAGCTTGGAATATAATGAGAACGTTAGTGAGTAAAAACTTAGGAGAAAATTAATTATAAGATGACAATTGAGCTTTTACTATTGAAACCACAAAAAGTAATTTTGATTTATAATTTTGAGTAATTTTTGTGAATTATTTAAAAAACTAATAATAAAATTTGATGTGACCATATATATTATTGAGCAAGAAGATATATACACATATGATATTAGGAAACTTGATAAAAAGTGTTTTTGAGTGATATTGTATACATTGCATGTGTCATATTATATTATATCTAATGAAGAGAATAACAGGATGAACAGAGAAATGTGGCTCTATATATTTCTATTTAGGAAAACAGGTGTCATAAAATAAAAGTAAAAAAAGGTTTCAATTTATGAGCTAAACTAGTGGAAAGCATATAGCACCTACGGATGTGAAAGGGGTAAATTAAATGAGGGAATCCGAAAAAATGACTGGAAAATATCTAAAGTAGTATGTAATTCAAAATTCAAACATTGAGGACAATGAAAAAATAACTAAAGAAGAACTACCAGTGTCTCTTGTTTATAGCAAAAGTCAAATGATCAACGCCATTAGTAAAAAAAATGTCCATCTTTGAGCTAAATAGTAAATACCAACCAAAAAAATAGGAGACATGTAATTAAAAATGTTTTAGTATGAAAATAAACGCCAATTTTCAATATTGGGCACCTACATAAAAAATGACTCAAATAAAGAGCTAGACTAGTGAAAAAAATAAAGAAATAAAATTTTCATACAGAATAAACTAAGACTCAATTTAAATATTATACGGGGAAAAGTATTTCTATGTTAATTTGAAAATCTTTAGGAAAAAGCTTTATCTCCTAAGTTATCGATACAAATTAACTCAGTAAACTGAAAATAGCCAATAAGAAGAAAAAAAACAACATGTAACCGAGGTTCAGTTAGTCTGGAGCTTTACTTAAGCCGAGATTAATAGTCGTAGATTTAGGCCTTACTTACAAACTTCATCTATAACTAAGCTTTAAATTTTTTGATATTTCTCAGGTAAGTAGTAAGTTTTTTAATTTTGAAGTGTTCTCTCGGGTGCATTATCTTAGTCAACAGTAGCACATCCTACCACCCCTAATCTCTTTTTGTTTTATTATCTTTTCATTTTTGCTTGATATTCTCAGGAGAATCACCTTAATCTACAGTAATAACCTCATGTCCCCGCCAATTTTTTTATCTTTCATTTATTTTTCATTTTTTTTATTATCTTTTGATTTTTGCTTGATATTCTCGGGAGCATCACCTTAATCTACAGTCCTAACCCCCTGTCCCCGCCAATTTTTTTTTTCATTTGTATATCATTGCATCTATAATGTATCAGGGGTTGGCACAAGCAAATTCACTGAAATGTAGACTAGGATTTTTTTGGCGCAACATTTTTTTCAATTAGATAAAGGAAGGGTTTGTGTGCTATCTATCATGATGCTACTTTACCTAAATTTCTCACTATTTTCAGTTCAGGAGACACTTTTTTTCATTTGCCGGGTACTTTTTCCATTTTCTGTTTTATAGTTCATCAATGAAAGTTATTTATTTTGGATGCAATTTTCTACTTGCATCATACTAATTTAGCCATTTTTTTTCAGCTTTTGAACGACTATTAACTTTTTGCCTATATAAGCTGTCACCCCCTACCAAATTTTCAATTGATAATTGATTTTGTAATATAATATTTCATATAATTATAGTTCTTTAATAGATCTTAAATTATAATGGTAAATTTAACTGTGATAAAACTACATTTAATTTTTATTGCATATATCTTTCTCATTTGCAATATTGCCTGGAATTTTGGTCAATTTTTCTATTATTCAACTCTTGTTCTCATGTGTAATGTGTACCCCTTGTCCAATTTTCAAATAAATTTCTTTTGAACCTAATTTTCTTAATATAAACTAATTTCACCCATTATATGAATGTCACATTTTTTTATGAATTCATATAACCATCACATAAATTATAATTTTTTTGATTCATTGAAATTTTTTGACAATTAAAGTTAATCATCTAAATACATATCCATTTCATCATTTTCCACAACATCAAAAGTTCCTGATAAATATTTTAAAACTGGACTCAACAAAATTGTCGGCTTTTTAACCCCTAATAGATATGGAAAAAGAGTGCGATAGGCCACAGGACCACAAATATCTTTTCCTCTTACAATTTTGGCTACTACATCATGTCCCAAATCCCTTCGATAAACTCCTAAAGTTTTGAAAATATCACTGACTTTTCTATTTTCATCCACTAGATTCAAAACATTGATGCAAACCACAATATTTTCTTCACTTCCATCCAAATTTAAGATTCTGAGAACTTTACCAAACTTACGATTGCAATCAATTTGTACTTCACAATATTGGTTTGGTTTATTCTTTGAAATGTAGCTTCCATTTTTAAACTTAAGATTTGGAAGTTCTTGTCTCCACTGACTCAGAATTTGACATCCATTGGGATGTAGCCAGTCACTATAATGGCGCAGATAAGGTTTGTTTTGTTTTAAAAAATTATAAATTTGATTGTAAAGCTCCTCAGTAAATATAAATGTCTGACCAATAGACCTCATTTTATGTTCTTTCTTTTTCACATGCAGCAATTTCTGTCCAGTGATCCTTTGTAACTGACAAAACTGATTCATTATTGTGTTTGCCATCTCCGCTTTAAAAAAAAAGAAAACAAGAAAAGGTCAGTAGTTTAAAATCATTAGTAATTAAATGAAAGAATACTGACATTTTTTTTTATTTGTCTTTATCTTCTGAAGAGTGCCCACTAGTCGTTCCCCATAGAACTCAGACATTCCAATAAGAGGCCCCCACCAACTCAGCTGTTCAGGAAGGTGCCATGCATAATGATGATTTGGACAAAGATTTTTTCCCTCCCACAAAATTGCTGACATTCTCATGTATTTTCCATACTTTTCTGCAAAATTCCTAGGTGAATCTGGTGTTACCTCCCTTGAAGCAACAACTTTTGTGCATTCAACAATGGCACTGAGATTTTGAATGTGGACCTTCTCTTCAGCTATCTGGCCTTCTATTTCAACTTGGTACAACATTGTATCAACTCAGGCTAACGGTAGATAAATCAAAAATAAAACCATCCATTCACTTGCTTTAAATTTTCCGTTTTTTGCAGTTCCGACTCCTTTTGGCAAAGAAGCTATTCCAGTAGGGACTATAACCTGGCTTATTGCTAGAAGTTGTTTATCCTCTTGCCATTTATTGTAAGCTCCTATATTTTTTCTACTTGAACTACTTGTATCACTTCCACTCGTATCATCTTCACTAGCTGACCCACATACTGTATCTCTTCCAAATCGTGTGCTTTTAGGATTATAGTTCCAAAGATCTCAAAAGTTATTACAAAGAAATCCTTCATAACAGTTGTGGAGGACACAAAGAACAATCATGTTGACAGGGTCCCAGTAAGGGAGGCAATTAAGTTCTGACCATCTCACTCCTGTTACTTTAACAAGTTTTGACTGTCCAGCCAAGGTACGTGCTTCTTTCCACTCATGAGAAACAAGCAAAGTATTTTCTCTTTCTCTTTTTTCTCCAACTGTCATTTTGCTGATATCTGATTGACTTATATGACACCAGGAGCAAAACTTAGATGATGAATGCAAAGCAAACCCTCCAACTTTGTGGGTTGCAACAATATTGCCAATCAGCGCTGTCACAGTTCTTCCTTTGGGAAACTGGTAAGTTTTGATCTTAACACCTTGATCCATTTCAAGCATTTTGTCTACCAAAGGTTTTAGAATATTGTTGATTGTAACCATGTCTGGTTGATTAGGTGCTTGAATAATGCCAAAGAGAAATGTATATTGAGTCTTATAGCGCATTGTTGGTGATAAGTTTAGACACTGCATGGCTATGACACCAATCGATACTTGTTTTCAAGAGATTATATTTCAAATGGGTTGTACCAGTCAACAAAAAGCAAAAATTGTGGGTGGAGATCTTTTTTATTTTCATCCAATCCATGAATTTGTATATTTTGGTACACTTCTGATTGAAGATAATCATAAAACTTCCCATTCAACAATCCAGCCACAAAATTAGCCCACTGTTTGATTCCCATCTCAACATCGGGTAATCCAAGGAGCCAAACAAGCCAGTTATTAAAGTCTTGAACTACAAAGCAGCTTTTTGGCCTATAAGAAATGGATTCTTCATCTTGTAGAGAAATCATCATATCATTCTGCAACGTGTCCATGGATCTAGCATGTCAATTGATGGAAAAGAAACGTTCCTCATTGCAAGTGGCAGATTACTTGGTAGGTTTGTAGCCACACATATCAGGTGAAGTATCAAGATTATACAGGGAATAGCATTTTGGACAGCTGACAAACTTTTCTAATTTTATCTTTAGTTTGAGTCTTTTTGTGACCGTAAGGATATCATGTGGAACTCAAGATTCAAGGTTGAACTCTGGTGGTAGTTGGCGGCATTTACTGACAATTTATATTATGCATTGGATTACATATTTCATTTTAATATGACTGATGCATAAGGAAATATGTAGCCAGGTTATAAAACCCAAGATAAAGTCTACAATAAAAACGAAGTACTCAAGTTTCAGCATAGAAACCTAAAATGAAAGGTAAAGTGCTTACTTAGAAAGGAAGTTGAATCAAAATTGATATCAAAATCTTCATCAGTGATAGAAGCACTTCCGGAACTGCAGGATGATGGACTCTTGGCATGTTTTTTGTTTCATGAGGATGTTGAAAAAGTGAGTAGCTGCATTTATTCCAGAAGACAGTATTTTTTACCTTGATGTTTTGTCCAAGTTTTACGACTAACATAACATCCCTTGACTTCTTCTCCTGCAGCATTCACCACAGAAAATTTGGGGGGGTATTGCTAGCAATACCCCTCATTTAAAAATGTTGCGAAGTGGTTGGAAAGCTGTTGGAAGGCTGTTGGGAGTTCATTGTGAAACCATATTTAAATTAATTGGACAAATATTTGGTAATCAGTTAGACCTAGGTTCAACCAAACTCAATCACAGGTTTCTTGGAGCTTGGTGATTACTTTGATTTTGATCTGAGCACAGATTGAGCAAAGCTTGAACATATCACTTAACATATCATAATATTCACTTTCCCATCTTGTGGAAAGCAAAATTTGATATTCATTCTAAGAATATCTACATATATTTTCTTGCCAAGTTGGTAACAGAAGGTTAAACTGTAGTATCTCAATTATTACACTAGACTACATAGATATTTGATAAAACATACAATTCAAATCAATTTTAATATTATTGAGATCACCATAAGTGTCTGTCCAAAGACTTACAAAAAGTATGTTAGTATCAAGACATCGTTCTAGGCAGTAGTTTCAATTTGGATTTTGAACTGACATCTAAAGCATTTTACTATTAGACAGAAACATAAATAAGTTTAATAAGAGTGAAATTATTCTATTTTGTGATTATAATGTATCAATAAAGCACATTTTTATTGAGAAAATTTTTCTTCCTCCACAAACCAAAATTTACTCTATAGGCTCAAGATTTATTTTTAAGCCATATTATTCATTTCAGTTATCATTGATTTACTTCCAATATTTATTAAAAAGATAATAATAATACATGTGAAAGAATTATGAGCTTAGCATAGCATATGCTAAAAAGTTATTTAATCGTTTTATTCAAAACTGATTATTCATTTTTTGCTTCAATTCATCTTTTAACAACCACTATCTTCAGATACTATTCTTACTTAATATGTCAAGTCTCAGATGTGTTGGACAGTTCTCAATAACAATTGATCAAATTTATATGAATGTAATTTCAAGATTTCAAAACTCACCAACCCCCACGATTTTACAGCGAGGCCATTTGTATGTTCATATTTTTGGACTATTCAAAGAAAGAAAACCAACCCTTGTCGGTAATCTTTCTCAAGTGCAGAGTCAGCACATTGGAACACTATTGGGTGACATTGGCTCTGGATCTCACCATTTGAACCAAAGAAGTGCCTTGAATCCTATGAAGCCTTTCTATTTTCATGCTTACTTGGTTCCAGTTTTTGGTAATCAGTATCAACTTTGGGGATGCCTCTTTTCTTCAAGTACACTAATCAGTCTTGCTAAAGAAGCATTTTCTTATGCTAAAATCAATTTATGTCCAATCCTGAACTACGACTCCACTATCTTTTTTAATATCCCGCATGTAATTTTTGAAGGCTCTTTCCAAATATCTCAGAGTACTCAAGATTGGAAAGCTGATCAACTTATCCGAGGAATCAAAACAGTTCTCAAAACACATCAACTTCAAGCAATAAATTTTATGATTGACAATGAACGAATGTTAAAGGAAAATTTGGATATCATGTGGAGGCACCAGGACAACCATTGGCTTAGAACTGGATTCGATGACTATAAAATCAGTTTCCTAACAATCAATTAACGCCTGAAGGAAACGGGTCAATACTTGCTGATGATATGGGTTTGGGAAAGACACTTTCAACTCTTTCTCTTATAAGTGAAACTCAAGGTGAAGCAAGACAATTCCAGGTATCAGAAAATCAAGAAGGTATTAATCGGAGTTCAGCCACACTGATTATATGCCCCCTCGCAACACTATCGAATTGGATCAATGAAATAAGTGTGCACTTTGAAGATAATGCGCTTCCTTTCAAGGTTCTTTATGGGAAGGATTGTCAAAATACTAATGTCAATGAGCTACAGGACACTGCTATTGTTTTAACGACCTATGAAACAGCTAGCCCAACAATGTCAAAAAATCAAAGCCAAAAAAAGATACCGGTGACTCAAATGCTCTTTTGGTATAGAGATGTTTTAGATGAAGCTCAGTTAGTGCCCATTTCTATATCTAAAACTTAAAACTTAATTTTTATAATCAATTTTTATAAATATTCTTTTAGTTACATTAAAAATCCTTACTCGCAGAGTGCTCAAACAATATTTGACTTGGAATCCCAACACCGACTATGCTTGACTGGAACTCCACTTCAGAACAGGCCCACTGACCTTCAAAGTCTCATATTTTTTCTTAGAATCGAAAAGTAGCAAGAAGACTGGTTATGGAAGAATTTCCTTTTTCCAGGTTTGCAAAAAGGAAAGGCTAATTCTATTAAATCAATCAATCACTTAATGAAAGTCATAAGCCTACGTAGAACAAAGGATGCAATTTTGTCTCTTCCAAAAAAGATTCAAAGGGGGATATTGTTCCAATTAGCAGATCCATGGAGGTCTAAACTTGATGTGCTTCAAGAAGGATTCACTGAGCAATATGGGCCCTCCAGAAGCACTGACTTCCCTTGGGACTCATCTGAGTTTCTAAGAGAGCTGATGATTTTAAGAAAATTCTGCAACCATCCAATCTACAAAAATCTGGATGAAACTCCAACTTTTGATTTCACCTGGAAGCATTCCGCAAAGATTTGTCATCTTATAGGCCACTTAAAAAACTTTTTGTCTGGTGAAAGGGGTATAAATTTTCTAAAATCTGTTATATTCTCCAACTTTGCAGACTTTTTGCAGATGTAAGTGATTCTATAATGAATTGTTTTACAAAATTGTGTTGGCTTATTAAAAACAATTTTCTAATATTTCAAAATAGAATAAAAATGGCTTTAGATGACCACAATATTAGGTATACCCAGCTTACGGGTGAACTCAGAAGGACAAAGCAAGACAAAAATATGCATTAATTCCATTTTAATAAAAATTGCCAAGTTTTTGTTGGAACGATTCAGGCTGCAGGAGTGGGTATAGATCTCAGGTGTGCTCAAAATGTATATATAATGGTGAGCTCAATGTCTTTTATTTCATATTAAGAACAAAAATATTAAATTTTTTATATGTTCAATGTTGAAATAGGAGCCAAATTGGAATCCAGAAGTTGAGCAACAGGCTGTTTATCGGCTGTATAGAATGGGGCAGCAAAATGAAGTAAATGTTTTGAATTATTTTGTACAAGGAAGTACAGAATTCAGCATGTATAAGATTCAAAGGAAAAAAATGGAGCTAACAATGTAAGCCAAATTTCATTTCTATAAATTTTAATGATAATAGTAATCATTAAAATTATGTTTTTGTTTTCAAGGCTAAGTGTCCCAAACAGTGGAAATGAGGAGTATGAGTGTGCATACCTATTATTAAGAGAGTTTGTCAATCACTCACATTAGAGGAAGAAAGAATTTCAAGGAGAGCAGGTAAATTTATGGGATTTTGAGGATTTAAAAGTCTGAGTTGTTGAGGATTTAGAGATGCAAGATATAAGGGAGAATAACAGTCATTCGGCAAACCCCGGGGGACATGAGAAGGATTAAGGTTAGGGGATAATGTTGAAACCAAACTGATTCTTTTGTACAAGGCCAAGTCCTTTAGCACACTTCCAGAGTAGGTTGAATTATCTCGAATATCAAAGTGTTGTTGGTCAAGATATTGTGCAACTTTAGAAAAATCTTCAGACCTCCATTGCATTAAGATACGTCTTAACGATCCATCATTATCAATTTCGGTGTCTGAACAACACTTGATGTTTGTGAAAAGGTTGTGATAAGTTTCACAATGTGGAAGTTGTTTAAGAAGTTTAGTTTGGTTAACTGAATTCTAAGAATCTATGTTATTTGAAATAAAGGTCATAAATAAAAACGGTTGAAAAAAAGGGGATTTTCATACTTTTTTTTTTGTTCTATATTTATGCTTTCTCACTTTGATTATTTCTTGAGAGCTATGTGAATCCTTCCAAAGTCTTAATCTATCAGCATGACCTTAAAACCAACGGTGAAGAACTCCTATTTGATTTGAGAAGCTAATTTGATTTGAGTCAATTGGATATGCAATCAAATTATTGGTTTTTAAGGCATTGTCCCAGTGTTTAATGAGAATATTTGCCAAGACCTGGTTCCATTTGTCAAACCAATCTAGGTTCCAAGCGAAAGTTGATCCTGGGAAACCACACATGCAAAGGTGCTCAATAAAAGATTCACGGAAAATTGGTGGAAACTTTTCCGAAACCGCTGAATTTGATTCTGGATGAGGTAGTTCAAAGGCAATGTTGCAAGAATTCATGTCGAATGATGAAAATCTGTCTAATTGCTCTTCAGTAGGGTTTTGTTTCCATCCATTTGATTCTGGTGACATATCCAAAAGTGAACGACAAAAATTGTGTATAGATCTACAAAAGTGAGAATTGAATGGAGGCAAAGTCTCATTAAAAATTCTATTAAGTGTTCTTGTGTTTGTGGGCAGGTTTCCATGAGGAAAGTAAGAGCTACTAGGGTTCATAAATAATTAGATTAAGAAAGTGTTCAATTAAATTAAACAAAGAGGAAGGATAAATTGTTGAGCTCCAAAACTTTATGATCAAAGTTGATTTAAGGAGAAATATCACAAAAATTAAGAATAAGAAATATTTCAACTTTATGGAATTATAATATGCATAAATTATATTTTTATATGCAACTTGAACTCAAAAGGAATGGTATAAAATAAAGAGAATGATTATGTGATAAAAGCAGACTCATTTAAGAAACGGATTTTTTTTTCTTTTCAAAAAATTCTTCCACAAAAATAATTTGTTAAATGTGAGGCTATGTTCATTTTTTGATTACCAAAAAATTATTTTTGGTACAATATGATAGTAATACATATTCTATTGAGTAATTTTTGTTCAACCTGAATAAATAGACTAGAGTGTCACTTCATCACATTTATGTATGAAAAGTTATACAAGGTTTCAGCTTTTATGTAATTCTTTAAGGTTTACACTTTTGTAGCATCTATTATTTGAGTATTTTTGATTTTTTCTTTATAGAAAATTCTACCTAGTACAGACCAATTTTCAAAGTGAAAGAAATATGTTTGTGATTGTTTTTTACAAAATATCAACCTTATTTTTGGGTTTAACTTTGATTTTTGGGGTAATTTTTTAAATAATTTTTTAAAAATATGGATTACTTTTCTTATAGTCCATAACTAAGAATTTTTATCAAAATCAAATAATTATAGGGTAGTTAGATATAACTCAGAAGGCATTTGATAGAAAAATAATTAAGATGCTTGTGCGTACAACAGAATTTTTTCTATGATAGAAAATATTCTGATAAACATGCATGCATTGTTGTACAAATGCAGAGAGTATACAGAATACAAATAAAGTAGACTGCATAACTTTAAATTAATATATAATTTATCTGATTAAAAATTAAACATTTAAACCTAAATAATTTCAACACATATTCCATCATATTCTTTTGATAAAAAAATTTAGCTTATATTAGCTAGTGCCTTTCAAAAAAAGGAATACCTTCAATCGGTAACTTCGAATAGCTAACTTATTCCTACAATTATCACAATTACAATGCCTCCATTTTTTCATGTATGTCAATGTCAAGATCTTGGATGTGTCAATAGAAAGTATCAAACTTCTTCTGGGTCCTTTAAAGTTGGTATGGCTTTCAAAAGCTCTAATTCTTATGCAAAACATCAAGAGGAAAGAAATAGTAAGGCCCAGATGGTTATTTCTTCCAACAATCCACTTAACATTGGAAGTTCCAGCTCCACAGAAACAGTAAGCTGTATATCTATAGTTTAATGTGAGAATAAAAGTCTTTATGATGTTTCAATGATTTATTACATAGGGGCAGTTGCTATTGGGGGCAGAAGTATCTTCAACAGTCTCTAGAAACTCAAATCTTGGGGAACGGTATAGCCAAATAATTATGTGGCAGGCAGCAAAGCTTTCTCTTATTCATCATTTGAGCAAAGAAGGTTGTACTCAATTTTTGGATGAAGAAATTAAGAAGCTCAAACTTCTAGGTGATAGTGGAATACTGGATTCTGATAGCATTGTCCGCCTGGTCCCACGCTCGATAAATACAGTTTTTAGTCGATTAAAGCTCAATCAATCATTTTTCACTAAAACATGATGTCCTAAATGCTTTGCTCTTTATGAGTATAACTCTGAATCTCAACCATCTATACTATTTTGCAATCAACCGTTTCTTTCATCATCAAAGCGCTATTTAAAAATGTTTGGAGCAGGACAAATTGCAGTTAAATGTGATGAAAGGCTGTATTTGATGGAGGAACATCAAGAACATGTAAAATACTTATCTCTTAAAACATTTCATCACCATTCTTTTATCGACTGGCTTAAGGAAAAGATCAAACTGTTCAAATTTGAGCTTCTTATTGAGAAGAAAACCCCTGTGGCAGAACATGTAGAGTGTGATTTGATGAAGGATGTTTGTGATGGTTCAATTTGGAAAAACTTTCCCATAACCACTCCAGCTCTGGATAGCAATGATGATGAATATACGATAACTTCAGGCAACTTAATGTTTACTTTATATGTCGACTGGTTTAGGCCTGGTGGCAATAGGATTGGAGGTCATCAGAAGTCTGTAGGCAATATTATGATGGTGTGTATGAACCTACCTCAAGAAGATAGATACAAAATGGAAAATCTTTTTTTGTATGCTATTATACCTGGACCAACAGAACCCACAAGTGAACAGCTTAATCACCTTCTAAAACCACTGGTTAATGATCTAAAAACTCTATGGGATGGTATATTGATTGAAAAGACACATCTTTATCCACGAGGCCGGAAATTAAGAGTTGCATTGTTCTCTTTGATAGGTGACATTCCTGCAATACGAAAATTGGCTGGCTTTTCGAGTCACTCTGCAAAAATGTTCTGCTCTTTCTGTAATATCTCTAAAGATGAAATTAGTGAAAAGAATGTGGGAAATTTTTCATTACAGAATCATGAGGATCATATGTGCTGGGCAACAAAGTGGAAAAATTCTAAGTCACATTGGGAGCGTGTATCAATTGTTCAAAATCATGGGGTACGATGGAGTGAGCTGAATAACCTTGAATATTGGCGTCCAACTGAATATTGCTCAATTGATGTTACGCATTCACATATGCTTGGCAACCTAAAAGATCACAGTCTAAGCTATTTTCAAATCCAAAATGCAGCAAAAGATCTAGAAAGAAAGCTGGAAAAGGATAAAAATTGGCATGTAAGAGAAGAAGATGATGATTTCTTTTCTGATACTTCACTGCACAAACATTCGAAAAAACGTAGAAGTAGCTTAAGCACCACAAATAATAATGATGATGATACAGGAAACACAAGACAGCACAAGCGGCAAAGACGTACGAGTTCAAGACAGTCATCAAGTCATCATGGACTAGAAAATGAAGGATTGGGAACAAATTGATCAAGAAGCCAGAGTAGGTCATCCAGCTCCAAATTTATTCCTCCATATAGCGATTTGGCCTCAATACAGTCTCACAGCAGTGACAGTAGGAATTCATTGTATAACTTAAGGCAAAGAAGCATTAGCATATCACAGAGTGAAGGATCTCACTCATCAAATGAGACAGCTAGAGATGAAGAAAATAAAAGGAAAGGTAAGGAGAAAGAAAATGAAGGTAGTAGTAATCCACGAATCACAGAAGCAGAGCTACAGGTTGTATGGAAGATGATTGATCAAGTAAGAAGACCTTCCTGGCTAACACGAGTTCCAAAATCAGTAGGATCTAAAAAGGCAGGATCCCTCAAGGCAGCAGAATGGCACATGCTGTATACTCTCTACTTCCCTTTGTCACTTATACCCCTTTGGTTTGAAAAATTTAAAGAATCTGAATCTTGAGCTTCCTCAGCTGATAAACCAAATGAATATTATCTTCTCAAGTCACTTGTAATATTATGCTCGATCACCAATTTTTTGACATTAAAAAATATACAGACTAATGAGCTTAAAGATCTAGATCAATTTCTGTTAGAGTATTGTGAGTGCCTTGAAGAGGGTTGGAAGAATATTAAGGCAAAGCCAAATCTGCATATCACTCAAAATTATCCTGAAATGATAAAGCGTCTTGGTCCACCATCAGGTACAGCTACTTGGTCTGGAGAGCGGGTGAATCATATATTATCTGAAATTCCAAACAATCACCATCCACGTATGTAATGTTTGTAAGCAATGATTTAAAAACTCAGCTGTGCTAATTTATTAATATTTACCACAGGAGAGATACCGCTAACAATGCTCAAACATTGGTATCGGAAGTCTAGGGTATTAGATCTTGGTGAAGCTGAAGATAATGATCAATGTGAGACTAAAAAAATCCATATTGATCTCGATAAACAAAACAAATGGATCCATCTAAGTATGGCATTATTTACTAAATGGGTAAGGGCACAAATGGGAAAAGAAACTTCAAGACAGGCTTTGACACCATCAGATAAAAGTGGGGATTGGGTAGTTGAAAATGTAGCAAGCATATTGATACATGGAAAGAGGTTTACTAGTTACCATTGACACATTGCTAATTCAACAATTGAATTCTACTATGGAAAAGATAGCCAGTTTGGGCAAATTGATGATATTTTCAGATCAAAGGAAGAGAATGATCAAATATATTTAATAGTAAGTCCTTTCAAAGAGCTCCGTCCAGAAGAAACATCAAAGGATCCCTATGAGCTTTTCCCACAAGTGCATTGTCGGTTAGTAAGAGTAGCCAAAGCAACTCAAATTGTGATTAAGAAAGATGCAATAATTGGACATGCAGCTACTGTCGAGCACAAAAAAGGAATTTTTGGAATCAAAGACGAGGTTGTCACTGCCATTGTAGTGCAGACAGTAGTGAGTGAAAAAATTAATCAAATTTATTTTCTGTTGACTAAAATCTTTGTGTTAATTTGGGATTGGGGAAATTTGTAGGATTGGTGATATTTGTAAATGGCAAAAGAAATAATTCAATGCTCGATTAAAAAATGCAATGCATCCAACTTAACTTATCATAAATCAGTGAACAATTACTTTGGTTGCTTTTATTGCGAGAGAACCCATGCTTTCAATGAGTCATTTTTATCTTAAATGTAAGAATGAAAGAAATAAAATCATGATAATGAGAAATATGATAAAATCTTTACTTAATGAATGATCTTCTTGCTCATTCATCTACTATAAATAGTTTGGCCTTCCAACTTTAGCTGATAGCTATATATTATTCACTTTATTTTTCGACAAGAGAACATACACGTTTACAAGACTATATACATAGTATCTTTTTTTACTTTAGCTTTGATAGGTATAAATTTTAACAACTGATTATTTTTATTTTATTTTATTTTATTACAGTTCATTATGGATGATAATTTTGAAGGGATGTCTGTTGACCCAACCGATTCTGATTGTTTTCCGCCTCAACATACTAATACTGGAAATACTCCTCCACCACCCTCTGCTGATCCACCTCCAGATGCATCTCAATCTGTACCACCTAATCCTAACCCACCACCTAATCCCAATCCAGGCAAAGAGTCTCATTCAGAACCGAGAAATTTTAATCCCAATCATCATTCTGCTTCTGAAAGTGCTGATCAGCAAGCTGATCAGCTAGGAAAAGATTGGGCTAGTGAAGTATTGAGGGAATTTTTCGGAGACCAATCATCATCTGCTCAGCCTAACCAAGGAGCAAGCACAAGTGGAGCAGTTAAGTCAAATTTGTAGTGTATTCTTTTATTGAAAAAAAACCAATTTAATTAACTTACTTGAATTGTTAGTGAATCCCTCAATCATTATGGGTATCAGTGATTACCACAGACTCAATTCAGCAGAGTCTCATGAGCGAGAACGGGGGTTAAGGGCTGTAAGAGGCTTAGTTAGAAGGAATGATATTCCCAGGAGCTCGGACAGTCTAAATAGAAATATTCACCACTTTCTGAAGTATTGTCTTGGGGGACCAACACAAATAACAAAATATCCTGCCAGCCCAACACCTTTGGAGATTGAAAATTGGAAAGCTTGGAACCAATTCAAACTAAAAACCATTCAAACTGTCCTAACCCAAGTCAAATCTTCTAACCGTTCCAATTCTGCAGCTGATCGACAATTTCTGATAACCAATTCTATAGCCTTCTTGCGATCCAAAATTCGAATACCCAAATTTTTTCCAGCACCTGAGCCTCGAGGACTAAAAGGAGGAGCACCGATCCCACTTTCTGTCAAAAGAAACTTAGAGCGTGAATTGCAAGAAAAAGGTTTTTGGAAATTCGCCTTTGATTGGACTTGCCGTGATTTTTCAGAATCAACTTGGAATCAAGTCATGGGAAGCATAGTATGCGACCACTGTACCAGATGGCTCACCACCTTGAATACAATCGATCAGTCAAAGCTTCAGTTCACTCAATGTGTTATTGAGAAATGGGTAGTTAATAAGGGGAAGGAGATGATAAGGTTTTTTGGGCAAGAAGAGGAAAGGGTAGCAAGAGAAAAGATCAAAAAGAGGGCAAGGGCACAAGTAAAACATTATTGGACCAAGGTAAGTTTTTTATTTTACTTTGCTTTTTGTTATTATGAAGCTGATTTAGTTGGAATTCAGATTGCTAGTGCACGCTACAAGTTAGCAAGAGATCTCTGCAGTGATGTGCCAGGTTTTGTTGTGCTTTTTCATGATACTAGGTGCATCTCTGATATCGAGGAAGGCCCAGCACCAGCCCCAACTGCACCTATCCGAGCTATTCCTGGATGGCAAAATCCTGAACTCAATGATTTGTTTAAAAAAATGGATAAGATGATTCAGGACATAGCCCATACACCAGCTCAAAGAAAATCAGCATTAAAAACATATTCACGGTCATCAGAAAGGACAGTTGCACAAAATGGTATATTCAATGTTCCCAAATACCTCCCCAAGAATTGCTATTCAGCAACATTTTTGCAAGGATTATCTGTGAATGAACGTGAGTCACTTGGGGTTGGAGCTGATATTGAACTGGTAAAGATTCGGGAATCAATTAATAGAGCATCAACATCATCATAACTTAGGTATAACGGTGATCTTCTGTGTAATATAGCTATCTTATATTGAATTTTATGTATTCTGTTTTTTTTCAAAGCAGCTTGGTAAATGTTATAAAGTGATATTGAGAGAGAGTAACATTTTATTTAAGAAAAACAAATAATGTATGAGATATAAAAATGTATTTTCAACAAATTGATGGTCCATACCTCTTTATGTCACATTTATGTATCCATATTAATTTCAATCAAATTTAATGTTGACCAATACATAGTGAATACACGCTATGCCACTTATAATTGCCAGGCATTGCTACCATTAAATATGCCAGTATCAAAAATTAGTTTCGATCGAAATTAATGAGCATGATAATCATGAATTTCTGGAGTCAACTGCTTATTTTTATGCATGGTGCCTTGCCAACATTAGGGGGTATCAATGTTAGAAATATGCCATTTCAAAATACCTCTTTTTTCTACCAAATCAGTAATTACTATTTCCTCATATATGTCATATCTACCCCACAAAACACCTTTATATGTATTATTAAACTCAAGTTACCTGAAGTTGAGACCTTAAAAATGGTACCCTATAAATTATATTAATTAGTTGTTGTATAAAATTTATAAAGTGTTATGAAAAAAACGTGTTATATTTATAAGGGTATTACAATTTTATAAAATTTTATGTATTATAATGATGGTAGTTGTTAATATGTGTTGTTGTTTATTATGGTTAAGATGTATGATGTCTATTCTTTTTCTCTAATTTTAAGTCTACAGGATTTATATGCATAGTATATCACATACCCTACTTTTCCTAGCCAGAGAATTCCAGAGTTTGTAAAGAGCTTGAACAGACTTCTGGTCTCAATTTGAACCTTAAAACCACAATAAAAAGTTTAAAAAGATTTTCAAATTATTGGGTTACATCTGGGGAGCCTCCCATTAATTTTGGTAACCCACGCTGTTGTCTTCCAACATTGGCAGAGGCATTTGTTGGTCTGTTTGGCACTGTTTGTGTATTTCTCTATTGACATTGGTCAAAGAATTAGGTGTTATTTTGGTTTTATTCAGTGAATTTTGGGACTATAGGTATGTAGGTACTGCTATTATATAGCACCAGTTTTTCTCTATATTTGATGTCTTGTTGATATTTTTCATGTTTCAAGCTTTAAGGTGTCATTTCAACATTTTTGATTTCTAAAATATAGCTATTTAATTTTCTTTTTTGTATTTTATGGGCTAAACTTAAGTCTAAGGGTAAAGTTCTTAGTACCATTAAGTACAGCTAATTTGGCTCTATATTTTATGTCACAATGTTGTCATAGCTTAATTTTGTGTTTTAAGGGTTTTAGTAGTTGTGGTGTATTTTTCTAATTATTTTGGGCTTTATTAGATGTTTTTGGTGGTTTTTTGGCTTCAGGGAGGTTTGCCCGCTTTGGTTATAGAAGGCTGTGGAGCGTTTCTAGAGGTTTTTTATTCAATTTGGCTATCAAAAGTCCCAAATTAGTTGCTGTGCATGGATTTTTAGATAGGTGGTCTATGTTTACATACTGAATAAGACAGTTTGAGGTAACTTTAATTATCATACAACCATTTGGTAGTTATATCATTGTTTCTCACTCAGTTTTCACTTTTTTTTTGCCACAATTGGCTGTGTTTGTTGCAAGGTTAGTTCTTCATTTAACTCAACTTTGGCAACTGATTTCTCTATTGTAGCTTTTCAACCTATATCAAGTATTCTTACTGTGTTTGTGCAACAAGTGCACTGTGTCTTTGGTTTCTTGTGTGGATTTCTCTGCATTTCAGGTTTTCAGCTTCTTTAGTTCTTGTCACATGCCACGTTGTGGTACGCGCCTCACAGGTACATAATTTTAGACCAATCAGCACGCGTAGTCCAGGAAGGACAAAGGGAGTTAGCGCAGTAGGTAGTGCTAAAATATAATATGTATTTGTGTGTTTCAAAGAACAAAGGAAATGGAAGCACGGAAAAGGATTAAGGGTTTGTGCGCTCAGATTTTGCAGAGAGATATGCCGCACAATGGGGAATTGTGTGTTATTGATTTAGGACCGTAAAGCGCTAAACAATATGGATTTGGAATTTCAAATAATTATGTGTTACGCATTAAGAAAAGAGATATGACTTGAGGATGACTCAAGTGCATAGTATACTGCACTGCGGCTAGTTGGGTAACTTACTGAAACAGGTAATGAGGGAGGCTAACTAATTAAGCAAATTGTCAAGACTATGAACCTAGCATTAAAGAAAGGAGAGTGGGAACTCAATCGCAAAACTACCCAAGAGTCAAGGCCGCTAGGATCAGCGTTAGAGTGGGTCAAAACTGAAAATAGCACTGAAACAAAAATAAAGGTAGAGTGAAAAACACATATGTAAAGTATGAGTGAAACAAGTTAATACTAGCGTTAGTAATCATAGGGTATGTTTAAGGTGCCGTAGTTATTACAAGTGGTGTATGTAGTTACTAATAGATTAGCTATTGTTTTACTAATATGGTGCTAGAGCCAGCGCTGAAGATCCACTAGCAAACTGTGTCTTGAGTACTGGAAAAATATAAAAGGGAGGACTATTCAATAGAGATAGGGAGTTTTAGAGAGATAGAGAGAAGAGATATATTTATATAAGTAAAATAGATAAGTGAATTAGAGATATTTTCTGAGTCTTTTATCATTTGTGCGTCTGTGTGTATATTTCATATAGCATAGTGAAAGAGTGCAACATAGAGAGAATATATAGATTTAGTAGGATTGACTATTATTAGAGTTATTTTATAGCTATAATAAGGCATATTCAAAGAGAGCGCTTCAAGAGGGAGTAGCTGTGGATATTAGCGCTTATTAAGAATAGAAATATCCAGATAGTAATACTTGTTTTCCTGATCTCTAAGACTCATCTCTCATCTTATAAACTTTATAATCAAATAATAGTGTTACAAATTATTGCGCTGTCTTTAAAATAAGAGTGGAAGGCCCTTCTTTTTAGAAATTGAAGAGGAGAACCAACCCATCTCGCATTGAGTCTACTGCTTAGTACTTTAGAACAGTCTACAATTGGTGTCCCAACAGTGGCATAATTTTAACTAGTATTTTTTTGATTAGATTGTTTGTTTGTTTGTTTCTTTTTTTTGGGTTTTGTCAAGAGGACGTAATCAAGCTGGCGCTTCAGTGGAAGAGTCGTAGGGTCTACAATGAGTGTATCAATAAGCCGTTATCAGAAGATAGCGTAGGGCTGTATTGTTGTGGTAGCCTAAAGTTTAGTACGGCACCTAAATATGTAAATGGAGTTATTACGGCGTGAAAGATTGGCGTTATTATTTTTTTATATATAAAAGGGTTTTATTTAATTTATTTGAGTTTTAAATATGAAGAAATTGGTCACGAGCGAATGCCTACACGAAAACAATTTATTTTAAGGAGAAAACTTATTTTTAAGGTCTGAAAAATTTATAAGTATTAAGTCGAGTCACTCAAGAACCTTGGGAAAATTTCCCAGAATTTTTACTATTTTTCTTATATTTTTAAATGAATTTTAAAGTTTTATAGAAATATTTACGTTTTCAGAAATTACTTAACTTCAATGAATTTTCACGGGGTAATTAGAGCTGCGCAGACTACAAAAATTAGTTTGATATGTAAAGGGAAAGTAGCTCTATTATGTGTAATTTTTCTAGATTTTTTATTATAGTTTTAAGGTTCTAATTGAGTCCGGAAGTCCGGACGGACTCCGTTTTGACTCCGTTCGGACTCCGCTTCGACTCCGTACGGACTCCTCTTCGACTCCATACGGACTCTGCTTTGGCTCCGTACAGACTCCGTACGGGCTCCGGATTGACTCTGGAAGAGCTCTGGAGTGGAAAACTTAGGCACGTGACTAGGAATACTTAAGCGCTTCTCAAACTCGAAATTGAGAAGGGGGATACATCATACAGCTTAATCATTGACCACCACGGTCTCATTTTTTATTACTCAACAAATTAAATAAATTGTAATACCCTTATAACTTTATATTTTATATATAACATTTTAGAAATACTACTCAACAATTTAAATCACACTTCAATCAGGGTATCTTTAGAAAGGTCTTCATTACTGGGACTTGATTATTGCTGTCTCATAAAAATTCAAATCATTATAGAAACATAAAAGTCAATCTTTACAGATCTTTCACTGGTACACCTTAATTTTTGTATCAGTATTTCTTTCTCAACAGCCACTTTCATTAAATCTCAATAAGCGTTAAATATTTTAGAGTTTCATTATTTTTATCAATCAGATCCAAGTAGACTGGGTAGCTTAGTGATTTAGAATTCTCATTTTGTTATTTTATTGGAAGGACGGGGTTTTCAGCTAAATCCACATATCTCCTCCGGATTCTGCTTACAGCAAGGCGACTGTAAGAGTTTACCTTACCATAGTTGGCGCCCAATGTGGGGTTCGATTTCTCTAGCTTTCTTTAAAGACTTACTTGGATCTAGGACTTTCTTAGCCTGCAAGAGGCTTATTCTCTGGAACTCTAATTGGATTTTGTTATTGGCCTGCAAGAGGCTTGTTATTTTAACGGTTGTTAACGCTTTTCTTATGTTTTGGGATGTCTTCTACAAGTGGAACTGCTGTGTTGGCTGCTGGTGTACCTGTTAGGGAATCAGTAAGGATTGTATCTTGGGTTGGGCCCAAGTTTTCTGGAGATGATTTAGAAGGATTTTTACATAGGTATGAAACTGCAGCTGCGATTGATGGTGCTTTACCTTTGGATATGGTGAAGCAGATTAGGTTCTTTATTTTGGACAGAGAGGTGGAAAAGGAGGTTATTTCTATGGATGGTTATAAAGATCAAGATTGGAGAAAGCTCAAGATGGAAATGGGAAAAAGGTGGCCAAAAGTTTATTCATTGGAGGATCTAAAGGATATAGCTAGGAAATGGGAATCAAAAGGTGGTGTAACATCTCTGCATCAGTATCATCAGTTTATGGTTGAATTTCAGGTGGTTCTGGATTATTTGTTGGAGTATGAAATTTTATTTCATGATAATGCATCAAAGTATATTTTTTGGGATGCTATGGGGGAAAAGGTTAAGAAAGATGTTTTGATGGTGCTTATTAATGCAAATTTAATGAAGGATCTTCCCGATGGAGAAACTAGGATTCCTGGTATGGAGGTGCTAAAGAAGGTTATTTTGGAACATCTGGATACTCATAACTCTGTTGATTTGGACTCTGGAGAAGACACTGAGGTCGCTCAAGAGATAGAAGAGGATGGTTTAAAAGAACTAGTTTCTGATGAAATTTTGGATTCAGCCATTCCTGAAGATTTCGTCCAGCCTGAAGATATTATTTTTGTTGACTCTTCTGTTTGGAAAGAAGAGATTTTTGAAGATGAAGATATTGTTGTCATTAATGACAAAATTTTGGATGATGGGGATAATTTTGTGTTGAATGATTTGGAATCGGATTTAGAGGATTTTTCGCCTCAGTTTTTGTCTTCAGAAGCAGAGACTGTCTGCAATAAAGATATGGATATGGTGGATTTGTTACAATCTCAGGGAGAGATTGTTAAGGAGGATATGGTTTTCCCTGCACTAATAAAGAGTGTAGTGGTATTTGATAATAGAGTGCATAAATTGGATGCACTCATATTTTGGAAAAGGGTTGTTTATTTTTTATGTCCAATGGTAGGACAAATTATGGGGGTTTATTTTTGGGTTGTATGGAATCGGTGGATAAGCCCTTGGGGCAAAATTATTGATTATCTCCAGGGGATATCAAGAATTTAATTCCTCCGAAATGAGGATAAACTACCTAAACTCGGCTGAAATTTTTTTTTTTTATTGTTATGTCTTCAATTTATTCAGGATTCAAATTATTATGGATGCCCTCATTTTTTGGGGTAGCAGGAACTGATCACTCTAATGTTGTAATCTCTCCTCAGGATGAGATCCCGGATTGCAATAGGTCAGCTCACTTGGAGATAATTCAAGTGGATTCTCAATTATTTTCTGTTAATATTACTTTGGAGTGCAAATATGTTATGGACTTTTCTATATGTTTATTGGATTTACCCGGTTTTTCTATTAAATTTAAGAACTGTGAAAAAGGCAAAATGGGGCAAATTAGGTTGGATAAAAATTGGAAGGGTATGTTTTGTGACCTCCAGCAAGAGGTTAAACTGCAATTATCTCCTTCTATTTTGGACCTCCAGCAAGAGGGTAAACTGCGAAAATCTTATCAAAATCCAATAAAAAATCTCAGTATAATTAAAACACAAAAAAATAATTTTTGTGAAAATTCAATTCCGGTTCTCCAGCAAGAGGTTAAACTGCCAACTTTCTTTACGGGTGATTTACTGTTGGATAAGGGAAGCAAAGGTGTTGGAAAATCTGTTTATAAATTAGAGGAGGGAAAGGAGAAAAGGGTAAAATTTAAAAATGAAATAAAATATTTTTCTAATTTTTCTTATTCTGATTCTGGCGATGAACAAGATTCATTTGATGAAAGTTTTAATGGCAAAACAAAAGAAAATGTTTTACCTCAAGTTAATTTAGATGTGGACGCAGCCAAATATAAGAAGGTAGCAAATAAAGTTTGACCTATTAATGAACCTCTACCTGCTGAATTAAATCCACCTTTGAGAAGACCAAGGTTATCAAGAGATCCTTATGAAAGTCCCATGGTAAAGAATCCGCCTGAATTTTCTGAGACGTCAAGAATCACTTTTGAGAGACTGGGTGTTGTTAATTTTGGACCTGATGGTTGGTTGTCTGGAGAAGAGAAGAAGTTGTTGTTGGATGTGATGGTCAAGCGAGAGAAGGCCATTGCTTTTGTAGAAGAGGAGAGGGGTGTGTTGAAGCATTCCTATGGGGAGCCTTACAAGATTCCTGTGGTATGTCATGAACCGTGGCAGCAGAAACCGATTCCTATTCCGGCTGCATTGAAAGAAGCTTATATCGAAGTTGTCAGAGAACGGATATGCACTGGACTGTATGAGCAATCAACGTCAAGTTATTCTAGTCCGGTATTTTGTATCAAGAAACCAAATGGCAAGCTTAGAGTTGTTCATGATCTTAGGGAATTAAATAGGGTTACAATAAAGGATGCTGGGATACCACCTAGTGCTGAGGAGTTTGTTGAAGCGCTTGCAGGGAGAGTGTGTTATGGTTTGGGAGATATTATGGGTGGATATGCTGAGAGAGAGTTACATCCAGACTCAAGGCCTCTAACTACATTCGATACGCCACTTGGACGTTTACAGTTAACAAGATTACCTCAAGGAGCAACAAATTCGGTTGCAGTTTATCAAGCTCAGATGGCTTGGATCCTTCAAGATGAAATTCCACAATATGCTGGAATCTTTATAGATGATGGAGGAATTAAGGGACCAACAACCGACTATGATAACCAGGTTTTGGAAGAGAATCCCGGGATACGCAAATTCATTTGGGATTTTGCAATTACTTTAGAAAGAATCTTGTTTCGAATTGAAGAGGCTGGTTTAACTATTTCAGGTTCAAAATTTTCATGTTGTGTGCCAGCCTTAGAAATATTAGGCCATGTGGTATGTAGAGAGGGTAGGATTATGTCCAAGAAGAAAGTTAACAAAATTCAGTCCTGGCCAAGACCCAAGAATACGACCGAAGTTAGAGGGTTTTTAGGCGTTTGCATATATGTTAGAATGTTTATTAAGGACTTTTCTTCATTGGCAGCTCCATTGAGACGGTTAACGAGAAAGGATGCAGACTGGGAGTGGGATGAAGAGTGTGAGAAGGCGTTTGTGAAGTTGAAGGAGGTTGTGGGGAAAGATTTAGTCCTGCACAAGTTGGATTATGGAAAAGATTCTGGCAGAATTTATTTAGCAGTTGATTCAAGTCAGGTTGCAGCTGGGGCGGTTTTGTCTCAGATGGATAAAGCTGGTTACATCAGGCCAGTTAGGTATGAATCTGTAGTATTTACTGAGGCCGAATCAAGATATTCTCAACCAAAATTGGAATTATGTGGTGTGGCGAAAATACTGAAGAAACTTCAGCAAATTTTGTGGGGGCAACATTTTGAGTTGCAAGTGGATGCGAAATCGTTAATCCAGATGATTAATTCCCCAAGTTTACCGAACGCACCCATGACGAGATGGGTAGCTTTTATTCAACATTTTTCGTTCGATTTAGTTCATAAGCCTGGCAAAACTTTTACTATGCCAGATGGTTTATCAAGGAGACCACCCACTGAAGAAGATTCAGACTCAGAAGAGTTTGATGAAGATATACCTATTATCAAAGCCAGCACTAAAGGAGCTGAAGACTTTCCATACCTCCCCCATGAGGTTAAACTGGCAGGACTATTGTGTTTAGATTATGGTGTTGATGACCTCCACCAAGAGGATAAACTGGAAAATAGTTTTTATGTTAATAAAGGTGTTGGAAAAGGTGTAGATAAATTCGGAAGAGAGGAGGTAGAAGAGGATGTGGTGTATGTAGAGGAAGATGGATTGGTAGTGTGGGATAGTAGTAATTTAAGGAATGGTGTATATGTTGGAGAATTAGAGAATTTAAATAAAAAGATGGATAAAGAGAAAGAGTTATTTTCAAATACGGTTTATGAAGGATCCAAAGGTTCAGAAGAGAAACGTCGACATAGCTCGATTAAAGATTTATTTAGGGGTCAACAATTATTGGCTCATTCATGTGCAGGTGATATTGGTGATAGAGAAGTCCCTATTGATGTTATATTAATCGATTTTCAAGATGAAGTCTGGGGTCAGACTGGTTTTTATTTTTTGTTAGTCAAATATTTGTTGACTTTAGAGAGGCCAGAAGATTGTGAAGACGATGAATGGTTGGCTATCAAGAGGAAGTCATCTACGTTTTACCTATCTGGTCGACGTTTAATGAGGAGAAAGTATCCAAATCCTCAAGTAGTTATAACTCAAAAGAAGGGGCAAGAATTAGTTTTGAAATCACTGCATGAAGATCTCGGGCATAGAGGCGTTGGGGAAACGTTTAGAAGAAATTCTGATTGATTTTGGTGGCCTGGCATGAAGATGGCTGTTAAACAGTGGGTTCAGTCATGCGAAGAATGTCAAAGACAAAGTTATTTAAGGCCAAAAGAACCTGGACGCGCGACCGGTGAATATACGCTCTTTGGAAGAGTTAGTTTAGATGCCGTTCATATAAAAGAGGGACGGTATAAATATTTAATTGTGGCCAGAGATGATTTATCTGGTTGGGTAGAGGCAGCGCCTCTTTTTAATTTAACTGCCAAAAATGTGGCAGAATTTTTTTTGAATAATTGGGTATATAGGTATGGGGTGATGAAGTTGGTAACGGTAGATGGAGGTCCTGAATTTGGGACAGGGTTTAAAGAGGCTGTATTGAAAGTTGGATCAAAGGTTAGGGTAGCAACCCCATATTATCCTGAAGCTGAAGGCATGGTTGAAAGAGGGCATCAAGTTATTAAGGATGCTTTAGTTAAAATGTGTGGGACAAGTGCTGAAAAGTGGAGGCACTATTTACCTTTAGTTTTATTTGCTGATCGAATCACTGCCAAAAGGACGACCAGATTTTCACCTTATGAACTTGTTTTTGGACAGAAAGCAGCTTTACCGGTTGATTTAGAAGCTGAATCATATCTTGGAGTTGACTGGGACACGGTCAAAACTACTGAAGAATTATTGTGTGCAAGAATGATGCAGCTAGAAAAGAAAGAAGAATATTTAGAAAAGGCATATTCCCGGATGATGAAGATCCGAAATCAATCAGTCAGATATTGGGATGAGCAGTTGGCACATCGATTAAGGAAACCTTTGAACCCAGGAGATATGGTCTTGGTGTATAATAGGAGTTTGGAAAGTCAGTGGGGAAAGATGTTTGCAGATAGGTGGAATGGACCGTATAAAATCAAGGAGCAAGTTTCCGGCGGTTCATATGTGCTAGAAGAGTTGGATGGAGTAGTATTGAAGAAGAGGGTAGCGGCCAATCAAGTGAAACGGTTCTATCCTAGAGGCACCAGGAGTGCCGAAGTCTAACTCCGAAATAAGGATAAACTACAATTTTAATGACTTTTATTAAATTTATAGCTCTGAAATGAGGATAAACTACAATTTTAATGACATTTATCAAATTTTATGGATTCCTCCGCAATGAGGATAAACTATGATATCGACAATATTTTATGACGACCTCCGCAACGAGGATAAACTATCTTCTTATTTTTATCAAAAATACTTTACTATAGTTACACTTCCTATGGGCGACGAAACTATGATGAAACTTAACGAAATTCAAGAAGACCATCTTTGAAATTTTCAAAAACTTAAAATTCTTAAAATATGGGTGAAGATAGTGTTGGAAAAATTTTAAAATTTATTGGAAGAAGTGTTCACAGGGGAACCTTCTTAACTAAATATTGGCAAGTGTGGGGGTAATTGATGGGCTGGCTGCTCTATACACAATTACCCCATAATGTTTGTTTCCAAAATTTTCCCTGTTTCTAGTTGAATCCTGGCTTTGTCTTTTAATTTTAGGAAGTCCACTAAGACTATAAACTAGAACGAATCAAGAGACACCGCTCTCAACGCCGGATTCAAGATTCTTTTTATTTTATTTTGTTTTTGATTTTTTTCATGTCAGATTGTGATTTATTTTCTTTAATATATATTATGAATTATTGTAAAGGTGATGCTCACTGGTGGTCTCTAATCATTTTTATAAATTGGAGGGAGCCCACCCAGTGATCATCATTATAAAAATTATCTTCTAAAACTTTCATTTATTTTCTTTTCTTTTCAATTTCTCAAAATTGTGTAACCACATCAAGTTGCACTTGGATGTGGGTATGATGTCAAGGGTACGGCTCATCAAATGGCCGGGGGGCATCTTTTAAAATTTTATTTTGAAACTTTTTTATTAATTTTTTTTATCTTTCTTTTCACATTCGTTTATCTTCTTTAAAAAAAAAATTATTAAATTTTAACTTTTATTTCAAAACTATCTTTTTTAAAAAATCTTTTATTTTATAAAAAAATAAAAATAAAAATAAAAATAAAAATAAAAATAAAAATAAAAATAAAAATAAAAATAAAAATAAAAATAAAAATAAAAATAAAAATAAAAATAAAAATAAAAATAAAAATAAAAATAAAATAAAATAAATAAATAAATAAATAAATAATAATAATAAAAATAATAAATAAATAAATAAATAAAAAAAAATTAAAATTAAAATTAATTAATTAAATTAAAATTATTATTATATTTCTTAGTATTATTTTTCAGTCATCATTCTTTTTAGTTTATTCATATAGTTTAGACAGGAAACAGGGCCTAGGGGAACTCAATACCTATGGGATTTTACTTCAAGACAACTGTTAGTCCTCCAAGACTTTAAACTGGCTACTGTTCAAAACGTTCTTTAAGGTTTTTTTTTTACACGTATTTTGGATCTGTTTAGTCCTCCAAGACTTTAAACTGGCTACTTTTCAAGACGTTCTTTAAGGTTTTTTTTATACGTATTTTGGATCTGTTAGTCCTCCAAGACTTTAAACTGGCTACTTTTCAAGACGTTCTTTAAGGTTTTTTATAAGTATTTTGGATCTTTTAGTCCTCCAAGACTTTAAACTGGCTACTGTTCAAGACTTTCATTAAGGATAATTTTCTTTATATTGACATATGTTTAGTCCTCCAAGACTTTAAACTGGCTACTGTTCAAGACTTTCATTAAGGATAATTTTCTTTATCTTGACATCTGTTAGTCCTCCAAGACTTTAAACTGGCTACTGTTCAAGACGTTCTTTAAGGTTTTTTTTACGTATTTTGGATCTGTCAGTCCTCCAAGACTTTAAACTGGCTACTGTTCAAGACGTTCTTAAAGGTTTTTTATACATATTTTGGATCTTTTAGTCCTCCAAGACTTTAAACTGGCTACTGTTCAAGACTTTCCTTAAGGTTTTATACAAATTTTGGAGCTGTTAGTCCTCCAAGACTTTAAACTGGCTAATTTTCAAGACTGTCATTAAAGATTTTATATTGGAGCTGTTAGTACTTCAAGACTTTAAACTGAATTTGTAGGATAATCAAGATTTTATGGATATTTTTAATGACGTATTTCTTTTATATAAATCAAATGTTAGGTCCACCAAGACCTTAAACTGGACAGTTATCAAGCTGTTGGGTCCACCATGACCTTAAACTGGATTTCTTATTTATCAAATGTTTGGTCCACCATGACTTTAAACTGGTAGTTCATTCATTGTTTAGTCCACTATGACTTTAAACTGGAAGATTAATATCTGCAGGATAATTCAACATTCATTGGACCACTATGGCCTTATACTGGATTACTTGTCGATCAAATGTTTGGTCCACTATGACATTAAACTGGATTATCAAATTTATTCAATCTTTGGTCAAGCCTAGGCCTTACTTAGGAATTTATCAAGTTATTTATGCACCTAAACGATCTTTGGTCCACCAAGACCATAAACTGGCAATCGAATATATGTTTGGTCCACCAAGACTTTAAACTGGAAAGTCAATCTTGTTTGGATAACTTAATTCAATCTTTTAATTTATCACTGTCCACTAAGACTCTAAACTGGTTATTCAATTATTTCTGGAATTGGGTGCTGATAAGCTTTAGGAGGTTAAAATTTTAGGTGGTAATGATGCTAAAGAAAGCATAATGGTTAATTAGGTGAAATTTGTGGCGCTTTAACATGGTCTAAAGTTAATATTATTATTGGAAGCCTGGAAAAAGTATTTTATGGGTTTGCTGCATAGCAAAGTTTGAAAATTGTGATGAAGGAATCAGAAGTTAGGATGGTAGTTGGATTTTAGGGAATGATTTTTTTAGTGCCTCATAGTTAGGCCATTTTTTTTTGGTGTGAAGCTTGGAGGACCTTATGGCGAGATTGGAATCATAGAATTCAGCTCAGTGGGGGGCCCTATGAGGTTGGAATCAGGAGTATTTGGCTCATAGGAAGATCCACTCTCTCAATGCTGTGACAAGAAGGAAGACTGGTATATGAGAGTCTGAAGGGATTCAAACCTTGCTCTCAGTAGTGGAATCATCACAAGATTTATATTATTTTATTTTATGTTATATCAAGCCAGAGAAGAAGAAACAACGTTTTTATTATAAAGATTTAAAAGAAGACCAGCTAAAACAAATTTATCAAATTATTTTATTAGAAAAGATAATTCTTTTGGAATTTCTCAACCACTTATGCAAAGTTATAAGAATGGGGACATTCTCGATTGGAGGGAGGATGTGGTAGCCTAAAGTTTAGTACGGCACCTAAATATGTAAATGGAGTTATTACGGCGTGCAAGATTGGTGTTATTATTTTTTTTATATATAAAAGGGTTTTATTTAATTTATTTGAGTTTTAAATATGAAGAAATTGGTCACGAGCAAATGCCTACATGAAAACAATTTATTTTACGGAGAAAACTTATTTTTACGGTCTGAAAAAATTTATATGTATTAAGTCGAGTCACTCAAGAACCTTGGGAAATTTTCCCAGAATTTTTACTATTTTTCTTATATTTTTAAATGAATTTTAAAGTTTTATAGAAATATTTACGTTTTCAGAAATTACTTAACTTCGATGAATTTTCACGGGGTAATTAGAGCTTCGCAGACTACGAAAATTAGTTTGGTATGTAAAGGGGAAGTAGCTCTATTATTTGTAATTTTTCTAGATTTTTTATTATAGTTTTAAGGTTCTAATTGAGTCCGGAAGTCCGGACGGACTCCGTTTCGACTCCGTTTGGACTCCGCTTCGACTCCGTACGGACTCCGCTTCGGCTCCGTACGGACTCCGTACGGGCTCCGGATTGACTCTGGAAGAGCTCTGGAGGGGAAAACTTAGGCACGTGACTAGGAATACTTAAGCGCTTCTCAAACTCAAAATTGAGAAGGGGGATACATCATACAGCTTAATCATTGACCACCACGGTCTCATTTTTTATTACTCAACAAATTAAATAAATTGTAATACCCTTATAACTTTATATTTTATATATAACATTTTAGAAATACTACTCAACAATTTAAATCACACTTCAATCAGGGTATCTTTAGAAAGGTCTTCATTACTGGGACTTGATTATTGCTGTCTCATAAAAATTCAAATCATTATAAAAACATAAAAGTCAATCTTTACAGATCTTTCACTGGTACACCTTAATTGTTGTATCAGTATTTCTTTCTCAACAGCCACTTTCATTAAATCTCAATAAGCGTTAAATATTTTAGAGTTTCATTATTTTTATCAATCAGATCCAAGTAGACTGGGTAGCTTAGTGATTTAGAATTCCCATTTTGTTATTTTTATTGGAAGGACGGGGTTTTCAGCTAAATCCACACATCTCCTCCGGATTCTGCTTTCAGAAAGGCGACTGTAAGAGTTTACCTTACCATAGCGTAGTAAAAGTTTTACCTGGTTTGTGTACCAGGTCAAAAGAAAAATGTTGAATAAATGCCACCCACCTAGTCATTGGAGCATTTGGAAGACTAGGTGTATTGATCATGTGAACCAAAGATTTTGCATCCACCTGCAGCTCAAAATGCTACCCCCACAAAACCGTCTGTAGCTTCTTTAAAATTTTAGCTACGCCACACAATTCCAAATTAGGTTGAGAATACCTAGATTCCACCTCATTAAACACCACAGACTCATACCTTACTGGCCTGGCCCTCTTAGTCTTATCCTCCTCAGACAAAACGGCACCAGCAGCAATATAGCTTGAGTCCACTGCCAGATAAATCTTTCCAGCACCAACACCATAATCCAACTTGTGAAGAATTATATCTTCACCAACAACCTTTTTCAGCTTCTGAAAAGCCTCTTCACACTCTTCAGTCCATTCCCAATCTGCATCTTTTCTGGTCAACCTTCTTAAAGGTGAAGCCAACAAAGAAAAATCATTAATGAAAATCCTGACCTATACACATACACCCAAAAATCCTCTGACTTCAGTAGTATTTTTAGGACTTGGCCATGCCTGAATTTTATTAATCTTCTTCTTCGCCATAATCCTTCCCTCTTTACATACCACATGACCCAGAATTTCCAAATCAGGAACACAACAACAGAATTTTGACCCTGAAATGGTCAAACGAGCCTCTTCAATCCTGAACAACATTTTGTTATTTTATTGGAAGGACGGGGTTTTCAGCTAAATCCACATATCTCCTCCGGATTCTGCTTACAGCAAGGCGACTGTAAGAGTTTACCTTACCATATCGTGAATATAGTCAGGTTTAATTACCAAGTGTGTGTTTTTGTAATCTCTGTTTCAATTTTATATTTTGGGAATGGATCCTACTGCGACTACATCTTGGGGATGCCAGGAGAGGGTTAAATCACCCAATTCTTCGGCATTGTTTCCAAAGACGGTAACTACAATCATTAGGTGTAAAGATGAAAGCTTGCATTTTGCGTGCATTAATACCAAGAAGTTTTTACGCAGGGTTGAATAGGCAGCTGAAGTTCATGGAGCGACTGAATACGACATGGTGTGTCAAGTACTATTTTTCGAAACTAATGATTGCAAAGACGATTTTGAGGATTTAAAAGGGCATGAAGAGCGAGATTGGCCAGCGCTAAAAGAACAGATGCTCAAGAGATGGCCAAAGGTTACCGAGGAAACTAGGTACACAATGAAGGACCTGGATATCTTGGTAAAAAGAGTCAAAGCTAAAGGGGGTGTTTGAGACCCTAAGGAATTTAAAAGTTTCAAGGAAGACTTCGACCAAATAGTGGAATATTTAGATAGTAATGAAGACTTTAGTGATGCTAATGCGTCTTTACCTTGGTTTTGTGAAGCTTTAGCACCAGAAGTTGAAGACTGGGTAAAAAGGCGCTTGGATAAAGAAGGAAAGCTGGTTAAAAAAAGGGACGGAAATTATAAGTAACCTGGATTAGAAGAAGTAGAAACGGCGGTGGAAGCTGAAATGAAGTTGCGTCAAGTTGAGCGTTGCGCAGCTAGGGTTGCTTTGGATAATGAGGAGATGAATGAAGATGCGTCTGGTGTACAATTGCCTCCTCAGATGTCGTCACCTAAAGATAAAGTTTTCACTAAGGAGCCAGATTCAGCTATGGCAAGGATTGATGAGTTGGAGAAAAAGATAATTGAAGCGGCAAAGGTGAAGGAATTGTTTAGGCCAAAGAGTTCTCCTCAACCTTCCCATTTTTCTGCTATGGTGTGCTATTATTGTAATAAAGAGGGGCATACTAGGATGAGGTGTAATGCGCTTCAAAGGGATAAAGAGGAAAAGGTATTTTACGAGGACAGGACTACTCTTATATTGGAAGACGGCACTAAGCTAGTTAAAGACAAGGATCGAGGGATGCGAGCCATGGTCATCGATCATATTAATAAAAAGTCTATGGAAGGCAGGTCGAACAAGGGCAAAGAGCCTGAAATTAAAGAAAAAGGCAAGGATGCCAAGACAGTCAATTTTTTAGTTACTTGCGCAATGCTGGATTTTAAAGTAAAAGAGGGAGAAGTTGCAGCGCCACTCACTGCAGTGCATTTGGAGATGCTCGCAGCAAAGCACAAGAAAATGGCCCCACCTACAGTTGCTAGGCCAAGAAAGACTGGCGCTAGGTATGCGAATCCAGAAGATATGGAGGAAGTAGGATATACTACTAGAGAGAATACACCTGTGCCTATGGAGGATGTTGAAATGGAGGGTATGAAACCAGGAGTTTATGGCGTGGATCACCAGGTAGAAGATCAAACAGCAATGTTGGAGGAGTCAGAGGTAGTACAGCAAAGAGTGGTACTTGCTGAAGGAATGCCAGGAGAAAGGCACAATACTCCAAAGAACCTACCTGGAAGAGCAAAACCTGGTGCGAAGGCAACTCAACCTAAATGGAGAATTCAGAGCCTGGCTCACTCTGATTTTCCTAAAGCGGCAGAGGATTTAGTTGCGCAATGTTTGAAGACTACAGTCTCTGTTCCATTGGGGATGCTGACAGCAGTAGCACCGGATGTAGCAAATAGAATTGTGGATAAGTGTAGGAAGAAAAGGATTGCTAATTGCGCTGAGTTTGATTTTGAACAGCAGACATTTCAGCCAATTATTGGAATACCTAGGGCTCCACATTATGCAGGACCCTTAGGGTATTTAACGGTTACTGTAAATGGTAAGCAAATTAAAGCGTTAGTGGATACAGGTTCACAAATCAATGTGGTGTCAGTGGATGATACAGTGGAGTTAGGTCTTCCTGTTAAAGACAGTGAAGGAACTGTTGCAGGAATTGGTGGAGGTAGGTTACCTGTTATAGGTGTAGAAGAATATGTACGCACTAGAGTTTCAGGAGCAACGAATAATATACATTTTTATGTTCCAATGGGTGTAGTAAAACCAGTTTTAGGCACGCCATTTTTAATGGATTATTATGCAATTATAGATTATTGTTTGAATAATACTATTGGAATAAGGATTATGGGTGATGATGTTGTTCCAGTAACAGCGGTCTTAGTAGCGCCCAAGGATGGTGGCTGGGAAACTAAGTACTCTGGAGCTGCGTGGTTAGAGAAAGATAGAGAATTTTATGAGGAAGTCTCAGATGACAAGATAGGGCGAACGCCAGGAAGGCACCAACATTTTCATTAGGGACTGGCATTTTAGGTGTTACTATCTCCCAGGATGAGAGGAACCCGGATAGTGACCAGTCAGTCCAACATGAAGGGATACGTAAAGCGGTACTTCATAGGTGTCTTGGGAATATTACTGTAGAATGTATTATACCTAAGATTTTAAATTTCTTTGATTACGGATATTGTTATAGTTATATTAAAAAGAAAAGACAAAAATAGGATTTAGGTGCAATCCATAGTTATATTAAAAAGGGTTTTATTTTAATTAATGAAGAAAGCAGCAAGAGCTGTTTTACATCAAAGTATAAACCAGTAGCTGTTAAGGTTAAACCAGTGAATGTAGCAATGCCTGATTTGAATCCTCCTTTGCAGAGGCAAGCGCTGTCTTGGAATCCTTATGATACCCCTTTAACGAAGTTTCTGCCTGATTTTGCGCCTACTGGTAAGATTACAATGGAAAGGCTTCAGATGGTAAATTTTGGACTAGAGGATTGGTTATGGCAGGAAGAAAAGAAGTTTTTGTTACATGTTATGGTTCTTAGGGAAAATGCTATTGCGTTTTCAGAAGAGGAAAGAGGTTTGTTAAAACACTCTTATGGTAAACCTTATATTGTTCCAGTTATACCTCATGTGCCGTGGAAGAAGAAGGCTTTTCCAATACTAGCGGCCATAAGAGAAGAGTATACGGAATTAATTAGGGGAAGGTTAAAGTCTGGCTTTTATGAACAGTCTATGTCTAGTTATTAAAGTCCAGTGTTTTGCGTTGTTAAACATAATGGTAAATTAAGGGTTGTTCATGATCTTAGGGAAATGAGCAAGGTTACAGTAAAGGACCCAGGGATGCCACCAACGCCAGAGGAGTTTGTAGATTCTTTTGCACGATGCGCATGTTATGGATTAGGTGATATTATGGGAGGATACAATGAGCGCGAATTGGACAAATCATCCAGACCCATGACAGCGTTTGAAACACCACTGGGGCGCTTCAGGTTGACAAGGTTACCGCAAGGCGCAACGAATTCTGTGGCGGTATACAAAGCACAGATGATGTGGATATTTCAGGATGAAATTCCAGAACATGTGGGAATTTTCATTGATGATGGCGGTATAAAAGGACCAGCCAGTGATAACAATGGGGAAGTGTTAGAAGAGAATCTGAGTTTTAGAAATTTTGTTTGGGAATATGTGATTACTCTGGAAAGGGTGCTATTTAGGATAGAGAAGGCAGGATTAACGATTTCTGGGTCCAAATTTGCTTGTTGTGTTCCAGCGCTAGATATAGTGTGACATGTGGTATGCAAGGAAGGGAGAATCGTTGCTGAGAAAAAGAGGAATAAGGTACTTACGTGGCTGAGACCAAGAAATACTAAGGAAGTTAGAGGGTTTTTAGGCATCTGTACCTATGTAAGAATGTTTATTTGAGATTTTGCTTTGTTGACTTCACCTTTACGGTGCTAAACAAGAAAAGATGTTGTATGGGATTGGAGGAGGAATGCAAGGAGTCATTCAAGTTATTGAAAAGGATTGTAGGGAAAGACATTCTTTTGAAGAAATTGGAGTATGAACCAGGCTCTGGGAAAATAACTTTAGCGGTACATTCCAGTGTGTCAGTGGTGGGCGCAGTTTTGATGCAGGAGGATGAGGAAGGTAATGATAGACCTGTCCTTTATGAGTCTAAGACTTTTACCAAAGTGGAGTCCAGGTACTCTCAGTTAAATTTGGAGTTATGTGGAGTAGCGAAGATTCTTAAGAAGCTACAATGGATGCTTTGGGGGCAGCATTTTGAGCTGAAGGTTGATGCGCTATTGTTGGTGAAAATGATTAGTAGCCCGAGTTTACCAGATGTGCCTATGACAAGGTGGGTAGCACATATTAAATTTTTTTCTTTTGATTTAGTCCATAAACCGGGAAAATCGTTCACTATTCCAGATTCATTGTCAAGAAGACAGCTGTGTGAAGAAGACTTGGAAGTGGAAGAATTGGAAGAAGATAAAAAATGGGTAAATGGGATAGATTATTGTTATGAAAGATTTAACAGTAACGTCCGCGATGACAATAAACTAGCAGGCAGTATTTTCTGTGATGAAAATAAACTAGTAATGCAGAAGGTCCGTAAAGACATAAAAATGGATATTGACAATGATGTTTGTAGCAAGGGTAGTCTGAAACTGGATTTAGGGGATGCTGAAGCTAATGTAGCAAAAAGAAGTGCGCAAGGAAAGGTAGTGGAAGAGTCAGATGATGAAGATGATTCAAGGGGAAGTCAAGACAGTAGTACTCATCTCGAAGAAGGGGAGTATTCTGAAGACGACACATCTACTGATGAAGGAGTAGAGTTGTTAAGGTTATATTTGGAAGGTAGTAGTTGACCAGATTTTTGCAATAAAAAGGGTTGGCCCAACATTAAGAAGCGCGCTAAAGGTTATTTTATTAAAAATGGGAAGTTATGGAAGAATCAAGCTTCGTCTCCTCAGTTAGTTGTTCAAATTAGGGAAGGGAAGGGAAGGAGAAGATACTCAGGGAGCTACATGAGAATTTAGTACATAGAGGTCAAGATGAGACGTATCACAGAGTTAGGGAAAGATTATGGTGTCCCAATATGAAAAATGAAGTAAGAGATTGGGTTAAATATTGTCCTGAATGTCAGCGCAGGAGTTACAGAAAGCCAAAAGAGAAAGGAAGAGCGACGGGCGAAGATACTGTTTTTGGTAGGGTCAGTTTAGATGCAGTTCATATAAAAGAAGGACGCTTTAAATACTTGGTAGTAGCCAGGGATGATCTATCAGGATGGATTGAAGCAGCGCCATTGGTAAATCTCAAGGCAAGTAATGTAGCTGAATTTTTGAAGAAAATATGGATTTACAGGTATGGGGTAATGAAGATGGTAACCGTAGATGGTGGCGCTGAATTTTCTGGAGAATTCCAAGAGGTAGTAAAAGGTATTGGCGCAAAGTTAAGAGTTGCAACACCATATTATCCTGAAGCAGAGGGAATGGTAGAAAGAGGGCATCAAGTTATAATAGATGTGCTAGTTAAACTATGTGGAAATAATGGGGCAAAATGGAAGAACTATTTGCCATTAGTTTTGTTTGCGGACAGGATTTCAGTTAAAAGGACAACAGGGTTTTTACCGTATGAACTGATTTTTGGTCAAAGGGGGGTATTACCTATTGATCTGGAGGCTGGAGTATTTCTAGGATGTGACTGGGATCAAGTGCGCCTGACTGAAGATTTAACTCTAGCGAGGGTAGCACAGCTTGAAAGAAAGGAAAAGTTTGTGGAGAAGGCATATGATAGAATGATGCAGATCCATGACAAGTCAGTTAAATATTGGGATGAGCATTTAGCACATAGGTTAAGGAGGCCATTGAACCCAGGGGATTTGGTTTTGGTTTATAATAGAAGTTTAGAAAGCCAATGGGGCAAGATGTTTTCTGACAGATGGAACGGTCCATATAGGATAAGAAAGCAGATAACTGGAGGGTCTTATTTGCTGGAGGAATTGGATGGTACTGAGTGGAAGCAACATGTGGCTGCAGATCAGATCAAAAGATTCTACCCAAGGGGTGTTGCAGCGATACAAGATAACCTCCGGAATGAGGAAAAACTACCAGAATAATACCTCCTGGAAGAGGTTAAACTAACAAGTTATTTTAAGTTTTGTTTTTCTAAGAGGTCTCACAGGAGGATTTGACACAGTTGTGATGGATAGAGGGCGCTTACTGGAAGTTAGGCGGACTATGGCTGAACAGGCAACTGGCACAAGCGCTTAGATGAGGGTGTAGAGGAAAATGAAATCTTATATTTTCATTGTTCGAGGGGACATGCCAAAATAGGTAATTGGATTCAAGGAGATGTGTATCATGTAAATGCAAAAGACGCTGGGGATTTAGCTAATGGGTTAACTAACCAGGAGTGGAATAGTGATTTATAGATGAGGCGCTCTACAGTTCAATTCTTATTTTACATGGTATATTGCTGTATTGCAGTAAAGGCAATAAAGTTTTTATGATATGAAGGTTTATTTATGAATTTTTTAGGGTTTACAGTCTTTTAAAGAAAGTAGAGGGAGAAAAGTTAGGCGCTCTAAAGTATGAAAGACAGGTGTAATAAAATAGCGCCATGTCTAAAAAGATTATGTGAAAGCATAGCATGAAAAATACACGAAGACTATGTACGGGGAGAATGGACAGAGGAGGCTCATAAGGTAAAGCGCTAGTGGGCTATTCAGCATCAGAGTGAAAGCTAATTGGATATCCTTTCCAGTCTTCAGGCATGATGAAGCAGAAGGGGGCTGAGTGTGCACAAACTGTCGAATTGCGTCCACAATTTGGCGGTAGTTTCAGTGTTAGGATTGGTAATTCTAGTATTCATTATAAGAAAAGAGGACGACAAATAAGAAAAGAAGAGGATGATAGATAAGAGAAGAGGACAGAAGATGGAGGAAGAAAATTCTGTGAGACGCAGGTATTTATGGGCTCCTGGGGACAGTCGCAAGTAGAGGGAGGATGTGGTACGCGCCTCGCAGGTAGCATAATTTTAGACCAATCAGTGCACGTAGTCCAGGAAGGACAAAGGGAGTTAGCGCAGTGGGTAGCACTAAAATATAATATGTATTTGTGTGTTTCAAAGAACAAAGGAAATGGAAGCACGGAAAAGGATTAAGGGTTGGTGCTCTGATTTTGCAGCAAGATATGCCGCACAATAGGGAATTGTGTGTTATTGATTTAGGACCGTAAAGCGCTAAACAATATGGATTTGGACTTTCAAATAATTATGTGTTACGCATTAAGAAAAGAGGTATGACTTGAGGATGACTCAAGTGCATAGTATACTGCACTGCAGCTAGTTGGGTAACTTACTGAAACAGGTAATGAGGGAGGCTAACTAGTTAAGCAAATTGTCAAGACTATGAACCTAGAATTAAAGAAAGGAGAGTGGGAACTCAATCGCAAAACTACCCAAGAGTCAAGGCCGCTAGGATCAGCGTTAGAGTGGGTCAAAACTGAAAATAGCACTGAAACAAAAATAAAGGTAGAGTCAAAAACACATATGTGGAGTATGAGTGAAACAAGTTAATACTAGCGTTAGTAATCATAGGGTATGTTTAAGGTGCCGTAGTTATTACAAGTGGTGTATGTAGTTACTAATAGATTAGCTATTGTTTTACTAATATGGTGCTAGAGCCAGCGCTGAAGATCCACTAGCAAACTGTGTCTTGAGTACTGGAAAAATATAAAAGGGAGGACTATTCAATAGAGATAGGGAGTTTTAGAGAGATAGAGAGAAGAGATATATTTATATAAGTAAAATAGAATAGTGAATTAGAGATATTTTCTGAGTCTTTTATCATTCGTGCGTCTGTGTGTAGATTTCATATAGCATAGTGAAAGAGTGCAACATAGAGAGAATATATAGATTTAGTAGGATTGACTATTATTAGAGCTATTTTATAGCTATAATAAGGCATATTCAAAGAGAGGGCTTCAAGAGGGAGTAGCTGTGGATATTAGCACTTATTAAGAATAGAAATATCCAGATAGTAATACTTGTTTTCCTGATCTCTAAGACTCATCTCTCATCTTATAAACTTTCTAATCAAATATTAGTGTTACACATTATTGTGCTGTCTTTAAAATAAGAGTTTCAGGCCCTTCTTTTTAGAAATTGAAGAGGAGAACCAACCCATCTCGCATTGTGTCTACTTCTTAGTACTTTAGAACAGTCTACAATGTGATACTTGAACCAAAATTAGCTCAATCTTACCACTATTTAAGCCTAACTCCAAGAAATATGCAAAAAGAAATCTTGAAACAATTACATTCTATGGTTTTTTCAAATTAGCTGAGCTATTCAAACTATAAAATATCCTAACTTTAAACACACTTAATCTACATGTGCTCTAGTGCTAAAGTTGAGGCAATATTCCAAAAGGGGTATTTGTGGGTCTGAGTCTAATTAGGAGGTCTGGGAAGTAGGAACAGGAAAGAAGGATTATAAGGGTAGATTAATTAGTAATTTGGAACTCCGGTGGATTAAATGGGTCTGTGAGTAATATGGTGGCTGGTTGGTTAATGGGTCAGTGCAAGTAGGAATAGGATATTTAAAGGGTTTTACTTCCCTTGAAAATTCCTTAGAATTTAATTATAAAAAATATTTGTGATAGTAGTTGAACTTATAATAGGCTATTATTATATTTGTCCTTTTCTTTTCTTAATAATCAAACTCATTTAAAATTCTAAAATACTTAAATCTTCCTTTTGATTATTAAGTTACAACCCATTGTGAGATTACCACAATAGTTAGTGTCCCTACATTATACATTCATTATTCCTTGAAGAATATTAGGAACAATTCTTAGTTACTCATTTCTATCTTTGACTCACTTCCTGAAAGTAATCCTTTGTACTTTGAAGTTGTAATTTCCTTTATCCTTTTATCTCACTTATTTTGGGAACATCCTTGACCTTGTGCATAGGTTTTCTGGTGTGGCATTCCATATCTGGGTAGGCCAATTAGGTGAAAATTTAATTTAATATTGGTTGAAAGGAAATTATGGTGTTACTGGGTGTTACTTCGGTCATTATCAATATTTTTGGATTGATTTGTGGCATTTTTGAATGGTTATATAATGGTATTTTTATTTTTATTTGATGGTTTTATGGATTTGGAAATGGTTTCACTGGATTTTGGGGAGGATTCTTGAACTTTGTGTATTTTCTGGGGCTCTTTTAGGTTTATTTTTGAAGATTAGTAGCAATTTTCTAGATTATCAGGCTGGATATTTGAAATTTCGGAAGGTGATTATTATCATTGAATAGCCCAGATATTTCTTTATCTTTTATGTCTTTTGGTTTTTCATCATATTTTACTGTTTTATTAGTGTTTCACTAGATTTAGTGACTTTCAGTATTATTGGTAGATATGGTGTGCTTATGGAATGGCAACTGAGCTCCAGTTCTTTGGTGCGCTCCGGTGTGCTCCGGTTTGCTTCAGTGATTTTCCAGTGCAAAAGCAAAGTGTACTGGAAAAATTCTTTCATTTTGGCTAAATTTGGTCAAGGTGGCAAAATTATCTCACTGTGGCAAATTTAGCTCAATCTTTAAAAAATATCTCATTATGGCAAAAAGAGCTCATTGTGGCAAAATTTTCTCACAATGGGTATGTCTGGTCACTGGGTTAAAGTTTGGTCACTGTGCCAAAGTTTAATCATGCCAAAGTTTGGTCACTGTGGAAAAATTTGGCTATTGTGGCAAAATTTGGTTAGAAATTTATTATGCTTATTAGAGCAATAGTTTATTGTAGATCCTATGCATGTAGGGTATTGTTGGAAAGTTCTGGAGCAGAAGAATCAGGAGGAGAAGAATCAGGAGGAGAAGAAGGGAATCTTAGTCTTCTACATAATTTTGTCTTTTTAGTTTTGATATTGAGGGTCTTTTTTGATAATTAACAATATTTTAACTTATAACAACAAGTATAATAAAAAATATTAACATATTGGGTTCCATTGGATAGCTTTCAACTGGGAGGACTTAAATTTTTTTATTTTCTTATAAAATTCATAAAATAAAATAATAATAAGGTAAACTCTTTGATTTTGGTTGGAAACTGGATAAACCTGGGGCAGTCCTTTAATAAGGCACCTTTGAACAGGTCAGTCCAAGGGTAGTTTCTGGGGTACTTAACTGTACTTTTCAGTCTCTGGGAAAAGTGTTGTGGCTTGTTTTTTTTTTTGTGACTAGTATAAGTTTAATCTGGTAATAGGTATTTTTGGGGGGTTTTAATCATTGAATGCACATAGATTTTTATTAAATATAGATTTTCATTGATTTCAAGGTTTTTCAATCATGATTTCATCTATTCCACTCTTCAAGTCAATCTTCAAGATTAGTTAATTAAATCTTACATTTACTTAGAGGGACATGGATTTATTTTTGTTTTTCCAACTCCCTTGGATTCAGCCTGCAGCAAGGTGACTATAGGAGTCTTTTAACACCGGTGAAAGTATAATTTAACTCTCTGTAGTTCTCATTCTTTGTACTGCTACAATTTTCAGGTGCTAAATCTAAATGGTTCCTGTTCAATGCACTCCTCCTCCCATTGGTGCTACTACTAGAGCTTGGGATGGAGATAGGCCATCTCATTACGTCCTGTTTCTTTCACTCACTCCCTCAAACTTCTTGATGTAAGAGAAGGAGAAAATTCAATTCAATCTGTAGAGGACATCCCTCAGGATTTTGAGGATTCCGCTGAAGAAGATGAAGGAAACAATACTATGCACAAGGCACAATCAGCCCCGGCTTCCAGACCTTCAGGCCAATCATCAAGCCCTGGCCCAAATGCTTCATTGGAAGACTTCATGAAACTCCTGGTTAAAACTCTCACTAATCCTGTCTCATATGAAGAATCTAAATTCAAAACTCCTTTGATAAAATCTCCAGAAAAGTTTGATGGAGAGCATCCTGACAGATTGTGTCCCTTCTTGAATACATGCAAGCTACTATACAACAATGACCCTCAAACCTTTAGTACGGATCACCCCTAATTCATTTATGCCTCTTCTTACTTATCTGGAAAGATGTCATGGTGTTTTGAGCCATATCTACTCATGCTTCCTTTGAGAAAACTTCACTTACTCATTTATAATTGGGAAAAGCTCAAGGATCAACTTTTTAAACTATTTGGTGATCCCAATGAAACTGAAAATGCAGATATAGAGCTTGATTTCCATTGCATGACCAATAATGGTAAAGCTTCTGAGCATATCTCAAATTTTAGGGCTTTACAAACTTAAGTTAGATGGAACAATGCTGCCCTAAAATATCATTTCAAAAAGGGACTTCCTTCAAGGGTTCTGGGCCAATTAATTCTTCACGGGAGAAAAATTGATATTTTGACAGAATTAATGAATAAGACTCTTGAACTTTACAGGGCGCATCTAGGACAAATTCAACAAAGGTGTCACACGCAAAAATCTCATGGTTCAAATTTCAAATGCCGGTCAAACAAACAATCATTCCTGACCAGCCCAATCAACCAAATCCAAACACAGTCACAAGTGAAAGGAAAATTTTAAACCTAAAAGCTTGACTCATGGCAATATCAGTAAGGTATTGGATCCAAAAGGGCAAATAAACAAAGCTGAAAGAAATAGACAGGCAGATAGTTGGTTATTTATGTATTTTGGGGGTAAACAAAAGTTGAAAAATTGTGCAAAATTGAAGGAAAGGGAAGGTGAAAAATTCAAAGTCAAAAAACTAGAGAATAGTTTACTTGTGTGCAATGCAAACTATTTCATTTCACCCAGTGCAGAGAAACTCCATGTCTTAAGGACTGGTGTTGCCATTAACCATTTGAGATTTATTTTTTTAAGTAGGATATACCCTTCAGATGTCCTATTGACAATGGAGCTTCAATTTCATTTATCAGTTTATCTTTTGCCAAAAAACTTAAGCTGAAATTTGCAGATACCAACCAAATTCCAATTTATTTGGTTGAATCAGAGGAACCCAAGTATTGGGTTAGTTAGAATGCTTTATTATTTTTCAACTTTCCAAATTTCGATTCCTTTGAGTTGGAATTTACAGTCTTGGATTCCCCAAGGATGGATAATAACATTCTTGGCCATGAGTTTTAACGCATTGGAATCCTGAAATGAATTGTTCAGAGTGATTGATCACCCCTTGTTCTAAGTATATTTTTGATTCTTCAATGCAGGTAAACAGGGAGTTAAAAAACCTGTCTGAGCCTACCTTTCTATAGGATATATCTCTGCCAGAATATTTTAAACCATCTGATTTTTCTCTAAATGAGCATTTGGATAACCTTTCTAGCTCGGTTACTTTACTCAAAGAGGTTTTCAAAAGCCTCAAAGTAAACAATTCTTGCTCTCTAAATTCAGGTCTACCCTTGACAGACTCCTTTGACAATGAAGAGGATAACCAAATCAATATTGAAGCAATTAAATCAACTCTACAGGAAGTATATCACAAATTCATTTATGTATTTTCAATTTGTAAGTCAGACAAGCTACTGACTCATCGACCTTACAATCATCAAATAGAGTTAGTAGGTACAGAACCTTTAATAGGTCCTTTCTACTCCCTATCAAAGTATGAATCTCAAGTTCTTTGAGATTACATTTCATAGAATGTGCCAAAGGTTTCATTTGAGCTAGTAAATCCACAACTAGCTCTCCAGCTCTTTTTGTTAAGAAAAAAGATGAAAGTCTAAGGTTGTGCTTTCATTATTGAAAACTCAACGCAGTGACTAAGAAGAATGCATATCCTGTTCCTCCTATGTCTTTACTTCTAACCTTGTTTAGTGGTGCTTATTAATTTTCTAAAATTAATATAAGAGGTGCATACAACCTTATATGTATTTCTGAAAGCCATGAGCCTTTAACAGCAATGTGCATTAGATTTGGTAGTTTTCAATATGTAGTTATGCCTTTTGGGTTATGTAACACACCATCAACTTTTCAAAATTCTGTCAATGATATCTTTCATGATTTTGTTGAATATTTTTTTGTCATCCATTTAGATGATATTTTAGTTTTCTCAAAAACCCTCAAGGAACATATTGAACATTTTAAACAGGTTCTCAATCGTCTTCAAGAGCATGGTCTCTTCACCAAGCACACTAAGTGCTAATTCCACCTAAAGTCTATTGACTTTCTAGGTTTTAAATTATCCACTGATGGCCTTGTCATGGATGATAGGAAAGTTAAAAAATATAGGAATTGCGGTAGCCAAAATCTGTAAAATCCTTGCAAGGGTTTTTATGTTTTGCAAATTTCTATAGAAGATTTATTTAAGATTACTCTAAAACTATTAAAAATCTCACATCTCTTCTTAGAAAAGATATTCCCTTTTTTCTCACTGATACCGCACTAAAGGAATTCCAAGCATTGAAATCTGCCTTCACCACAGCTCCAATTCTTTGACATTTTGATCCTTCTGCTTTGAAAATCTTCAAGAAAGATTCTAGTGATTATTCTATTCCAGGGAAAATATCCACATTAAATTCTGAAAAAAAATTGTTTCAACCTTATACGTTCAAATCACACAAATTGCTCCTAGCAGAGTTAAATTAAAAAATTCATGATAAAGAGTTACTTGCTATTATTCATTTTGTTAAAAAATGGCATAAAAATACTTTATGTCTTCAAATTCTTGACACTACATCAAGCCAGATGGGCTGAGTTCTTATCTGAATTTTCTTTTACTATTACCTATTGTCCTGGTAAAAATTGCATAGTTCCAGAAATATTGTCACATTGGGACAACATTTACCCAGAGCAGGGGGAGGCATTTGCTAACAAAAACCCAGCAAATGTCAAATCAATTTTCAAACAATAAATGTTAACTACTCATCAACTCAATACAATAAAAACCCAAATAATTCAAAATACACTATCCAAAATTCAAGAATCTCAAAAAAAAGATGATTATTGTGTGGGGATTAAATACAAAATACTCTTGAGGCAAGGGTACAAAATATTCAGTATCAAATCAGGTCTATTAGCCTTTGAAGGCTGAGTAGTCATCCCCAATGATAAGTATATAAAATAATGAATATTCAATAGTAGAAAGGATTCTCAGTTAGCTGGTTGTCATTGGGTTGAAAAAACCTACCAGTAAATAGCAAGGGATTTCTTCTGTCAAGGATTGACTAGAGAAATCAAGGCCTATCTTAAAGCCTGTTATGAATGTAACAGGAACAAGCTACCTCAACATAAGAAGTATGGGTTGCTTCAACCACATCAAAGTCCCTCCAAACCTTGGTAATTGATTTCAATGGATTTCATTTCTCAATTAACTCCATCAGATAAATTTGATAGTATATTAGTTATGGTGGATAGATTTTCCAAAATGTCAATTTTCATTAAAACTGTTACTACTGCAACAGCAGAGGAGTGAGGAAAATTCTTCCTAGAACAAATATTTTCTAAACATGGATTACCCAATGATAATATTTCACATAGGGGTTCTTTGTTTTTTTCAACTTTCTGGACTCAATTATGTCAACAATTAAATATTTTGAGGAATATTTATACTGCTTATCATCCTGTAACCAATGGACAAACAGAAAGAGCCAATAAAATCCTCTAACAATATCTTTGAATGTATGTTAATTATTAACAATACAATTGAAACACATGGTTACCATTGACCAGATTTGCTTAAAATAACTAGACACATTCTTTGACAAAACAATCTCCCTTTGAAACTATCTATAGTAAACATACTTGATTCAATATTATTCATGTAGGAATAAATCATCCTGCTGAACATTATCTTCAAAAAATTTCATGACTTCAAGGCAAACTTCAATCTAGCTTGGAAGCAGCAAATTGAAGGTATAAGGAATAGGCTAACAAATATCAACAATTTGCCTCACTCTTTAAACCAGGCAAAAAAGTATGGCTCCATGCAAAAAATATTCGAAAAACACAACCATCTAGGAAACTATCTGAGAAGTGCTTGGATCCTTTTGATACTGATTCTAAATCTCAAGAAGTGCATTTTGACTCAAGCTACCTCCAAAGTGGCAATTAATTCATCCTGTTTTTCATGTATCTCTCTTGGAACTGGCTTGAGAAATATACCTGGGCAAGAACCAACCTCCTCTGGAACCAGTCAAAGTAGAAGGTCATCTAGAGTTGAAAGTAAGCCAGATTCTTGATTCAAGAAGGCACAAAGGGAAATTTAAATAACTTGTGGAATGGGAAGGATACCTTGATGATACTAATTAAACATCCTGGAAACCAGCCACTAAAATTTCTAGTGCTCCTGAACTTATCAAATCTTTTCACTTAAAATATCCTTCAAAACCTAAACATTAAATTTTTTTGTTCTTTTTTTCTCTTTTATGTTTCTTTTCTGTTTCTTTTCAGTTTATTTTTAGTTTCTTTTCAGTTTCTTTTCAGTTTCTTTTCAGTTTCTTTTCAGTTTCCTTTCAGTTTCCTTTCAGTTTCATTTCAGTTTCATTTCAGTTTCATTTCTGTTTCTTTTCAGTTTCAGCTTCAGTTTCTTTTCTGTTTCTTTTCTGTTTCTTTTCAGTTTCTTTTCTGTTTATTTTCAGTTTCTATTCAGTTTATTTTTAGTTTCTTTTCAGTTTCTTTTCAGTTTCTTTTCAGTTTCCTTTCAGTTTCCTTTCAGTTTCATTTCAGTTTCATTTCAGTTTCATTTCAGTTTCATTTCAGTTTCATTTCAGTTTCATTTCTGTTTCTTTTCAGTTTCAGCTTCAGTTTCTTTTCAGTTTCTTTTCTGTTTCTTTTCTGTTTCTTTTCTGTTTCTTTTCAGTTTCTTTTCAGTTTCTTTTCTGTTTATTTTCAGTTTATTTTCAGCTTCTTTTCAGTTTCTTTTCAGTTTCTTTTCTGTTTCTTTTCTGTTTCTTTTCTGTTTCTTTTCTGTTTCTTTTCTGTTTCTTTTCTGTTTCTTTTCTGTTTCTTTTCTTTTTCTTTTCTTTTTCTTTTCTGTTTCTTTTCTTTTTCTTTTTCTTTTCTGTTTCTTTTCTGTTTCTTTTCTGTTTCATTTCTGTTTCTTTTCTGTTTCTTTTCTGTTTCTTTTCTGTTTCTATTCTGTTTCTTTTCTGTTTCTTTTATGTTTCTTTTCTGTTTCTTTTATGTTTCTTTTTTGTTTCTTTTCTGTTTCTTTTCTGTTTCTTTTCTGTTTCTTTTCTGTTTCTTTTCTGTTTCTTTTCTGTTTCTTTTCTGTTTCTTTTCTGTTTCTTTTCTGTTTCTTTTCTGTTTCTTTTCTGTTTCTTTTCTGTTTCTTTTCTGTTTCTTTTCTGTTTCTTTTCTGTTTCTTTTCTGTTTCTTTTCTGTTTCTTTTCTGTTTCTTTTCTGTTTCTTTTCTGTTTCTTTTCTGTTTCTATTCTGTTTCTTTTATGTTTCTTTTATGTTTCTTTTCTGTTTCTTTTCTGTTTCTTTTCTGTTTCTTTTCTGTTTCTTTTCTGTTTCTTTTCTGTTTCTTTTCTGTTTCTTTTCTGTTTCTTTTCTGTTTCTTTTCTGTTTCTTTTCTGTTTCTTTTCTGTTTCTTTTCTGTTTCTTTTCTGTTTCTTTTCTGTTTCTTTTCTGTTTCTTTTCTGTTTCTTTTCTGTTTCTTTTCTGTTTCTTTTCTGTTTCTTTTCTGTTTCTTTTCTGTTTCTTTTCTGTTTCTTTTCTGTTTCTTTTCTGTTTCTTTTCTGTTTCTTTTCTGTTTCTTTTCTGTTTCTTTTCTGTTTCTTTTCTGTTTCTTTTCTGTTTCTTTTCTGTTTCTTTTCTGTTTCTTTTCTGTTTCTTTTCTGTTTCTTTTCTGTTTCTTTTCTGTTTCTTTTCTGTTTCTTTTCTGTTTCTTTTCTGTTTCTTTTCTGTTTCTTTTCTGTTTCTTTTCTGTTTCTTTTCTGTTTCTTTTCTGTTTCTTTTCTGTTTCTTTTCTGTTTCTTTTCTGTTTCTTTTCTGTTTCTTTTCTGTTTCTTTTCTGTTTCTTTTCTGTTTCTTTTCTGTTTCTTTTCTGTTTCTTTTCTGTTTCTTTCCTGTTTCTTTTCTGTTTCTTTTCTGTTTCTTTTCTGTTTCTTTTCTGTTTCTTTTCTGTTTCTTTTCTGTTTCTTTTCTGTTTCTTTTCTGTTTCTTTTCTGTTTCTTTTCTGTTTCTTTTCTGTTTCTTTTCTGTTTCTTTTCTGTTTCTTTTCTGTTTCTTTTCTGTTTCTTTTCTGTTTCTTTTCTGTTTCTTTTCTGTTTCTTTTCTGTTTCTTTTCTGTTTCTTTTCTGTTTCTTTTCTGTTTCATTTCTGTTTCTTTTCTGTTTCATTTCTCTTTCATTTCTCTTTCATTTCTCTTTCATTTCTGTTTAATTTCTGTTTCATTTCTCTTTCATTTCTCTTTCATTTCTGTTTCATTTCTGTTTCATTTCTGTTTCATTTCTGTTTCATTTCTGTTTCATTTCTGTTTCATTTCTGTTTCATTTCTGTTTCATTTCTGTTTCATTTCTGTTTCATTTCTGTTTCATTTCTGTTTCATTTCTGTTTCATTTCTGTTTCATTTCTGTTTCATTTCTGTTTCATTTCTGTTTCATTTCTGTTTCATTTCTGTTTCATTTCTGTTTCATTTCTGTTTCATTTCTGTTTCATTTCTGTTTCATTTCTGTTTCATTTCTGTTTCATTTCTGTTTCATTTCTGTTTCATTTCTGTTTTATTTCTGTTTCATTTCTTTCATTTCTTCTCTCTTCTCTTACCTTTTCTAAAAAAAAAACTTTAAATAAAATACAAATATAATAAAATAAAATAATAAAATAAAATTGCAAAATAATTAAAACATATATCAAAAAAAATCATTTTCTTCCTCTCTAAAATTTATTTTCATATTTCATTATCATATTCTTTTCTAAGAAAAATTCTTTTGCTTTCATTTTATTTCAAAATTCAATTTCTTTTACGTTTTCTTTTCTTTTCTGTTTTCCTCAAAATCAAAGCATTAAAAACACTCAAACAATCAACACATTTTTCCTCAACAATCAACCTCAAATCAAACTTTTTTTAAAAAAAACTAAATTTCTTTATTTGCTTCTCTCTAAATTTTCTTCCTTAAAATATTTCTTTTCTTTTTTTTTCTCTTGAAATATTCTATCTTAAAAAGAACATATTTTTCTTTTTCTTCTTCTTTTTATTTTCTTCTCTTTACATAATCAATAAAAAATTTAAAACAAACAATCACCGCACAATATGGGGGGCGGACTTGCTAGCAAGTCCGCAACCTTGGACCCAAACTCACCATAGATTGAACACACATTGAGCTATTGATAAAGGAACCATACAATCAGGGATGAACACCACTCAGCAGAACAGTTTTAGGTGGGTTTTCAAGTAGAGTTCAGTATGGGTTCAGTATGAGTTCAGTCTGAGTTCCATCTGAGTTCCATCTGAGTTCAGGTTGAGGACTTGCTAGCAAGTCCACCCCCTATATTGCATAGTGAATGAAATATAAAAATATTTAAGAATAAAAAACTATATACAAAAAAAATTTTTTTTTTCTATTTTAATTTATTCTTTTTTAAATTATCTTTTCTTACAACTTTCTTCAAATCAATTTCTTCATCTTCTCTATGATATGTCGAATTCTTTTTCAACTCTTCTCAAAAACTTCATCACCATCTGGAAACACAACCTCCACAATGTCCAACAACTCTTTGGCTATAGCATACAATGCCAAATATACAATCTTCCCAACCTTGTCACATAAGCCCTTGATGAATGAAATTTAAGGAGTGTGGCATTGTTGCTTGGACCATAGTTGATCCAAGGCTTTGACCATCAAGTGGGCCTCCTCAGAACTTGATGGATAATTTTAAACTGGCCATTTGACCTCAGCAGAAATTTCATGGATAGGACTGCTGGTCGATGCTATGGGAATATCCTCTGTTGTCTCCACACCCTAAACAACAACAACAAAAAAAAAGAGATAATCAGTTACAATTGAAGTGAGAAGAATTAAATTAAAACAAACTTCCCCAAATTCAGGATCTACTTCAAAGAAAAAGGGTTTTCTTAATCACCTCTACCTCTTCACCATTGTCCTCAATGATTAGTTGATGTCTCTTCAACGTGGAAGCCTTCTCCTTTTCTTGCTCTGCAGCACCTGAAATACCTTTTTCCATTGTGTCCTCTAATATCATTCACCTCCCTGAGGCTACATCTGTAGCCCAGTCTGCTATCTTTGACTTCTCCTCCTGTCTAATCCCCTCCAACTCATCCACCTCCAAATCACTAGTCTTAGGCACATCTAATATGTCTTTGACGATGGCCTTCAAGTTGGCAATTGACCAAAATTTAGAGGAGGTGGACGGCTTGGCGTTATCATTGAGGGCCAATGTGTTACAAGTCACTTGACGCCATTAAAAAAACTCACACTTCTTGTGAGGACCTTAAGACACTATACTTTCCACACGGGCCATGAAAGGAGTCTTGAATTGCCTAGTGGGGAGCCCCCCATCAGCTCCAGGGTGAGAAGGCGTAGAGTTTGGGTCAGTATGTTCAGGCATTATAATTAAAATGAATAAAGAAAAAAATATTAAACTATAAAAGAGGGAAATGATTTTGAAAGGTGAATAATGATATTTTCTCACGCTCAACAGTGCTTGTGTTTTATACCCGGGCATCTGTCACACGCCACGTGACCTTCAAAGTAAAAGTACCTCAATCATACCACTATTCAAGCCTAACCTCAAGCAATATGCAAAAAGCAATCTTAAAACAATAACATTCTATGGTGTTCTCAAATTAGCTGCACTGTTCAAACTGTAAAGTATCCTAATTTTAAATACACTTATAATTTTCAAACATAAGAAATCTACATGCGCTGTAGTGCTAAAGTCTAGGCAATTTTCCAAAAGGGGTAATTGTTGGCATGAGGCTAATTAGTAGGTTTGGGAAGTAGGAACAGGAAAGAAGGATTATAAGGGTAGATTATTTTGTAATTGGGAGCTCCAGTGGATTAAATAGGTCTGTGAGTAATATGGTGGCTGTTTGGTTAATGGGTCAGTGCGAGGAGGAATAGGATATTTAAAGGTTGTTACTTTCTTGGACAATTCCTTAGAATTAAATTATAGAAAATATTTGTGATAGTAGTTGAACTTATATTAGGCTATTATTATATTTGTCCTTTTCTTTTCTTAATAATCAAACTCATTTAAAATTCTAAAATACTTAAATCTTCCTTTGGATTATTAAATTACAACTCTTCATGAGACTACCACAATATTTAGTGTCCCTAAATTATACATTAATTATTTCTTGAGAATATTAAAAACCATCTTAGTTACTCAGTTCTATTTTTGACTCCCTTCCTTGAAGTAATCCTCTGTGCTCAGAAGTTGTAATTTCCCTTATCCTTTTCTCTCACTTATTTTAAGATCATCATCCACCTTGTGCATAGGTTTTCTGGTGAAAGTTCTCAGTTGTATGCTATTCACCACAGAAAAAATGGGGGGGTATTGCTAGCAATACCCCTTGCTTGAACTCCGTTGAGCCACAAATCTATGCCTGAATTATGCACACATCATCACCATGTAGGAAATTTTTTGGCCTTACATTTGGTCAGAGATTTGTCACAAATTGAGCTCAAGATGAACCTACATTGATCACCGTTTGATCTTGAAAAATCCTAATTTGATCATGAGTTGAACTCCCTTTGATCTCACTTTGATCTAACATAAGCTTTTGCATATCCAATGTGTCAAATATTCACTTTCAAAAAGATTCGTAATGAATTTCACATGGAATATTAGAAACAAAACCAGTAATTTTGAGTAAATGGCTCATCAAAATGATTAATCTACAACAAAATACCATCAAAATTCAATCTGATTACTGAAAACTTTTGGTAAAATGACTAATAGATATTTAAATTGGAAAATAATATTCTATTTCTCAATTTCAAATTCAAAATATAAATCCTCGTTTCAAATGTGAATTTTGTAGATTCCTTGCCTTCCTATATTATGAGTAATATTTGAGGTATTTTACACCTTTGTAAATATGGTGATGTGCTGCTAGAAATTATCTCTGTTTCAATTCAACTTTATTGAAGCTTGATTCTAGAATGATACATATTTTATAACTATTTTGAGAAAAAAGTCACTAGTAATGAATTTAGCCTTTTATCTGTCCTTTATTAAATCCCACTTAATCCTACTTAAATTAAAATTGACCCACAAAACCGTTATTTGGAATATTTTTTAGCCCAGGATGATTCAAGATTGGAGCAAAATATTATTTTAAATATCCAATATGCCTATTGATTAAATTTCTTCAAGCTTACTTAAAATTCAAATTAACTTTCACATGAAATATTAAACACAAAACTTGAAAATATAGTATTTAAAATCAAAAAAAAAAATAATATAATATGCTTACAACAAAATTTTCTTTCTGGATTAAATGAAAAAAAAAATTGTTCATTTGTGAAAATCAAAAAAATACTATCCATCCTGAATTTAGAATTCATTTTAAAAATTTAATGCCCCCTCACTTTCAAGTTTATCATGTATTTCAAAAATTATATTTTTAATAATTTTGTGAATAGTACACCTGAGATATAAACTTGGGGATATCAAAAACTAAAACATCAGCAAATTGAAATGTTTTTTATTGTTATGAATGGAAATAATGATTGAAAAACACCATTAGAGCAAGTTGGATTTTGAATAATAGGCATACTTTCTCATATAAATTTCAATAAAAATAATTTTTATTCTTACATAAGTTGCGGTGGATACATTTGAGCTCAAAAAGAATTAAAATTGACAAAATAAGACTTCTATAATTCATATTAAAAATGAAATCAACCTTCATTATCTACATGTAAACTATTTTAAATTAAATAATTTCAAAGTCAGTATATACTGATGTTTCTTCTAAAAACTTTATTATATAGATTAATAGTCATAAACAGTTGACATAGATTTTAACTTTATATAAGAAATCTTTAATGCATAAAATGATAAAAATATCTTTTATGTAAAAAGTGATGAAGGAAAAAAATACTATTAAATTTTTGATGCACTATCAATAAAATTGAAGATAGAGCATATCAAAAGTTTAAACTTAATTTCAATTTTTATATCATCATTTTATATTCTTTTACTTGAGTAGAAAACAGATTTTAAATCTCAATATAATTTTAAATCCCATTAGTTTGTAGATTTCAACATTTGAAACTATGAAATAAATATTTATGAAAGAATTTTACAATATTTGCCCTTCTAAAAACTCATAAATCCAACTTCAAATCTTCTAACCTTCACAAGTAACCACAATGCATTCTGAAAATACTCTATATTTAAATAATTAAAGGTAAATAAAATTATATTTTTATTCTTTATTTCAATTTTTGTAAATAATATATATATATATATATATATATAATTTCTTAAAAAGTCTAAGAGGGAACTTAATAGTGGTTTTGGCATTAGATATATAGATTCAACTTTCAAAAAATTTGTTTGGAATAAATTACAAAGACAAAAAGGATATATTTTGATGAAAGAATACTGATTTAGGTTCTCTTAAAATTTTATTAACCATTTTTATAGAATATTAATCCATGGTTATCATTCTTTATGATATTATCATAGAATTTTTTCCTTTTTTAATATAATGATTTTCTATTGTGTGGTATGTAGGCTAAGATAAGTTTAAAAGATTTATTGAAGATATATATACCAGAAACAGTATAATCTGTAGATTTATAACTATAACTTACTTTTCTGATGTTTTACATCATTGATAAGTAGCTCATGCATCACATAAGTAAATAATTATAGTCTCTGGAAATAATTTCTTGTAAATTTCAAATTTTTTGTTATTCTTAAAATCATTACTCAAATAAACTAAAAATTTCTTCAAATATTGATTGAAAGAAGGAGTTACAAAATCTTATTTTGTAGTTATAAAAGTTTGAGTTATTTTTCATATTATCAAGTATAATGAACATTTGTAAATTTTAACTTGAAAACCAGTGATCATAACAAAGTAATACTGGAAGAATCAGATAAAAAGGGTGGAATAAAGTCATAGCACAACAGGAAATGATACAAAATTGTTGATTTTTGGCTCACAAAATTCAACATATTCTTAACATATTTTACCACCTTTAGATAATGTTTAGTGGATTTTAACATTATTATAACATGCAAACTTAACAATGTTTTGATTTTTTTAACAAAAATAAATATTGTTAGATCATTTTTTTAAAAAATATGACTTATTTTTATGCTTTATCTACAATAGTTAGTAGTTTTTTTTGCAGAAATTACTTGTTTTGATATTCTATTTTTGAATTTTTTAAGAGAGTTCATTGCATTAAAGTTTTGTATTAATTTTTCATTAAAGAATCATATTTTAAATCTAGAGATTTGGTTTTGAAATAATATATATTTTTATGTTAATTGACCCATTTTTTTTGGATTGATAAATTATGTTAAAATTGGGATTACTTATTTCTAGTGAGTGTACATCATAGTTTGTTTTCAAATCAAAGATTAATAAATGGTGAAATTTGGTAAAATTCTAAATATCTTTTAAACCTTTTTGATTTAAATAATTTTTAATGTTATGTAATCATTCTATAAGTAGAACACAGTTAAAATCTGATAATGCTACATTGCTTTCAATTTCTAATACTAAAATTCTATTCTACTTGAAACAATGTAAACTAAAGCTTGGTATCTCATAAGAAACTCACAATTTTCAAAAATCATATTTCCAACTTTTTAAACATGATACACATTAAAATATATTTTTAGAATAATTTCCTAATTAGTTTCAAATACTAGAAAATAATGACCTCAATTTATTTTAATACTTAAACCATTCTGATGAGTGAATTTCACAATCCTATAAGTAACATATGGTTACCATTTATACACATATGCATGATTTCTCCTTTTGTTTAATTTTAGCTGAATCTAAAAAGTAAAATCACATGTTGAATATCATATATAGATAATCTTCTTATATTAGAAGCTAATATTTCATATGAGAAATTTGTTATTGAGTTTGGGAAACATTAATAAGTGTTGGGTATTATAATTGAGCCATGTATTCAAGTAAATAAAAAAGGATGACCTTCTAAATATTTCATATATATATATATATATATATTTATATATATATATAATAAAAATTAATAATATAGTAGCTTTTAACCATGGTTTTATACTAATGTCATATAAAAAAAGGTATTGAACTAAAAATTTCAGTAAAGAAAATAAAAATAAGATAAGTCAATATTCTTGTTTATATTCTCATATTTTTGAAATGGCTTACTTAAGGGAGAAAATTATTTGGTTTTAGAGTACAAGAATTTCTAGATAAAAATCTTGACAATATAGTTTGACCCTCTCAAAAAGAAAATTCCTAAAATTTTACTATCACATTTTATATATTTGTTAAGTAATAGAAAATGGAGTTCTGTCTTTGACAATGAAGCTTTAGAAAATGAAATAAATGATTTAACTTTATAATATAATTTTTGAAACAATAAATCATGTATTCAAAAAAAATTATATATCTTACAATTAAGATAACAGTATTAATTAAGCAACTCTAACAACTTTGGAAAGAAAACAAGAAAAAAATAATTAGTGAAATGAATAAGTTATTTTTAGAATTTAAGGAAACTTAATAGCTCTACCTGTAAACTAGCCTTAAAACAGGTTTAGATTTGACGTGTGGAAATTCATACATAGTACCCTTCCATCAGTAGAGCAGAATAAAATTTATGTAGTTTTATTTTATTAATTTATAATAGTATTTTTATTTTTGGCTTTTTCATTAGTATAACTATATATTTTTTAACTTTTTTGTTTTTCATAACATGAGTTCAAAGCTGCACATCACTACTTCAAGATGAAACTCCATATAATGTAATAAATGAATGATATATTATAATGAATTTTACTAGAGACTTTTCAAAAATGGTGATTAAGAATTATTATTATAATTTTTTAAATTTTTATTATTATTCTATCTCTTGAAAGGAGATGGCCATATCTCAATTTAATTAGTTTTTCCTCAGAAAAAATTATTCATGATCTAAATAAAATTGCATCGCTATTAACTAGATGTTATTATACAATTTTACAAATTTTTTTATCTGAACATAGTTGAAAGTATGTATAAATTAAAGTGTTTCCACATAGTCTTACTATTATCCCACCATAATTTTCACATTTAGATTTCATTATAACTGTAAAATAAGTTTTTCAATAATTTTAAAAATACCTTAATATTTAATAATTTAGTTACATAGTAGATTTTTTATCCTTTTTTTTAAATGAGGCTTATTATATAAACACCACTTTTAGATTTTTTCTATTTTGATGTCTGATAATTTAAATTTTCATTTAACTACCCAAATTATATAAAAAAAAATTCAAAAGTATATTTTTTTAATGTAATCTTTTTGATAAACTTATTATTTCTTATAGGTTATTCTTAAACTATTTATTGTAATTAATTACCCACTCATTTATGGTCTGTTATTGTTGTTAATTACATACAGACAAAATAAGGATACTCTCATATTATATTGGAGTTTTAAATTAAAAAGTAAATACTAGTGGCTGGTATTAAATATGAAGTTGTTATAACTAAGTTGAACAATAATTAATGATTAAATGGCATTGTATATTACAAATTTTATTGAATGTAAATTAAAATAACACTCAAGAAAATATATAAGATATTTATATAACCATTGTATATCAAAAATGAAGTACTTATCAACATAATCTTTTTAAATGATTTTCAAATTTACTTAAAGAGACATTAATATTACAAATTCAAATTTTATATCAAATATAAAAATATTATTATTTCATTTTTAATTATTTTACAAAAAATTTGAGTTACAAAGTAATTTAATTCAGTATTTAATGAATGTTTTTGAAAAATATTTTTAAAAATAGAAATAACCCCTCACAAAAAAAATATAATTTTTTTTACTTACAATTTGCACCATATTTCTACCCTTAAAATACTGGTATTCTTCTAACAAAAATATTTTTTAAATAAATTTAAAATTTTTTTCATTATTCAATTACAAAATGTCAAATTTATAATTTATTTTACCTTACTAAAAAATTTAGTTGAAAATTTAATTTTGTATTTCCAAAAAATAAACTTAAATGTCAAAAATTAAAAAAATAAAATTACAAATATAATTATGAGAAAGAGGTAGATTAAATTTATAATATTCATATAAAAAAATTTCATATATTTCATGGTGTTTGAATTTTAAATTTAATGTATTAAAAAATAATTATTAAATAACCAAGCCAAATGAAATCGGCTTGGGTTTTTGGTATCACTAGCACTTTTTTTTTCTTATACTCACATTTTAATTTTAATTTTTTTTTTCTAGATTTCTCATTTTTTTATATGATTTTTAAGATTTTTATGACTGAAGTTGCTTTCAAACAACTTCAGTCTAACTTATCACTCACTTTCCCACCATATTGCACCTGGTAGGGAAAGTCGCTTCCATTTTAGAGACCAAAGTCCCTTGCAGGGACTTTGGTTTCTCTATGTGCATTGCACAGCCAGAAAAAAACTGGCTGTGCAATGCACTGCATGCAGCACATGCAACGCGCATCGCTGCTGCAAGTAATGCGCTTTTCATGCAGCAGCAATGCAGGCTGCATGCAGCGCGCATTGCATGTGCTGCCCATATCTCATGCAGCTGACTTGATATCAGCTGCATGAGATATGGAAGCAATTGTGCAATGTGCGTTACTTGCAGCAGCAACGCACGTTGCACACAATTTTGTCCACCTCCCAGCCTAGTAAATTAGCTGGGAGGGTGGCAAACGTTACAGAAAGCAATCAAAGTCGCTTTTAGCGACTTTGATTGCTAGAAAGAGACACTTCCAGCCAGGGGAAACCTGGCTGGAAGTACTAAATTGCAATGTAAGGGACCAAAGCCAATTTCAAAGGCTTGGGTCATAAATTAAGGTTTCTAAAAAGCAGGCAGTATAAATCTGGCTGCAATAAAAAGTAAATTTTTTAAATAAAATACATAAAAAAATAAAAATGTGTTCAAATAAAATATACAACACTCTTCAGCCGGTAAGAAACAGCCTTCCATTGTTACACATAGAAACAAAATCAAATGTTTCTTTCAGCAACATTGGTCATGTTTCAATATTTTGAACCAAGTAAGATCAGGAAAAAGGTCACGGCAAAAAAATTGCATAATTAAAAGTCTCCCAATTTAATATGGTGCGGAGGTTCATATTTTAGAAATAGGTGGTGCACATTATAGTTCCCTTTAAAAAAATTCAAAAATGAATTAATTTTGACGCAATTTAAATTTAAATTTGATGAGTGTATGTTTTTTAGCTACGTGAAACATGGTAGCTAGAATTATGTGGCGTCAATTTTTTTTAGATGTGAAATTCAGCGTTCCACAAATGTTCATCTGTACAACATGCAGCCATGTAAATTCTAGCTGAAATTAGTATATGCATAGGAAAAAATGATCATGCTGTGTACAGTGCCTTGGCAACATCATTCTTGGAATTTAGATGAAGTTTATCATATGACTTGGAGAGCTGCATTTTTTTGAAAATGAGATCAGTGAAAATTAATGATATCTACATCTGTTTTCCACCCAATTTCTTTTTCATTTCTCTTTCTCACTTACCTTTTTCAAAAATTATCCATCATATTTTTGCTTTATCATTTTGAGTTATTGGTACTATTTTCTTGACCTTATCTGATTACCGGTAAGCAAATTTTTCTTGCTATTGCATTTCATATCATTTTGGTTTGTTACTCTTTTTTACACTTTTGACAAGTTAATCTAATGATTCTAATTCTGAATTTATTTTTATGGTATCTTTTACTGTACCCTTTTGATTCATTAAAAAACAATTCTTTTTCAGTTAACTTAAAGTTTTTTTATTTTTTTGTCAATTTACTTTTCTTTATTCCTTATCAAAAATGTTCAATTTATTTATCTAACCATTTATTTTTTATAACAGTGATTATAAAATAAACTTTATAATTAATTTTGATCAATCAGCTACAAATGGAAGAAGATTTTATAGACATGTAAGTTCATGTTTTGCTTATCATTTTTCTATATTTCTTTAATACTTTCTCAACCATTATATTATTAATATGAAAAGTAAAACATCATCTTGTACTTGTTGAAAGCATACAGGATTATGTTTTGCTTTTCATAATAATAATTAGATTGTTTGTACTTTACCTTTAATTTATTGATTTTTAAGTTGTTTCAAAGTCTCGTACTTTCTGAAAGCATACAGGACAATGCTACAATTTAAAAATTAATAATTTATTGAAGTATAACTTTCTAAGTCAATATATTGGTCAGAGCAAGATTTTTCATTTTATATATGTGGATATGATAATTCTGTAAATTTTTTAATATTACTAGTGTATTGGAGTTATACTCTCATTATATTATTGATATTAAGTTTAGAGCCAAATCTCGTACTTGCTGAATGCATACAGGATAAAGCTATACTCTTTATATGTATAAATTAATAAAGTATACCTTTGAAACACTTTCTTAATATTTGAAATAAAGAAAAAGTATATAAATTTACTAATATGTAGATATGCTAACTTTTGTATTTCTAATATTGAAGATATGATAAAGTTAAAGGTATCAATTACTGATAATTGAAATTATGTAACTATTTTCTAATTTTTGATTTTTTTCTATTTTAAATCAAAATTGAATTCTCTTAGGATTGAACCATCAATGAGTAACGATTTGAAAAAAAAAACGGCCAGGGAAGAAATCTAACAATAGGTGGGCGAAAGACATTGCTACTGGAATGAAACTTGTAAACGCTCTTGGAATGGATACAAACGGGAAGAAGCCACATTTCTATGCACAATTTTATGCAAATAATATGACAGATTGCAATAATTATTACAATTTTTTTCCTGGATGTAGTATTTATAAACCAAAAGGTGTCTTAATACCTAATGTTCTTGTGCAGACTTTTGAAATTCATGAGCTCAAAGAACTAGATATGTTAGAGGCTACGGTGCAATGCATTAAGGATCTTTCTTACTGCGAACATAAAATTAAAAATAATGGTTATCATCGAAGAGCTGGTGGTGGCTTTATTTTAGATAGAAAGAAATCTTTATATATTCGTAAGTATCACTTTTTTTTATTTAAATACTGAATTTTCGAATGCTTTTCCTTGCAGATGAATACACTGATGATATTGTAAAAACGGATGAATATAAAAAACGAATGAAGAGGATTGCAATGTACTTTGAATATTTTTTTAAAAAAATATCATATGTAAAGTACAATGAGGCAACTAATCTTTGCGCAAAACTTGGTATTCCTGGATTATCAAAAGTTTCTAGTGAAGAAGAGGGTGTACCGTTTGCTAGTAATTTAACTTGGACATCTGGAGGGAATGGTAATAGGTTCTCTAATGAGGTTCATCTCGATAAGGATGCAAGTGAGTATACTTTAGGAATATTTTTTCCTAAAGATACAGAAAAAAACACCATTAATATGAAGTATGATAAGACCCAACCATGACAAATAGGTGGAGAACTTATGTTTCCCGAAATTCGAAGTAAAATCAACTTTGAAGCAACTAATGGAATAACAGTGACATTATGGCCTGCCAATCAACTAAGGCATTTTACCTCAAGATTTCATGAAATTCCTGGCTTCACTATGATAGGTTCTTCTATTCAAATCAGCACTAGACTTTTTCATGCTATAGAAAAGCTTAATGTTTTTGATATTGATATTTCAGAATACTTAGAAATTAAAAAAGAAAAATTTAGGTTAGAATATTTGATTAATGCTTTAAGAGATTTTTTGAAAAGAGATGACTTAATAGAGGAAGAAATAGAATCAGCAAAGTATTATTTATCTAATGTTAAGACAAATCTAAAAAATCTAGATATATAAATATTAAAAATTTATATTATATATACACAACTTAATGCAAATATAAACATGATAAATACTGGGAGTAGCTGTAACATTTTCAGTTTTGATAATTATAGTATTATCTATTTTTTTTATTTGTGAAATAAAATAATTTTTTTTCATAATATTATAAGAAAATTTGATTTACTTTTGAGGAAATATATAAGTTGTGAAATCTTTAAATGTCATTTTTATTAAATTGGTAGCAAAGGTTCTAAAATAAAAAAAACTATAATAAATAGATTGAAATATATTAGCCATAAAAATGTGCTTTTAACGCTACCAAATTAACTGTATAGTATTTTAGGTCAAACAGGCTTACTAATAAAAAAGTTAATAATAAAGAGTTGATGAAAGAATTTTGAATTAATAATAGATTAAATTGTATTTTTCTAAGAATGTACTCATTTAATTATTTAAATTGTTCTACTTCTGATTAAAAATGTTACACTCGACAAAAATATTTGTAATAATTAATAGATTATATAATATTAAAGGTAAAGTAACAAAACTAGAGCAGTAATCATATTTTTATATAAACAATAAAATATTTAAGAATTTAATACAAGTATTTGAAATCATATAAGTAGATTTTAAAATCTTTGTTATTGCTGGACTTACAATAATTTTTTTTAATAATTAATTTAGAAAATCATGTCAAAGGTTACTTAATAAATTTCAAAGATGGTCACATTTTTGACGTATTTGAAGAAAAATAACTTGAATTATACAAGATATATCATATAGACAGAACTTTATCTTTTTACATGTTGGAATATTAATTTATTGAAAGGCTATGTTTAGCAAAAAAAGGTGATACTGGCTGAATGGAGCTCCAGTGATTAAGAAAATCTGCAGAAATAGCCCTAGCAATTCCCGGAGGACTTGGGGTATCAAATTTTAAAGAAATGGATCACACTTGCCTATAAAAGGTTTTTTTAATGTTAAAATATAGTTATTTAAATTTTTCCAAATTATTTCTTCCATCAAATGATTTTTTTTTCATGTAAATTAAGAAACTTAACTTCTGATATTACCTCCAAGCATTCAGCTGCTGAAGCCAATCTATGATCTTGAGAGCTCAGAAATAAACCACGGACACCATTGATTATATAGAATGTGAAAGATTGATATTGGTGGTGGGAGTATTTAGAATTTATTTTTTTTAGTGCAGCCTTTTGTTTCTGTCTCATTATAGTCAGTTCAGTATTTTCGTTTTTCTTACTTGATTGTCGAGATTTGCTAGTCTTGCTACTTGTTATTGTTGCAGCACAATATTTTGATTTAAGAATGATAATTGACATAATTATATCAATGATAATATTGCTGATTTGAAGAAGAGTTGACATTGATATATCACGGGTTTGAAGTGCAGTGGGACCAACTTCTAAGCCATCAGAAATCGGACTCTTCAGATTTGAAAGGTGAGCTAGAAGCTGAAGACCACATTCAATTGGACAATCTGAGTTAATGTTTTGATGTGATGGAAGCTGGCTGAATTCATGTGCGGTCAGATAAAGTGAAGATGATATAAGAGATACCCATGAAGAACGGCAGTGGTCACTTGGGATCATTAATCTCATGAGCATTCGGATAAGATTGGATTCAGGGTGATACATTTTCTTTGTTGAGGAAAGAATTTCAGTATTTAAACCATCAGGATCACATAAATCTTCCATTTTTTTGAAATCAATATTATCGAGTACCCATAGCTGTGAGCTATCAATCTCTAAAAAAATATTTGCTACAAAAGGAAAAAAAAAATAAGAAAAAGAACAAAAGTTAAGACTAAAAATTATGGTAACTTACATAACTCAGTAAGTTTTGAAAGCCAATCTTCTCCACATGATTTTTCCCAATGAAAAGTAAACATTGGAATATTTAACATGGGTTCTTGGGAAGAAGTAGAAGAGCGTAATTCGAGGAGATTAAAAATTTCCAACCATGACCTGAGGACCTTTGCCGTGCTGATTATACCTTTATAAAAATTATGAATTTTACAGAATTCCTCCTGCAAATCAGAGTCTTTTAGAACTGAGGGTGAATAAGTTAGAGGTTTTTTCGATATCTTGATTGGAGTTGATTTCATTGGTAGAGAAGCTTTCAAAGTGGACAAAGTAGGTAATTTAGGAGGTGATGGGTAATGCTTCTTAGAAATGAAGGAGTTTGGTGATGAGCTGTTTGAATCATCATCTTTATAAAACATATCGTCATGTCTTGAAGAAGATTTTAAATTTTACTTTTTTTGATGAACAAGCATAGCTTCATATTCTGACTGTTCATCATCGCTATTTTCATCCCTCTTTTCATCATTTTCATCAGGGAGAGGGCGTTTATGGATGGAACAATCTACAGCAGGTGAGTTTCTGGTACAAAATATCAAAAGAAAGATAAAAAGTATAATATGTAAGCAATAAAAGAGATATATAATAAAATTTTAAAGATAAAAGAATAACAATAAAAAAAGGAAACAAGAATATACTCATTATCAAAGCCTTTGCTTTTTTTTTGAGATTTATTATTTGATACATCGGATAATTCATTAGCAGAAGCCGGTTTAATACGTCGAACAAAAGAGGACCCTCGGGATAATCCCTTTTTCTTGGAGCGGATAACAGGTGTTTCAAGATTTTCCTTAGAAGTTGAAGCATGAGTTAAATCTGATGGTTCATCTGTCTCATCATCATCCCTAATGACAATGATTTCATCAGGAGGAATCATACCCTCCTCGTAAGCTACAAATATATATGAAGAAAAAAAATATTAATAATCTTATCTACTAATTTAAAAGGAGACAAAAAAGGTGAAGAACATACATTTTTTTAGGCTTTTCACATATCGGAGTAAGTCATTACAAGTGTTAGATAAATATGAAGGAGAAGGATTATTGTTAAGGATCTTGACAAGTTCTTCTGTTTTATCTCTAGCCAATTCAAGTAAATTGCGATACTGAACTCTCGTTATTTCCTGCCTCTCATTGCTAAGTACAATAGGGTTAGGTGCCATGCCATGTGGAAGACATGGTGCAAGCTCAAAAGCTTCAAAGCGAGTATCAATCAGAGAGTGGGATGAAACACATTCGGGTGCTGGAAAATCAATTTTTTGAAAAAAAAGATATAGAACATAAGTGAAATATATAAATTAAGAGAGAGGAAGATGATATACATACAAAGTGGAGGTGTAGGATTTTGTATACTAGACATATTGATTAATGAATATTAAAAAAAAGTATTCGATATCAAAAAATTATGATGTAATATGATAAATAATTATAAGAAACTCTATTCTAGAAAATTGAAGTTGATAATTTAATAGGATAAAAGATTGAATAAGATTAAAATTAAGGTGAGGATGAAAGAAAAAGAAAACATAAAGAGGGGGATTTTATATTATTTGAGCTTTTTTTAACATGTATTATTCATAGTGGGGTAAACTGAGTAACATGCTAAATCACAATCTGTTTATATTGAAGCGAAATTTGATGTAGCTAACAGAAAATACTAGTAATTCTTTGGGGACTTTTAGTGTGAAAAACAAATAGTAACAAATGTATATCCCATATGCAAATTGCCACAGGTAAATATAAAATTTTTTAAATTAGAATTTACTCCTAAACAATGGAGATACACTTAATTAGTATATTATATGAAAAAAAGGATAATACTTTATGAATATTTGTTAAATTTACTTTCAGATGACAATGCGAGATTCACATATATACTGATATGCCTCATCAAACAAGAAATGAATTATAAATATAAAGTTGGTAACATTAAAATTTAAGATAAGAATTTGTTTTTAAGTGACAGAAGGAGTGTCAGGCTAGGGTGTGGGCACCGTGACCAAACCATTGATAAACTTAAATACAACTAAGGGAAAAAAAAATTGAATAGTTTTATTTTACAATATATCTTAGTCTGCACAAGATATTGCATTGTTGTCTCTAAATATACCAATATTTTTACTTTTCAAAAGTTATAGGACTAATAAGTTGATAAAATATTATTATGAATCACCCAATGAAATAACTTAAGCAACATTCAAAATTATTAAAATAATAATATTCAATTTGAGATTTGGATTAGCTAATTTTTCACAACTTACCACAGTTTTGATTAATATAATAAAACTTGAAAAAAATTGTTGAGATAACCTAGAAATGGGTGCAAGAAAATGATGAAACATATGACTTGAAACTTAACTCATACACTATTAATAAACTTCATGGATCCTGATTAATTTCTATCAAAATTAATTTTGAGACTGGAATATTGAATTTTAGCTATTACCAAGTACTGTAAGTGTCATGGTTTGTATTCAATATATTGGTGTTAAAATTAATTTTGATAGGAATAAACAAGTATCATATGGCACCATGCATGAAACCCTGAAAGAAACCACCAAATTTATGAGGCAATGAACCTCATAATTTCTATCCAAATTAATGTAGACCCCTGCATATTGAATACAAGCCATTTCACATTGACTACACAGACATAGATAAAATTCAACATGCATGGCTTAAAATTAATTTTGATCGAAATTAACCAAGGCATTAAAACATCAATTTTTATATGGTGTACTTGATCAAACCAGTTAATCTAACTGCTTAGCTTACCTGTACTTATAGAAATTTTATGCATAGTTGATTTCCATACTAATTTCGATCGAAATTAATGTTGACTAATACATAATGAATACATGCTATGCCACTTACACTTGCCAGGCATAGCTACCATTAAATATGCCAGTATAAAAAATTAATTTCGATAGAAATTAATGAGCATGATAATCATGAATTTCTGGAGTCAACTGCTTATTTTTATGCATGGTGCCTTGCCAACATTAATTTCAATCGAAATTACTTTTGATACTGGCATATTGCATGTAGCTATGCCTTGAAAGTGCAAGTGGCATAGTGTGTATTCATTATGTATTGGTCAACATTAATTTCAATCAAAATTAATATTGACATTTGCATATTGAACCCAAGCCAGCAAACAACCAAAAAGATTCTTCATAAAACTGCCCATTAATTTCGATCAAAATTAAGGCTGACCATATACATATTGAATGGTAGTTATATCTGTTCTGAGTAAGCAGAGATTACTTATATTCAATATGTATTGGTCAACATTAATTTTGATCAAAATTAATGAGCATTTTGATGATGAACTTTTTCAGTCAGTTTGTTGTTTCAATGCATAATGGCATACCAACATTAAGTTTGATCAAAAATAATGTTGAAGTGATATAATGCTTTTTTGCATGACATGTAAAGGAAAGCAAGTATTTTTAAGTATTGAAATTTACTATACATGTTGAGGGTAAATATAAAATTTACATATCCATATTAATTTCTATAAAAATTAATGTTGACCAATACATAATAAATAGTAAATATGCCTGGCTAGTGTAAGTGGCATAGCTTTTTTTCAATCTGCACTTGGAAACAATAATTTTGATAGAAATTAAGGTTCATGATTATCATCAATTTATGCAGTTAGTTGCTTACTGTTATGCATGGTAACATGTTAATATTAACTTTAATAAAAATTGAATTTGACATGCCACCAAGCATTTTTCTGTAAGATGAAAAGTAGGGCCCTCTATTCTTAAGTAAACACATTACAATGCATATTGAGCATGTAAATATCATTTACACATTAATATTAATTTCAATCAAAATTAATGTTGACCAATAAACATTGAACACAAGATTTACAACTTACACACACCAGATATAACTACCATTCAATATGTATATGGTCAACACTAATTTCAATCAAAATTAATGAGCTGTTTTATGAAGAATTTTTTGGGCTGTTTGCTGGTTTGGGTTCAATATGCAAATTTCAATATTAAATTCTATTGAAATTAATGTTGACCAATATGTAATGAATACACACTATGCCACTTACACTTTCCAGGAATAGACACCATGCAATATGCCAGTTTCAAAAGTAATTTCAATTGAAATTAATGTTGGCAAGGCACCATGCATAAAAATAAGCAGTTGACTCCAGAAATTCATGATTATCATGCTCATTAATTTTGATCAAAATTTATTTTTGATACTGGAATATTTAATGGTAGCTATGCCTGGCAATTATAAGTGGTATAACCTGTATTCACTATGTATTTGTAAACATTAAATTTGATTGAAATTAATATGGATACTTAAATGTGACATAAAGAGGTATGGACCATCAATTTGTTGAAAATACATTTTTATATCTCATACATTATTTGTTTTTCTTAAATAAAATGTTACTCTCTCTCAATATCACTTTATAACATTTACCAAGCTGCTTTGAAAAAAAAAATACATAAAATTCAATATAAGATAGCTATATTACACAGAAGATCACCGTTATACCTAAGTTATGATGATGTTGATTCTCTATTAATTGATTCCCAAATCTTTACCAGATCAATATCAGCTCCAACCCCAAGTGACTCACGTTCATTCACAGATAATCCTTGCAAAAATGTTGCTGAATAGCAATTCTTGGGGAGGTATTTGGGAACATTGAATATACCATTTTGTGCAACTGTCCTTTCTGATGACCGTGAATATGTTTTTAATGCTGATTTTCTTTGAGCTGGTGTATGGGCTATGTCCTGAATCATCTTATCCATTTTTTTAAACAAATCATTGAGTTCAGGATTTTTCCATCCAGGAATAGCTCAGATAGGTGCAGTTGGGGCTGGTGCTGGGCCTTCCTCAATATCAGAGATGCACCTAGTATCATGAAAAAGCACAACAAAACCTGGCACATCACTGCAGAGATCTCTTGCTAACTTGTAGCATGCACTAGCAATCTGAATTCCAACTAAATCAGCTTCATCATAACAAAAAGTAAAGTAAAATAAAAAACTTACCTTGGTCCGATAACATTTTACTTGTGCCCTTGCCCTCTTTTCGATCTTTTCTCTTGCTACCCTTTCCTCTTCTTGCCCAAACAACCTTATCATCTCCTTCCCCTTATTAACTACTCATTTCTCATTAACACATTAAGTGAACTGAAGCTTTGACTGATCGATTGTATTCAAGGTGGTGAGCCACCTGGTACAGTGGTCGCATACTATGCTTCCCATGACTTGATTCCAAGTTGATTCTGAAAAATCACAGCAAGTCCAATCAAAGGCAAATTTCCAAAAACCTTTTTCTTGCAATTCACGCTCTAAGTTTCTTTTGACAGAAAGTGGGATCGGTGCTCCTCCTTTTAGTCATTGAGGCTCAGGTGCTGGAAAAAATTTGGGTAGTTGAATTTTGGATCGCAAGAAGGCTATAGAATTGGTTATCAGAAATTATCGATCAGCTGCAGAATTGGCACGGTTAGAAGATTGGACTTGGGTTAGGACAGTTTGAATGGTTTTTAGTTTTAATTGGCTGCAATCTTTCCAATTTTCAATCTCCAAAGGTGTTGGGCTCGCAGGATATTTTGATATTTGTGTTGGTCCCCCAAGACAATACTTCAGAAAGTGGTAAATATTTCTATTTAGACTGTCTGAGCTCCTGGGAACATCATTCCTTCTAACTAAGCCTCTTACAGCCCTTAACCCCCATTCTCGTTCATGAGACTCTGAAGAATTGAGTCTGTAAAAATTACTGATACCCATAATGATTGAGGAATTCACTAACAATTCAAATAAGTTAATTAAATTGGTTTTTTTCAATAAAAGAATACACTACAAATTTGACTTCACAGCTCCACTTGTGCTTGCTCCTTGGTTAGGCTGAGCAGATGATGATTGGTCTCCGAAAAATTCCCTCAATACTTCACTACCCAAATCTCTTCCTAGCTGATCAGCTTGCTGATCAGCACTTTCAGGAACAGAAGGATGATTGGGATTAAAATTTCTCGGTTCTGAATGAGACTCTTGGCCTGGATTGGGATTAGGTGGTGGGTTAGGATTAGGAGGTACAGATTGAGATGCATCTGGAGGTGGATCAGCAGCGGGTGGTGGTGGAGTATTTCCAGTATTAGTATGTTGAGGTGGAGAAAAATCTGAATCAGTTGGGTCAACAGACATCCCTTCAAAATTATCATCCATAATGAACTGTAATAAAATAAAATAAAATAAAAATAATTAGTTTTTAAAATTTATACCTATCAAAGCTAAAGTAAAAAAAGATACTATGTATATAGTCTTGTTAACATGTATGTTCTCTTGTCGAAAAATAAAGTGAATAATATATAGCTATAAGCTAAAGTTGGAAGGTCAAACTATTTATAGTAGATGAATGAGCAAGAAGATCATTCATTAAGTAAAAATTTTATCATATTTCTCATTATCATGATTTTATTTCTTTCATTCTTACATTTAAGATAAAAATGACTCATTGAAAGCATGGGTTCTCTCGCAATAAAAGCAACCAAAGTAATTGTTCACTGATTTATGATAAGGTAAGTTGGATGCATTGCATTTTTTAATCAAGCATTGAATTATTTCTTTCACCATTTACAAACATCACCAATCCTACAAATTTCCCAAATCCCAAATTAACACAAAGATGTTAGTCAACAGAAAATAAATTTGATTAATTTTTCACTCACTACTGTCTGCAGTCCAATGGCAGTGACAACCTTGTCTTTGATTCAAAAAATTCCTTTTTTGTGCTCGACAGTAGCTGCATGTCCAATTATTGCATTTTTCTTAATCACAATTTGAGTTGCTTTGGCTACTCTTACTAACCGACAATGAACTTGTGGGAAAAGCTCACAGGGATCCTTTGATGTTTCTTCTGGAAGGAGCTCTTTGAAAGGACTTACTATTAAATATATTGGTCATTCTCTTCCTTTGACCTGAAAAGATCATCAATTTGCCCAAACTGAATATCTTTTCCATAGTAGAATTCAATTGTTGAATTAGCAATGTGTCGATGGTAACTAGTAAACCTCTTTCAATGTATCAATATGCTTGCCTCATTTTCAACTACCCGATCCCCACTTTTCTCCAATGGTGTCAAAGCCCGTCTTGAAGTTTCTTTTCCCATTTGTGCCCTTACCCATTTAGTAAATAATGCCATACTTAGATGGATCCATTTGTTTTGTTTATCGAGATCAATATGGATTTTTTTAGTCTCACATTGATCATTATCTTCAGCTTCACCAAGATCTAATACCCTAGACTTCCGATACCAATGTTTGAGCATTGTTAGCGGTATCTCTCCTGTGGTAAATATTAATAAATTAGCACAGCTGAGTTTTTAAATCATTGCTTACAAACATTACATACGTGGATGGTGATTGTTTGGAATTTCAGATAATATATGATTCACCCGCTCTCCAGACCAAGTAGCTGTACCTGATGGTGGACCAAGACGCTTTATCATTTCAGGATAATGTTGAGTGATATGCAGATTTGGATTTTCATTAATATTCTTCCAACCCTCTTCCAGGCACTCACGATACTCTAACAGAAATTGATCTAGATCTTTAAGCTCATTAGTCTGTATATTTTTTAATGTCAAAAAATTGGTGATCAAGCATAATGTTACAAGTGACTTGAGAAGATTATATTCTCTTGGTTTTTCAGCTGAGGAAGCTGAAGATTCAGATTTTTTAAATTTTTCAAGCCAAAGGGGTATAAGTGACAAAGGGAAGTAGAGAGTATACAGCATGTGCCATTCTGCTGCCTTGAGGGATCCTGCCTTTTTAGATCCTACTGATTTTGGAACTCGTGTTAGCCAGGAAGGTCTTCTTACTTGATCAATCATCTTCCATACAACCTGTAGCTCTGCTTCTGTGATTCGTGGATTACTACTACCTTCATTTTCTTTCTCCTTACCTTTCCTTTTATTTTCTTCATCTCTAGCTGTCTCATTTGATGAGTGAGATCCTTCACTCTGTGATATGCTAATGCTTCTTTGCCTTAAGTTATACAATGAATTCCTACTGTCACTGCTGTGAGACTGTATTGAGGCCAAATCGCTATATGGAGGAATAAATTTGGAGCTGGTTGACCTACTCTGGCTTCTTGATCGATTTGTTCCCAATCCTTCATTTTCTAGTCCATGATGACTTGATGACTGTCTTGAACTCGTACGTCTTTGCCGCTTTTGCTGTCTTGTGTTTCCTGTATCATCATCATCATTATTTGTGGTGCTTAAGCTACTTCTACGTTTTTTCAAATGTTTTTGCAGTGAAGTATCAGAAAAGAAATTGTCATCTTCTTCTCTTACATGCCAATTTTTATCCTTTTCCAGATTTCTTTCTAGATCTTTTGCTGCATTTTGGATTTGAAAATAGCTTAGACTGTGATCTTTTAGGTTGCCATGCATATGTGAATGCATAACATCAATTGAGCAATATTCAGTTGGACGCTAATATTCAAGGTTATTCAGCTCACTCTATCGTACCCCATGATTCTGAACAATTGATACACACTCCCAATGTGACTTAGAATTTTTCCACTTTGTTGCCCAGCACATATGATCCTCATGATTCCATAATGAAAAATTTCCTACATTCTTTTCACTAATTTCATCTTTAGAGATATTACAGAAAGAGCAGAACATTTTTGAAGAGTGACTTGAAAAGCCAGCCAATTTTTGTATTGCAGGAATGTCACCTATCAAAGAGAACAATGCAACTCTTAATTTCCGGCCTCGTAGATAAAGATGTGTCTTTTCAATCAATATACCATCCCATAGAGTTTGTAGATCATTAACAAGTGGCTTTAGAAGGTGATTAAGCTGTTCACTTGTGGGTTCTGTTGGTCCAGGTATAATAGCATACAAAAAAAGATTTTCCATTTTGTATCTATCTTCTTGAGGTAGGTTCATACAAACCATCATAATATTTCCTACAGACTTCTGATGACCTCCAATCCTATTGCCACCAGGCCTAAACAAGTCGACATATAAAGTAAACATTAAGTTGCCTGAAGTTATCGTATATTCATCATCATTGCTATCCAGAGCTGGAGTGGTAATGGGAAAGTTTTTCCAAATTGAACCATCACAAACATCCTTCATCAAATCACACTCTACATGTTCTGCTACAGGGGTTTTCTTCTCAATCAGAAGCTCAAATTTGAAAAGTTTTATCTTTTCCTTAAGCCAGTCGATAAAAGAATGGTGATGAAATGTTTTAAGAGATAAGTATTTTACATGTTCTTGATGTTCCTCCATCAAATACAGCCTTTCATCACATTTAACTGCAATTTGTCCTGCTCCAAAAGTTTTTAAATAGCGCTTTGATGATGAAAGAAACGGTTGATTGCAACATAGTATAGATGGTTGAGATTCAGAGTTATACTCATAAAGAGCAAAGCATTTAGGACAGCATGTTTTAGTGAAAAATGATTGATTGAGCTTTAATCAACAAAAACTGTATCTATCTAGCATGGGATCAGGAGGACAATGCTATCAGAATCCAGTATTCCACTATCACCTAGAAGTTTGAGCTTCTTAATTTCTTCATCCAAAAATTGAGTACAACCTTCTTTGCTCAAATGATGAATCAGAGAAAGCTTTGCTGCCTGCCACATAATTATTTGGCTATACCGTTCCCCAAGATTTGAGTTTCTAGAGAATGCTGAAGATACTTCTGCCCCCAATAGCAACTGCCCCTATGTAATAAATCATTGAAACATCATAAAGACTTTTATTCTCACATTGAACTATAGATATACAGCTTACTGTTTCTGTAGAGCGGGAACTTCCAATTTTAAGTGGATTTTTGGAAGAAATAACCATCTGGGCCTTCCTATTTTTTTCCTCTTGATGTTTTGCGTAAGAATTAGAGCTTTTGAAAGCCATACCAACTTCAAAGAACCCAGAAGAAGTTTGATACTTTCTATTGACACATCCAAGATCTTGACATTGACATACATGAAAAAATGGAGGCATTGTAATTGTGATAATTGTAGGAATAAGTTAGCTATTGGAAGTTACCGATTGAAGGTACTCCTTTTTTTGAAAGGCACTAGCTAATATAAGCAACATTTTTTTATCAAAAGAATATGATGGAATATGTGTTGAAATTATTTAAGTTTAAATGTTTAATTTTTAATCAGATAATTTATATATTAATTAAAAGTTATGCAGTCTACTTTATTTGTATTCTGTCAGCCTGTATAACCCCAGGACTGAGTAAAAAGTGCTTATAAGTTATGTTAAACACATGAACTATACATGGGAACAATAAATGAGAGTACACAAACAGTATACATAAGTAAAATTATGATAATACACATAAAATGCAATTATAACACCTTATATACACGCATATATCCACCTTTTATAAGTCTTATATACTTAATATTAAGTTGGAATATGTTAGGGTAATCTTAAGAACCTTAAGCATAAGGCTACATAATTTTTAAGTACACTTAAAGCTGTTATATTCATTGTTTTACACAAAAAACAAGAAATGCGCTTTATTTCACTTAAAAGTTGACTATATGCGCTATAAAATTGAGAATATCAAAATTGCGCTTTTACAGATCAATTGGGCTCATTTAGAACTATTGATTTGGCTATTTAAATGCATAAAAATAACACTTTTCAAATTTGGTGTTTTTTATGCCAGAAATGGCTTCTGTGTACTGGCTACATACTGCCTGCTTTTCTCCCGTGTGAATAGCTTCATTTTTAGCAAAGTTAGCTTTTTCACACTATAATTACCCCACATTCTACGCCCACTGTGGGGAAACACACTAAAATAGGCGACAGGCGCTTATTTAGTGTCCTAGCTTAATTAATAATGCATTGAACTTGTCATATATGCACTAATTTCATTAATAACCTCACTCTTGGCACCTTATTTCATCACCACACTTAAATTTGCCTAATTTTAGTCAAGGATTTACCCGTGCAAGCGCCTGACAAGGACTGCATGTAGTTACCCCACATCTCACGCTCTTTTTTAAGTTTTTAGGTGGTTTCTCAGTCAATTTTGATTATTTTTGAATGGGAATTTCAAGTAGTATAATGTCAGGATTAGCCCCTCCATTTCTACTGTAGATCCCCCTTATTATTAAGCTATAATTAACCTTAAAAAGTCTCCTTTAACCTTGTTATAATATTGTTTTCTACGCATATACTCTCTTTTTGTCTTTTCTTTAATTTTGATGGATCTCCCTTATTATTAATAGGATTTTAGTGGTTGTTGTTTGTTTAATTATGTTATTGGTCACTAGGGGCGTTGATGGAGAGGTCTATTACTTGTTTGAAGGCGTCATTAACATTGTATTGGATGGTACATCAAGGTGTTTATTGGGGAACTTAGTGTGTATAAAAGGAGGAGGTTTTTGGTCTTGTTTTCGGCATTCTTTATGATTTACAATTTACCAATATAACAAAATAAATTACAATAAATATCAATTAGTACTTTTATAGGACTTTTGAATAGTATCTGAATTATAAAATCTATTTTTCTACCAACTACAAAGATTGTAAGCCATATATAAAAATAGTGAGAGTTATATTACTGAGACCTTTAATTTTGATTATATTTTACTACTTATTGGATTTAGATTACAGTATTTATTTAGGACCATTAATATCTTCTAGAAAACTGACCATTTAAGCTAGTTCACGTCCTTGTACTTGACCTTAGCCTGACATATTCTGTATACTCTCTGCATTTGTACAACAATGCATGCATGTTTATCAGAATATTTTCTATCATAGAAAAAATTCTATTGTACGCACAAGCATCTTTATTATTTTTCTATCAAATGCCTTCTGAGTTATATCTAACTACCCTATAATTATTTTCTTTTAATAAAAATTCTTAGTTATGGACTATAAGAAAATTAATCCATATTTTAACATAATTATTTAAAAAATTACCCCAAAAATCAAAGTTAAACCCAAAAATAAGGTTAATATTTTGTAAAAAACAATCACAAACATATTTTTTTTCACTTTGAAAATTGGTCTGTACTAGGTAGAATTTTCCATAAAGAAAAAATCAAAAATACTCAAAAAATAGATGCTACAAAAGTTTAAACCTTAAAGCATTACAAAAAAGCTGAAACCTTGTATAAATTTTCATACATAAATGTGATGAAGTGACACTCTAGTGTATTTATTCAGGTTGAACAAAAATTACTCAATGGAATATGTATTACTATCATATTGGACCAAAAATAATTTTTTGGTAATCAAAATATGAACATAGCCTCACATTTATCAAATTATTTTTGTGGAAGAATTTTTTGAAAAGAAAAAAAAATCCGTTTCTCAAATGAGTCTGCTTTTATCACATAATCATTTTCTTCATTTTATACCATTCCTTTTGAGTTCATATTGCATATAAAAATATAATTTGTGCATATTATAATGCCATAAAGTTGAAATATTTCTTATTCTTAATTTTTGTGATATTTCTCCTTAAATCAACTTTGATAATAAAGTTTTGGAGCTGAACAATTCATCCTTCCTCTTTGTTTAATTTAATTGAACACTTTCTTAATCTAATTTTTTATGAACCCTAGTAGCTCTTACTTTCCTCATGGAAACCTGCCCACAAACACACGAACACTTAATAGAATTTTTAATGAGACTTTGCCTCCATTCAATTCTCAATTTTGTAGATCTATACACAATTTTTGTCATTCACTTTTGGATATGTCACCAGAATCAAATGGATGGAAACAAAACCCTACTGAAGAGCAATTAGACAGATTTTCATCATTCGACGTGAATTCTAGCAACATCGCCTTTGAACTACCTCATCCAGAATCAAATTCAGCGGTTTTGGAAAAGTTTCCACCAATTTTCCGTGAATCTTTTATTGAGCACCTTTGCATGTGCAGTTTCCCAGGATCAACTTTTGCTTGGAACCTAGATTGGTTTGACAAATGGAACCAGGTCTTGGCAAATATTCTCATTAAACACTGGGACAATGCCTTAAAAACTAATAATTTGATTGCATATCCAATTGAATCAACTCAAATTAGCTTCTCAAATCAAATGGGAGTTCTTCACCGTTGGTTTTTAGGTCATGCTGATAAATTAAGACTTGGGAAGGATTCTCATAGCTCTCAAGAAATAATCAAAGTGAGAAAGCATAAATATAGAATAAAAAAAAAAGTATGAAAATCCCCTTTTTTTCAACCGTTTTTATTTATGACCTTTATTTCAAATAACAAAGATTCTTAGAATTCAGTTAACGGAACTAAACTTCTTAAACAATTTCCACATTGCAAAACTTATCACAACTTTTCACAAGCATCAAGTGTTGTTCAGACACCGAAATTGATAATGATGGATTGTTAAGACGTATTTTAATGCAATGGAGGTCTGAAGATTTTTTTAAAGTTGCACAATATCTTGACCAACAACACTTTGATATTCGAGATACTTCAACCTACTCTGGAAGTGTGCTAAAGGACTTAGCCTTGTACAAAAGAATCAGTTTGGTTTCAACATTATCCCCTAACCTTAATCCTTCTCATGTCCCACGGGGTTTGCCGAATGACTGTTATTCTCCCTTATATCTTGCATCTTTAAATCCTCAACAACTCAGACTTTTAAATCCTCAAAATCCCATAAATTTACCTGCTCTCCTTGAAATTCTTTCTTCCTCTAATGTGAGTGATTGACAAACTCCCTTAATAATAGGTTTGCACACTCATACTCCTCATTTCCACTGTTTGGGACACTTAGCCTTGAAAACAAAAACATAATTTTAATGATTACTATTATCATTAAAATTTATAGAAATGAAATTTGGCTTACATTGTTAGCTCCATTTTTTTCCTTTGAATCTTATACATGCTGAATTCTATACTTCCTTGTAAAAAATAATTCAAAACATTTACTTCATTTTGCTGCCCCATTCTATACAGCCAATCAACAGCCTGCTGCTCAACTGCTGGATTCCAATTTGGCTCCTATTTCAACATTGAACATATAAAAAATTTAATATTTTTGTTCTTAATATGAAATAAAAGACATTGAGCTCACCTTTATATACATTTTGAGCACACCTGAGATCTATACCCACTTCTGCAGCCTGAATTTTTCCAACCAAAACTTGGCAATTTTTATTAAAATGGAATTCATGCATATTTTTGTCTCGCTTTGTCCTGCTGAGTTCACCCGTAAGCTGGGTATAGCTAATATTGTGGTCATCTAAAGCCATTTTTATTCTATTTTGAAATATTAGAAAATTGTTTTTAATAAGCCAACACAATTTTGTAAAACAATTCATTATAGAATCACTTACATCTGCAAAAAGTCTGCAAAGTTGGAGAATATAACAGCTTTTGGAAAATTTATACCCCTTTCACCAGACAAAAAGTTTTTTAAGTGGCCTATAAGATGAAAAATCTTTTGGGAATGCTACCAGGTGAAATCAAAAGTTGGAGTTTCATCCAGATTTTCGTAGATTGGATGGTTGCAGAATTTTCTTAAAATCATCAGCTCTCTTAGAAACTCAGATGAGTCCCAAGGGATGTCAGTGCTTCTGGAGGGCCTATATCGCTCAGTGAATCCTTCTTGAAGCACATCAAGTTTAGACCTCCATGGATCTGCTAATTGAACCGATATCCCCCTTTAAATCTTTTTTGGAAGAGACGAAATTGCATCCTTTGTTCTACGTAGGCTTATGACTTTCATTAAGTGATTGATTGATTTAATAGAATTAGCATTTCCTTTTTGCAAACCTGGAAAAAGGAAGTTCTTCCATAACCAGTCTTCTTGCCACTTTTCGGTTCTAAGAAAAAATATGAGACTTTGAAGGTCAGTGGGACTGTTCTGAAGTGGAGTTCCAGTCAAGCATAGTCGGTGTTGGGATTCCAAGTCAAATATTGTTTGAGCCCTCTGCGAGTAAGGATTTTTAATGTAACTAAAAGAATATTAAAAAAATTGATTATAAAAATTAAGTTTTAAGTTTTAGATATAGAGATGGGCACTAACTGAGCTTCATCTAAAACAACTCTATACCAAAAGAGCTTTTGAGTCACCAGTATCTTTTTTTGGCTTTGATTTTTTGACATTGTTGGGCTAGCTGTTTCATATGTCATTAAAACAATAGCAGTGTCCTGTAGCTCATTGAAGTTAGTATTTTGACAATCCTTCACGTAAAGAACCTTGAAAGGAAGCGCATTATCTTCAAAGTGCACACTTATTTCATTGATCCAATTCGATAGTGTTGCCAGGGGGCATATAATCAGTGTGGCTGAACTCCGATTAATACCTTCTTGATTTTCAGATACCTGGAATTGTCTTGCTTCACCTTGAGTTGCACTTATAAGAGAAAGAGTTGAAAGCGTCTTTCCCAAACCCATATCATCAGCAAGTATTGACCCATTTCCTTCAGGGGTTAATTGATTGTTAGTAAACTGATCTTTATAGTCATCAAATCCAGTTCTAAGACAATGGTTGTCCTGTTGCCTTCACATGATATCCAAATTTTCCTTTAACATTTGTTCATTGTCAATCATAAGATTCATTGCTTGAAGTTGATGTGTTTTGAGAACTGTTTTGATTCCTCGGATAAGTTGATCAGCTTTCCAATCTTGAGTACTCTGAGATAATTGGAAAGAGCCTTCAAAAATTACATGCAGGATATTAAAAAAGATAGTGGAGTCATAGTTCAAGATCGGACATAAATCGATTTGAGCAGAAGAAAATGCTTCTTTAGCAAGACTGATTAGTGTACTTGAAGAAAAGAGGCATCCCCAAAGTTGATACTTATTAGCAAAAACTGGAACCAAGTAAGCATTAAAATAGAAAGGCTTCATAGGATTCAAGGCACTTCTTTGGTTTAAATGGTGAGATCCAGACCCAATGTCACCCAATAGTGGTCCAATGTGCTGACTCTGCACTTGAGAAAGATTACCGACAAGGGTTGGTTTTCTTTCTTGGAATAGTCCAAAAATATGAACATACAAATGGCCTCGCTGTAAAATCGTGGGGGTTGGTGAGTTTTAAAATCTTGAAATTACATTCATATAAATTTGATCAATCGTTATTGAGAACTTTCCAACACATCTGAGACTTGACATATTAAGTAATAATAGTATCTGAAGATAGTGGTTGTTAAAAGATGAATTGAAGCAAAAAATGAATAATCAGTTTTGAATAAAACGACAAAATAACTTTGTAGCATATGCTATGCTAAGCTCATAATTCTTTCACATGTATTATTATTATCTTTTTAATAAATATTGGAAGTAAACCAATGATAACTGAAATGAATAATATGGCTTAAAAATAAATCTTGAGCCTATAAAGTAAATTTTGGTTTGTGGAGGAAGAAAAATTTTCTCAATAAAAATGTGCTTTATTGTTACATTATAATCACAAAATATAATAATTTCACTCTTATTACAATTATTTATGTTTCTGTCTAATAGTAAAATGCTTTAGATGTCAGTTCAAAATCCAAATTGAAACTACTACCTAGAAGGAAGTCTTGATACTAACATAATTTTTGTAAGTCTTTGGACAGACACTTATGGTGATCTCAATAATATTAAAATTGATTTGAATTGTATGTTATATCAAATATCTATGTAGTCTAGTGTAATAATTGAGATAATACAGTTTAACTTTCTGTTACCAACTTGGCAAGAAAATATATGTAGAAATTCTTAGAACAAATATCAAATTTTGCTTTCCACAAGATGGGAAAGTGAATATTATGATATGTTAAGTGATATGTTCAAGCTTTGCTCAATCTGTGCTCAGCTCAAAATCAAAGTAATCACCAAGCTCCAAGAAACCTGTGATTGATTTCTGTTGAAACTAGGTCTAACTGATTACCAAATCTTTGTCCAATTAATTTAAATCTGGTTTCACAATGAACTCCTAACAGCCTTCCAACAGCTTTCCAACCACTTCCCAACATTTTTAAATGAAGGGTATTGCTAGCAACACCCCCCCCCATTTTTCTGTGGTGATTAGCACTGTCTTGACTTTTAAAGCAGTCAAGAAGTGTGTTGGAATGGGTATTGTAACAGTCTCTAAATTTTTTTTTCAAATAAATCTCACCTGGTATTTCTCAAAGGGACAGGGGTTTTTCTCTCCAGTTTCACTCCAACTCCCTAAATCAAGGCCTATAGCTAGTACTATAGGATTGTCTACATTTCTGGACCCCAATGTGGGGTTGAGGAATTTTCAGCTTGTTGGAATTTTGTTTACTTTTCAACTATCTTCTGTGGTTGAAGATTTGTTTTCTGGAATCTATTGGACCATAAATTCTGGACCCTCTTTCTCTAGTGGTGGTAGTGACTCTTTTGGTGCTGCTGAGGATGGCAATCCTCCTGTTTCTGCTAGGCCTTCTATCATGATCATGTCCTGGAAGGGGCCTATATTTATGGGGGAGGAGGTGAAGTTGTTTCTGGAGCTTTATAAGGCTTCTGGTAGTGTGGATTGTGCTTCTCACCTGGACATGGTGAAGAAAGTCATCTTTTATATTGGTGACAGAGCTCTGGTGAAGGAAGTGGCTGAAATGGAGGGTTAAAGGTGGAAATAATGGAAAAATTTGTGTCTGCAGATGACACACAGGTGGGGATCCAGGTACTCCATGGTGGATCTCAATATGATTGTAAGTGAATGGAAATTTTATGGAGGGGTGGACAACCTCCATACTTACAGGAAGTTTCTGGCTCAGTCGGAGCCAGTGGTTGGTTTTTGGTGGATATGCAGAATTTGGAGAGTAATGACTCTGCAAGGGATATTTTCTGGTCTGATATGGCCAGGAATTTCAGAATTGATGTGCTAAAGGAGTTAGAAAGGAAGGATAAGATGATGATTCTACATAATGGGAATCAGAATTCGCCAACTCTTTCTGTGGTGAAGGAGTTTGTGAAGGGTCATCTGAAACTGTTGGAAGTGGAATCTTTCCAAGAAGCTAGCACCAGGTATTTTAGCAAGGTCAGTGATACTTTTGCTGAAGATGTGGAGGAATCTAGGAAGTAGGAAAGTGTGAAAAAGGGAAAGGCTCATGAGAAGCCTTAAGAAGTTGATCCTTTTATGGAGCAGCTGGCTGATCTGAAAAAAAAGCTATATATTTTTTTTCAGGAGGCTCAGAAGGTCAATATGGCTCCTTCTCACCCTGGAGATTCTGAAAGGAGGACTGGTAGGAGCAATCCTTGTGTCTGCTCTTATTACAGAGGAAGGGCCACAAGTCCAATGATTTTTGGGCACTGAATAGGAATGTGTCTGAAGGGAAGGTGGAATTTTATGCAAAAGTGTTCAAGTTCCCAGATGGTTCTTTTGTGAAGCCTAATGATGGTCAGGCTCCAGTGGACTTGGTGAGGAGGAGTCTTAATTTCAACTCATGAAGGCAAAGGTTTGAAGAGTTGCCTAATGAGGCTTCTTCTTCTGGTAAGGGTGGAGATGATGGTAAGGGAAAGGGAGAGGAGGATAATAGAGTCCCATTTACATCTTCCTTTGGTGGTTTGGAGTTGTTTTTTTGTGGTGGAAAGTCAAGTGGGGAATGATTTGCTGATTTATGTGATGTGGAAGTAGGAAATTTGGGAGGGCCCAAGAGAAGTTCTCATGGCCAACCAAATCCTAAGACTTCAAAGTTGGATCCTAAGCTGGGTGCATCTAGGAAGAAGTAGAGAAAATAGGAGCTGTATAAAATGCAGAAGGGTATAGCTGATATGGGCCCCCCTAGTTTTATAGCATCAGACATGAATGGTGATCCAATGCCTATGGATGTTGATTCTGACTCTAAGGAAGATGTACCTTTGGCTTTATTTCCAAAGCCTGCTGGAGTTAGATGTTCTGGTGAGGGATCTGGTTTAATTCCTGTTGATGGTAAATCGGTTGGTGGTTCTGGTACTCAAGAATCATCTAGGAATAAGTAATTAAAGCAAAGAAATCACTTTGAGAGGCCAGTGGTTTCTGACTAAGCTAATTTTATGTACTCTGTCCTGGAAAACATGAATCAGAGTCAGGTTCCCATACTCATGGGGAGTTGTATGCTATCAGTACTGGGCTGGCTGATGGGCAGAAAAAGTTGTTGAACAGGAGAACGGTTTCTTCTGGGGAGGTAGAATACATTTTTGATTCTGCTTAAAAGTTTGGTGAGGGTTTGTAAAGTAATTTTTCAGCACCTCTGATTTATTTAACTTTAAATCTAAGTGGAAGGGAGGCTAAGGTATTTGTGGATTAAGGTTCTCAGATTAACATGATTTATTTGTTTGAGGCAACTCATCTGGGCCTCCCCATCAGAACAGTCATTGGTGGCCATTTATAAAAATTGGTTGTAACATCTGAGCTTGTAAATTTAGATGTTAGTGAAGCCTCAGGGAAGTTTCATTTCTACATTGCCAAAGGAACAGTAAAAGCTTTTTTGGGTGGGCCATTCTTGATGGTTTTCAGGAAATAATTGTCTATCAATTTTATTCTGGAATCAGTTTGGAGTTGACTGGTGAAGATGAAAGAAGTCTTCACATGAGGTTATCATCCCCTGGAGAGGAAAATTGGGAGACCAGGCTTAGTTTGTCTTCAATGTGCCAGTGCATGAACTGTTGTAGGAGAAGAAGAGAAGTGCATGCTGCCTCTGTTTTTTTGGAGTTTGTCTCAGGCTCTAGTGTGAGTCTGTCTTTTTTAGAGTGATGAGGGCCAATCGCCCAGGTGCTAAATCCTCTCCCCAAGATGAAGAAATCCTAGTTTGTAGTAGGTCAGCTCCCATGGAGATATACCAAGTGGATTTTCAACTTTCTCTTTTTAAATTTTCTCTTCTCTGCTAGTATCCTTCAAGTTTTTTATCAAGTATATGTTCTATCTCAAGATTCTCAATTATTTTTAATTCAAGTTCAAATAAGATGATTGGTTATATATCTTTATTGAAAGATATACGGAAAAGATGTGGAGTTGTTGGATTTCAGTCTAAAAGTAAGTCCTCCCAATTGTGCACTGCTAGGGTTCTTCTACTCCTTTCAAAAACATTATCTTGGCTACCCCTGTGAGCATTGGGGAAACCCCAGGTTATTTTTTTAGGTTAGAAGAAAACTAAATAAAAGAAAATAATAATTTAAAGATAACTGAAAAAATTCAAGTAAAAAATTTGAAGATAATTAAGAAATAAGACAAGATTTAATTTTGTGAAGATCATCAAGATTAATTTCTGGGCCTCCAGCATGATATTAGACTGCACAAATTTTTGATGAAAGAAGATCAGCAAGATCAATTTTTGGGCCTACAGAATAAGGTTAAACTACACTAAATTTTAAAGAAAGAAGATAATTAAGATCAATTTCGGGCCTAGAGCATGATGATAAACTGCACGATATTAAAAGATGTGATTCAGAAGATGAATAAAGATTAGCAGATTTAGAAGATAGAAGTAAGGATGAAGATGTTGAAATGCAGAAAAGTTTTGGATTGGTGAGATTAGGGAATAAAAGTAAGTCCTTTCAATATTTCACTGCTAGGTTTTATTCTACATATTTCAAAAACATTACCTTGCCCACACATGTGAACAATTTGGAAACATTTGGTTTTTGTTCCGGGTCTGGTGGGGAAGATGTCCTGAAGATCCCTCAAGTAAAGGTGGAGCTGAAAAGTATAAGATGTTAGGGCAGAAGATTAGGCCTGTCAATGAGCCTATGCCTGTATGGTTGAATCCTCCTTTGATAAGACCTCCTTTCTCAATAAGTCCATAGTTTACTCCTCTGGTGAAGAATCCTCCTCATTTTGTAGAGACAGCTAGGGTGACTGTCAAAAGGATGAAAGTTGATAATTTTGGTCCCAATGGGTAGTTGTCTGATGAGTAAAAGAAGTTTTTGCACATCATTTTGCTGAAAGAGAAAGCAGTGGTATTTGTTGAAGAGGAAAGGGGTGTGTTGAAACACTCTGATGGTGAATCTTACTTGATTCCTGTGGTTTGTCATGAAACTTTGAAAATCAAACCAATTGCAATTCCAGCTGCTATCAGGGATGATTTTGTAGAGATTGTTATGGAAAGAGTAAGGCCTGGTTTATACAAACAGTCCACATCCAGTAACTCAATTCTTGCTTTCTGCATATAGAAGCAGAATGGGAAGCCGAGAGTTTTTATGATCTTAGAGCCTTGAATAGAGTCACTATCAATGATGCTGGGATGTCCCCAAGTGGAGAGGATTTTGTGGAAGCTTTTACTAAATTGGAGTGTTATGTTTTGGGTGATATTATGGGTGGTTATGATGAGAGGAAACTTAATACTGATTTTAGGTCTCTTACCACTTTTGAGACTCATTTGGGAAGATTTCAGCTTGCTATGTTGCCTCAAGGTGCAACTAATTCAGAAGTGGTATATCAAGCACAAATGGCTTGTATTTTTCAGGATGAGGTTCCTACTCATGCTGGTACTTATATTGATGATGGGGGAATCAAAGGACATCCACTGATTATGGAAATGAGATGCTGAAGGTGAACCCTGGGATAAGGAGCTTTGTTTGAGAATATGCAATTACTCTATAGAGAGTATTTCTTAGGATTGAAGAGGGTTGGTTGACCATTTCTGGGTCAAAGATTTGTTTTTGTGTTCCTGCTCTGAGAATTTTGGATCTTGTGGTATGTTAAGAGGGAAGGATTATTGAAAATAAAAAGGTTAATATAATTTAGTCATGGCCAAAGCCTAAAAATATTACTGAAGTCATTGGATATTTGAGGATTTGTGCATATGTCAGAATTTTTATTAAAGATATTTCTTTGTTAAACTCACCTTTGAGGAAGTTGAAAAAGAAAGACACAAAGTGAATATGGACTGAAGAGTGTGAAGAGGCTTTACAGAAGTTGAAGAAGGTGGTAGGTCAAGATATTATTCTTCACAAGTTGTATTATGGTGTGGGAGCTGGAAAAATTTATCTGGCAGTGGACTCAATTTATATTACTTCTGGTGCTGTTTTGTCTAATAAAGATAAACCTGGGAGGGTCAGGCCAGTAAGGTATGAGTCTGTGGTACTTAATGAGGTTGAATCTAGATATTCTCAACCTAAGTTGGAATTGTGTGGTGTAGCAAAAATTTTGAAGAAGCTGCAAACTTATTGTAGGGGCAGCATTGTGAGCTTCAGGTGGATGAAAAATCTATGGTTCAAATGATCAACACACCTAGTCTTCCAAATGCCCCAATGACTAGGTGGGTGGCATTTACCCAGAATTTATCTTTTGAACTGGTTCACAAACCTGGAAAAACTTTTACAATGCCAGATGGCTTATCATGGAGCCCATACATTAATAAAGATTTTGATTCTAAAGATTTTGATGAAGATGTCCCAGTGGTTAAGGCCAGCACAAAGGGTGCTGAAAATTTTTCTCTACTTCCTAATGAGGATAAACTGGAAGATTATTCTCTCCTCCCCCAAGAGTTTAAACTGGATCAATCTGATCTTGATTCTGGTGGTCAGGATGTGTTGTTTGATGAAGATGGGGCTGTAGTTTGGGATGTCTTAAATTTAGAGAATGGTGTTTTTGTTAGTGAACTTGACTCTCTTAAGATTAAATGAAAAGAAAAGTATGTATTAAAATTGAGGGATTGGTGTCCTGGTTGGGCTGGTTGAGTGGTTCATTTGCACACTGGGGATTTTGATGAAAGGGTTGTACCCTTGGATGATATTTTGTTGGATTTTGAAGATGAGACCTGGGGTCAGTCTGGTTTTTATTTTACTAAAGTTGAATATCTTTTAACCTTGAAGAGGCCAGATAGTTGTGATGATGATTCTTTGGGGGTAATCAAGAAGAAGAGTCCTGGGTTTTATGTGTCAGGAAGGAGGTTGATTAGGAGGAGACATCCAAATCCTCACGTAGTGGTGACTCATAAGAAGGGTTAAGAGTTGGTTTTGAAGTCTTGGCATGAAGACCTTGGCCATAGAGGCTTTGGGGAGACTTATGGGAGAGTAGAAGACAGATTTTGGTGGTCAGGTATGAAGTTGGTTGTTCAGGGTTGGGTTCAATGTTGTGAAGAATGTCAAAGAAGAAGTCACTTGAAACCTAAAGTGGTTGGCCTTTCTACTGGTGAATCAACTGTTTTTTGAAGAGTCAGTCTAGATGCTGTCCATATTAAAGAGGGCAGGTATAAATACTTTATTGTTGCAAGGGATAATTTGTCTGTTTGGGTTGAGGCAGTGTCTCTGGTTAATTTGACTGCCAAAAATGTGTCAGAGTTTTTAAAGAAAGAATGGGTGTTCAGATATGGGTTGATGAAGTTGGTGACTATTGATGGTGGGCCAGGGTTTAGATTTGAATTTAAAGAAGCTGTGGAAAGTATTGGATACAAAGTTAGAGTGGCTACACTTTTTTATCCTGAAGCTGAAGGCATGGTTGAAAGAGGCGATCAAGTTATCAAGAACACCTTGGTGAAGATGTGTGGAGATAGTGCTGAAAAGTGGAGGCAATATTTACACTTTGTGTTATTTTCTGATTGGGTCACTATTAAAAGTAAAACTGGCTTTTGCCCTTATGAATTAATTTTTGGGCAGAAAGCTGTTCTACCAGTGGATTTGAAAGTTTTCTCTTATCTTGAAATTGATTTGGATGATGTGCACTCAACCAAAGATTTTCTCTGTGCCAGGATGCCACAGTTGGAATGTAGATAGGGATGTCAATTAAAGCCATACTCTAGAATGACAAAGATAAGAAATCAATCAGTCAGATACTGGAACAAGAAGTTGGGTCATAGACTCAGAAATTCCTTGAAACCTAGTTCTTTAGTTTTGGTGTATAATAAAAGTTTTGAAAGTCAGTGGGGATAAAAGTTTTCTGACAGATGGAATGGGCCTTGCAGAGTCAGATATCAGGTTTCTGGAGGTTCTTAAGTTTTGGAGGAGCTAGATAGTGCAGTCTTAAAGAAGAGAGTGGCTGTTGAAAAAGTGAAGAGATTTTAACCAAGAGGCACTAGAAGAAGTGAAGAAGATTTACTGCTCAATAAGGATAAAATATGGGCCTTTCTTTAAATTTTGGATTTTGGTGATGCTGTGCATCTATTTTTTTGGAAAAATTTTTGATACAAGGTAACTATTGTTGGGACTTCTAGATTTTATCTTTGCAAGTTTAGGGGTAACTGATGGGCTGTCTACTCTGTTGAATAGTTACCCCAGATTGTCTGCTTCCAACCCCTTCTCTTAATTTGGTTGAACCCTAGTACTGGTTTCTCTTCACAGGTTTTAGTCTTCTATGACTTTAAACTGGAAATTATTTTGGTCTTCAAGTGCTGGAATATTCATGCATATTTTTTTTTTATTGTGTTGGATGTTGTGTTTTTGTTAGAAGGTATCCAGAAGGGTGTCTAGATTTTATTTTGAAGAGTGTGGGGGTAACTTATGAGCTGGATGCTCAGTAGAACAGCTACCTCATAATATCTGTTTAAAGCTTCTTTTTTTGTCTTAGTTGAATCCTAGATCAGGTTTTTGTTATTCAGGTTTAAAGTCCACTATGACTTTAAACTGGATTGTCACCAACTTCTTTATCTTTGGTCTATTTGGATTGGTGGTGAATCACTGGTAGTCCCCCATGATTTTTACTTATTAGAGGGAGCCCATCCAATGATCCTTTCCTTGGACTAGACCTTCTATGGATCTGGACTTTTCCTTTTCTTTCTTTGAATTTGTGGCTACAATTTTTTGAGATAGAAATTGAAGATTATTTTCTTTTTTCTCTTTTTTTCTTTAATTTTTTATGGGGGTTATTAGGATGTAAAGAAGTGAAAAAATCATAGAAAGAATAAATATTATATGGTTCCACCACATCAGGGTCACCTGTATGTGGGCAAGAATTTGTGTAAAAAGGCTCAACAATTGGCCAGGCAATTCTATTTTCATTTTTATCATTATTTTATTTTTATTATTTTTTATAATTTATTTTATTTTTATTTTTTTCTTTGAATTCTATTCATTTCATTTTATCTTGATAATAATATTCTTAATTTATTTTTACCTCAAATCATTTAAAAAATAGTTTGAAAGGTGTATCCAAATTAAGGTGCACTAGGATGTGGGTAAGGTATCAGAGGATCAGCTCATCGATTGTCTGGGAAATACCATGTTTAATAATTTATTTTATCTTATTATTTCTCATGTTATTTTAATTTCTCAGCTCTCATATTTTTTTGGGCAATTTTTTTTAATTCTTTTCAAGTTTTTTTTGGACTTTAGTTGTTTTATGTGATAATCTGTGTAAAAAAATAAAAAAATAAAAAAAATAAGAAGAAGTAAAAAAAATAAAATAATAATAATAATATAATTTTTTATATTTGATAATTAATATTGTTTCTCTATTTATTGAAATATATTAATTCCTTTTTTCTATAATTAATTTCTGGAAGAAGAAGCTTCTGAAGGTTTCTCTAAAATTATGTTGGCACTTTTGCTTCTTTTTGTGATTGGAGGAAGAACTGTGTTTCTTGAGGTGTAGTCTTCTGAAGAGAGTGTAGGGATTGTAATGGTCAGGAACCAGATTTGCAGGTAATTTTTGGGTGGAAGCAGAAGAGGCTGGGATAGAGTGTTGAAAGGTGTGCTTAATTATCCTGGACATATTCCAGTTGTCTTTAAGAAGTTTCTTTCTCAGGTTCTTCTAAAATTCATTCAGTGTCCCATGAAGAGCAAAGGCCTTAAGTGTTTTGGAACACACCATAATTAGGTGTTGCTTCATATTGGTGTAATCCAGGGTTAATGTTGTTTTCAGAGGTTGACCAAATTTCAATAGTAGCTTCAGGAGGCAGGGTACCCACTAAACAGAAGAATTGGATCAGTAGTTTCTTTCTGTTGAATAAATTGAATTAATTAATTTGGTACTCACATATTGGAAGCTCATCAATTTTGTAAGCGCTGGAATTTGGATTGTTGAAGGGTTTTGAATTGAGGTAGTAGGAGGATCATCTAGGTGGAGATATGGATTCTCTTGGTCATCCTATAAATTTTACTGAGGATACAAACTAGAATGAGGACATTCTTGTGGCCTAGTTGGAGCAGTAGGGATTTTGTTCTTATTGTTGATATTTTTTCCTGGTTCAGCTTGATTGTGGGCTGGTGGTGGAGTACCAGTTTTGTTGTAGGATGGAGCTGGAGAAAGTGACCTGGAAGCTTACGAGTCTCTTCTGAATAAAGTTTTTGAAGAAATTGAGCTTTCAGAAAAAAAATAGCTGGCAGAAGAGAGTCATAGTTTCTTCTTCTTGGTTGAGAGGTATATTTTTGTCTGGGAGCAGTGTTTATTGCTCTAGTGTCTTCTTGGGTTCCTCTGGCAGGTGTTGTGAATTTTTTAAAAATTTTGGCATTTTTGGACATAGAAAAGCTTGAGCGCATTGCTCTGGGAGCACCAGGAGATTGTTGTGTGTAGTTAATGGTGTTTGTTGGAAGAAATTGGCTTTTTTCTGGCTGAATTTGAAGGTTTTGAGCATAATTTTTGTTGCCTAGCTAGGTGAGTGGCCCCCTTGACACTGTCTAGAAGTCTGGGAGCTGATTTCGAAGCTATTTGAGCTGTATTTGCAGATATAAAAGCTGTTTCTTGACAGGATAAAGTAGTTATTTTAGATAGTGTCCGTGAACTGATTGCCCGGATCTTCTGGATGGATCTGAAGATAAAGAAAAAGAAGTAGGACCAAGCTCTGAGGATCTAGTAAGCAATCTGCAGTTGTATTTATGTGAAGTTGATAGTGTTGGTATAGGATAATTGGGGTCTGTTTCACATTTTTCTTCTTTTTGGAATATCAAGAATCACCGGCCCTGTTGTAGAGTTTGGCCTCAGGGGTTGGAAGAGTGAAAGTGCAAGATCTGCACATGCGGATGCACTGTTTGAAAGCATAGTCTTAGGAGAAGTGAAGCAAGGAAGTTCTGGGTCAAATTCAGGGAATCTAGACATGATTTGTGATGAGACAACAATTAAGAGAAAAGAGATAAGAAGAAAATCTTTATCAGTGATGGGTAGATGATGAAGAGAAAGTGGAAGTTCAGTAGTTTTGTTGCAGGGCATTGTGCATGGAATTGGTTTTTTCTTTTTATGAAAAGTGTGGAAAGTCTTTTAAGGCTTTAACAAAACACTGTGCCAGTCCATCAAGACTTTAAACTGAAGAATGGTATATGCTCCCAAGACTATAATTTGAGGATGGTTTGATTATTGAGTCCTTCAGGACTATAAACTGATAATGTGGTTTTGGTGTGAATCTGGCATAGTGCATTGAAAGGGTGAGTCTCTAAATTTAGTTAAGGCAAGTGTGGGGGTAACTGATGAGCTGGCTTCTCAGTAGAAGAGTTACCCCAGAATGTTATTTTATTTCTTTAGTATTTAATGGTTTGATCTATGGTTTTGTCTTTATGATTTAGGTTTTAAGTCTCCTAAGACTATAAACTGAGGGTTTTGACTCCCCCATATCTATAAAATGAGGGCTGTTAGCTCCCCAAGACTTAAAACTGAGGATGAGTCCCCCAAGACTGTAAAATGAGAAATTTCATATGATTGGCTGCATTCAGGAAGTCTGGAGAGTTGTCAAGAATTTTCATTTCTAAGTCAAAAGTTCAATCAAGAGTCAAGTGGAAGAAGAGAATCAAGAGATGAAACAAAGTGTTCAGCATTAGCCTTGAACTGATGGATGAGGTGTTTCCTTTTCTCAAGGTCCTGTGGAATTCTAGAAGGGGTTGATTGGAAGTAGCTTAGTAGAAGGTGTTTTTGTTCAGAGGAGTGTTGTTGGAACTTGGCCTTAATGCTGGGCAAGTGTTTTGGTGTTTGTGGTTGAATGGATCCTACATTGTCATCATCACTGTCAGAAGGTGGAGGAACTGAGAAGTCATCAGTTTTAAAAGTAGAAGAAAGGAATATTATTTTTTTACCATCAGATGGACCAGACATGTTAAAATTAACTGCTGTAGTGGTCTTGGAACTCTTATTTGAAGGGTGTAGTTTGTTGATTAATCTGGGTATCAGGATAGATGGCCTGGATCTTTTGGTGCATTTGGAATATAGACCAGGTTGAGGTGTAGGTGAAGCTGTTGAAGATGATAATAAACCAGCTCTGTAGAAAGTTTTTTTTCTGGATTGGAAGACATCACTGGAGGTTCTGTATGGATGAGCTGGTGGTGTGATGGCACAGATCTGATTATTGTAAATGCAGTATTTGCATGGGCCCATGACAATGGCAGATTTTGAAAGAAAGATGAACATGGTGGATCTGATGAAGGAGAATGTGGACATTCAGAATTGGAGGAAGGATGTGGTCTTCCAAAATTGGCAGAGGACTTTTTGGGTCTGTTGGTGCTGTTTGTATATGTCTTAATTGATATTATTTGAAGAATTAACTGTTATTTAAATTTTATTTAATGAATTTTGTAACTATGGGTATATGGGTACTACTATTGGATAGCCCCAATTTTTCTCTATATTTGATGTCTTTTTGAAATTTTTTATATTCCAAGCTTTAAGGGGTCATTTCCTCATTTTTCATTTCTAAAAGATGGATGTTTAATTTTGTTTTTTGTGTTTTATGGGCTAAACTTAAGTATTAGGGTCAAGTGCTTAGTACAATTAAGTAAATCTAATTTGGCTCTATATTTTATGTCACAATGTTGTCACAGCTTAATTTTGTGTTTTAAGGGTTATAGTAGTTGTGGTGGATTTTTCTAAGTATTTTGGGCTTTATAAGATGTTTTTGGTGGTTTTTTGGCTTCAGGGAGGTCTGCCCTCTTTGGTTATAGAAGGCTGGGGAGCGTTTCTGGAGGGTTTTTATTGAATTCGGCTGTCAAAAGCACCAAATTTGTTGCTGTGCATGGATTTTTAGATAGGTGGTCTGTGTGTACATACTGAATAACACAGTTTGGGGAAACGTTAATTATCATACAACTATCTGGTAGTTATATCATTGTTTATTACTCAGTTTTCACTTTTTTTTGGCCACAATTGGCTGTGTTTGTCGCAAGGTTAGATCTTCATTTAACTCAACTTTTAAAACTGATTTCTCTGTTGTAGCTTTGCAACCTACATCAAGTACTCTTGCTATGTTTGTGCAGCAACTGCACTTTGTCTTTGGTTTCTGGTGTGCATTTATCTGCATTTCAAGTTTTCTGGTTCTTTGGTTGTCAGTGGTCTGCTATTGGCTACTGTCTTGACTTGTAAAAAATTCAAGAAGAGTGTTGGAAAGGGTATTGTAACAGTCTTTAATTTTCTGTAGCAAATAAATCTCACCTGGTATTTCTCAAAGGGACAGGGGTTTTCTCTCCAGTTTTTCTCCAACTCCCTTGGTCAAGGCCTATAGCTAGTACTAATGGATTGTCTAAAACACAACCCTATTTGCTGAGCTAAAAATCATCAAAGTTAAGTTAATTATGGGAAATTAAAAATAATTAGTAATACTTTATAAATTTATTAATAATATTTTAAAAATAATTAAAATTGTAAGAAAATTTCTAAAAGTTCTAAAGATTTCTAGCTTTTATTTCCATAAAATTTTAAACCTATATTTGTATCTCTTTTTTATTAAATAATTATTTCTTCCTGGACTTGTATAAATAACCATTTTCACAATAAACCATCCTTTCTTTTAATAATAAAATATAAAATTAGATTGACCTTTCCTATCTTTGATATAATCATCCCAAATTTATTTAAAAAGATTTTTAAGTGCCATACTAAACTTTTGACTGCCACAATGGAAGCTCAAGAGTGTATTAATTCTCTTTACCTATAGAGAGCATTTTTTCTTGTGGTTTCTTGAAATATTTTAGTTATTGAGGCTTGAAATGTGCAGCAAGCAGTGTAAAGCAGTGAAAATGAATAAAATTTGGCAAGTATTAGTGATTGTAGTGGCTTGGAATAAAAATTGAAGAAAAGATGGAACAAGAAAGGAGGAAATCAAAAATAAAGTAGTTTTCCTGCAGACATACTGGTTCTTACATACTGATTACATTTTTTCCCTATGCATGAAATTTAATTCTACTTTGAGTCTCATCACAATTTAAAACTGTAAATCAAGTGATTTGGCTACTTTATAGATTGCAATAAGTGCAGATTCTGACATAAGTGATTTAATTAATCAAGGGGCTTGATACATGCATTATGTATATTGACTCTAAACCCCCTCCCCCAATCATTTCCCTGCTCCTCCTTACTTTCAGTGTCTTCCCCCCATGTATTTATATATCCAAGCCACACTTACCTCCTTCATGCCCCTAGTTGGTAGAAATGGTAAAATATAAATAAAAAATAAAAATAGCCCTCCCTTATCCATCTCTTGCCTAGGATGAATTTTAAACTTATCTAGTAAGTCACCCATCATCTCACCTTTTAATTCTGACTTGTTTACATGTATCAAGCCCCTTGATTAATTAAATCACTTGTGTCTGAATATGGACTTATTGAAATCTATTAGGTAGCCAAATCAACTAATTTAAAGTGTTAAATTTTGATCAAACTCAAAGTTTAATAACAATTTTATGAATAGGAAAAAAAATAACTGGTATGTCTGAACTGGTATGTCTGTGGGAAAACTACTTTTTTTTCCATGGAGGCAAGTGGGATGTGAAATCAAAAAAGTGGCAGGAAGTTGGTGACTTAATGATGTTCAGTAAGTCTCTTTAAGTATATATACTTACTTGTACCCAAAATTTTCAGAAATGAATATTTAATGAGCAGTGATAATGCAACACTGAATGAATATGTCCTATATTTTTGGTAAAGTATGCATACCAAACCAACTTACAGACACATTGGTAGATTCCCTGATAATATATATATTACTAATATGGATTATGCTGAAGTTGTATTTCTGGGGAAAAATTAAATAAACAGAACAGTATTTATGTTATACAAAAGTATTTATACATCTTTAATCAGGAATAGAATATTTTTATTGAGTTTGGTGTTTCAGCCACTTCCTTAAAAGGATTACAAATGAAACATGTGTCAGCCACAGCTAGATAGGAATTAGTAATTATAAGGACTTATGCTTTAATATAATAATAGAGTGTTGGGATAAGTATCCCAAGCCTTAAATTTTGAGAAGAAAAACCAACCTAGAAATAGTATAAGGCCACTGGTGAGGGGAATGCATTTCATAACAAATAATAACTAAGATATCTATACCTTTAATATAATGATAGGTTCTTAAGATCAGTATCTCAAGCCTTATCTATTTAGAAGAGAAAACAGCCTACAAGATGTGCATGCCTTCAAATAAACAACATAAATATTAAAGGATATATACAAGAGAAAATAAAAGTCACATTAAATAGCAATAGTATCAGGCCATTGTGAAACAACTTGAAGATCTATACAGTATATAAACCAAAAAACTGGCCTGTGCTATTGCTAGGGTCTGTGCAAAGTAAAGGAAAAATAATTATATAATGTATCATTAATAAAATCTGAAAAAACAAAGTATATATTCTTTATACCCTCCCTGTTTTGGAAGATGTATAATTAAAAAAATGACAAAGATTTAAGTTTTTAGATAAAGAAGGAAAACAAAGTGCTTTAGTCATAAAATCAGAAATCATGATAGACGTAGGAATTAATTGTCAGATTTTTATTTTTGACTCCAATTTTTCTTGAATCAAATTTAATTGTATATCAATATTTTTTTACAAGCTTGATACATGGGATTTTGACTTAGGGCAATAGTGCCTTGATTGTCACCAAACAGAGGTACTGGTTTTTCTAAGTAGAGATATAAAGATTTTAATAAATTTGAGAGCCATACCTCTTCCTGAGTTGACTCAACACAAGATTTTAATCATCTTCATTGGTAGATATTGATACATTTTTCATCTTCAGAAGAATTAGAATTCTAATTTTTTGGTTCATTTTTGATGAAAATTTTATATAAATTGTGTTGTTTTAGAAGAATTTTTATCTTTAATGAGCATAAAGAGTAGAAATCTTTGCTCAAAAGAGGGATATTTGAAGTTTTGAGGGAAGTAGTAGATGATTGCATATTTATCACAATGATCTCTGATTAGCAGTAAGTGCCTGGGTTAACATTCCATTAAATGAAGAATGATGAATTTTGGTGTTACTACAACTGATACAAGGAGAAATTGGAAGATAATCATCAAGGTTGAGGAGACCTTCACTGGGCATCTTTAACAAGTATCTTGTATTTAGATTTCACATGCAATTACACCAAGTACAGAAGGATTCTAAAGCATAGTTTTATTTATTAGAAGATGTATTGTTGAAGTTAGCATAGAGAAGATTATTTTCTATTTATCCATCTAAGAAATTTTTGTCATTTTTGGTGATCAAAAAGGATTCATATTTTTCTCTAAGAATTAATCTTCCACCCCCTCTTTAGAATCTCACTTGACTAAAGAGATTGACATGTAGAAAATCTCTGAAGTGTATGAGCTCATGGTTTGAACTCAAAGCAACAGTTCCATAGCCTTTGGGGTTAATTGATTCTCTATTAAAAATGGTAACTGGTGAAGAGTATGGTTGATAAGCAATAAAAAGCTTTTGAGATTGAAACATCTGTGTTGAAGCTCCACTGTATAGTAAGAAATCCAAGGGCCTGTGGTTTGATGTTGTATCCATGATAAATTGAACAGGAGGACTAAATGAATCAGCTAGCTCATAAAAGACACTATATTTATCACCACAAAATATGGTGGCTGACTTACTAGAAGGTCCACAACCTTGAAGTCTAATTCATATCTTATTGAGCACACATTGAGGAAGTGATGAAAAAATCATGAAAATAGGGTGAAGATTGACTGAAATCACCTTGATAGAAGTATGAAAATCCATTCAAGTGCTTTTCGACCACAGTTGAAAGCTGTTGAAGTCATATTTTTTAATAAATAATACCAAGAATAGTGGTCTTCCTTGTTTATTTAGTGTCATAGAGATATATTAACCTTGTAAATATGTTATAAAGGGCTCTATTCAACAAATATAAATACTAATTGTACTCAAAGATTAAATTTAAAAGGGATGTATCACTGACACAGACAAAGTGCCTAAATAATGCACCTGAAAAATTATATACATCATTATTATTATTTTTAATTACATATAGTTTAAGAGTAATATCAATAGAAAATTTTTATAATGAATGATATGATTCATACACTTCCTTTTTTTAGAATTTTCTAGATTAATAACAATGATAATTCATTGGTTAAGAAAAAAATATATTTTGCCACTATTCAAAACCTCAACTAAAAAAAACAGTTAATCTTGGATATATAATGCTTACAAGACTAAATGTCATGGTGTGGTACACATCTTTCAGTAACACAGCAATGTCACAGCTCACAGAAAGAGAAACAAAGAGGTTGTCAAGTTGGATGGCTACATGAGCGCAAGAAGGATGTGATAGCGCAGAAAAGGTAGACTCTCTGCACAAAGTTTTTTTTTGTATATTATGGGATTATAATCCATGGCAAGAAAAAGGTTAGGGTAAGTACATAATGGGATAAAGGACAAGGAAATATGGTATTTACTTTCAAGAAGTCGTGGGTAGCACTGGATGTATGATATGGACTTACAAGGTGGCAATAGAGGTGGCATGGAAATTTAAGCTTAAGTTAGCAGCAATGCTTTTGGGAGAAGTTGTGCCCACCAATGAAGATGGCAAATGTGTTAGAAAAATAATTATAAGCGCTAGAAATACAAAAGACTTTACAATTAGCACTCAAGAAAAGGATAAGAAAGATAGGACTCAAGATAGGAAAGTCATTTGCTGAAGAGAAAAGGGTTTCACAATTAGTGGATACTCATGTCACCAGTGTGGGTCATTGCAATAGGTATGAAAGGTGGTGCAGTACCTATTATTTAGTGAGGGATCTTAAGAAGTGTAGGCTTCAGTGCTATTGGAGCTGAAACCCATTCTAATAAATGTACTTAGATATTTGAGATTTTTAGATACTGTTTGATATACTTGTATTAGTTCTGAAATTGTGTAGGAAAACCTGTAGGGCAAGGAAGCATAGGAAAGGGGAACTGAACATACAAATGTATATAATTAATCACTTGTAAACAGTAGGGGTGTGTGTGTGCATTTAAGTTAGTAATTAATAGATAAAAAAGATATATACATTTTTTTTGTACATATTGGGTGTGCATACCAGAAGTAGCGTTGTAGAGTTATTTTATTGCTACAGTAAGGATAGTATTAGATAGAGTGCTTCAAGAGGAAGTTACTGAGAATACTAGCACTTACTGAGAATAGATCTAGCCAAAAGTTTGATTGCTTATATTAAAATATATTTATCTTTTATCCCCTTTATTATTATTAACCTTCATTCTACTTCCACCTCCACACCCAGAAAAAATAACCAGACTTACAATATGTGGTTTCACTGCCTTTAAATATTAGAGTGGCAGGTGCTTCTTTTTAAAGTTATATTTAGGAAGGGGAAACAACCCATATTGGAATTGTGTCTATATCTTAGTATTATAGAACTATTTCTTGTCTACAATTGGTGTCTCAAAAGTGGCAGCCAGATTTTGAGTAGGGTTATTTTTTTCTTGTTGTTTTTTTTAGGGTTTCTTCAAAGATGGCATAATAAAGCTGGAACTTCAGTGGAGGAGTTGTAGGGTCTAAAAAAGTGGATCAAGAGCTGTTATCAGAGGATATCTTAGGGCTGTATTAAAAAAATATAGTCAATATAAGCTTTTAGTTCTTATTTGTTTTTTTATAATTATAGTAGTTAAAAAGGTAGAGTGGATCCTATAGCTACTAAATCTAAGTTCACTCAGGAGAGGGTAAAATTTCCCAATTCAACAGTGTTGTTACCACCAAAGGTAGCTAAAATTATTAGATTTAAAGATGAAAGCTTGCATTTTTCAGGCATTAATACCAGGAAGTTCTTATTAAGGCTTAAGCAAGTGGCAGAAGTTCATTGTGCAACTAAATAGGATATGGTGCGCCAAGTTTTGTTCTTTGTTCCAAATGAGTGCAAGGATGATTTTTAAGAAATAAAAGGTCATGAAGAGCATGATTGGTCAGTAATAAAAAAACAGATGCTTAGGTGATGGCCAAAGATTACCAAGAAAGCTTGGTACACAATTAAGGATCTAGATGTCTTGGTAAACAAGGCTAATGCTAGAGGGGGTGTTTGAGGCCTTAAGGAATTTAAAAGCTTCAGGGAGGGGTTTTATTGAGTGGTTGATTATTCGATTAGTAACAAAGAATTTATTGATAATAATGTGTCTTTACCTTGGTTTTTTGAAGTGTTAGTGCCAGAAGTTAAAGAATGGCAAAAGTGGCGCTTGAATAATGAAGGGAAGTTAGTCAAGAAGAGGGACAGTAATTATAAGTACCCTAGAATAAAGGAAGGAGAGAAAGCAGTGGAAGTCGAAATGAAGTTTTGACAAGTAGAGCACCTTGCAGCTAGAGTTTCTTTGGATAGCAAGGAAGTGGTAGAGGTTGTGTCTGGTGTAGGATTGCCTCCTTAGGTTTGTCTCCTAAAACTAAAGTCTTTTCTAAAGATCCGGATTCTGTGATGGCTAGCATTAAAAATCTGGAGAAGAAAATGATGAATGCAGCAAAGGCAAAGGAATTTTTTATAACCAAGAGTACTCCCCAACCCTAGCTCTTTTCTAATATGGTATGTTATTATTGTAATGAAGAGGGACATACTAGGATGAGGTGTAAGGTGTTTTAAAAGGATAAAGAGGAGAGGTTAGTTTATGAGGATGCAACTATGCTTATATTAGAAGATGGGACTAAGCTTGCTAAATTGGGGGATTCAAGAAATGGTAATAGATTATATTAATAAAAATTCTATGGAGGGATAGTCAAGAAAGGACAAGTTAGCAAAATCAGTGAATTTTACAGTTACTTGTGTGGTTTAAGATTTTAAAGAAAATGAAGCAGCAGTTGGGGAATCACTTACTGCAGCACGCTTGGAAATGTTTGCAGAAAAGCACAAGAAAATTGCCTCTCCAACTATTAGTAGGCCAAGAAGTGCTGCTTCTAGATATGTGAATACAGAAGATATGGAGGAAGTAAAGAATACTACAAGGGAGAATACTCTTCCACCTATGGAGGATATTGAAATGAATGGTGTTTAAAATGTTGAGTATGGTGTAGATAATCAGGCAGAAGAGCAAACTGAAATGATAGAGGACCCAGAGGTAGTTCAGCAAAGAGCAGTACCTGCTGAAGGAATTCCAGGAGCAAGGCATAATACTCAAAAGAACCAACATGGAAGAGCGAAAGCTGGTGAAAAGGCAACTCAACCTAAGTGAAGGATGCATCTCCCATTTCACGCTGTGGTAGCCTAAAGTTTAGTATGGCACCTAAGTACGTAAATGGAGTTATTACGGCGTGCAAGATTGGCGCTATTATTTTTTATAAAAGGGTTTTATTTAATTTATTTGAGTTTTAAATATGAAGAAATTGGTCAAAAGCAAATGCTTACGCAAAAAACAATATATTTTATGGAGAAAACTTATTTTTACGGTCTGAAAATTTTATAAGTATCAAGTCGAGTCACTCAAGAACCTTGGGAAATTTTCCCAAAATTTTTACTATTTTTCTTATATTTTTAAATGAATTTTACAGTTTTATAGAAATATTTACGTTTTTAGAAAAATACTTAACTTTGATGAATTTTCACGGGGTGATTAGAGCTGCACAGGCTATGAAAATTTGTTGGGAATGTAAAAGGGAAGTGGCTTTATCATGTGTAATTTTTCTAGATTTTTTATTATAGTTTTAAATGTTCTAATTGAGTCCGGAGGTCCGGACGGACTCCGCTTGGACTCTGGACAGACTCCGGAGGCTCCAGATGGGCTCTGGCTGAGCTCTGGAGGGGGAACTTAGGCACATGACTAGGTATACTTAAGAGCCTCTCAGACTCAAAATTGGGCATCATCTTACATTAATCATCATACATCATACAGCTTAATCTTTAACCACCACGGTCTCATTTTTTATTACTCAACAAATTAAATAAATTTGTAATACCCTTATAACTTTATATTTTATTAATAACATTTTATAAATACTACTCAACAATTTAAATCACACTTCATACAGGGTATCTTTAGAAAGGTCTTCATCACTGGGACTTGATTATTGCTGTCTCATAAAAATTCAAATTATTATAAAAACATAAAAGTCAATCTTTTCAGATCTTTCACTGGTACACCTTAATTGTTGTTATCAGTATTTCTTTTCTCAACAGCCACTTTTATTTAACTCTCAATAAGTGTTAAATATTTTAGAGTTTCATTATTTTTATCAATCAGATTCAAGTAGACTGGTTAGCTTAGTGATTTAGAATTCCCATTTTGTTATTTTTATTGGAAGGACGGGGTTTTTCACTAAATCCACATATCTCCTCCGGATTCTGCTTAAAGCAAGGCGACTGTAAAAGTTTACCTTACCATAAAGCTGACTTTCCAATGGAAGATGAGGATTTAGTTGTGCAGTGTTTATAAACAACAGTTTTGGTTCCATTGGGGGTACTGACTGCAGTACTGCCAGACATAGCAAATGGAATTGTGGATAAGTGAGGAAAGAAAATGGTTGCTGATTGCACTGAGCTAGATGAAGGAGAGCAGTCATTTCAACCAGTTGTGTGATTTTCTAAGGCACAACATTATGCAGGTCCTTTAGGGTATTTGACAATTACTGTAAATGGTAAGCAAGTTAGAGCGTTAGATGAAACAGGTTTGCAAATCAATGTGGTTTCAGTTGATTATGCTGTGGAGCTAGGTCTTCCAGTAAAATATGGTGAAGGTACCATCACAAGAATTGGTGGTGGTAGGTTTCCTGTTATAGGGGTAGCAGAGTATGTGCGCACTAGAGTTGTGGAAGCAACAAGGGATATACATTTTTATGTTCCAATGGGTGTAGTTAAACCAGTTTTAGGAACACCATTATAAATAGATTATTATATAACTATTGATTATTCTTTGAATAAAACAATTGGAATTAGTATTATGGGTGATGATGGTATTCCAGTGACAGCAGTTTTAGTAGAAACTAAGGATGGTGGCTGGGAAACTAAGTACTCTGTAACTGCAATATTGGAGATAGAAAGAGAGATTTATGAGGAAGTCTCAGATGATGAAATGGGGCAAACACTAAGAAGGCACCAAAATTTTTATTAGGGACTGGCATTTAAGGTTTTACTATCTCCCAAGATGAGAGGAACTCAGATAGTGACCATTCAGTCCAACAAGAGGGGATATGTAAAGCAGTACTTCATAGGTATCATTGTAAAACTACAGTAGAATGCTTTATACCTAGGCCTTTTAATTTCTTTGATTATGGATTTCTTATACTTATACTAAAAAGAAAAGACAAAAACAGGATGTAGGTACAACCCATAGTTATATCAGGAAGGGTTGGATTTTAAGTAATGAAGGAAGCAGCAGGTGCTGTTGTAAATCAAAGTATAAACCAGTAGCTGTCAAGGTTAAACTAGTAAATGTACCTATGCCAGATTTGAATCCTCCTTTGCAGAGGATGGCTCTGTCAACTAATCCTTATAATACTCCTTTAACAAAGATTCCACATGAATTTAGGCCTACTAGTAGAATCACAATAGAGATGATTCATATGGTTGATTTTGGACCAGAGGATTGGTTATCTCAGGAAGAAAAGAAGTTGTTACATATTATGGTTCTTAGGGAGAAGGCTATTGTGTTTTCAGAAAAGTAAAGAGTTTTGTTAAAACAATCTTATGGTAAACTTTATATTGTTCCAGTAGTACCTCATGAGCCATGGCAAAAGAAGGCTTTTCCAATACCAACAGCAATAAGGGAAGAATATATAGAGCTAATAATGGAAAGATTAAGGTTTGGCTTGTACATAAAGTCGATGTCTAGTTACTCAAGTCCAGTATTTTGTGTTTTCAAGAATAATGGTAAGTTAAGTGTTGTTCATGATTTGAGAGAAATGAAAAATGTTACAGTTTAAGACATAGGGCTACCACCAAAGCCAGAGGAAATCGTGGATTATTTTGAGGGACATTCATTTTATGGATTAGGGGATATAATGGGAGGATAAAATGAGTGAGAGTTGGATATGTTAACAAGACCCATGACTATTTTTGAAACTCCATTGGGGCGCTTTAGGTTGAGAAGGTTACCTCAGGGTGCTACATATTCAGTGGCAGTGTATCAGGTGCAGATGATGTGGATATTACAGGATACAATCCAAGATCATGTAGGAATCTTCATTGATGATGGTGGTATAAAAGAACCATCCAGTGAATATGATGGGGAGGTTCTAGAGGAGAACGCATACATTAGGAGGTTTATTAGGGAATATGCTGTTACTCTTGAAAGGGTACTATTTAGGATAGAAGAGGATAGATTGATGGTCTCAGGGAAAAATTTTTTTGTTGCATACCAGTGCTAGATAGTGTTGGTCACGCATATGTAGGAAGGGAAGAATTATCACAGAAAAGCAGAAAAACAATGTGCTCACTTGACCAAGACCAAGAAATACTACTGAAGTTAGGGTTTTTTTGGGTATTTTTACCTATGTGAGAATTTTCATTTGTGGCTTTTCCTTGTTGTCTTCACCATTAAGGGGCTTAACAAGAAAAGATGTTTTATGGGATTGGATGAAGGAATGTAAAGATTCATTCAAGTTTTTGAAAAGGATTTTAAGAAAAGATATACTTTTGAAAAGCTTGGAGTATGGAAAAAGTGCTGGAAAAATTACTCTAGCAGTGGATTCTAGTGTGTCTGCAGTAGGCGCAGCTTTAATGCAAGAGGATGAGAAAGGTAATGATAGAACTGTCGTTTATGAATCTAAGACTTTTACTAAAGTGGAGTCTAGGTTCTCTCAGTCTAAGCTGGTATTATGTGGTGTAGCAAAAATTCTTAAGAAGCTAAAATGGATGCTTTGATGAAAAATTTTGAGTTGAAGGTTGATGTGCTGTTGCTGGTGCAAATGATTAGTACCCCCAGTTTACCAGATGCCCCCATGACTAGGTGGGTAGTGAAGATTAATTATTTTTCTTTTTATTTAGTACATAATCTATGGAAGTCTTTCATGATGCCAGATCCATTATCTAGAAGGCCATTGTGAGAAGAAGATTCTGAGGTGGAAGAGTTTGAAGAAGACAAAAGGTGGATAAACAGAATAGACTATTGTTATTAAGGATTCAGGAATAAGGACTTCAGAAAAGATGTAAAAATAAGGTTAGGTGTCTGTAAAGACATGAAACTAAATGATTATGATAGGAAGGATGTCTGGGATGGCAATAAAAAGCAGTGTGGAATCTTCACAAAGACATTATATTAAGTATGTGTGTCAGTATAGTCTAGTATATAAGTATGATATAATAGTGTTATTTTATGGTCCTACTACTTATTGATAAATGATTTAGTGATTAAACCTCAGGGGAAGACTAATAGAATAGTTATACTCAAATAAAACTCACAATACTTGGATTTAAATGCGTGCTAGTGGTGGAAACTAGAAGAATAAAATATAGTTATAGCTTATATAAAGATAATATCAATTTATAAGGGCTTTATAATATATTTCTGAATACTAATAATTGTATTGTAGTGTTGGTTTGAATTGTAGTAATTGAATGATGATAATAAACCGTCAAAATCCCTTCTTACTTATACCCAAATCCACTGGAGTGCACAGACCTTCAATCCAGATGATGTCACTGCTATCCCCGGCAATTACAGCACTGTGAGGGCTCATCACCTCCCCATGGCGTCCACTTCAAGCAGTTTCAACACCCAGAAACATCCTTCCAACCCATTAATCTGTGAATAACCATCCAAGGAAGTAATTTTAGTTGTCCAAACTGGGTGTACGCGCCTGATATAGGTGTCTATGCTTCTGTAGGCGTTGTGAGTCCACTGATTTCGTCCATATGACCTAAAATAAGCAGAAAAACAAAGGTTATAGGCTATTAAGGGGCTAAAACCCACTTATATACCTAAATATACATAATATACTGCATATTTCACTGAATATGAGATTTATGTATATATATAAGCTTATGTATGTCAATAATTACTTCATATCACTTAAGATAAGTATATTATGACTCCATTACCACCTTAAAAAGTATTATTAGGCCATGGATAAGCTATTTAAACTATTATAAATTATATAATAGAATAATAATTATATATATATATAATAAAATAATATATATTATTATTATAACCTTATTTTTAGGATGTAAGCTTAATCTACTTAAGGTTATCTTATTTTAAACATAAGAAATATTCAGTCCTAAGGATATTTAGGCTGACACTCCCTCACCCCAAAAAAAACAATAAAAAAAAATGTTAAGCCATTTTAATTAAAACTAAGGAGTGAAATAATAAAATAAAAAAATAATTTTATAATACATATACTGAATGAACAGTATTATTTAGATTTAAATTTTTTCAAGAGATTTCTAAGATCAGAGATTTCATTTTCTGGAATCCACTGGTCATATTCACTTGATTTATTTTTAAATCTTAATAGATACTCAACTCCCTTTTCTTTAGTAAGGTGTCTCTTTTTAAGTATCTTTTCAATTTCTGCCTTTTCCACTATTTCTTCAGGTTGCTGTTTATGCCTTCCTGATCTACTTGGAAATAGAGCAGTATCATTAGAATGGTATGGTTTTATAAGAGAAATAAGAAATACTGGATGTTTTCTATCATAAGGTGCATATAGAATAACCTCAACAGCATTATTACCAACCATCTTTTTAACTACAAATGGTCCAATGAATGGATCCTTCAAATTAACATTACCATTTAAATTGAAATGTAGCGTTGAAATAAGGACTTCATCACCCTCTTTGAACATTTGTTCTTTATGGGATTTATCCCATCTTTTCTTTTCATACTCAAAAGCCTTATTTATACATTCTTGAGCATGTTTTCTGCATAATTCCTGCATCTGAAGAAAAGATTTAGTACCTGGATGAATATCCAATCTAGGTAACTTATTAAGAGTTTTAGCAGGGGTATTATGTACATAACCCAACCATAAATAAAATGGCTTTTTGCCAGTGACAGAATGTACTGTACTATTATATGCAAATTCTAAACCTGGGATAAGGGTTACCCAATCATGCGTGAATTTGTCATTGTCTTTAAAATTAAGACCCAAATCACAGTATCTTCTTATCATATCTTCTAAGGTTTGTATCATTCTCTCTGCTAGCCCATCAGTTTGTGGATGGTGTGCTGTAGAAAGTTTTAATTGACACCCTGAAACATCCATAAGTGACATCCAGAACTCAGAAGTAAATTTAGGATCTCTGTCAGAAACTATTGCTTTGGGGAGACCTGCTGTATTTAACATTTGTGTCCACCATAAAAAAGCTAAGTCCTTTGCAGAAACCTCTTTGTGGGTAGGAATAAATTTACACATCTTTGTAAATCTATCTACAATTTCCCAGCAGGAGTTATAACTCTTATGCCCTGCTATTGGAAAACCTGTTACAAAGTCCATGTTAATGATTTCCCATGGAGCTTTTGGTTGCTCAATTTGTTGTAATAAACCAGCTCTTTTTCCTGTTAATCTTTTAGATTTTTGACAAGAATCACATGTTTCAACATATTTCTGAACATCCTCAGACATGTTAATCCACCAAGCTGTGTTTTTTACTCTGGTTAATGTTTTATGGTAGTCAAAATGACCTGCTAATATATCATCATGACATATATTTAACATTAACTCCTTCATTGAAGGGGGAATTACAATTACTTTACTTAATTTTTTTCTGTAATATATAAAACCATCCTCAATGGAAAATTTTCCTTTCTCTAATGCTTCTTTATACTTAATTGGTAATGTTTTTATTAAAACATTCATTGAAGCATTAGATGGATCATTTAATATTGTAGTTAATTTACTTAAGTCAGGATCTGAATTATAATTATCAAGAATTGATTGCATAAATTCATCCTCAAGATCTACAATATAAATGCCATAAATGTGAATAATCTCTGACTCAGGAACATAAGCAGGATTATCATCATTATTAGGCAGAGGTACTCTAGATAACAGATCTACATTAGAGTGCAAGGTTCCTGCTCTATGTGTAATAGTCATCTGTCCTCTGTATTCTTGTACAGCTAATTGCCATCTAAACATGTGTCTATTAGGAGTTTTTATGTTTAAGAGTGACTTAACTGCACTACAGTCAGTTATTAACTCAAATTTTTGGTCTTCAAGGTAATAATGTAGCTTTTCAAGAGCCCATACTACTGCCAAACATTCAAGTTGAGTAGCACCATATTTCAATTCACCACTTCTCAGAGTACGTGAAATATAGCAGATTACTACTTCTGACATTTTACCTTCAATAAGTTATTTTTGATGCAAAGCAGCACCCAGTCCAATAAAACTTACATCTGTATATAATACAAAAGGTAATTGGAAATCTGGTAATCCCAAGATAGGAGCTGTCTTTAAACATTCTTTCAACTTATTAAAAGCTTGTTGTCTTTCATTTATTTCAGATGAAAGCTTCTGATTTCTTTATCAGTGTGGTCAGTAGTGCAGCAATTGATTGGTAGTTTTTAATATATTATAATAACCACACATTCCAAGAAAAGATTGTACATCCTTTACATTTTGAGGAATGCCAATATTTTTTATTGAAGCCACTTTATTTTGGTCTACACATATTTGTAAGCCAGATACAATATGACCAAGCACTTTTAAAGATTCAAACCCAAATTTACATTTTTTCAATGCAAGGGTCATTTTTATTTCATCCATTTTCTGAAATACTTTCCTTAAATGGATTAAGTGTTCATCAAAAGCTTTAGAGAACACTATGATGTCATAAATGTATACTATCAACCATCCCTCAATCATTTCATTATGGAATGTTATATCCATTAACTTTTCAAATACTGATGGAGCATTTTTTGGTCCAAATGGCATTCTGACATACTTATAAATTCCCATGTGTGTTGTTATCAACAAAAAGTTCTGTGAATTCTTTTCAACAGGAATTTGATGGTACCCTTTATTTCCATCTAGGCAACTTATATATTTAGCACCTTTAAGGGTAGCATGTATAGAGGCAATCCTTGGCAAGGGATAAATATCATCTACTGTAAATGTATTTAATGCTCTATAATCACCTCACAGTCTTGCTGTATCTTGTTCATAAGAAATCAGCACTGGTGATATTACACAGTATTTTGGTGTAGTTTCAACCTTCTCAAGAATGTTCATTTTTAATAACATCTTAATATTATCCTCCATGTCTTTCCTCTTCATTGGTGAAGCAGGGTATGGTTTCTTTTTAAGACTAGCAGGAATATTATCCATATCACAGGTTAAACTAATTTTCATTTCATGATCTTTTACAAGGCCAAGTTCATTTGTACCATGTGCAAAAACCATTGGAAAAGCTTTAATTAATTCCAAAATATTATCTTTCTCAGTTTCACTTATCTGAGTGCCAAATGATGCTTTTGAAATTTCTGTTTCCAGAAGTTCCATCTCATTGGATTCTCTTCCTTTAGACAGGGAATTTGTTACTGACTCAATATGTAATACTGTGTTAAAAGAATTTATTTTAAATTTCCTTTTACCATTCATGCCAATTGTAAAATTGTTATTAGCAGGGTCTAATTTTACACCAAATTTAGTCAGAATATCATTTCCAATGATAAAACAGTTACTACAATTAGTATTATCCATTACTACAAAGTAACAAGTTACCCTTACATAACCATGTTGGTGTTTAAAGAAAACAGCAGCTTTGTATTTACCAATGGGGTGTAGTACTGATCCAAAACCTCTCCAATTTTTATTTTGAAGTGGTTCAAGCTTAAACTTATATTCACAATCAATTTTCTGTAATGTATTAGTGGAAACAACTGAACCAGCAGCTCCTTTGTCCAATACTATATTAAAATTTTCACCAGAAATGATAGCTGGAACCGTGATAGGTGTCATTCTAAAGTTATCAGCTTGTATATCCTTAATGATTTCAGCATCCTCAAAATTCATTAAAGATTCATTTGAGTCCATATTTAATATTGGATTTTCAACGATGGACAAATCATCTTCCAACATACAGACTTCATTTTCATCACTATATGAGATATTGCTGTCATAATCACTTGATTCTTTACTTTTTTCAGTTTCAGTTTTAGATTCACGTTGATTTTCAACAATATTTATGTTTTTCTCACATTTGTGACCTTTGACCCAAGGTTTGTTACACTTATAACAAGTATTTGTTTCATACTTTTTAGGTACTACATGTTCAGTAGGTTTTTTCTTCTTCTCCTGAAGTTTTTTTGAATTCTGAGTTTTTACAGGTTCAACATTTTGCTTATAAGTGGAATACCTTGATTCATACTTATGGTTTAATAATATTTCATTGCAAATATTAATAAAGTCAGAATATTCAGTAACATTTAATGTTCTAGCTACAACAATGTCTCTGACAGATATAGGTAATTTGTATATTATCTTATCTTTCCATAAGTTAAAATCCATATGAGGCTCAATGGCTTTTAATATTTTATTTAAATTCATTAAAAATACCATAGGTTTGTCACCATTCAACGGATTATACCTAGTCTTCTCATAAAGTCTCTGCTGAGTAAGCCTGAATTTAGAACCTCCAAATTGTTTTTCAATAAGTTGTTTCCATTCAGCCCAAGAGTAGTCTCTACCCTCACTTAAGACAGCTTCAAACCATAATAAAGCAACATCCTTAAATAAAGAAATTAATTTTGATGTTATCTCTTCATCTGGTAACTTATATGAGAATTTCAAGTTTTCAATTCTCTGAATAAAATGTTACCAATCAGAGCTGGCTTCCCCATCATAAGTTGGGTACTGATCTATCTTAGGCAAGTTCTTCTGATTGTATTTTATCTCACTAATCTTAGGTAAATTCAACAACTCATTCACTTTTGATAAATGGTCTTGTATTTCTTTCTGCACGGTTTTGTGACTTACATTTTCAGATTTTACACTACCACCAGATGGTTTTAATTGTGGTGGTACAGGGAAGGAATGAGATTCACTTTTGCCAATGAAAGGATTATTATTATATTGATTATACTTATGATTATCCTGGTTCATTAGTATATTGGCAGTTTCAATCTCAACTTTAGTTAATCTTTGTAGCAACTCAGAGACACTTTGATTTGCCTGGGCAAAAGATAACTTTGTTCTTGATTCAGTCTTTAATAAATGTGTTTCATATAATTTTTCTAACTCACAAAATTTGTTTGAAAGGTCATTATATTTATTACTCAATGAATCATATTTAAGAGTTAGAGACAAATGTTCTTTCTCTAATTCTTTTTTACGTGTTGCTAATTGAGAAATGTTCAATGTCAAGGATGAAATTGTATCACTAGTGAGCTTAACTGTCTGTTCCTCACAATCAGTCATTCTATTCCACAATGCTGAAACAATTCTATGGACAGTTGGATTATTGTTAAAATATTCCATGTCCTCCTTTTCAATTATCTCACTCTCCTGTGAACTTCTCATCTCACTAGTAGGTGGTTGCAGCTGAGGATTAACTGTATTATCATTGTATATAGTACTGTTATTATGGACAAAAGACAAGTCAGGTGTATCTACTCTAAAACCTAAATTTCTTAAATCCTCCTCTATTTTTTGTACAGATTTAACATCAATAGAATTACCTATATTGTAATTATCAGTATTATGTCTAATCTGAGAGGGTAAGTTACTTACCAAGGGATGGTTGCCAGTCCTGATTTTTGGAGCTTTTTTCCCTTGTAAGGGTGAGCTGAGGAAGTCAGATGACGGGGTGGATCCCTGTTGCAACTGTGGCTTGTCCACTGTTGGTGAAACCAGTCCCATTTCCATTTTTCTACCAGGATTTTCTCCTGGGAGTGAGTGGACCCTCCTTGGGTAGGGGGTTGCTGATTTGATTGACTGTGCTGCCTCCCTTTAATTCTTCCATTGCCTGATTCATCTGCTGAAACCCTACCTTGCAATTGTTTTGCAACTGCTCTACTTCTTTGAACATGAGAGATTTTGATTCCTCCAACTTCAGAACCTGTTTGGCCAGGTGGGACAGTTGATCCTGAAGAGGAGGAGACATCTTTTTTATAGTTATCTTTTTTAAGAGGGCATACTTTTCCTCTATACTCATGCTTTCTGTCTGGGTGTACTGTTGTCCCTCCATGGTGATGTCCTGGAATGTTTTTGTTAGCTTTAGACCTGGTATTATAAGCAGGCTGTTCACTTACACTGTCCTGGGGAGCACTCATATTGTTCCGAATGACAATATTTTACTTCTACAAAAGGAAAAAACTCTATGTAATTAGTAGACAAATAATATTAGCAATTATATTACTAATAAAAAAGCAATGGAGCTTACCCTGAATTTATATCTTTATTTATTTAAATAAAATGTAAGAAAAATTCGAAAAAATCTGTTAAAAATATAATAATAAGTTTAACTAGACCTCTATAAGGGTGATTAATTAGCTTACCAAGCTTTAGCCAAATACCACTTTAATTGGGTGTTATATTGGTGTCCAAATACCAAGTGAAATTGGGTTTATATTGGGTACAGTTACTACTGTAAATATCAAATTTTTATGATAAAAAATTAGTAAAATTATTTTAAGGGTTCTTTTCCGCAATCAATGAGTTATGATGACCTACTAATATGCAGCAGACCCAAATATTTGGTTAATTTTGAGCTGTACTAAGATAAAAATCACGTCCCAAGGCTTATACTAAATAATAAGTAAAATATAAGGAAAGACCCCCAATTGTCAGTATAGTCTAGTATATAAGTATGATATAATAGTGTTATTTTATGGTTCTACTACTTATTGATAATTTATTTAGTGATTAAACCTCAGGGGAAGACTAATAGAATAGTTATACTCAAATAAAACTCACAATACTTGGATTTAAATGCGTGCTAGTGGTGGAAACTAGAAGAATAAAATATAGTTATAGCTTATATAAAGATAATATCAATTTATAAGGGCTTTATAATATATTTCTGAATACTAATAATTGTATTGTAGTGTTGGTTTGAATTGTAGTAATTGAATGATGATAATAAACCGTCAAAATCCCTTCTTACTTATACCCAAATCCACTGGAGTGCACAGACCTTCAAACCAGATGATGTCACTGCTATCCCCGGGAATTACAGCACTGTGAGGGCTCATCACCTCCCCATGGCGTCCACTTCAAGCAGTTTAAACACCCAGACCTCCAGTAAGGACCCTCCATCACTATTAATAATAACACAGAGTCATACCATAAATAGAAAACCCAGATAAAAGTGGATACCATAAAGAAACAGGTAAAATAAATAATCAAAAAGAGATTTAATGAAACTAAAAGCATATAAAGGAAACAAATAAAATGTCCAAGCCCCCAATAACATCCCAAACCATCCACATTAACCCAGAAACATCCTTCCAAACCATAAATCCGTGAATAATCATCCAAGGAAGTAATTTTAGCTGTCCAAACTGGGTGTACGCGCCTGATATAGGTGTCTATGCTTCTGTAGGCGTTGTGAGTCCACTGATTTTGTCCATATGACCTAAAATAATCAGAAAAACAAAGGTTATAGGCTATTAAGGGGATAAAACCCACTTATATACCTAAATATACATAATATACTGCATATTTCACTGAATATGTGATTTATGTATACATATAAGCTTATGTATGTCAATAATTACTTTATATCACTTAAGATAAGTATATTATGACTCCATTACCACCTTAATAAGTATTATTAGGCAATGGATAAGCTATTTAAACTATTATAAATTATATAATAGAATAATATATATATATATATATAATAAAATAATATATATTATTATTTTAACCTTATTTTTAAGATATAAGCTTAATCTACTTAAGTTTATCTTATTTTAAACATAAGAAATACTCAGTCCTAAGGATATTTAGGCTGACAATGTGTAAGAAGGATTTTTGTAGAAAGGATAATCTGAAACTAAATTGAGGGAATGCTGAAGTCAATGTAGCAACAAGGAGTGCGCTAGATGTGACAGTGGAAGAATCAGATTAAAAAGAGGACTCAAGGGGAATTCAAGATAGTAATACACCTCCAGGAGATGGGGAGTATTCTGAAGATGATGCATCTACTTATGAGGAAGCAGAGATTTCAAGTTTATATCTGGAAGGTATTAGTTGACCAGATTTTTGTGATTAAAAGGTTTGGTGCAAAATTGAGAACAGAGCTAAAAGTTATTTTATTAAAAATTGAAATTTATGGAGCAATTAATTATCTTTTCCTCAGTTAGTAATTCAAAATAGGGAAAGGAAGGAGAAAATTGTTAGGGTTTTACATGAGAAGTTAGGTCATAGGGGTCAAGACGAGACATATTGCAGAGTCAGGGAGATATTCTGGTGGCCTAATATGAGAACAGAGGTCAAGGATTATGTTTAATCTTTCCCAGAATGTCATAGTAGGAGTTACAAAAAGCCTAAAGAAAAGCGGAAAGCAACAGATGAAGACACTATTTTTGGAAGAATTAGCTTAGATGCTGTTCATATAAAATAAGGATGCTTTAAGTAGTTGGTAGTAGCCAGGGAAGAGCTGTCACAATGGGCTGAAGCAGCACCATTAGTAAAACTTAAGGTGAGTAATGTAGCTGAATTTTTAAATAAGGAATGGGTATATAGATATGATGTAACGAAAATGGTAACTGTGGATGGTGGAGCTGAATTTCATGGTGAATTTCAGAATTTGTTAAAATTTGAGTTGCAACACTGTATTACCCAGAGGTGGAAGGAATTATTAAGAGAGGGCATCAATAAATAGAGGATGCGCTAGTTAAATTATGTGGAAACAATGGTGTGAAGTGGAAGAACTACTTGCCACTAGTTTTGTTGCAGACAGGATTTCAGCTAAAAGGACATCTGGGTTTTTACTGTATGAAATTATCTTTGGTCAATTGGTGGTATTATCTATTGATATAGAAGCTAGATCTTTTCTAGGATGCTATTGAGATCAAGTGCATTCTACTGAATATTTAATTCTAGAAAGGGTAGCGCAACTTGAAAGAAAAGATGAGTTTGTTGAGAAAATATATGAAAGAATGATGCAAATCCAGGACAAATAAGTTAAATATTGGGATGAGCTTTTAGCGCAAAGATTAAGGAAGCCATTGATCTCAGGAGATTTGGTTTTGGTCTATAATAGAAGTCTAGGAAGCCAATGTGAAAAAATGTTTTCTGACAGATTGAATATTTCTTATACAATAAGAAAGCAGATGACTGACGGATCTTATTTACTGGAGGAATTTGATGGTACTGACTTGAAGTGACCTGTAGCAGCAGATCAGGTCAAAATATTCTACCCAAGGGGTGTTCCAGTAATACAAGATAGCCTCCAGAATGAGGGAAAACTACCAATATAACCTCCTGGAAGAAGCTAAACTAACAATGTTCTTTTATGAATTTTTTATGTTACATCCGCCATGAGGATAAATTAACAACAAAGTTTAAAATTTTATATGCTCCAGAAAGAGTGTAAAATATCATTATGATTTTTTGGAAACCATGTGAGGATATGAAGGAGCTGTGACAGGTAGGGAACAAGTATTTGCAACAAGAATATAGCTGAATAAGCAGTTGGCATTAGCGCTAAATATAGATTTGTGAATAGAAGAATTGTTGTTGTTCAAGGAGATATGAAGAAAAGGGTAAAATAGATAGAGGAACAGCTGTTTGGGAAAATCAGAAAGCTACTGTAAATTTATCAGAAGGCATGTAACTTAGCTGAAGAAGATTGGAAAATGGGGTTCCCAAATTCAGGCAACAATTTTCATATATAATCTTAAAATAAAAAAGTTTTACTGTGGGGTTGAAAATTTTTTAAAGATAGTAGAGGGAGTTTTAGCAAGCGCTCTCTAGAAAAACTGTATGAGGCAAAAAGGAAAGTTTGTCACAAAGCACTAAGCACTTTACTCATGATTTTACAAATATTTACAAATGATAATGAAAGTCATAGTTTAAGGGGAACTATGTACAAGTGTTAAAGTAATTTCGCTAATTGGAAAGGAAAGTGGAGAGGAAAAGTTAAGACTAATAGGAGTCTGCTTTGAAACTACCAGGGAATACTTTTCACTCTTCTGGAATAATAAAGTTGTTAAAATCCACAGGAAATCCAGGAATAGAATTGGAACTAAATTAATTTCATTAACTGACCAATTATTTCTATATGATTATAGCAAGCTTTCAATTTGTCATCTGAGAACGCAGGAGCATGATAAAAGGAGGATTACATAGCATTGTAAATAAGGAAAAGGCAGGAGAAGATTTGCATTGAATGAACAAAAGGAAGGGGTATGTGAACCCATCCTAAGAAATGGATTCTTTAAAAACTTAGGATAGAATAACATTAGGAATAATTAAAAAGAAGAAATATATTATGATAAACTTAGTTCAAAGTAAATTTAAAGGCTACACAGGAGGTGAAAGCACTCTAAAAGCATTGGGTACAGGCGTAGAGAAAGAATGAATGGCAAATTCTTTTTGGAGGAGGAAGGTGATTCAGCCTTAGGTTGAATAGAGATTTCTTTTCAAGAGCACAAAGGAAGAGAGGGGCTTTTGATGGGTAAGGATTTGTTAGATGGTAAAGTAGTGCTAATAGGTCTAGCTAGAACAGTAGCGGGGCTAGAAGTATCTACTGATGGGAACTGGATGTAGCTATTAGGAGAACTTGGTCATTCATAAGAAAAGGTAAAAGTCTTATGAAATTTATAGAATTTATTGCAAGCAAGTCTGAAAGCAGCATAACCACAAGGCTTAGGTAAATCACAGTTAAAATTACAGTGGTGGAAAAAGCTGAAAGCTTGATCTCTAGGTAAAGTAATATATATGGTCATGTCTAATTAGAACTTGTGAAGAATAATGGAATGGATAAGGTAGAAGAGCATATTACAGGCCTATTTATAATATTCAGGAGCAGTAAGAATGATAAGAAAAGGGGAGCACTGAATAGTATCCAAGTGATGGATGCTAATCAGCAAAAAAATATAGTGTATAAGGATTTATGAGAAAAGGAAGTTAGCACTAAGGAGCACAATATCTTAAGAATATCTGAGTTTACATCAAGAATAATAGGTTGAAAAGGATATCACCACGGGAAATCTGGGGGTGAACTGCTAGCAGTTCCCTCTTTTTGAAACTATCAGAAATTTGTCAGGAAACTGTTGGGAAACCATCCTGAAACTGTCAGAAAGATGTTTTTAAATATGATGAAAAAACATTGAAAAAATAAACTGTCACAGATTGAATCCAGAACAATCCCTCCTTGAGCAGAGCTTAAGAACCACATTGAACATCAGTTAATCTCAGGTTTGGCAAAAGGTTGAACAACATCACTTAGCATACCTTAATATTCAAATATTAAACTTGAATATATGTTGCGTGTATGATATAGATGCATATGCATTTGAATTTGCATGGTGGATACTTATTGCATGCTAAAAATTGATGTGAAATGCCTATCCAAAGTGTATGCATAATGACTATGAAGAATAAATATGCATAAAAATATGCATAAAAATATGCATAGTGATTATGCATAAAAAATATGCATAGTGATTATGCATAAAAAATATACATATTGAATATGCATAAAAATATGCATATTGAATATGCATTAAAAATATGCATATTGAATATGCAAAAAAAAGGTGCATATACGTATATGAATAAAATATATTAATATGCATATAAATCTGTATAATGAATATGCATAAATATGCATAATGATTGAAAAATGCAAAAAAAAATGATGCTTAACAAGTATATTTTATGCACAAATAGAAATATGCAATATGAATTCATATTGCATACAGATAACACTGACAAACCATTTTGACCAAAACTCATACTAAATTTTCATTCTGGACTAAAGGTGTGAGGGAAGGAAGAAAAACAGTCCGACGTTAGAAAAATGCTACATGCACTCATTTTGTAGCAGAGCAAATGAGAAGTGCTGAATTATGGTTGGTGCCCATAATTTAGTATGATATCATAATTTTATTTAATTGTTTTCAATATTGAAAAGACTTTAGGTCGGTTGGTATGGATCTAGCTGTGCCAGGGTCTAATCTAATTATTTTAACAATTTCATAATAATTAACGGGCTTTAATACAAAAACAGGTTGTATTTTTTGTGGGATATTGGATATGATAAGGTCTTTTGTAAAAAAAACTTATATTCTTTAAAAATATTCCTGAATCAGATGTGGGATAATCACTACAAAAACTTGTAGTACTGTGGGCAATAAAATATATGCACAAGCAGTAAAGAAAGGACCAAGTGAACCCTTTTTGTGCAGTGGGAGTCATTAGAGTTGAATTGTTGATGAAAAATATAATTCATTATTACCATTTAATTTAATCAAAAAATTTATAATATTAAAAAGAACTATTGATTTATTGGTATTTGACCTTTGTGCCTCACTCATATTTATCATTTGATTGATGTTTGTCACCATTATGTTATTAATATTATAAGATGTTACACCTTTTATAATATTATTAAATAAAGGTAAAAAAATATGAAAATGATTTGTTTTACAAAAATAAAAAAAATATCCAAAAGCAATAAGAGGGATAAAAAGGTAAAATTAAAGGGATCAAATATGAAATAAAAAATTAAAGTGAAATTCCTCCCATCAAGAGCAAGTAGACATGATGGGGTGAACGCCCACCAGTGGCACTAAACATGGACTATAATTTCTTTTTTGTAAAAATAAAAAAAAATCCGCTGGAGCTTTACCAAAACTTCAGAATGACAATTTTGCCATATCAAACAACTTCTAGTGCAATTATTGAAGAAAAATTCATTTTAATTGCAATGGAGAGAATTGATCACATCAGACTGCATGTGACCAAAAGTGTCCAGCACAAGTTTGGCCGAACTTGTGCTGGACACTTTTATGATGGAGGTTAGCTAGGGTGGAATTTTTCTTCAGTTCATCTGGTATTTCTTATAAACATGTCCACTGGTATTTGATCTTTGTGCCTCACTCATATTTATCATTTGATTGATTTTTTGTCACCATTATGTTTTAATATTTTAAGTATAGCAAAAACTTGTGTGCCCAACGCATACTGGGTGATATTACACCTTTTATCACTACGCAATATAGGGGGTGGACTTGCTAGCAAGTCCTCAACCTGAACTCAGATGGAACTCAGATGGAACTCAGAATGAACTCATACTGAACCCATAGTGAACTCTACTTGAACACCCAACTAAAACTGTTCTTCTGAGTGGTGTTCATCCCTGATTTTATGGTTCCTTTATCAATAGCTCAATGTGTGTTCAATCTGTGGTGAGTTTAGGTCCAAGGTTGCGGACTCACTAGCAAGTCCTCCCCCCATATTGTGTGGTGTATAATATTATTAAATAAAGGTAAAAAAATATGAAAATGATTTGTTTTACAAAAAATAAATTGATATACAAAAGCAATATGAGGGATAAAAAGGTAAAATTAAAGGAATCAAATATGAAAAAAAAAAAAATAAAATAAAATTACTGCCATCAAGAGCAAGTAGACATGATGGGGCAAATATCCACCAGTGAGGCTAAACTTGGACTATAATTGCTTTTTTTAAAAACAAAAAAGTGCCAATCTGAGGTTTAAAAAAACTTCAGCAGGACCATTTAGCCATATCAAACAACTTCTAGTTCAATGATTGAGAGAGAATTGATCACACCAGACTGCATGTGACAAAAAGTGTCCAGCACAAGTTCGGCCGAACTTGTGCTGGAGACATTTATGACGGAGAGTAGCTAGGGTAGAATTTTTCCACAGTTAATCTGGTATTTCTTATAAACATGTCCATTGGTACTTGATCTTTGTGCCTCACTCATATACATCATTTAATTAATTTATTGTCACCATTATATTATTAATATTAAAAGTATATCAAAAACTCGTGTGCCCAAGGAATACCAGGTGATGTTACACCTTTTATAATATTATTAAATAAAGGTAAAAAAATATGAAAATGATTTGTTTTACAAAAATAAATTGATATACAAAAGCAATATGAGGGATAAAAAGGTAAAATTAATCTCAAAGAGATCAATTATTAAAAACAAAATACTAGTAAAATTCTTGCTCTTATGAGCCAGTAGAAGTGTTGAAAAAAATGGGAGCCATCAGGGCTAAATTGTAATAAGTGACCTTTTTTTTAAAGATAAAAAATTATACACCTGAGGTTGGGAAGAGCAACAGGTGGATGATTCAGCTAAACAAAAATACTTGTAGTGAAGTTTAATAAAAAAATGTTTTTTTGTTGCCATATAGAGAATTGATCCCATCTGACTGCACGTGACTAAAAGTGTCCAGCACAAGTTTGGCCAAACTTATGCTGGACACTTTTATGATGGAGAGTAGCTTGGGTCGAAATTTTCGTCAGTTCCTTTATCTTGTATTTCTCAAAAACATGTCTACTGGTATTTAATCAGTCTGTATCTTTCATATTTATCATCCGATTAATATTTTATCACCATTATATTATTAATGTTATTAGTATAGCAAAAACTTGTGTGCCAAATGCATACCATGTGAAGTCATACCTTCTATAATTTTTTAACATAGACGTAAATATATATGGAAAGGATTAGTTTTACAAAAATTAAATTGAAATTTGAAAGTAAAAAGAGGAATAAAAGAGTAAAATAAAAGTCAAAGAGTTAAAATATGAAAAAATACTGGTAAAATCCCTGCTATCACAAGCCAGTAGAGGTGTTAAAGCAAATGGGAGCCATCAGGGCTTAATTGTAATAAGTGACCTTTTCTTTAAAGATAAAAAATTATACACCTGATATTGGGCAGAACAGCATGTGGATGATTCAGCTAAACCAAACTACTTCTAGTGAAATTTGATAAAAAAAATTTTTTGTTGCCATACAGAGAATTGATCCCATCTGACTGCACATGATTAAAAGTGTCCAGCACAAGTTTGGCCGAACTTGTGCTGGACACTTCTATGATGGAGAGCGGCTGGGGTAGAATTTTTCTTCAGTTCATCTGGTATTTCTTACAAACATGTCTACTGGTATTTTATCTTTGTGCCTCACTCATACATATTGTTTGATTAATTTTTTGTCTTAATTATATTATTAATTATATAAGTATAGCAAAAACTTTTGTGCCAAATGCATACTGAGTGATGTTACACCTTTTATAATATTATTAAAAAAATGTATAAAAATATTAAAATAGTTTTTTTCCAAAATTATTAATTGATATCCAAAAGCAATATGAGGAATAAAAAATTAAGTTAAAGGTATCAAATATGAAAAAAGAACTCCAAGTATTATTGCTTATATCAAAGGCCAGTAGAGATGTTGAAGCAAATGAGAGCCATCAGGGATAAATTGTACTAGATTGATTGTTTTTTAGAGATAGAAAATTTTGTACCTGTGGTTTGGATGAACTCTAGGAGGATAATTAAGCTATATCAAACTACATCTAGTGAAGTTTCTTATCAAATAATTTTTTTCATTGCCATAGAGAGAATTGATCCCATCTGACTGCACCTGACCAAAAGTGTCCAGCACAAGTTTGGCCGAACTTGTGCTGGACACTTTTATGATGGAGAGTAGCTAGGGTGCAGGTCTTCTTCAGTGAAACTGTTAATTTTTTAAAACATGTAAAATGGTATTTGATCTTTCTGTGTTATTCATATTCTATTATCTGATTAATTTTTTGTCATTAGAATTTTATTAATTTTATTAGTACAGAAAAAACTTGTGTGCCAAATGCATGCCATGTTATATTACACCTTTTATAATATTATTAAAAAATGTTAAAAAAATATGAAAATGATTTCTTTTCCAAAATTGTAAATTAATATCCAAATGTAACATGAGTGATAAAAAAGTAAAGTAAAAGAGATCAAATATGAAAAAGAAAAATTCAAGAAAAATTCCTTCCTTCAAGAGCCAGTAGAGGTGTTGAAACAAATGGGTGCCATCAGGGCTAAATTTGATTAAATTTAATTTTTTTTAAAGATAAAAAATTTTTCACCTGAGGTTTGGAAAAACTCAAGGTGGATAATTTAGCCATACCAAACTACTTCTAATGTAATTATTTAGCATTTTTTTTCATTTAATTTTCACAGAGAGAATTGATCCCATCTGACTGCACCTGAACAAAAGTGTCCAGCACAAGTTCAGCCAAACTTGTGCTGGACACTTTTATGATGGAGAGTAGCTAGGGTGGAAGTGTTTCTCAGTACATCAGTTTTTTGTTTTTCACATTTCTAATGGGTTTTTAACTTTTTTTTATCATTCATATTTATCTTATAATTAATTTTTTGTCACCATATATATTATTAATGTTTCTAGTATAGCAAAAACCTGCATGCCAAATGCCAAATTGGTGATGTTACAACTTTAATAATATTATTATATAAAGTTAAAAAAATATGAATATGTTTAGTTTTTAAAAAATTAAATTGATATTTAAAATTAAAAAGAGTAATAAAAAATTAAAATGAAAACAAATGGGATCAAATACGAAGTAAAAAATACAAGTAAAATTTTTACTATCAAGAGCCAGAAGTGGTGTTGGGACAGTTGGGGACCCCTAGGTCAAGACTTTTTCTAAACTTACTTTTATGTATAGCTAACAAATTTTGAACTGAGGTTTGGACAGACATCCAGGGGACAATTTTACAATATTAAACATTCTTTACTTCAATAATTGAGTGAAATATCATTTTTTATTGCCATAGAGAGAATTTATCTCATATGACTTCATGCAACCAAAAGTGTCCAGCACAAGTTCGGCCAAACTTGTGCGGGTCACTTTTATAATTGAGAGTAGGCATACAGCAAATCTTCTTAAACACAAAAGGCATTTCTTATAAACATTTCCACTGGAATTTGATCTTTCTGTGTCATTTAAATTTACCATTTGATTAATTTTTTGTCATCATTATATTGTTAACGTTATTACTATAGTAATAACTTATGTGAAAAATGCATACCAGGTGGTGTTCCACCTTTAATCATATATTATTAAATAAAGCTATAAGAGTATGAAAATTATTTATTTTAAAAATTAAAAATTGATATCCAAAGCAATATGAGCAGAGCAATAAAAAAGTAAAATAAAAGGGATAAAATAAGAAAAAAAAATTTAAGGAAAATTCCCACTATCAATAACAAGTAGAGGTGTTAGATCAAATGTGCACCACCAGGGCTAAACTTGAACTATATTTTCTTTTTTGTTAAACCAAAGAAAGTGTCCTGATGAGTTTTGAAAATTCATCAGGAGGACATTTTGGAAATATCAAACTGCTTATTGTGCAATGATTGAGCAAAGTGTCATTTTCATTTCCATAGAGTAAATTTATCCCATCTGACTGCATGCAACCAAAAGTGTCCAGCACAAGTTCGGCCGAACTTATGCTGGACACTTTTATGATGGTGAGCATCTAGGGTGCAGGTCTTCTTCAGTTCATAAGATATTCCTTATAAACAAATCAACTTGTATATGATCTTTCTGTGTCATTCATATTTATCATTTGATTCATTGTTTTTCACCATTATAATATTAATGTTATTAGTATTGAAAATATTTTTAAGCCAAATGCATACTGGGAGATGCTACATCTTTCATAATCTTATTAAATAAAAGTAAAAAAAATATGAAAATTTTTAGTTTTACAATAAATAAATTGATATTTGAAAGCAAAAACAGGAATAAAAAAGTAAAATAAAAGTGATTAAATATGAAATTAAACATTCAAATAAAATTTCTGCCATCAAAGATAATTTGAGTTTTCAGACCAAATTTGCACCACCAGTTCTAGATTTGGAATATTTTTTCTTTATTTTAAAATTAATAAAAGTGTCCACCTGATGTTTTCCAAAAAATCAGTAGGATAGTATAGCAGTATAAAGCTACTTCTTGTGCAATGATTGAGCGAAAATTCATTTTAACTTCCATTGAGTAAATTTATCCCATCTGACTGCATGCAACCAAAAGTGTCCAGCACAAGTTCGGCCAAACTTATGCTGGACACTTTTATGATGGTGAGTATCTAGAGTGCAGGTCTTCTTCAGTTCATCATGTATTCCTTATAAACAAATCCACTTGTATATGATCTTTCTGTGTCATTCATATTTATTATTTGATTTTTTTTAGTCACCATTATATTATCAATGTTTTTAGTATAGCAAAAACATGTGTAATGAATGTACACTGGATGATTTTATAACTTTAATATTATAATATAATAAATGTAAAAAAATGTGAAAGTTATCAGTTTTACCAAAATAAAATTGATATTTAAAAGCTAAAGGATAAATAAAAGGGTAAGATTAAAATTAAAGAGATCAAACATGAAATAAAGATATTAAGTATAATTTCTGCTATCATGAGCCAGTTGAGGCTTCAGAAAAAATGGGCACCATCATAGATTAACATGCATCAAATATACTTTTTACCAAAGGAAAAAATTGTCTACATTAGGTTTGGAAAAACTTCCAGGGGACAATTTGTCTATGTAAAACTACTTTCAGTGCAATGATGGAGTGATAATTCAGTCTCATTTCCATAAAAAGAATTGATTGCGTCTGACGGTGTGGTCTTCCAACATTGGCAGGGGCCTTTGTTGTGTGATTTGGCGCTGTTTGTGCATGTCTTAATTGACATCTGTTAAGGAATTTGGTATTTTTCTGGTTTTATTCCGTGGATATTGGGTCTGCGGGTATGTGGGTACTATCATTGGATAGCCCTGGTTTTTCTCTATATTTTATGTCTTGAAGACGTTTTTCATATTCTGAGTTTTAAGGGGTCAGTTCCTCATTTTTCATTTATAAAAGATTGCTGTTTAATTTTGTTTTTCGTGTTTTACGGGCTAACCCTAAGTCTTAGGGTTAAGTGCTTAGTACCATTTGATAGAGCTAATTTTTCTCTATATTTCATGTCTCAATGTTGTTATAGTGAAATTCCGTGTTTTAAAGGTTTTAGTAGTTGTAGCTAATTTTTCTAAGTAGATTAGTGGTTTTTATTGGTTTTCTGGCTTCAGGGAGGCCGGGCCACTTCAGGCGGCATCTCCAACGTCGGGCGGCCCGCCCGCCTCTGTTTTAGGAGGTTGGGGAGCGCTCCAGGAGGGTTTTTTATGCAATTTGGCAGGTACAGGCGCCAGATTGGTGGGTGCGCATGGGCTCTTAGTTAGTGGTCTGTGTGTACATAGTGAATAAGACAGTTTGGGGCAACCTTAATCATCATACAACTATCCGGAGGTGATCTCATTGTTCCTCACTCAGTTTTCACTGTTTTCTGGCCACAATTGGCTGTGTTTGTTGCAAGTGAGTTCTTCATTTAACTTAACTTTGGCAACTGTTTTCTCAGTTATAGTCTTGCAAGCTATAGCAAGTATTATTGCTGTCTCTGGTGTGGATTTGCAGCCTACATCAAGTATCTTTGCTGTCTCTGCTGTCACTTTGTTCTACATTTCAGTTCTTTGGTCTGGTAGTCTATCTGGTGACTACTTTCTTGGCTCATAAAGCAGTCAAGTGTGTTTAAAAGGGGTCTTTAGCAAAACAGGAACCAACTTACTTTAGCAAGTAAATCTCACTCTATTTTTCTAAAGAGACAGGGGATTTTCTCTCTGGTTTTTCTCCAACTCCCTTGGTCAAGGCCTATAGCTAGTACTATAGGATTGTCTACATTTCTGGCGCCCTTTCTGGCACCCAACGTGGGGTAGAACTTGCTAGTTCTTTGGAATCTCTGTTTTCTTTGGTTGTCTCTTTTTGGTGTTTTGGTCAGTAGGAATGGCTTCTGGTTCTGCTATTCCTGTTGTGACTGTCAGTGGGGGGAATGGTCATCCTTCTGTGATATTTAGGGAGTGTGTGAGGATTAAAACTTGGGATGGTACCAAGTTTAATGGGGAGGATGTCAAGTGGTTTCTAGAGAAGTATGAAACTGCTGCTGGAGTGGATGGTGCTTCCCACCTGGACATGGTGAAGCAGATTATCTTCTTCATTGGTGATAGGTCAGTGGAGAAGGAGATTGTGGCCATGTCTGGCTACAAGAAGAGGGATTGGAAATTGTTGTGTAGGGAAATGGTGGATAGATGGGGTGTCAGGTTCACTATGGTGGACTTGAACAAGGTTGTCAGTGAATGGCAATCTTATGGTGGTGTTGGTAACTTACATAGTTACAGGAAGTTTCTGCTACAGTTTGATCCTGTGGTGGAATACTTGGTGGAAGTGGAGGAGCTGGCACATGAAAATGCTTCCAAAGATGTTTTTTGGTCCTCCCTGGCTAGAGATGTCAGGATGGATGTGTTGAAGGAGTTGTCAAGAAAGGAATTGATGAAAACTCTTTCTAATGGGGATCAGAAGTTGCCTGCCTTGGATAAGGTGAAGGAGGCTGTTGAGGCCCATTTGAATTTATTGGCTGTGGACACCTATCAGGAGGGGTGTGCCAAGTATGTCAGCAAATTCAGTGAGGCTTTGGCTGAAGAGGAAGTTAGGGAGAAGAAGGAGGAGAAGAATTTGGTGCAGGTTCCCAAACAGGAGAGGGACCCAATGGTGGAGAAGCTGGCTGATCTGACAAAACAGCTGCACATTTTTGTCCAAGAGGCCCAGAAGGTTAATAAGGCACCTTCTCAGCCAAGAGACTTTGAAAGAAGGGCTGGTAGGAGTGATCCTTGGGTTTGCTCTTATTGCAGTAGGAGGGGGCACAGGTCCAATGATTGTTGGGCATTGAACAGGGATGTGTCTGAAGGAAAAGTGGAGTTTGATGGCAGGGTTTTTAAGTTCCCTGATGGTTCTTTTGTGAAGCCCAGTGAGGGGCAGGCTCCTGTTGATTTGGTCAGGAGAAGAGGTGGTCTCAATCAAAGGAGGCCAAGGTTTGAGGAGATTCCTGATCAGGGGAAGTCTTCTGTTAAGGTAGATGAGGACGTCAAGGGAAAGGGGAAGGAGGTCAATAAGGTCTCTTGTTCTACTTCTTTTGGTGGTTTGGAGTTGTATTCTTGTGGTGGACAGTCAAGTGGTGAATGCTTGGCTGGTGTTTATGATGTGGAAGCAGGAAAGGTGGGTAGGCCTAAGAGCAGTTCTCAGGCACAACCAAAGCCAAATGCTTCAAAGGGTGATCCTAAGCTGAGTGTAGCTAGGAAAAGGTACAGCAAAGAGGAGCTGTACAAGATTCAGAAGGGTATGGCTGACATGGGCCCCCCTAGTTTTGGTGCATTGGACCTGAATGGTGAGCCAATGCCAATGGAGGTGGATTCTGACTCCAAGGAGGATGTCCCTTTGGCTTCATTGCCAAAGCCTGTTGGAGTCAGAGGTTCTGGTGAGGGATCTGGTTTGGTTCCTGTTAATGGTAAATCTGTGGGTGGTGCTGGTCCTCAAGAATCTTCTAGGACCAAGGTGGTGAAGCAAAGAGCTCACTTTGAGAGGCCAGTAGTGTCTGGTCAAGTTAATGTTATGGACTCTGTCCTGGAAAGGATGAACCAGGGTCAGGTTTCCCTATCTTATGGGGAATTGTATGCTATCAGTCCAGGGTTGGCTGATAGGCAGAAGAAGTTATTGACCAGGAGAAGGGTTTCTTCTGGTGAGGTAGAATACATTTGTGATTCTGCTGAAAAGTTTGGTGAGGGGTTGGAAACTCATTTTTCTGCTCCTCTGGGATATGTCAATATCACTCTGAAAGGCAAGGAGGCAAGGGCATTGGTGGATTCAGGTTCTCAGATAAACCTGATATCTTTCTTTGAGGCAACTCATATGGGCCTCCCCATCAAAACTGGTATTGGTGGGAATTTGAGAGGGATCGGTGGCCATGTCACTGAATTGGTTGGAACTTCAGAGTTTGTGAAGTTAGATGTTGGAGGAGCCTCAGGGAAGGTTCATTTTTACATTGCTAAAGGTAATGTAAAAGCAGTTTTGGGCGGGCCATTCTTGATGGATTTTCAGGCAAGAATTGGTTATCAATTTGATTTGGGAATCAGTTTGGAGTTGACTGGTGAAGACGAAAGGAGGCTTCACATGAGGTTATCATCCCCTGGAGAGGATGGTTGGGAGACTAGGCCTGGTTTATCTTCAATGTGCCAGTGCATGGACTGCTGCATGAGAAGGAAGGAAGTGGGTGCTGCCTCTGGTTTTTTGGAGTGCGGCTCAGGCTCTATTGAGAGTCTGTCTTTTTTAGAGTAATGAGGGCTGATCACCCTAGTGCTACAACCTCTCCCCGAGATGAGGAAATCCCAGGTTGTAGTAGGTCAGCTCCCTTGGAGATATACCAAGTGGATTTTCAACTTTCTCTTTTTAATGTTTCTCTTCTCTGCAAGTATTCATCAAGTTTTTTATCAAGTCTCTGTTCTCTCTCAAGATTCTTAATTATTTTTAATTCAAGCTCAAGGAAGAAGATTCGTTATATATCTTTATTGAAAGATATGCGGAAAAGTTTTGGGGCGGTGAGATTGGGGTCTAAAATTAAGTCCTCCTAATTGTGCACTGCTAGGGTTTCTTCTACACCTTTCAAAAACATTACCTGGGCCACACCTGTGAGAATTGGGGAAACCCCTGGTTATTTTTGTAGGACAGAAGAAAACTCAAGAAAAGAAGATAAAAATTTCAAGATAATTAAAGAAAATCAAGAAAAAAATCTGAAGATAATGAAGAAAGAAGATGCAAAATATTTTTGTGAAGATTGACAAGATCTATTTTTGGGCCTCCAGCATGAGGTTAAACTGCAGAAAATTTTGAAGCATGATGATTGTCAAGATCAATTTTTGGACCTCCAGCATGAGGATAAACTGCACAATTTTAGAAGATGTGATTCAGAAGACGAATCAAGATTTGAAGATTTGGAAGTTGGAAGTGAGGATGAAGATGTGGAATTGCGGAAAAGTTTTGGAGTGGTGAGATTGGGGTCTAAAAGTAAGTTCTCCCAATTGTGCACCGCTAGGGTTTCTTCTACACCTTTCAAAAACATTACCTTGGCCACACATGTGAGAAATGGGGAAACCCTTGGTTTTTGTTCCAGGTCTGGTGGTGAAGAATTCCTGAAGATCCCTCAAGTGGAAGGTGGAGCGGCAAAGTATAAGAAGGTAGCGCAGAAGATTAGGCCTGTCAATGAGCCTATGCCTGTGGGTTTGAATCCGCCTTTGAAGAGACCTCCTTTTTCAAGAGATCTGTACTGTACTCCTTTGGTGAAGAATCCTCCAGAATTTGTAGAGACGGCTAGGGTGACTGTGGAAAGATTGAAAGTTGTTAATTTTGGTCCTGATGGGTGGTTGTCTGAGGAAGAAAAGAAGTTGTTGTTGCATGTTATTGTGCTAAGGGAAAAAGCGGTGGCATTTGTTGAGGAGGAAAGGGGTGTTCTGAAGCACTCTTATGGGGAACCTTACTTGATTCCTGTTGTTTGTCATGAACCTTGGCAAATAAAACCTATTCCAATTCCAGCAGCTATCAGAGAGGATTTTGTGGAGATTATTAGGGAAAGAGTCAGGACTGGGTTATATGAACAATCAACATCCAGTTACTCAACTCCGGTGTTCTGTGTAAAGAAGCAGAATGGAAAGTTGAAGGTTGTTCATGATCTTAGAGCCTTGAATAGAGTCACTATCAAGGACGCTGGTATGCCGCCAAGTGCAGAGGATTTTGTTGAAGCTTTTGCTGGAAGGGTGTGTTATGGTTTGGGTGATATTATGGGTGGTTATGATGAGAGGGAACTCCATACGGATTCAAGGCCTCTCACAACTTTTGAGACTCCTTTGGGAAGATTTCAGCTCACTAGGTTGCCTCAAGGAGCAACTAATTCAGTGGCAGTTTATCAAGCACAGATGGCTTGGACTTTGCAGGATGAGGTTCCTACTCATGCTGGTATTTTTATTGAAGATGGTGGAATTAAAGGACCATCCACTGATTTTGGTAATGAGGTGTTAGCGGAGAACCCTGGCATAAGGAGGTTTGTGTGGGAATATGCAATAACTCTAGAGAGAGTGTTGTTCCGGATTGAAGAGGCTGGTTTGACCATTTCAGGGTCAAAATTCTGTTGTTGTGTTCCTGATTTGGAAATTCTGGGTCATGTGGTGTGTAAAGAGGGAAGGATTATGGCAAAGAAGAAGATTAATAAAATTCAGGCATGGCCAAGGCCTAAAAATACTACTGAAGTCAGAGGATTTTTGGGTGTATGTGTATATGTCAGGATTTTCATTAAAAATTTTTCTTTGTTGGCTTCATCTTTAAGAAGGTTGACCAGAAAAGATGCAGATTGGGAATGGACGGAAGAGTGTGAAGAGGCTTTTCAGAAACTGAAAAAGGTTGTTGGTGAAGATATAATTCTTCACAAGTTGGATTATGGTGTTGGTGCTGGAAAGATTTATCTGGCAGTGGACTCAAGTTATATTGCTGCTGGTGCTGTGTTGTCTCAGGAGGGTAAGACTGGGAGGGTCAGGCCAGTAAGGTATGAGTCTGTGGTGTTTAATGAGGTGGAATCTAGGTATTCTCAACCTAAGTTGGAATTGTGTGGCGTAGCTAAAATTTTAAAGAAGCTACAGATGGTTTTGTGGGGGCAGAATTTTGAGCTGCAGGTGGATGCAAAATCTTTGGTTCAGATGATCAATACACCTAGTCTTCCAAATGCTCCAATGACTAGGTGGGTGGCATTTATTCAACATTTTTCTTTTGAACTGGTACACAAACCAGGTAAAACTTTTACTATGCCTGATGGGTTATCAAGGAGGCCACCTACAGATGAGGATTCTGATTCTGAAGAGTTTGACGAAGATGTTCCAGTGATTAGGGCCAGCACAAAGGGTGCTGAGGATTTTTCTTTCCTCCCCCATGAGGCTAAACTGGATGATTGTTCTGACCTCCCCCAAGAGGTTAAACTGGCTGGATCTGATCTTGATTCTGGTGATCAGGATGTTTTTGTTGATGAAGATGGAGTTGTTGTTTGGGAAAGCTCAAAATTGGAAAAGGGTGTTTTTGTTAGTGAACTGGATTCTCACAAGGTTCAGTGGAAAGAGAAGGACGTGCCAAAATTTAAGGATTGGTGTCCTGGTTGGGCTGCTCAATTGGCTCATGTTCACACTGGTGATTTTGATGACAGAGTTGTACCCTTGGAAGGTATTTTTGTTGGATTTTAAAGATGAGACCTGGGGTCAATCTGGGTTTTATTTTATTTTGGTGGAAAATCTGTTGACCTTGGAGAGGCCAGATAGTTGTGATAATGATACTTGGTTGGAAATCAAGAAGAAGAGTCCTGGATTTTATGTGTCAGGAAGGCGCTTGATGAGAAGGAGACATCCTAATCCTCAAGTGGTGGTGACTCAGAAGAAGGGTCAAGAATTGGTTTTGAAGTCTTTGCATGAAGACCTTGGTCATAGATGCTTTGGGGAGACTTATAGAAGAGTAGCAGACAGATTTTGGTGGCCGGGTATGAAGTTGGCTGTGCAGGGTTGGGTTCAATCTTGTGAAGAATGTCAAAGAAGAAGTCACTTGAAACCTAAAGAGATGGGCCGTGCTACTGGTGAATCAACTGTTTTCGGAAGGGTCAGTCTGGATGCTGTCCATATTAAAGAGGGCAGGTATAAATACTTGATTGTTGCTAGAGATGATTTGTCTGGTTGGGTTGAGGCAGTGCCTCTGGTTAATTTGACTGCCGAGAATGTGGCAGAGTTTTTGAAGAAGGAGTGGATTTATAGGTATGGGTTGATGAACTTGGTGACTGTTGATGGTGGGCCAGAGCTTGGTGCTGAATTTAAAGAAGCTGTGGCTAGTGTGGGTTCTAGGTTTAGAGTGGCTACACCGTATTATCCTGAAGCTGAAGGAATGGTTGAAAGAGGCCATCAAGTTATCAAGAATGCTTTGGTGAAGATGTGTGGCGATAGTGCTGAAAAGTGGAGGCATTATTTACCCTTGGTTTTATTTGTGGATAGGGTCACTGTGAAGAGGACAACGGGCTATTCTCCTTATGAGTTAATGTTTGGTCAGAAAGCCGTTCTACCAGTGGACTTGGAAGCTGTCTCTTATCTTGGAATTGATTGGGATGACCTGAAAACAACAGAAGATTTGCTCTGTGCCAGGATGCAACAGTTGTAATGTAGAGAGGAATGTCAAGAGAAGGAATTTTCTAGAATGATGAAGATTAGGAATCAATCAGTCAGATACTGGGACAAGAAGTTAGCTCATAGACTCAGGAATCCCTTATAACCTGGTTGTTTGGTTTTGGTGTATAATAGAAGTTTGGAGAGTCAGTGGGGGAAAATGTTTGCTGACAGATGGAATGGACCTTACAGAGTCAGATCTCAGGTGTCTGGAGGTTCTTATGTTTTGGAAGAGTTGGATGGTGCAGTCTTGAAAAAGAGGGTGGCTGCAGAACAAGTGAAGAGGTTTTATCCCAGAGGCACTAGGCATGAAGAAGATTGACTCCGCAATGAGGATAAACTACGGGCCATTCTTTAATTTTGGTTTTTTTTTGTGGTGATGCTATGCATCTGTTTGTTGGAAACTTTTTGTTAGAAGGTACCCATTGGTGGGGCTTCTAGATTTGATCTTGGCAAGTGTAGGGGTGACTGATGGGCTGGCTGCTCTATCAACAGTTACCCCAGATTGTCTGTTTCCAACTCTTTCTCTTAATTTGGTTGAACCATAGTATTGGTTTCTTTTCACAGGTTTTTAGTCCTCTATGACTTTAAACTGGAATTTTCATTGGTTTTCAAGTGCCGGACTCTTCACTCTTATTGTTTTGGGTTTTGGTTTATTGTGTTGGATGTTGTGTTTTTTTTAGAAGGTACCCAGGGGGGCTTCTAGATTTTATTTTGGCAAGTGTGGGGGTAACTGATGAGCTGGCTTCTCTGTAGAACAGTTACCCCAGAATGTCTGTCTCAAGTCTTTTGTTTTTCCTAGTTGAATTCTAGTTCTGTTGTTTATTATTCAGGTTTTAAGTCCGCTATGACTTTAAACTGGTTTTGGACTGGCTTCTTTATCTTTGGTTCTTTCAGATTGGTGGTGGATCACTGGTGGTCTCCCATCATTTTTACTTATTGGAGGGAGCCCACCCAGTGATCATTTCTATAAACCGGAATTTCCCTTATTGGACCATCTATGGAGCTGGAATTTCTTTGATTTTGCAGTTATGTTTTTGCTAGATAGCAGTTTTAGATTATTTTCTTTTTTCTCTTTTTTTCTTTTAATTTTTTTATGGGGGTTGTTTAAAATTATAAAATCAAAAATATAGGGTGTTACCACATCAGGGTCACCTGGATGTGGGCAAGCATTGGTGTGGAAAGGCTCATCAATTGGCCGGGCAATGCTATTTTATTTTTATATATTACTTATTTTATGTGTTTCTGTGTTTCATTATTTGTTATCTTCTGAATTTCTAAATTTTTGTTTTTTTTTCTGTTAATCATTTAAAAGATTTAATTGTGTATCCACATCAAGGTGCACTTGGATGTGGGTAAGGTATCAGGAGATCAGCTCATCAATTGGCTGGGGGATACCATTTGTATTATTTTTTATATTTTATTTTATTTCATTTATTTTATTTCATTTCATTTTAGTTATTAATTTTTAATTTTAGTATATTAGTCATACAAAAAAAAAAAAAAAAAAAAAAAAATTCTGAAATTATTTTTTATTATTTGTTTTATATTTTTTTTATGTTTCTAATCTTTTGCAGGAGCTCATTGTCTGGATGAGCAAGCTTCTGGAGGCAGGTCCGGATTGTGATGACATTTTTGTTTTTTGTCGGGATTGTGGGAAGCACTATGTTCTTTAAAGTGCATCCTGCTGGAGAGATTATAGGGATTGTAATGATCAGGGATTGGATTAGAGGGAAGTTCAGAGGAGGAAGAAGAAGAGGCAGGAATGGACTGCTGGAGGGTGTGTTTAATGATCCTAGACATCTTCCAGTGGTCGTCCAGTAGGCGCTTTCTCAGGGATTTTTCAAAGTCATTCAAGGGTCCATGAAGGGCAAAGGCTTTTAGCATATTGGAACACATGGTGCTTAGGTGTTTCTTCATGTCTCCATAATCCAGGGTCAAAGAAGTTTCAAGAGTTTGGCCAACTCCAATAATAGATTCAGGAGGAGGGGTGCCAACTAGACAAGAAGAATTGGATCAGTAATTATTTTTGTTGAAGAAATGGAATAGTTAATTTGGTACTTACAGATTGGAAGCTCATCAAATCTGTAAGCAGCTGGGATTTGGATCTCTGACGATTTTGTTATGGTCATAGTGGGTGGATCAACTAGGGAAAGATATGGATTCTCATGGTCTTCCTCTGAAGGATCCTGAGAAGGTGAACTGGGATGATGAGGTTCCTGGGGCCTAGTTGGAGCAGTGAGATTGTGGTTGTTGTTGTGGTTGTTATTTCTGTTGGATTCAGCTGGAGGAGGTGCTGGTGATGCAGTACCAGGGTTGTTAAAGGATGAAGCAGGAGAAGGGGATTTGGAAGCAGACTGCTCTTTTCTGGATGTAGAATTTGAAGAGATGGAACTGTCAGAAGAGTAGTTGGCTGACAGAGGAGAGGTGTAGTTTCTTTGTCTTAGTTGGGGACGAAGTTGTTGTTGTGGAGCAGTGTGTGGTGTTCTGGTTTCTTCTTGGGGCTCTCTGGCAGTTCTCTTAGAAATCTGGTAAATTTTGGTACTTTTGGACTTTGGAAGGGTGGATTGCATTGCTCTGGGAGCAGTAGGAGGTAGTTAGTTTGAGTTGTTATTGTTGTCTGGATGAATTTGGCTAATTTCTGGCCGTTTTTGGAGGTTTTGGCCCTGATTTTTGCTGTTTGGTGAGGTGGGCGGGCCGCCTGGACGCGGTCTAGAAGCCTAGGGGTTGATTTTGAAGCTTTTGGGGCTAATTTAGCAGTGATAAAGGCAGTTTCTTGAGAAGCTAAGGCTGGTCTTTTTGGAAGAGTGCGGGAAGCTGAGCTTCTGGATCTTCTGGAAGGAGCTGAAGATAGAGAGGAAGAGGATGGACCAAATTCTGGAGACCTGGTAGGGGATCTGGAGATGTACTTGTGAGAAGGAGAAGGCGGAGGAATAGGATAGTGGGCATCTCTGTCACATTTCTTTTTTTTTGTAATAGCAGGAGTCACAAGCCCTGTTGTAGAATTTGGCTTCTGGATTTGGAAGAGTGAATGTGCAAGGTCTGCACATGTGTATGCACTGTTTGCAGGCATAGTCCCTTGGAGCAGTGAGGCAAGGAAGAGTAGAGGAGTAAACAGCAGGGGATCCAGATATGATTTGTGGTGTGAAAGGTGATGAAAAGGATAAGAGAAGATTTTGTCAGTGATGAGTAGAAGATGAAGTGAAGGTGGATGCTCCGTGGGTCTGGCTGTGTGTGTATTGCATGAAATTGGCTGGGTCAGATTCATGCAAGATTCTGACAGTCCTCTATGACTCTAAACTGGAAAATTTATAAGTCCTCCAAGACTTTAAACTGGCTGGTTTCAAGAAATTATCAAGAAGTAGTCCGTCAAGACTTTAAACTGAACACTGTGTTAGTCCTCCAAGACTTTTAACTGAGGGTTGTAAGTCCCCCAAGACTATAAACTGAGGAAAAAGGGTTTTGTTGTTGGAGTTGGTTTGAAAGATTGGTGGAGGGTATCCACAGGGGGAGCCTCCGAATTTAGCAAAGGCAAGTTTGGGGGTAATTGATGGGCTGGCAGCTCTATTCACAATTACCCCAGAATGTTAGTTTTTTCTTTGTGTCTTAATGTGGTTGATCTCTGGTTCTGGGTTTATGATTTAGGTTTTTTGAGTCCCCCAAGACTTTAAACTGAGGGTTTTTGAGTCCCCCAAGACTATAAAATGAGGATGGTCCCCCAAGACTTAAAACTGAGGGTTGTTTGTGGTTACATCCTATAGAGGGTGTGGTCAATTTTTCTTTTCTGAATCAAACTCAAGTACTAGTGGAATTACAGAGTGAATCAAGAGATGAAATGAAATGTTCAGAATTAGCCTTGAACTGGTGAATGAGGTGTCTTCTGTTCTCAATGTCCTGTGGATCTCTAGCAGGAGTGGATTGGAAATAGTGAAGCAGAAGTTGTTTCTGTTGAGATGTGTGTTGTTGGAACTTGGCCTTGATAGTGGGCAAGTGCGTTGGTGTTGGTGGTGCAATGGATCCTACATTGTTATCATCACTATCAGAAGAGGAAGGAACTGAGAAGTTATCAGTTTTAAAGTTGAAGGAAGAAATGGATGTTCTTTACCATCAGATGGACCAGGGATGGGGGAACTAGTTGCTTTATGGGTTGTGGCACTCTTCTGGGAAGGGTGGAGATTTTTGATTAATCTGGGTATCAGGATGGATGGCCTAGATCTTTTGGTGCTGGCAGAAGAAGGACCAGGTTGAGGCGGAGGTGAATCTGTTGTAGAAGAAAGTGGACCAGGTCTGTGGCAGGTCTTCTTTCTGGAGTGGCAGACATCGCAGGACGTTCTGTATGGATGAACAGGTAGTGTTATGGCGCAGATTAAATTATTGTTGATGCAGTATTGGCAGGGGCCCATTTCAGAGGCAGATTTGGAAAGGAGGTTAAACATGGTAGTTGGATGAAGAAAGAATGCGGACATTCTCAATTGGAGGGAGGATGTGGTCTTCCAACATTGGCAGGGGCCTTTGTTGTGTGATTTGGCGCTGTTTGTGCATGTCTTAATTGACATCTGTTAAGGAATTTGGTATTTTTCTGGTTTTATTCCGTGGATATTGGGTCTGCGGGTATGTGGGTACTATCATTGGATAGCCCTGGTTTTTCTCTATATTTTATGTCTTGAAGACGTTTTTCATATTCTGAGTTTTAAGGGGTCAGTTCCTCATTTTTCATTTATAAAAGATTGCTGTTTAATTTTGTTTTTCGTGTTTTACGGGCTAACCTTAAGTCTTAGGGTTAAGTGCTTAGTACCATTTGATAGAGCTAATTTTTCTCTATATTTCATGTCTCAATGTTGTTATAGTGAAATTCCGTGTTTTAAAGGTTTTAGTAGTTGTAGCTAATTTTTCTAAGTAGATTAGTGGTTTTTATTGGTTTTCTGGCTTCAGGGAGGCCGGGCCACTTCAGGCGGCATCTCCAACGTCGGGCGGCCCGCCCGCCTCTGTTTTAGGAGGTTGGGGAGCGCTCCAGGAGGGTTTTTTATGCAATTTGGCAGGTACAGGCGCCAGATTGGTGGGTGCACATGGGCTCTTAGTTAGTGGTCTGTGTGTACATAGTGAATAAGACAGTTTGGGGCAACCTTAATCATCATACAACCATCTGGAGGTGATCTCATTGTTCCTCACTCAGTTTTCACTGTTTTCTGGCCACAATTGGCTGTGTTTGTTGCAAGTGAGTTCTTCATTTAACTTAACTTTGGCAACTGTTTTCTCTGTTATAGTCTTGCAAGCTATAGCAAGTATTATTGCTGTCTCTGGGGGTTGGGTATTTGGTTCGATATTCCTTCAACATTAATTATCATACAACCATCCGGAGGTGATATCCTTGTTCCTCACTCAGTTTTCACTGTTTTTGTCCACAATTGGCTGTGTTTGTTGCAAGGTTAGTTCTTCATTTAGTTCAACTTTGGAAACAGGTTCTCTGGTATAAACTTGAAAGCTATATCAAGTATTATTGCTGTCTCTGGTGTGGATTTGCAGCCTAAATCAAGTATCTTTGCTGTCTCTGGTGTGGACTTTGTTCTACATTTCAGTTCTTTGGTCTGGCAGTCTATCTGGTGACTACTTTCTTGGCTCATCAAGCAGTAAAGTGTGTTTAAAAGGGGTCTTTAGCAAAACAGGAACCAACTTACTTTAGCAAGTAAATCTCACTCTATTTTTCTAAAGGGACAGGGGATTTTCTCTCTGGTTTTTCTCCAACTCCCTTGGTCAAGGCCTATAGCTAGTACTATAGAATTGTCTACAACGGCATGCAACCAAAAGTGTCCATCACAAGCTTGGCCAAACTTGTGCTGGACTCTTTTATCATGAAGAGTAGCCAGGGTGCAAGTCATTTTGAATCATCTGAAATTTCTTATAAACATTTCCACTGTTATTAAATCTTTGTGCCTCACTCATATTTATCAATTGATTAATTTTTGTCACCATTATATTATTAATATTATCAGTATAGCAAAAAATTGTGTGCCAAATAAATACTGGGTGATGTTACACCTTTTATAATATTATTAAATAAAGGTAAAAAAATATGAAAATGATTTATTTTACAAAAAATAAACTTCTATCCAAAAGCAATATCAGAGGAATAAAGTAAAATAAAAGAAATCAAAGATGAAAATTAAATTCCAAGTTAAATTCCTGCCATAAACAGAAAAAAGAAATGTTGAATTAAATTAGCACAATCAGGGCTAAACTTGCACTAAATTTTCTTTTTTGTAAAAATAAAAAAATAATCCACTTGAGCTTTACCAAAACTTCAGAATGAAAATTTTGCCATATCAAACTAATTCTAGTGTAATTTTATATTAAAAATTTATCTTCATTTCCATAGAGAGAATTGCTCCAATCTGACTGCACCTGACCATAAGTGTCCAGCACAAGTTCGGCTAAACTTGTGCTGGACACTTTTATGATGGAGAGTAGCTAGGGTAGAATTTTTCTTCAGTTCATCTAGTATTTCTTACAAACATGTCTACTGGTATTTTATATTTGTTCCTCACTCATCAATATCATTTGATTAATTTTTGGTCGCCATTATATTATTAATTTTATAAGTATAGAAAAAACTCATGTGCCAAATGCATACCAGGTGATGTTATGCCATTTATAATATTATTAAATAAATGTATAAAAATATGAAAATAGTTTATTTTAAAAATCATTAATTGATATCCAAAAGCAATATTAGGAATAAAAAATTAAGTTAAAGGGATCAAATATGAAAAAAGAAATCCAAGTAATATTCCTACTATCATAGGCCAGTAGAGGTGTTGAAGCGAATGAGAGCCATCAGGGATAAATTGTACTAAATTGACTTTTTTTCAAAGATAAAAAATTGTGCACCTGTGGTTTGGATGAAATCTAGGTAGAAAATTTGGCTATGTAAAACTACTTCTAGTGAAGTTTTTTATCCAAAATATTTTTTTCATTGCCATAGCGTGAATTGATCTCATATGACTGCAACTGACCAAAAGTGTCCAGCACAAGTTCGGCCGAACTTGTGCTGGACACTTTTTTGATGGTGAGTATCTAGGGTGCAGCTCTTCTTCAGTGCAACTGGTATTTTTTAAATCATATCCACTGGTATTTGATCTTTCTGTTTTATTAATATTTTATCATTTGATCAATTTTTTGTTACCAGTATTTTATTATTTTTATTAGTATAGCAAAAAAACATGTGCCAAATGCTTACAGGGTGATGTTAAACCTTTAATAATTTTATTAAATACAGGTTAAAAATTATGAAAATGATTTGTTTTACATAAAATTAATTGATATCTAAAAGAAAAAAAAGTGATAAAAAGAAATAGGTTGAATAATAGGGATTTTATATGAAATTCTAAATTCAAGCTAAATGCCTACTTTCAAGGCTCAGAAGAGGTGTTGGATAAAATGGGGATCATCAGGAATAAAATTTTACTTAATTTGATTTTTTGAAAAACTAAATGAAGTTTTCAACTGATTTTCTTCCAATATTTAGTTGGACACTTTATCTATATCAAAATACTTCTAGTGCCATGATTGACCAAATTAAATCCTCATTTCCATATGCAGAATTGATCCCATATGGCTGGACCAGGCCAAAGGTGTCAACCACAAGTTTGAGAATTCTTCTGGTGGACACTTTTATGATGGAAAGTAGTAGGGTGCAAGTCTTCTTTAGTTAATCTAGTATTCCTCAAAAACATTTCCAACTTATTTTTGGCCAAAAATCAGGTGGAAAGTTTTTCCATATAAAATTACTTCTAATGCCATGATTGACTAAAAATTGATTCTCATTGCCATAGAGAGAGTTGATTCCATATGACTGGATCTGGAAAAAGTGTCACCACAATTTTTGATAAACTTAATTTTGAAAATTTTATGATGGAAAGTAATTGCAAGTCTTCTTCATTTCATCAAGTAATCCTCATAAAAATTTCCACCTGTATTTTGGCCAAACTTCAGGTGGACACTTTGGCCATATTAAATTAATTCTAGTTCCATGTTGATAAAAAACTGATACTTATTGCCATATATAGATATTAAACCCATCAGACTGTGCCTTTCCAAAAGTGTCTACCTGAATTATGGCTAAACCTCAGTTGGACACTTTTATGATGCAGAGTAGCTAGGGCAAAAGTATTCTTCTGTTAATTTGGTATTCATAAAGGTTTATGAATACTTTATAAACATAAGTAAATTAGAGTTAGATTTACATTTATTCTCAGATTGATTATAGACAGAATATCAACTGATTCCAAATTATGCACAAGTTGATCCTCCAAAACTTGATTTTGGTCCTCTGATGAGCACAAATTGAGCACAAATTGATCTAACCTAAGCTTATGCATATATAATAATTCAGGATACTTGCTTTATTAAATTCAATAATAAAATTAAAAATTGATGAATTTATATAAAAAAATTATTATGTAAGATATTAAATTATAAATTTAGGCATCATAGGAGGGCACTTAATAGAACTTAATTATACTATGTGACACCTTAATACTGTATCATGCAGTTTGAAACATTTAAAACAAAATGAGTCATGATAAGCAATGAAATTGCTTTGACAGACACTTTCAAAATTAATACTGACCATAATACTCAAGTATGAAACCTTGGCATCTATCCAATAAAAGATTTTCCTTCTGATAAATGGATTTTACTCAGTTACTCCCTGCTAAAAAGTGTCCTTCTGAGGTTTGTCTGACCTTCAGTGAGGTAATTTGGCCACATCACACTACTTCTATTTCCATGATTGACCAAAACATCATCCTCATTCCCATCTAAAGAGTTGATCTCATCTGACTGTGGCTGATCAAAGGGGTCCACCACAAGTTTAGCCAAAATTTTGGTGAACACTTTTTTGATGGATAGTGACTAACTGGTGCTTTCCGAAATTGTCCACCTCAAGTTAGGATAAACTTCAGGAGGATAAATTTATTATGAATACCAAATTAACTGAAGAATACTTTTGCCCTAGCTACTCTGCATCATAAAAGGGTGCAACTGAGGTTTAGCCATAATCCAGGTAGACACTTTTGGAAAGGCACAGTCTGATGGGTTTAATATCTATATATGGCAATAAGTATCAGTTTTTTATCAACATGGAACTAGAATCAATTTACTATGGCCAAAGTGTCCACCTGAAGTTTGGCCAAAATACAGGTTGAAATTTTTATGAGGATTACTTGATGAAATGAAGAAGACTTGCAATTACTTTCCATCATAAAATTTTCAAACTTAAGTTTATCAAAACTTTTGGTGACACTTTTGCCAGATCCAGTCATATGGGATCAACTCTTTATATGGAAATCAGAATCAATTTTTAGTCAATCATGGCATTAGAAGTAATCTTATATGGACAAACTTTCCACCTGATTTTTGGCCAAAAATAAGTGGGAAATGTTTTTTAGGAATACTAGATTAACTAAAGAAGACTTGCACCCTACTACTGTCCATCATAAAAGTGTCCACCAGAAGAATTCTCAAACTTGTGGTTGACACCTTTGGCCTGGTCCAGCTATATGGGATCAATTCTGCATATGAAAATGAGGATATAATTTGGTCAATCATGGTACTAGAAGTAATTTGATATAGACAAGGTGTCCAACTAAATATTGGAAAAAAATCAGTTAAAAATTTCATTTAGTTTTTCCAAAAATCAAATTGAGTACAATTTAATTCCTGATGATGTTCATTTGATCCAACACCTCTTTTGAGCCTTGAAAGTAGGCATTTAGCTTGAATTTTGAATTTCATATAAAATCCCTATTATTCAACCTATTTCTTTTTATCCTTTTTTTCTTTTAGATATCAATTAATTTTATGTAAAACAAATCATTTTCATAATTTTTAACCTGTATTTAATAAAATTGTTAAAGGTATAACATCACCCTGTAAGCATTTGGCACATGTTTTTTTGCTATACTAATAAAAATAATGATATACTGGTAACAAAAAATTGATCAAATGATAAAATATTAATAAAACAGAAAGATCAAATACCAGTGGATATGTTTTAAAAAAATACCAGTTGCACTGAAAAAGAGCTGCACCCTAGATACTCACCATCAAAAAAGTGTCCAGCACAAGTTCGGCCGAACTTGTGCTGGACACTTTTGGTCAGTTGCAGTCATATGAGATCAATTCACGCTATGGCAATGAAAAAAATTATTTGATAAAAAACTTCACTAGAAGTAGTTTTACATAGCCAAATTTTCTACCTAGATTTCATCCAAACCACAGGTGCACAATTTTTTATCTTTAAAAAAAAGTCAATTTAGTACAATTTATCTCTGATGGCTCTCATTTGCTTCAACACCTCTACTGGCCTATGATAGTAGGAATATTACTTGGATTTCTTTTTTCATATTTGATCCCATTAACTCAATTTTTTATTCCAAATATTGCTTTTGGATATCAATTAATAATTTTTTAAATAATCTATTTTCATATTTTTATACATTTATTTAATAATATTATAAATGGCATAACATCACCTGGTATGCATTTGGCACATGAGTTTTTTCTATACTTATAAAATTAATAATATAATGGCGACCAAAAATTAATCAAATGATATTGATGAGTGAGGAACAAATATAAAATACCAGTAGACATGTTTGTAAGAAATACTAGATGAACTGAAGAAAAATTCTACCCTAGCTACTCTCCATCATAAAAGTGTCCAGCACAAGTTTAGCCGAACTTGTGCTGGACACTTATGGTCAGGTGCAGTCAGATGGGAGCAATTCTCTCTATGGAAATGAAGATAAATTTTTAATATAAAATTACACTAGAATTAGTTTGATATGGCAAAATTTTCATTCTGAAGTTTTGGTAAAGCTCAAGTGGATTATTTTTTTATTTTTACAAAAAAGAAAATTTAGTGCAAGTTTAGCCCTGATTGTGCTAATTTAATTCAACATTTCTTTTTTCTGTTTATGGCAGGAATTTAACTTGGAATTTAATTTTCATCTTTGATTTCTTTTATTTTACTTTATTCCTCTCATATTGCTTTTGGATAGAAGTTTATTTTTTGTAAAATAAATCATTTTCATATTTTTTTACCTTTATTTAATAATATTATAAAAGGTGTAACATCACCCAATATTTATTTGGCACACAATTTTTGCTATACTGATAATATTATTATTAGAATGGTGACAAAAAATTAATCAATTGATTAATATGAATGAGGCACAAAGATTTAATAACAGTGGAAATGTTTATAAGAAATTTCAGATGATTTAAAATGACTTGCACCCTGGCTACTCTTCATGATAAAAGTGTCCAGCATAAGTTTGGCCAAACTTGTGCTGGACACTTTTGGTTGCATGCCGTCAGACGCAATAAATTCTTTTTATGGAAATGAGACTGAATTATCACTCCATCATTGCGCTGAAAGTAGTTTTATATAGACAAATTGTCCCCTGGAAGTTTGTCCAAACCTAAGGTAGACAATTTTTTCTTTTGGTAAAAAGTATATTTGATCCATGTTAATCTATGATGGTGCCCATTTTTTCTGAAGCCTCTACTGGCTCATGATAGCAGAAATTATACTTAATATCTTTATTTCATGTTTGATCTCTTTAATTTTAATCTTACCCTTTTATTTATCCTTTAGCTTTAAAATATCAATTTTATTTTGGTAAAACTGATAACTTTCACATTTTTTTACATTTATTATATTATATTATTAAAGCTATAAAATTATCCAGTTTACATTCATTACACATGTTTTTGCTATACTAAAAACATTAATAATATAATGGTGACTAAAAAAAAATCAAATAATAAATATGAATGACACAGAAAGATCATATACAAGTGGATTTGTTTATAAGGAATACCTGATGAACTGAAGAAGACCTGCACCCTAGATACTCACCATCATAAAAGTGTCCAGCATAAGTTTGGCCGAACTTGTGCTGGACACTTTTGGTTGCATGCAGTCAGATGGGATAAATTTACTCAATGGAAGTTAAAATGAATTTTTGCTCAATCATTGCACAAGAAGTAGCTTTATACTGCTATACTATCCTCCTGATTTTTTGGAAAACATCAGGTGGACACTTTAATTAATTTTAAAATAAAGAAAAAATATTCCAAATCTAGAACTGGTGGTGCAAATTTGGTCTGAAAACTCAAATTATCTTTGATGTCAGAAATTTTATTTGAATGTTTAATTTCATATTTAATCACTTTTATTTTACTTTTTTATTCCTGTTTTTGCTTTCAAATATCAATTTAATTATTGTAAAACTAATAATTTTCATATTTTTTTTACTTTTATTTGATAAGATTATGAAAGATGTAGCATCTCCCAGTATGCATTTGGCTTAAAAATATTTTCAATACTAATAACATTAATATTATAATGGTGAGAAACAATGAATCAAATGATAAATATGAATGACACAGAAAGATCATACACAAGTGGATTTGTTTATAAGGAATATCTGATGAACTGAAGAAGACCTGCACCCTAGATGCTCACCATCATAAAAGTGTCCAGCATAAGTTTGGCCGAACTTGTGCTGGACACTTTTGGTTGCATGCAGTCAGATGGGATAAATTTACTCTATGGAAATGAAAATGACACTTTGCTCAATCATTGCACAATAAGTAGTTTGATATTGCCAAAATGTCCTCCTGATGAATTTTCAAAACTCATCAGGACACTTTCTTTGGTTTAACAAAAAAGAAAATATAGTCCAAGTTTAGCCCTGGTGGTGCACATTTGATCTAACACCTCTACTTGTTATTGATAGTGGGAATTTCCCTTAGATTTTTTTTTCTTATTTTATCCCTTTTATTTTACTTTTTTATTGCTCATATTGCTTTGGATATCAATTTTTTATTTTTAAAATAAATAATTTTCATACTCTTATACCTTTATTTAATAATATATGATTAAAGGTGGAACACCACCTGGTATGCATTTTTCACATAAGTTATTACTATAGTAATAACGTTAACAACATAATGATGACAAAAAATTAATCAAATGGTAAAATTAAATGACACAGAAAGATCAAATTCCAGTGGAAATGTTTATAAGAAATCCCTTTTGAGTTTAAGAAGATTTGCTGTATGCCTACTCTCAATTATAAAAGTGTCCAGCACAAGTTTGGCCGAACTTGTGCTGGAAACTTTTGGTTGCATGAAGTCATATGAGATAAATTCTCTCTATGGCAATAAAAAATGATATTTCACTCAATTATTGAAGTAAAGAATGTTTAATATTGTAAAATTGTCCCCTGGATGTCTCTCCAAACCTCATTTCAAAATTTGTTAGCTATACATAAAAGTAAGTTTGGACCAAGTCTTGACCTAGGGGTCCCCAACTGTCCCAACACCACTTCTGGCTCTTGATAGTAAAAATTTTACTTGTATTTTTTATTTCATATTTGATCCCATTTATTTTCATTTTACTTTTCTATTACTCTTTTTAATTTTAAATATCAATTTATTTTTTAAAAACTAAACATATTCATATTTTTTTAACTTTATAAAATATTATTATTAAAGTTGTAACTTCACCAATTTTGCATTTGGCATGAAGGTTTTTGCTATACTAGAAACATTAATAATATATATGGTAACAAAAAATTAATTATAAGATAAATATGAATGATAAAAAAAGTTAAAAACCCAATAGAAATGTGAAAAACAAAAAACTGATGTACTGAGAAACACTTTCACCTAGCTACTCTCCATCATAAAAGTGTCCAGCACAAGTTCGGCCGAACTTGTGCTGGACACTTTTGTTTATGTGCAGTCAGATGGGATCAATTCTCTCTGTGGAAATTAAATTGAAAAAAATGCTAAATAATAACATTAGAAGTAGCATGGTATGGCTGAATTATCCACCTTGAGTTTTTCCAAACCTCAGGTGAAAAATTTTTTATCTTTAAAAAAAATTAAATTTTATCAAATTTAGCCCTGATGGCACCCATTTGTTTCAACACCTCTACTGGCTCTTGAAGGCAGGAATTTTTCTTGAATTTTTCTTTTTCATATTTGATCTCTTTTAATTTACTTTTCTATCACTCATGTTACATTTAGATATTAATTTATAATTTTTGAAAAGAAATCATTTTCATATTTTTTTAACATTTTTTAATAATATTATAAAAGGTGTAATATAACATGGCATGCATTTGGCACACAAGTTTTTTCTATACTAATAAAATTAATAATATTCTAATGACAAAAAATTAATCAGATAATAAAATATGAATAACACAGAAAGATTAAATACCATTTGACATGTTTCAAAAAAATAACAGTTGCACTGAAGAAGACCTGCACCCTAGCTACTCTCCATCATAAAAGTGTCCAGCACAAGTTCGGCCGAACTTGTGCTGGACACTTTTGGTCAGGTGCAGTCAAATGGGATCAATTCTCTCTATGGCAATGAAAAAAATTATTTGATAAGAAACTTCACTAGATGTAGTTTGATATAGCTTAATTATCCTCCTAGAGTTCATCCAAACCACAGGTACACAATTTTTTATCTTTAAAAAACAATCAATTTAGTACAATTTATCCCTGATGGCTCTCACTTGCTTCAACATCTCTACTGGCCTTTGATATAAGCAATAAAACTTGGAGTTTATTTTTCATATTTGATCCCTTTAACTTAATTTTTTATTCCTCATATTGCTTTTGGATATCAATTAATAATTTTGAAAAAAATTATTTTAATATTTTTATACATTTTTTTAATAATATTATAAAAGGTGTAATGTCACTCAGTATGCATTTGGCACACAATTTTTTGCTATACTTATATAATTAATAATACAATTAAGACAAAAAATTAATCAAACAATATGTATGAGTGAGGCACAAAGATAAAATACCAGTAGACATTTTTGTAAGAAATACCAGATGAACTGAAGAAAAATTCTACCCCAGCCGCTCTCCATCATATAAGTGTCCAGCCCAAGTTCGGCCGAACTTGTGCTGGACACTTTTGGTCATGTGCAGTCAGATGGGATCAATTCTCTGTATGGCATCAAAAATATTTTTTTAACAAATTTCACTAGAAGTAGTTTGGTTTAGCTGAATCATCCACCTGCTGTTCTGCCCAATATCAGGTGTATAATTTTTTATCTTTAAAGAAAAGGTCACTTATTACAGTTAAGCCCTGATGGCTCCCATTTGCTTTAACACCTCTACTGGCTTGTGATAGCAGGAATTTTACCAGTATGTTTTTAATATTTGAACTCTTTGACTTTTATTTTACTCTTTTATTCCTCTTTTTACTTTTAAATTTCTATTTAATTTTTGTAAAACTAATCCTTTCCATATTTATTTACGTCTATGTTAAAAAATTATAGAATGTATGACTTCACATGGTATGCATTAGGCACACAAGTTTTTGCTATACTAATAACATTAATAATATAATGGTGATAAAATATTAATCGGATGATAAATATGAAAGATACAGACTGATCAAATACGAGTACACATGTTTTTGAGAAATACAAGATGAAGGAACTGAAGAAAACTTCCACCCAAGCTACTCTCCATCATAAAAGTGTCCAGCACAAGTTCCACAAAACTTGTGCTGGACACTTTTAGTCACGTGCAGTCAGATGGGATCAATTCTCTATATGGCAACAAAAAAACATTTTTTTATTAAACTTCACTACAAGTATTTTTGTTTAGCTGAATCATCCACCTGTTGTTCTTCCCAACCTCAGGTGTATAATTTTTTATCTTTAAAAAAAAGGTCACTTATTACAATTTAGCCCTGATGGCTCCCATTTTTTTCAACACTTCTACTGGCTCATAAGAGCAAGAATTTTACTAGTATTTTGTTTTTCATAATTGATCTCTTTGAGATTAATTTTACCTTTTTATCCCTCATATTGCTTTTGTATATCAATTTATTTTTGTAAAACAAATCATTTTCATATTTTTTTACCTTTATTTAATAATATTATAAAAGGTTTAACATCACCCGGTATGCCTTGGGCACACGAGTTTTTGATATACTTATAATATTAATAATATAATGGTGACAATAAATTAATTAAATGATATATATGAGTGAGTTACAAAGATCAAGTACCAATGGACATGTTTATAAGAAATACCAGATTAACTGAAGAAAAATTCTACCCTAGCTACTCTCCGTCATAAATGTCTCCAGCACAAGTTCGGCCAAACTTGTGCTGGACACTTTTTGTCACATGCAGTCTGGTGTGATCAATTCTCTCTCAATCATTGAACTAGAAGTTGTTTGATATGGCTAAATGGTCCTGCTGAAGTTTTTTTAAACCTCAGATTGGCACTTTTTTGTTTTTAAAAAAAGCAATTATAGTCCAAGTTTAGCCTCACTGGTGGACATTTGCCCCATCATGTCTACTTGCTCTTGATGGCAGTAATTTTATTTTAATTTTTTTTTCATATTTGATTCCTTTAATTTTAACTTTTTATCCCTCATATTGCTTTTGTATATCAATTTATTTTTTGTAAAACAAATCATTTTCATATTTTTTTACCTTTATTTAATAATATTATAAAAGGTGTAATATCACCCGGTATGCGTTGGGCACACAAGTTTTTGCTATACTTATAATATTAAAACATAATGGTGACAAAAAATCAATCAAATGATAAATATGAGTGATGCACAAAGATGAAATACCAGTGGAAATGTTTATAAGAAATACCAGATGAACTGAAAAAAAATTCCACCCTAGCTAACCTCCATCATAAAAGTGTCCAGCACAAGTTCGGCCAAACTTGTGCTGGACACTTTTGGTCACATGCAGTCTGATGTGATCAATTCTCTCTATTGCAATGAAAATGAATTTTTCTTCAATAATTGCACTAGAAGTTGTTTGATATGGCAAAATTGTCATCCTGAAGTTTTGGTAAAGCTCCAGTTGATTTTTTTTTATTTTTACAAAAAAGAAATTATAGTCCAAGTTTAGTGCCACTGGTGGGTGTTCACCCCATCATGTCTACTTGCTCTTGATGGGAGGAATTTCACTTTAATTTTTTATTTCATATTTGATCCCTTTAATTTTACCTTTTAATCCCTCATATTGCTTTTGGATATCAATTTTTTTTTTGTAAAACAAATCATTTTCATATTTTTTTACCTTTATTTAATAATATTATAAAAGGTGTAACATCACCCGGTATGCATTTGGCACACGAGTTTTTGCTATACTTATAATATTCATAACATAATGGTGACAAAAATCAATCAAATGATTAATATGAGTGAGACACAAAGGTCAAATACCAATTAATCAATAGTTCTTTTTAATATTATAAATTTTTTGATTAAATAAAATTGTAATAATGAATTATATTTTTCATCCACAATTCAACTCTAATGACTCCCACTGCACAAAAAGGGTTCACTTGGTCCTTTCTTTACTGCTTGTGCATATATTTTATTGCCCACAGTACTACAAGTTTTTGTAGTGATTATCCCACATCTGATTCAGGAATATTTTTAAAGAATATAAGTTTTTTTTACAAAAGACCTTATCATATCCAATATCCCACAAAAAATACAACCTGTTTTTGTATTAAAGCCCGTTAATTATTAAGAAATTGTTAAAATAATTAGATTAGACCCTGGCACAGCTAGATCCATACCAACCGACCTAAAGTCTTTTCAATATTGAAAACAATTAAATAAAATTATGATATCATACTAAATTATGGGCACCAACCATAATTCAGCACTTCTCATTTGCTCTGCTACAAAATGAGTGCATGTAGCATTTTTCTAACGTCGGACTGTTTTTCTTCCTTCCCTCACACCTTTAGTCCAGAATGAAAATTTAGTATGAGTTTTGGTCAAAATGGTTTGTCAGTGTTATCTGTATGCAATATGATTTCATATTGCATATTTCTATTTATGCATTAAATATACTTGTTAAGCATCATTTTTTTGCATTTTTCAATCATTATGCATATTTATGCATATTCATAGGCATATTCATGATACATATTTATATGCATATTAATATATTTTATTCATATACGTATATGCACCTTTTTTTTGCATATTCTATATCCATATTTTTAATGCATATTCAATATGCATATTTTTATGCATATTTTTATGCATATTCAATATGCATATTTTTTATGCATAATCACTATGCATATTTTTTATGCATATTTATTCTTCATAGTCATTATGCATACACTTTGGATAGGCAATTCACATCAATTTTTAGCATGCAATAAGTATCCACCATGCAAATTCAAATGCATATGCATCTATATCATACACGCAACATATATTCAAGTTTAATATTTGAATATTAAGGTATGCTAAGTGATGTTGTTCAACCTTTTGCCAAACCTGAGATTAACTGATGTTCAATGTGGTTCTTAAGCTCTGCTCAAGGAGGGATTGTTCTGGATTCAATCTGTGACAGTTTATTTTTTCAATGTTTTTTCATCAGATTTAAAAATATCTTTCTGAAAGTTTCAGGATGGTTTCCCAAAAGTTTCGTGACAAATTCCTAATAGTTTCAAAAAGAGGGAACTGCTAGCAGTTCACCCCCAGATTTCCCGTGGTGAATTAAGGGTCCAAAAACAGCAGCAATAATTATGGATAATAGTATATAAATAAGTATATTTTAATAATTAAATTTAATTAATTAAAGTAATTGCAATATAAGATAAACACTTGAATATTGTTATCTTATAATTTTTTAATTAATTAATTTATAATTATTAAATAAACAATGCGCCCTTTGTTATGGAATATAATTAAATGCTTTTAAATTATCTTATAATAAAATTAAAATAATATTTACTTTATTTATATAAATAAAATATTAATATAAATTTATTATGTAATATAATATTAATGTTAAATGCATACTCTGCAATTATTATGTCTTTATTTAATTCCAATAAATTGTATGTTTATTTACTGGGCTCCTGGGACAGCCTGGCTGACACTCCCTTACTCTAAAAAAAACCAAAAAAAAAATGCTATGATTTTTTCTTTTTATACTTTTTAATAGAGTAGAAAGGTTTGAAATTTTTTTACCAGGTATCCATGCATCATATTCAGATGACTTATTTTTAAATCTCAGTAAATATTCAGTACCTCTTTCAGAAGTGATAATTCTATCATTGAGAATTTTATCAATTTCTTCAGTTTCAGGGATTTTCTGAGGATTCTTCTTAGGTCTACCTCTTCTTTCGGGGAATAAATCACTATTGGAAGTATAAGGTTTTATCAGGGAAATGGGGAAAACAGGATTTTTTCTATCATATGGAGAATATAACACAACTTCAACTGCATTATCTCCAATCATTCTTTTTACAACAAAAGGGCCCACAAAAGGATCTTTTAATTTGTTGTTTCCCTGTAAATTGAAGTGGACAGTAGATATCAACACTTCATCACCCTCTTTAAATGTGTGTTCCTTATGGGATTTATCACATCTTTTCTTCTCATGTTCAAATGCTTTATCAATACAAGTTTGAGCATGTTTTCTGCACAGTTGTTGCATTTAAACAAAAGATTTGACACCAGGGTGTAATTACAATTTAGGCAATTTACTATTAATTATTTGAGCAGGAGTATGAGGGACATAACCTGGCCAAAGCTCAAAAGGTTTCTTTTGAGTAACAGAGTGAACAGTGCTATTATAAGCAAATTCAAGACCAGGAAATAAGGTGACCCAGTCATGAGTAAGTCTGTCATTGTCTTTATATTCCAATCCAAAGGCAAAATACCTTCTAATCATACCTCTAGAGTTTGAATCATTCTTTCAGCTAGACCATCAGTTTGGGGATGGTGAGCAGTAGATAATTTTAATTCACAAGCACATATATCCATTAGAGACATCCAGAATTCAGATGTAAATTTTGTATCTCTGTCAGATATAATGGCTCTAGGGAATCCAACTATATTTAACATATTACACCACCATAAGAAAGCCAAGTATTTGGTGGAGACATCCTTATGGGTGGGAACAAATTTGCACATTTTAGTAAATCTATCCACTATTACCCAACAAGAATTATAATTTTCTTTACCTGCAATAGGAAGACCAGTGAAAAAATTCATATTAATGATTTGCAAGGGAGCATCAGGTGCTTCAATTTGCTGTAATAACCTTGCTCTCTTACCAGTAAATCTTTTGGATTTCTGGCATGAATCACAAGATTAAACATATAATTTTGCATCTTCAGACATATTAGCCCACCAAGAAGTGTTCTTGAGTCTAATCAGTGTCTTCTCAAGATCAAAATGACCAGCTAATATATCATCATGACAAAGTTTGAGGATAATTTCTTTCATAGAAAGAGAAATTACAATTACATTAGTAAGCTTTCTTCTATAATAAATATATCCATCTTCAATAGAAAACTTTCCCTTAACTAAAGCATTCTGATATTTAGAAGGAAGAGTTTTAATCAATTCTTGAATAGAAGCATTTTTAGGATCATTTAAGATAGTAACTAATTTATTTAAATCAGAATCTTTATCATATGAATCCAGAATTAATTGTAATAACTCCTCTTCCATATCAACTATAAATATACCATGGATATGAACAGTACTATCTTCAGGTACATAAGCAGGATTTGAGTCATTATTTGGCAGAGGCAATCTGGACAGCATATCAACATTGGAGTGAACATTTCCAGCCCTATGGATAATTGTCATCCATCCTCTGTATTCTTGAACAGCAAGTTGCCACCTGAACATATGTCTATTAGGTGTTTTAAGGCTTAAGAGGGACTTCAAAGCACTACAGTCAGTTACCAATTCAAACTTTTGGTCATCTAGATAGTAATGAAGCTTCTCAAGAGCCCAAACAACTGCTAAGCACTCTAATTGAGTGGCACCATATTTCAATTCACTATTTCTCAAGGTTCTTGAAATATAACAAATTACAACCTCTGAGGATTTATCATTTATAATTTTTTTCTGGTGAAGGGCAGCACCCAGACCAACAAAGCTAGCATCTGTATACATGAAAAATGTTTTGTTAAAATCTGGAAAAGCTAAGATAGGGGCTGTCATTAAGCAACATTTTAATGTATCAAAAGCTTTTTGACAGTCAATATTCCAGATGAATGCAACATCTTTCCTAGTTAGTTTGGTAAGAGGAAAGGCTATGACTTGATAATTTTTAATATATTGTCTATAATAGCCACACATACCCAAAAAACTTTGGATGTCTCTTACAGAAGTTGGTGCTTTCACATTTTGAATTTCAGAAACTTTGTTTTTGTTAGGCTAAGGTCAAGTACAAGGACGTGAACTAGCTTAAATGGTCAGTTTTCTAGAAGATTTTAATGGTCCTAAATAAATACTGTAATCTAAATCCAATAAGTAGTAAAATATAATCAAAATTAAAGGTCTCAGTAATGTAACTCTCACTATTTTTATATATGGCTTACAATCTTTGTAGTTGGTAGAAAAATAGATTTTATAATTCAGATACTATTCAAAAGTCTTATAAAAGTACTAATTGATATGTATTGTAATTTATTTGGTTATATTGGTAAATTGTAAATGATAAAGAATGCAGAAAACAAGACCAAAAACCCTCTCCTTTTATACACACTAAGTTCCCCAATAAACACCTTGATGTACCACCCAATACAATGTTAATGACGCCTTCAAACAAGTAATAGACCTCTCCATCAACGCCCCTAGTGACCAATAACATAATTAAACAAACAACAACCACTAAAATCCTATTAATAATAAGGGAGATCCATCAAAATTAAAGAAAAGACAAAAAGAGAGTATATGCGTGGAAAACAATATTATAACAAGGTTAAAGGAGACTTTTTAAGTTTAATTATAGCTTAATAATAAGGGGGATCTACAGTAAAAATGGAGGGGCTAATCCTGACATTATACTACGTGAAATTCCCATTCAAAAATAACCAAAATTGACTGAGAAACCACCCAAAAACTTAAAAAAGAGCGTGAGATGTGGGGTAACTACATGCAGTACTTGGCAGGCGCTTGCACGGGTAAATCCTTGACTAAAATTAGGCAAATTTAAGTGTGGTGATGAAATAAGGTTCCAAGAGTGAGGATATTAATGAAATTAATGCATATAAACAAGGTCAATGCATTATTAATTAAGCTAGGACACTAAATAAGCGCCTGTCACCTATTTTAGTGTGTTTCCCCACAGTGGGCGTAGAATGTGGGGTAATTATAGTGTGAAAAAGCTAACTTTGCTAAAAATGAAGCTATTCACATGGGAAAAAAGCAGGCAGTATGTAGCCAGTACACAGAAGCCATTTCTGGCATAAAAAACACCAAATTTGAAAAGTGTTATTTTTATGCATATTAATATCCAAATCAATAGTTCTAAATGAGCTCAATTGATCTGTCAAAGCGCAATTTTGATATTCTCAATTTTATAGCGCATATAGTCAACTTTTAAGTGAAATAAAGCGCATTTCTTGTTTTTTGTGTAAAACAATGAATATAACAGCTTTAAGTGTACTTAAAAATTATGTAGCCTTATACTTAAGGGTTTTAAGATTACCCTAACATATTCCAATTTAATATTAAGTACATAAGACTTATAAAAGGTGGATATATGCGTGTATATAAGGTGTTATAATGGCATTTTTTTTGTGTATTAACATAATTTTACTTATGTATACTGTTTGTGTACTCTCATTTATTGTTCCCATGTATAGTTCATGTGTTTAACATAACTTATAAGCACTTTTTACTCAGTCCTGGGGATATACAGGCTGACAGTTTTGGTCTACACAAATTTGTAGGCCTGACATAACATGGCCAAGGACTTTCAAAGATTGAAAACCAAATTTACACTTTTTCAAGGACAAAGTCATATTGATTTCATCCATTTTTTGGAAAACTCTATTCAAATGAACCATATGTTCATCAAAAGTTTTAGAAAAAACTATGATATCATCAATATAAACCATATGCCATCCCTCAATTATTTCCTGATGGAAAGTATTATCCATGACTTTTTGGAAAACTGAAGGTGCATTTTTAGGGCCAAATGGCATTCTAACATACTTATATATTCCCGTATGAGTAGCAATAAGCAAAAAATTTTGAGAATTTTTCTCAACTGGAACTTGATGATATCCTTTATTACCATCCAGACAGCTAATAATTTTTGCACCTTGCAAGGTAGCATGTATTGAATTAATTCTGGGTAAAGGATAAATATCATCAACAGTATAAGTGTTTAATGCTCTGTAATCACCACATAATCTAGCCTTATCTTTTTCATAAGAAATCAAGACTGGGGATATGACACAATATTTGGGGGTGATATCCACTTTCTCAATGATATTCATTTTTAATAATGTGGCAATATTATCTTCAATATCCTTTCTTTTTGTTGGAGAAGCAGGATATGGTTTTTTCTTAAGACTAGGAGGGATATCACTCAAGTTACAGGATAAGGTAATTTTCATTTCTTCCTGAACACTTCCTAAGACATGAGAACCATGAGCAAAAGCCATAGGGAAAGAGGTAATTGAGGAAATAATATAATCCTTTTGTTCACTAGTTAACTGATCACCAAAAGAAGCAGTATTTATTTAATTTAATAAATCATCCATTTCAATTGTTGTTCTGCCTTTACACTGGATTAGTGAGTTACAAGACTTTAACAGATGTTCAGAACGTATTTTAGAGGAGGAAATTTTGAATTTCCTTTTGCCATTCAATCCCAAGGTGAAGCAATTATTTGCTGGGTCCGATTTCACACCAAACATGGTTAAAATATCATTACCCATAATAAACCAATTGCTTAAATTATCATTTTTTATGACAAAAAATTCACAAATAGCTCTGACAAAACCACCACTATATTTGAAGAATACAGAGGTTTTGTATTTGCCAATAGGAATTAAGGTAGAACCATACCCTCTCCATTTTTCAGAAGTTATAGGTAATAATTTACTCAAATAATCCTTAACTACTGAAGCTAAAGCTTTTTCAGACACTACACTTCCTTCAGCACCAGAGTCAAGAACTACATCAACATTTTTACCATTAATGATAACAGGTGATTTCAAAGGGGATATGGCTATAGAATTGTTAGTAATATCTTTAATTATTTCAGCATTTTCCACTGAAGATAAATCCAATACACATTCTTCAGATATATTATCTAAATAATGGACTTCCTGTTCTAACATTAAAACATCTTTAACAGAGTCATTGCCATTGGAGATATTACTTTCACAGTCACTGGAAGAATTATTGACATCAAGTTCAACTTCATCAGTGTCTTCATTTTGTTCAACAAGATGAATTTTCTTGTCAAAAACATGACCCTTTTGCCATGGTTTGTTACATTTATAACAAGTATTTGTTGCATATTTTTTATGTGCAACTGGGGCAGAGGGTTTACCAGATTTTTCTGGGGGATTTGTAGAAGGTTTATTTTGATCATGATAAGATTTACCAAGGTAATTCTTTGGTTCAAATCTATGGTTGAGTAGTACCTCATTACAGATATTAATGAAAGAAGAATTTTCCCTTACATGCTCAGTTCTAGCTACAATTAAATCTCTAAGAGAATTTGGTAATTTATACGTTTAGAATATTAAAAGTTATTGATAAAGATTTTTAAAAGCTGAAAATAAGGTGTCAAGAAATTCTGGTAAAAACTATGATTATAATTAAATTTAGGAGTGATTTTAAAAAGGTTTGGAAATTTATTTGAAGGTTGTGATGCTAAATTATAGGAAAGGCATAGGATTTGGATTTACTGAGTCTCTTTGGTAGAATATTTTAGATGAAGCTTGGAGGACCTTATGGTAAGAATGAAATGAGACTATTTGCCTCAGGAGGAAGCCCAATAGGAATGGAACAAAAAGCTTTTGGCTCAATAGGGAGGCCCCTCTCTAATTCTTTAAAAAAAGATGGAGACTGGTAGATGAGAGTCTAAAGGGATTTAAACCTTGCTCTCAGTAGTTGAAACATCACAAGGCAAATACAACATATTTAAAAATTATTTCAAATATGAAAATTTAAAGACAATTAGAAGAATTTATTTAGCCAACAAAATCAGTTTGTAGCACCAAAAATAATTTAAAATGAAAGTATTAAGTTTCAAAGAAGAGAAGAGAATTAAAATAATTAATCTCTTAAGAATCATTCAAAATTGTTATCAAATCTTTGAATTAGAATTCTTCTCTTTTTAAAATCTCAATATGATTAGCAGAGATTTCCTGAAAATAAGTTAAACATTCACCACAGGAAATCTAGGGGTGAATTGCTAGCAATCCCCTCTCTTGAAATTTAGAGTGTGCCTTAATGATGCCAGGTTTATGAATACTTTATAAACATAAGTAAATTAGAGTTAGATTCACATTTATTCTCAGATTGATTATAGACAGAATATCAACTGATTCCAAATTATGCACAAGTTGATCCTCCAGAACTTGATTTTGGTCCTCTGATGAGCACAAATTGAGCACAAATTGATCTAACCTAAGCTTATGCATAAATAATAATTCAGGATACTTGCTCTATTAAATTCATTAATAAAATAAAATATTGATGAATTTATATAAAAAAAATTATTATGTTAGATATTAAATTATAAATTTAGGCATCATAGGAGGGCACTTAATAGAACTTAATTATACTATGTGACACCTTAATACTGTATCACGTAGTTTGAAACATTTAAAACAAAATGAGTCATGTTTGGCAATGAAATTGCTTTGACAGACACTTTCAAAATTAATACTGACCATAATACACAAGTATGAAACCTTGGCATCTATCCAATAAAAGATTTTCCTTCTGATAAATGGTTTTTTCTCAGTTACTCCCTGCTAAAAAGTGTCCTTCTGAGGTTTGTCTGACCTTCAGGGGGGTAATTTGGCCACATCACACTACTTCTATTTCCATGATTGACCAAAACATCATCCTCATTCCCATCTAAAGAGTTGATCTCATCTGACTGTGGCTGATCAAAGGGGTCCACCACAAGTTTAGCCAAAATTTTGGTGAACACTTTTTTGATGGATAGTGACTAACTGGTGCTTTCCGAAATTGTCCACCTCAAGTTAGGATAAACTTCAGGAGGATAAATTTATTATGAATACCAAATTAACTGAAGAATACTTTTGCCCTAGATACTCTGCATCATAAAAGGGTGCAACTGAGGTTTAGCCATAATCCAGGTAGACACTTTTGGAAAGGCACAGTCTGATGGGTTTAATATCTATATATGGCAATAAGTATCAGTTTTTTATCAACATGGAACTAGAATCAATTTAATATGGCCAAAGTGTCCACCTGAAGTTTGGCCAAAATACAGGTTGAAATTTTTATGAGGATTACTTGATGAAATGAAGAAGACTTGCAATTACTTTCCATCATAAAATTTTCAAACTTAAGTTTATCAAAAATTTTGGTGACACTTTTTCCAGATCCAGTCATATGGGATCAACTCTTTATATGGCAATCAGAATCAATTTTTTGTCAATCATGGCATTAGAAGTAATCTTATATGGACAAACTTTCCACCTGATTTTTGGCCAAAAATAAGTGGGAAATGTTTTTGAGGAATACTAGATTAACTAAAGAAGACTTGCACCCTACTACTGTCCATCATAAAAGTGTCCACCAGAAGAATTCTCAAACTTGTGGTTGACACCTTTGGCCTGGTCCAGCTATATGGGATCAATTCTTCATATGAAAATGAGGATATAATTTTGTCAATCATGGTACTAGAAGTAATTTGATATAGACAATGTGTCCAACTAAATATTGGAAGAAAATCAGTTAAAAACTTCATTTAGTTTTTAAAAAATCAAATTGAGTACAATTTTATTCCTGGTGATGTTCATTTAATCCAACACCTCTTCTGAGCCTTGAAAGTAGGCATTTAGCTTGAATTTTGAATTTCATATAAAATCCCTATTATTCAACCTATTTCTTTTTATCCCTTTTTTTTCTTTTAGATATCAATTAATTTTATGTAAAACAAATCATTTTCATAATTTTTAACCTGTATTTAATAAAATTATTAAAGGTATAACATCACCCTGTAAGCATTTGGCACATGTTTTTTTGCTATACTAATAAAAATAATGATATACTGGTAACAAAAAATTGATCAAATGATAAAATATTAATAAAACAGAAAGATCAAATACCAGTGGATATGTTTTAAAAAAATACCAGTTGCACTGAAGAAGAGCTGCACCCTAGATACTCACCATCAAAAAAGTGTCCAGCACAAGTTCGGCCGAACTTGTGCTGGACACTTTTGGTCAGTTGCAGTCATATGAGATCAATTCATGCTATGGCAATGAAAAAAATTATTTGATAAAAAACTTCACTAGAAGTAGTTTTACATAGCCAAATTTTCTACCTAGATTTCATCCAAACCACAGGTGCACAATTTTTTATCTTTAAAAAAAAGTCAATTTAGTACAATTTATCTCTGATGGCTCTCATTTGCTTCAACACCTCTACTGGCCTATGATAGTAGGAATATTACTTGGATTTCTTTTTTCATATTTGATCCCATTAACTTAATTTTTTATTCCAAATATAGCTTTTGGATATCAATTAATAATTTTTAAAATAAACTATTTTCATATTTTTATACATTTATTTAATAATATTATAAATGGCATAACATCACCTGGTATGCATTTGGCACATGAGTTTTTTCTATACTTATAAAATTAATAATATAATGGCGATTAAAAATTAAAGAAATGATATTGATGAGTGAGGAACAAATATAAAATACCAGTAGATATGTTTGTAAGAAATACTAGATGAACTGAAGAAAAATTCTACCCTAGCTACTCTCCATCATAAAAGTGTCCAGCACAAGTTTAGCCGAACTTGTGCTGGACACTTATGGTCAGGTGCAGTCAGATGGGAGCAATTCTCTCTATGAAAATGAAGATAAATTTTTAATATAAAATTACACTAGAATTAGTTTGATATGGCAAAATTTTCATGCTGAAGTTTTGGTAAAGCTCAAGTGTATTATTTTTTTATTTTTACAAAAAAGAAAATTTAGTGCAAGTTTAGCCCTGATTGTGCTAATTTAATTCACAATTCTTTTTTCTGTTTATGGCAGGAATTTAACTTGGATTTTAATTTTCATCTTTGATTTCTTTTATTTTACTTTATTCCTCTCATATTGCTTTTGGATAGAAGTTTATTTTTTGTAAAATAAATCATTTTCATATTTTTTTACTTTTATTTAATAATATTATAAAAGGTGTAACATCACCCAATATTTATTTGGCACACAATTTTTTCTATACTGATAAAATTATTATTATAATGGTGACAAAAAATTAATCAATTGATTAATATATATGAGGCACAAAGATTTAATAACAGTGGAAATGTTTATAAGAAATTTCAGATGATTTAAAATGACTTGCACCCTGGCTACTCTTCATGATAAAAGTGTTCAGCATAAGTTTGGCCAAACTTGTGCTGGACACTTTTGGTTGCATGCCGTCAGACGCAATAAATTCTTTTTATGGAAATGAGACTGAATTATCACTCCATCATTGCGCTGAAAGTAGTTTTATATAGACAAATTGTCCCCTGGAAGTTTGTCCAAACCTAAGGTAGACAATTTTTTCCTTTGGTAAAAAGTATATTTGATCCATCATAATCTATGATGGTGCCCATTTTTTCTGAAGCCTCTACTGGCTCATTATAGCAGAAATTATACTTAATATCTTTAATTTTAATCTTACCCTTTTATTTATCCTTTAGCTTTAAAATATCAATTTTATTTTGGTAAAACTGATAACTTTCACATTTTTTTACATTTATTATATTATATTATTAAAGTTATAAAATCATCCAGTGTACATTCATTACAGATGTTTTTTCTATACTAAAAACATTAATAATATAATGGTGACTAAAAAAAAATCAAATAAAAAATATGAATGACACAGAAAGATCATATACAAGTGGATTTGTTTATAAGGAATACCTGATGAACTGAAGAAGACCTGCACCCTAGATACTCACCATCATAAAAGTGTCCAGCATAAGTTTGGCCGAACTTGTGCTGGACACTTTTGGTTGCATGCAGTCAGATGGGATAAATTTACTCAATGGAAGTTAAAATGAATTTTTGCTCAATCATTGCACAAGAAGTAGCTTTATACTGCTATACTATCCTCCTGATTTTTTTGAAAACCTTGGGTGGACACTTTAATTAATTTTAAAAAGAAGAAAAAAAATTCCAAATCTAGAACTGGTGGTGCAAATTTGGTCTGAAAACTCAAATTATCTTTGATGGCAGAAATTTTATTTGAATTTTTAATTTCATATTTAATCACTTTTATTTTATTTTTTCATTCCTCTTTTTGCTTTTAAATAATAATTTATTTATTGTAAAACTAATACTTTTCATATTTTTTTCTACTTTTATTTAATAAGATTATGAAAGATGTAGCATCTCCCAGTATGCATTTGGCTTACAAGTTTTTTCAATACTAATAACATTAATAGTACAATGGTGAAAACAATGAATCAAATAATAAATATGAATGACACAGAAAGATCATATACAAGTGGATTTGTTTATAAGGAATACCTGATGAACTGAAGAAGACCTGCACCCTAGATACTCACCATCATAGAAGTGTCCATCATAAGTTCGGCCGAACTTGTGCTGGACACTTTTGGTTGCATGCAGTCAGATGGGATAAATTTACTCTATGGAAATGAAAATGACATTTTGCTCAATCATTGCACAATAAGTAGTTTGATATTGCAAAAATGTCCTCCTGATGATTTTTCAAAACTCATCAGGACACTTTCTATGGTTTAACAAAATAGAAAATATAGTCCAAGTTTAGCCCTGGTGGTGCACATTTGATCTAACACCTCTACTTGTTATTGATAGTGGGAATTTTCCTTAGATTTTTTTTTCTTATTTTACCCCTTTTATTTTACTTTTTCATTGCTCATATTGCTTTGGATATCAATTTTTAATTTTTAAAATAAATAATTTTCATACTCTTATACCTTTATTTAATAATATATGATTAAAGGTGGAACACCACCTGGTATGCATTTTTCACACAAGTTATTACTATAGTAATAACTTTAATAATATAATGATGACAAAAAATTAATCAAATGGTAAATTTAAATGACACAGAAAGATCAAATTCCAGTGGAAATGTTTATAAGAAATCCCTTTTGAGTTTAAGAAGATTTTCTGTATGCCTACTCTCAATTATAAAAGTGTCCAGCAAGAGTTCGGCCAAACTTCTGCTGGACACTTTTGGTTGCATGAAGTCATATGAGATAAATTCTCTCTATGGCAATAAAAATGATATTTCACTCAATTATTGAAGTAAAGAATGTTTAATATTGTAAAATTGTCCCCTGGAAGTCTGTCCAAACCTCAGGTCAAAATTTGTAAGCTATACATAAAAGTAAGTTTAGACCAAGTCTTGACCTAGGGGTCTCCAACTGTCCTAACACAACTTCTGGCTCTTGATAGTAAAAATTTAACTTGTATTTTTTATTTCATATTTAATCCCATTTATTTTAATTTTACTTTTCTATTACTATTTTTAATTTTAAATATCAATTTATTTTTTTAAAAACTAAACATATTCATTTTTTTTTAACTTTATATAATAATATTATTAATGTTGTAACATCACCAATTTTGCATTTGGCATGCAGGTTTTCGCTATACTAGAAACATTAATAATATATATGGTGACAAAAAATTAATTAAAAGATAAATTTGAATAATAAAAAAAATTTAAAAACCCAATAGAAATGTGAAAAACAAAAAACTGATGTACTGAGAAACACTTCCACCCTAGCTACTCTCCATCATAAAAGTGTCCAGCACAAGTTCAGCCAAACTTGTGCTGGACACTTTTGTTCAGGTGCAGTCAGATGGGATCTATTCTCTCTGTGGAAATTAAATTAAAAAAAATGCTAAATAATTACATTAGAAGTAGTTTGGTATGGCTGAATTATCCACCTTGAGTTTTTCCAAACCTCAGGTGAAAAATATTTTATCTTTAAAAAAAATTAAATTTTATCAAATTTAGCCCTGATGGCACCCATTTGTTTCATCACCTCTACTGGCTCTTGAAGGCAGGAATTTTTCTTGAATTTTTCTTTTTCATATTTGATCTCTTTTACTTTACTTTTTTATTACTCATGTTACATTTAGATATTAATTTATAATTTTGGAAAAGAAATCATTTTCATATTTTTTTACCATTTTTTAATAATATTATAAAAGGTGTAATATATTATGGCATGCATTTGGCGCACAAGTTTTTTCTATACTAAAAAAATTAATAATATTCTAATGACAAAAAATTAATCAGATAATAAAATATGAATAACACAGAAATATCAAATACCATTTGACATGTTTTAAAAAAACAACAGTTGCACTGAAGAAGACCTGCACCCTAGCTACTCTCCATCATAAAAGTGTCCAGCACAAGTTCGGCCAAACTTGTGCTGGACACTTTTGGTCAGGTGCAGTCAGATGGGATCAATTCTATCTATGGCAATGAAAAAAATTATTTGATAAGAAACTTCACTAGATGTAGTTTGATATAGCTGAATTATCCACCTAGGGTTCATCATAACCACAGGTACACAATTTTTTATCTTTAAAAAACAGTTAATTTAGTACAATTTATCCCTGATGGCTCTCACTTGCTTCAATATCTCTACTGGCCTTTGATATTAGGAATAATACTTGGAGTTATTTTTTCTTATTTGATCCCTTTAACTTAATTTTTTATTCCTCATATTGCTTTTGGATATCAATTAATAATTTTGAAAATAAATTATTTTAATATTTTTATACATTTTTTTAATAATATTATAAAAGGTGTAATGTCACTCAGTATGCATTTGGCACACAATTTTTTGCTATACTTATATAATTAATAATATAATTAAGACAAAAAATTAATCAAACAATATGTATGAGTGAGGCACAAAGATAAAATACCAGTAGATATGTTTGTAAGAAATACCAGATGAACTGAAGAAAAACTCTACCCCAGCCACTCTCCATCATAGAAGTGTCCAGCACAAGTTTGGCCGAACTTGTGCTGGACACTTATGGTCATGTGCAGTCAGATGGGATCAATTCTCTGTATGGCAACAAAAAAATTTTTTTATCAAATTTCACTAGAAGTAGTTTGGTTTAGCTGAATCATCCACCTGCTGTTCTGCCCAATATCAGGTGTATAAGTTTTTATCTTTAAAGAAAAGGTCACTTATTACAATTAAGCCCTGATGGCTCCCATTTGCTTTAACACCTCTACTGGCTCTTGATAGCAGGAATTTTACTAGTATTTTTTTCATATTTGAATTCTTTGACTTTTATTTTTTTCTTTTATTCCTCTTTTTACTTTTAAATTTCTATTTAATTTTTGTAAAACTAATCCTTTCCATATTTATTTATGTCTATTTTAAAAAATTATTGAAGGTATAACTTCACATGGTATGCATTTGGCACACAAGTTTTTGCTATACTAATAACGTTAATAATATAATGGTGATAAAATATTAATGGGATGTTAAATATGAAAGATACAGAATGATCAAATACCAGTAGACATGTTTTTGAGAAATACAAGATGAAGGAACTGAAGAAAATTTACACCCAAGCTACTCTCCATCATAAAAGTTTCCAGCACAAGTTCGGCCAAACTTGTGCTTGACACTTTTAGTCATGTGCAGTCAGATGGGATCAATTCTCTAAATTGCAACAAAAAAACATTTTTTTATTAAACTTCATTACAAGTAGTTTTGTTTAGCTGAATCATCCACCTGTTGTTCTTCCCAACCTCAGGTGTATAATTTTTTATCTTTAAAAAAAAGGTCACTTATTACAATTTAGCCCTGATGGCTCCCATTTGTTTCAACACTTCTACTGGCTCTTGAGAGCAAGAATTTTACTAGTATTTTGTTTTTCATAATTGATCTCTTTGTGATTAATTTTACCTTTTTATCTCTCATATTGCTTTTGTATATCAATTAATTTTTTTGTTAAACAAATCATTTTCATATTTTTTTAACTTTATTTAATAATATTATAAAAGGTTTAACATCACCTGGTATGCGTTGGGCACACGAGTTTTTGCTATACTTATAATATTAATAATATAATGGTGACAATAAATTAATCAAATGATATATATGAGTGAGGCACAAAGATCAAGTACCAATGGGCATGTTTATAAGAAATACCAGATTAACTGAAGAAAAATTCTACCCTAGTTACTCTTTGTCATAAATGTGTCCAGCACAAGTTCGGCCGAACTTGTGCTGGACACTTTTTGTCACATGCAGTCTGGTGTGATCAATTCTCTCTCAATCATTGCACTAGAAGTTGTTTGATATGGCTAAATGGTTCTGCTGAAGTTTTTTTAAACCTCAGATTGGCACTTTTTTGTTTTTCAAAAAGCAATTATAGTCCAAGTTTAGCCTCACTGGTGGACATTTGCCCCAATATGTCTACTTGCTCTTGATGGCAGTAATTTTATTTTAATTTTTTTTTTTTCATATTTGATTCCTTTAATTTTACCTTTTTATCCCTCATATTGCTTTTGTATATCAATTTATTTTTTGTAAAACAAATCATTTTCATATTTTTTTACCTTTATTTAATAATATTATAAAAGGTGTAACATCACCCGGTATGCGTTGGGCACATGAGTTTTTGCTATACTTATAATATTAATAATATAATGGTGACAAAAAATCAATCAAATGATAAATATGAGTGAGGCACAAAGATTAAATACCAGTGGACATGTTTATAAGAAATACCAGATGAACTGAAAAAAAATTCCACCCTAGCTACTCTTCATCATAAAAGTGTCCAGCACAAGTTTGGCCAAATTTGTGCCGGACACTTTTGGTCACATGCAGTCTGATGTGATCAATTCTCTCTATTGCAATGAAAATGAATTTTTCTTCAATAATTGCACTAGAAGTTGTTTGATATGGCAAAATTGTCATCCTGAAGTTTTGGTAAAGCTCCAGTGGATTTTTTTTTATTTTTACAAAAAAGAAATTATAGTCCAAGTTTAGTGCCACTGGTGGGTGTTCACCCCATCATGTCTACTTGCTCTTGATGGCAGGAATTTTACTTTAATTTTTTATTTCATATTTGATCCCTTTAATTTTACCTTTTTATCCCTCATATTGCTTTTGGATATCAATTTATTTTTTGTAAAACAAATCATTTTCATATTTTTTTACCTTTATTTAATAATATTATAAAAGGTGTAACATCACCCGGTATGCGTTGGGCACACAAGTTTTTGCTATACTTATAATATTAATAACATAATGGTGACAAAAATCAATCAAATGATAAATATTAGTGAGGCACAAAGGTCAAATACCAATTAATCAATAGTTCTTTTTAATATTATAAATTTTTTGATTAAATAAAATGGTAATAATGAACTATATTTTTCATCCACAATTCCACTCTAATGATTCCCACTGCACAAAAAGGGTTCACTTGGTCCTTTCTTTACTGCTTGTGCATATATTTTATTGCCCACAGTACTACAATTTTTTGTAGTGATTATCCCACATCTGATTCAGGAATATTCTTAAACAATATAAGTTTTTTTTACAAAAGACCTTATCATATCCAATATCCCACAAAAAATACAACCTGTTTTTGTATTAAAACCCATTAATTATTAAGAAATTGTTAAAATAATTAGATTAGACCCTGGCACAGCTAGATCCATACCAACCAACCTAAAGTCTTTTCAATATTGAAAACAATTAAATAAAATTATGATATCATACTAAATTATGGGCACCAACCATAATTCAGCACTTCTCATTTGCTCTGCTACAAAATGAGTGCATGTAGCATTTTTCTAACGTCAGACTGTTTTTCTTCCTTCCCTCACACCTTTAGTCCAGAATGAAAATTTAGTATGAGTTTTGGTCAAAATGGTTTGCCAGTGTTATCTGTATGCAATATGAATTCATATTGCATATTTCTATTTATGCATAAAATATACTCGTTAAGCATCATTTTTTTGCATTTTTCAATTATTATGCATATTTATGCATATTCATATGCATATTCATTATACATATTTATATGCATATTAATATATTTTATTCATATACATAAATGCACCTTTTTTTTGCATATTCAATATGCATATTTTTAATGCATATTCAATATGCATATTTTTATGTGTATTCAATATTCATATTTTTATGCATATTCAATATGCATATTTTTATGCATATTCAATATGCATATTTTTTATGCATATTTATTCTTCATAGTCATTATGCATACACTTTGGATAGGCATTTCACATCAATTTTTAGCATGCAATAAGTATCCACCATGCAAATTCAAATGCATATGCATCTACATCATACACGCAACATATATTCAAGTTTAATATTTGAATATTAAGGTATGCTAAGTGATGTTGTTTACCCTTTTGCCAAACCTGAGATTAACTGATGTTCAATGTGGTTCATAAGCTCTGCTCAAGGAGGGATTGTTCTGGATTCAATCTGTGACAGTTTATTTTTTCAATGTTTTTTCATCAGATTTAAAAATATCTTTCTGACAGTTTCAGGATGGTTTCCCAACAGTTTCCTGACAAATTCCTGATAGTTTCAAATAGAGGGAACTGCTAGCAGTTCACCCCCAGATTTCCCGTGGTGAGAATGGTATCGTCCATCCTTGGGGTGTCCAAGACTGATAATTCCCACTCGAAGGGGGGAAAGTTCTGAAAGTTGAAAACCCATAAAACTTTATTACTTACCCAATATTTGGGTTCCTCTGATTCGACCAAGTAAATTGGAGCTCAATCAATATCTGTAAATGTCAGTTGTAACTTCTCGGCAAAAGATAAACTAACAAAAGAAATTGAAGCTACAGAGTCTATAAGTCAACTGAAGGGTGTATCCTCCTTAAAAAGAATGAATCTCAAGTGGATTAAGGCAAATCCAGTCCTTAAGACATGGAGGTTCTGTGAACTGGGCGAGATAACATAGTTTGCTTTGCACACAAGTAAACTATCTACTAGTTTTTGACTTTGAACTAGTACCTTCTCTTTCCTTCAACCTTACACAATCTTCCAGCTTGTGCTTACCCCCACAATACATACATAACCCATTATCCACTCTTCTCTTCCTCTCAGCTTCTTTAAGTTCCCCTTTAGGATCCAGTATTTTGCTGATATCACCTGGGGTCGAGCTTTTAGTTCAAGGTTTGTCCTTTCCCTTATCGGGTTTGGAGTGAGTAGAGGAGGATTGAGTTGTCTGTGGGTGTGAAGAAGGTCCCGATTTAAAATTTAGGCCTTGAGATTTGTTGGTGTATCGACGATGTTGATGTCGTCCTTGGTAAACGCCGTCGAGTTAAAGGGTTCTATCCATTAAATCTGTTAAAGTAGTCATCTTCTGACCATGAAAATTTAACTGATCCAGAATCCTCGAAGGAAGTCCTTTTTTGAAATGATACTTGAGGGCAGCATCATTCCAACCTACTCGAGTTTGAAGTGCTCTGAAGTTTGAGATATATTCAGAGGCTTTACCAATATCACTCATGCGAAGAAAGTCAAGTTCAATTTCCGTGTTGTCAGTTTCGTTAGGGTCACCGAACAACGTGAAGAGTTGGTCTTTGAATTTTTCCCAGTTATTAATAAGTAAGTGGGTTTCTGTCGAAGAGAGCATGAGAAGATAAGGTTTGAACCATCTTGCTGCTTTTCTGGCTAGGAATGAAGAAGTGTAAAAAACCTTTGATTGGTCATTATGGAACAGGAGCTTGCAAGTTTGCAAGAAGGGCCCCAATCTGTCTGGATGTTCTCCATCAAATTTATCAGGAGATTTCATAGAAGGAGTTTTGAATTTAGATCCCTCTGAAGATGTTGAATTTGAAAGGGTCTTCATGAAGAGTCTCATGAAATCTTCAAGAGAATTAGATGGTCTAGGTTCTGAAGGTTGACCAGAAGAGTGAGTAGCAGGGGCGGATGGTGCCTTGTGCATTGTATCCTGACCTTCTTCATCATCACTAGAGTCATCAAAATCTTGTGGGATGTCTTCTACATATTGGACTGAATGTTGCCATTCCATTAGGTCAAGTGGCTGCAAGGAGTGAGTGCGGGAAACAGGCCTTGTAGCTGTTGGCCTGCCTCTGGCGCGAGCTCTAGTAGTAGCGCCCATAGGTGGAGTGCGTTGAACAGGTGCCCTTTTAAGAATTTAGAGAAAAAACAACTGAAAAGGGACATAGTAGTGCAAAGAATGAGAACTATGGAGAATTAATTTATACTGTCACCGGAAAACCTACACACAAGGTCGAGGGTGTTCCTGAAAGTGAGATGGAGGGAGGAGTTTTAGAAACTTCTTCGATGCACAGAGGAAATGTTTGAGGAAGTGATTCAAAGATGACTCGAAGGAAGAGTTACTGCTTCGAGATATGTTAAGGAAGAATTCTAATATAACTTAAAGGTAATGTTAAAATTCTTAAAATCTCACTAAGGGTCGGAAACTCAATAATCAAAGATTTAGGATTGAGAAATGATTACTGAGAAAATAAGGAACGATACAATAATAATGATTTAACCTAAAGCTTTATCACTATTAACTATATATATGTTTTATAATTTAATTCTAAAGAATGTCGAACCAAAAACCCAACCCCTTTTTATATTCTTTACTCCTCCTCGCATTGACCTCATATCCATCCACTATTCCACACACCACAGACCATTAAAAAATACACCCATTACATCTGGACCCTCCTCACTAACATCCGTTAACCCTTTAATCCTCCACTATCCATTCCGTCTATTCTCACTACCCCTTTTAATAATTCACAGACATTTAATAAACCTTTTAGTGTACTATTACATTGACTATTGCGCTGTGCGTTGCTTATTGAGGAAAAGACTGAGACACACTATTGAGAGATTGACTAATTTAGATTTAGAGTTTTAGGCTAGCGCGGTTGAATAGTGAGTACACAAAGGAAAGTTGCAGTTGCTATGGAGAATTGCTTTCTGCGCTTTGAGTATGGATTTAGACCTCTGTATTATTGATTTAATGAGCTTCTTTTGCCTCGAGTGTCACGTGGTACGTGACATGCACCTCACTCTCTCTCCCTGGCCTTTCCCTATCAAACTTTAATCAAGTGATGAAGTTATGGATTTTATATTGGGATAAAATATACAAAATCTGGCACCATTCCTTCAGAAAAAAAGTGTTTTATCCTTTGAATTCCATTTAATAATAATTACTACCAATTTATAACAATTTAATGAGATTTTTAAAATAATATTAAAATTGATAAAATAAACAATTACTTGATGAATAAAATAAATTTAGTAAAAAGAATTTAGTGACTTTTATTAATATTATTTTACAGCCAATTTTTCCACTTGTTACTTGCTAACTGGCTGAAAGAAAGTATAACATGTCAAGAAGTATGAGAGATTCAACAGATAAAGGGTGGTGGGACTAAAATTTCATCCCCAACAATTGTAAGCACGTCTTTTAGGCTGTGTGGGTGGTGTTTCTTTGACTGCTGCTCTGCTTCAATTACTGTATTTGAATTAAAAAAAGGATGATATTTTTAGCACTGAAGACAGCCAACAACCTTCTACATGATATCAACACCCAGGAATCCAGAAAGAACTGGACAACCTGGATGCTTCTTAAAAAGGTTTTACTACTGATATCTAAATATATAGTGCTAGAGAAATAGCAGAATATTTCCAGAAAATTTTATTTATTCTCAAAGTTTCATTATTCTTTAATTATATTTGATAGGTTAACCAAACTTTCAAAATTCATTTGAAACCTGTAAAAAAAGCTGTTAGAGCCTTTACTAGACCCATAAAATTTATATTGAGATTTTTCATGGAAATTCTGATTTATAAAGTTCAATATGTCAAACTCTCTAAAAAGACTGTCACCTAACAATTTTTTAATTGATTTTATCAACATAATGTAAAAGCTCAAAAAATCTTGAAAATAGGTATCTGTGTTAATATGAAATTGTCAGTGAATTGCTCTAGGTAAGAGAATCATAGTTCATACCATTATTGCTGTACATATGAGAAACATATTTTTTCTCCATGATATTGGGTAGAAACTCCAAGACGTGACATTCCAACAATCTGTTCAGATTGAGGGTGTAGCTTTTCCACTGATCAAGTAAGATATTGAGCAATTTTTTATTTTCATGATTAGAACCTTCTTTATTAGTGAGCATAATGAGATGGTGAAAGTCTTGGAAAAATTTATCTAGAGCATCTTGAAGCTTATATTCCAGCTGGCCTGAAACATTTTTGTGTGAATAGAATATCATTAAATCAAAAAGTTCTGGTTTGGTAAGAAAATTAGACATTCAAATCAGTAAAACTATTTTTTTTCAATCAAATTGAAAACTTTGAATATTACAAACGAGATGAAAATTTTTGAATGCGTATTTTGCTGTTATCTATCCCTATAGACTTCAAAAATATTAGATGACGGAAATTTAATCCAAGAATCACTTTTTTTGTGACTGCAACAATTTCTTCTTTCAAAAATTTTAATTTGCAAACATAATCTTCAATTAATTTGACGCTGTTTAGAAGTGATTGGCTAACTTTAATTTTGTCAAAGTTTGAATCAAGAATTTCCTTGGTCTCAATCTCTATAAAGTTTATGATTGGTAAGTCAATTTTTTAAGATGTAACCCCCTATCTTACTAGATTTTTTACAGATGTGTTGCAAAAAGATAATTGATTTAAGGGTACTTTCCCAAAAAAAAGGTACTTTATAGACTTCTCATGTCAGTCAAATTGAGAAATTAAATGTTTATTTGTGTCTTACCTCTAGCAAAGCTGAAATGCAAGTTAACAGTTTCAAGCCATTTCTTAGTCATTTTCATCAGGGGCCTCCATTCTCTCACAGTAGGAATAGTAATTTTAACTGGATGTTTTTTCTTCGTCACTAAAGATGATTAGAAAGATGCTTGTCAATTTTTATATCCTTCTAAATTTTAATTTTCGATTCTTGAATTGGCAAGATGCAAATTGTTAGCTCTTTATTTATTTTTTAAAAAACCCGTACACAAAAATTGCCGTGCCAGACCGTTGGTTATTTTTGTTTGCGAAAGACCTGATTCAATGAATAAGATGTATAATCTGCTGACTTGAAATTGAGGTTTCGTTGCTTGTCCAGAATTTAAGAGCGTTGTTTGGGATGACATACTGTCAGCTTTTGGCAACGCCTTTTCTAAAAAAAAAATGTCCGGAATTTGGGGTGGCCAGGATGATTGCAGTGGTATATCAAGGCGATCTATTTCGTAACTCCTGCTGTAAATTTTTTTCAGTATTTCCTTCTGCAGTTCCAAAACATGGATCAGGGGGTGGGCTACATAATCTCCATTAGTTAAACATGACAACAGGCACCAATCAAAACATAGCGATAAATCAACATAAAATCACCTTTAGTTCTAGAACTTGCGTCAGCATCTGCTTGTGTGAATTGTGTTTTTTCAATTTCGCTAAATAATATGGCCACCTGGGAAATTTCCTTAATTATAGGTTGAGTTCTGACATGGTAATCCAAAACGAATTGAGATAAAGAATGCATTTCTTGTGTTTCTTTGGAATCAAACATCTCCTGGTTGATTGAAATGTTTCAGTATTGAATGTGGAGATTATTTATCTTTTATAAAACTTTTGTCTTTGGAAGCTCATAATCTTGAGATGGGAAGTCATGTTTTAAAAGGGCACTCACCATGCCGGATTTCGCTTTTTCGTTGTGATTGAGCATGGGGATTGTAAAGTAATATATAAGTTTATCTATTTCATCAATTTTATCTATTTGATCTATTATGGAGAAAAACGACATCAGAGTTTCATTTTTACTTGTTTTTTGAAATTAAATTCACGTATTTGATCGTCAAAAAATTCTCTTGTCAACTTTAAGATCTTAATATTCAATTTTTTTGCGTATTCGAATGATTCCAGAAGTAGTCTCAGAGTCATTCGAAGATGAAAGTACTCCCATATCTGTTAGTATATACATAATATTCTAATTCATACTTATTATTATAATCTTTTTTGCATTACTTGTCCCGAAGTGGACTGATACTAACTGTATGTAGAAGAGAGAGAAGTGTATTGTGCTAGCGTGAGAAGTTGTAGTTATGGTATATATAGCTATCAAGTGTTCATCTATTACCATATCTTTTGTCTTCTTTTGCTCATCATCTCATCTCATCTCTCTACACGTACTCACTTGAATATACAGGTGTGTACCATTACTATCATAAGTTGATTTTTACATTTAATTGTTATTGTTATAGGTTAGCGCATTACTATCAGCGATTTCAGCTTCATCCACAGTGTTACTAGAGGAGAAGACTTACGCTAGATTAAAGGTGTGCTCTAACTGTAGTTTCCTATTGTTACTATTATATTCATACTCCACTATGTTTGTAGGTTAGCACAACACTGTTCTCTTGTGATCCATATTATTTACGAGTAGATCTCATATCATACAGGTGTGCTTATCTTTGCAATTAAATATCTTTTGTCTTCTTTTGCTCATCATCTCATCTCATCTCTCTACACGTACTCACTTGAATATACAGGTTAGCGCATTACTATCAGCGATTTCAGCTTCATCCACAGTGTTACTAGAGGAGAAGACTTACGCTAGATTAAAGGTTAGCACAACACTGTTCTCTTGTGATCCATATTATTTACGAGTAGATCTCATATCATACAGGTTAGCGCATTACTATCAGCGATTTCAGCTTCATCCACAGTGTTACTAGAGGAGAAGACTTACGCTAGATTAAAGGTTAGCGCATTACTATCAGCGATTTCAGCTTCATCCACAGTGTTACTAGAGGAGAAGACTTACGCTAGATTAAAGGCTTTTATTATTCTTTCACATTATCAGTACCAGCTCACGTACTTAAGCACAAACAACAACTAGTAACACTAGTAACATGGACAACAATAGCATCCGTGAATTAATCTCTGCACTTGAAAACAAAAATGACACAAAACTCGGAAGTGACAATTACTTTACCTGGGCTGCTCACATGGAAGGTCTTCTCTTCGAAAATGAACTGTGGGAAGTAACCGAAAACGAGTTTATAATAACAACTACTGAAAAAGAAGATGGGACAACAATCACGTCTCCAAGTGCAAATGAGATCAAGAAGCGCCTTAAGACAAACATGAAAGCGTATTCAATGATTCTTCGACATCTTGACCATGAAAACACGATGCTAATTTGCGACAGTCCAGAGCTAAAAGGAGATCCATACAAAACATGGATGAAACTGAAAGAGAAACATGCTGAAGTAAATCAATTCACTAAAGCCGCTGCCTACAAATCATTAAATGATCTGACTTACACTACGGATCTCAAAACCTTTATTAACGATATCCGAAAAGTCCTACGAAATTTGAGAAATGCTAAAATCAGCTATGAAGGCGACACTGTAGCTACTCAAATAATTATGAAATTACCTGATCAATATCAAACCACAGCTCAAAATATCCTGGCTTCTGGAAAGGTAACCATGATGAATGTCCTGGCAGTACTCGAACAGACTAGCAAATTTCACAATCTTCAGGACAACCAATCGAACGAATCTAAGACTAGCAAAGCCCTTATTGCCGACTCAAGTAAAACTGAAACGTCGAAGTCCAGAGAAAGAAAACCGCGAAAGAAATGCACGTACTGTAATAAAACAGGACATCTTGAAAGCGAATGCTGGGAGAAGGTTGGAAAACCAAGCTGGGTCGAACAACGCGATCAATGGAAGAAAGAGATGGCTGAGAAGAATAAAAAAACTAATGAGTCAGCTATGATGGCGTACAATCAGTATGTTCTTATCTCTTCTATCGACAACAACACCAACCTGAAACCAATCCTTGATTCAGGAGCCACGTCAACGATGATTAGAAACCGAAAGTACTTCTGGACATATCAGAGTACTAAGTTCGATATTGTGACTGGAAATGAAAACACAGAATGTGTTGGAAAGGGAACTGTTAAATTGGTTGAAGGGAAAAATGTTGTGACTCTTAATGCACTACATGTACCTAAATTACCGTATGATCTTGTGGCAACTATTGAGTTTTGGAGAAAAAATTATCAAGTTGAATTTGCTAAGAATCCCGAAAGATGCATCATCAGTAATAAAAATCTTAAATTCAATGCAGATATCGAGAACAATCTTTGCAAAATGCGTGGAAACTTCAAACCAGCTGAGTCCGCACTGATTTGCTCTGTAAAAATGTGGCATGATAGACTGGGACATCCAAACTCGAAGTATACAAAGTCAACTGTTGGTGAGACGTTGGACGACAGTCAGTTCTTCTGTGAAATCTGCGAAATGACAAAAGCGAAGAAACTACCATTTCAAGGACATTTTCCAACACCAAAGAAACCTCTGGAAGTGATCCACACCGATCTTAGTGGCAGAATCAATCCACCAACCAACAGTGGCTATGAGTACTATATGAAGATCACAGATGGATTAACTTCAACTCGTGCAGTATACCTGTTAAAAAACAAAGATGAGGCACTATCTAAATTAACGGAATTTAAGACAAAATATGAAAATATCTGTGAATCAAAAATTAAGACTATTGTAACAGATGGAGGAGGAGAATACTGCTCGAATAAATTTGAAACATACCTTAAAGACAATGGTATTTTCCATCAAATCACTGCGCCTTATACACCTGAGCAGAACCCAATCAGCGAGCGAGGAAATCGAATCACCACCGAGAAAGCTCGAGCGATGCTGTTCCAATCAGGGCTACCACTTAGCTATTGGGGAGAAGCAGTAATAACAGCAGTATATTTGGAAAATCTGATAGTTAGTAAGGCTGCAAATATGATATCACCATATGAAGCACTTACCGGCAGAAAACCAAAAATAACACATCTACACCCGTTTGGATGCCTAGCTATTGCCAATATTCCAAAACAACAGAGGAAAAATAAGTTTGCTCCGACAGGCACCAGATGTGTTCTACTTGGGTATTCTGAAGGAAACAACAACTATAAGTTGATGGAAATTCAAACAAAAAGAATAATCTTCACTCACAACGCCACATTCAATGAGTCAGTGTTTCCTATGAAAGATTGCAACAGCCCAAAAGAAATGTTCAATATCGTCACCATAAGTCACACAACAGAGACACCAACAAATCAAAATGTTGAAGATGATGAGGAATTTCATGATGCAGTAGAGGAACAAATAGAAGAACAGTCAGCAGATACTGAAAATCCAGTAACCAGACGACTAATCTTACGCCTTGGTCCACCGCCACCTGAAAATCAATCAGATCAGTATTCTGGACCCACCCTGAGATCTCATACCAGGAAGGTGATAAATGAACTTGAAGGTACCCACAATGCTTTAATAAACTTTGTCGAACAACAAAACACAGATCCTGACAATTACAGAAAGGCAATCAGTGGGTCTCAAAGGTCACACTGGATAAGTGCAATTAAAGAAGAACTTGACTCACTTCATGAAAATCACGTGTGGTGTATCGTCCCTGCTAATCATCAAAAAACAATACCTACCCGTTGGATCTTCAAAACAAAGTATGATGAAAATGGAGTCCTTAACAAATTTAAAGCAAGACTGGTTATCAAAGGCTATCTACAAAGACATGGAATAGACTTCAACGAAACGTTTGCACCTACCGGGAGACTGGCAACCCTTCGAACGATCTTTGCGCTTGCTGCTATTGAAGGATTACCGATGCATCAACTTGATATAAAGACTGCATTCCTAAACAGTAATCTTGACGAAGACATCTTTATTCAACCTCCAGAAGGTTTTACTGAGTGGTTGGATAGATCAAACTTGAACTGTAAAAAGGAGATAGAGCAATTAAATGGTGGTAGCAGAGTTTTAAAATTAAAAAAAGCACTCTACGGTTTAAAGCAGGCACCTAGAGCCTGGTATCAGGAGGTATCTAAGTGGTTCCATAAACATAAGTTTAAAACCAGCAATAGCGATCCCTGTTTATTTATTAGAAAAGATTCAAATGATGACTATTTATATGTGTTTATTTGGGTGGATGACATGGCTATCATTGGACACGGGGCTCATCAATTTCATGCTGAATTATCGAAGGATTTCAAGGTACATGACTTCACAAAAGCAACTTATCTACTGGGTATACAAATTACTCGACTAAATAGTACTTCTGTTCAACTACACCAAAGTCAGTACATAGCAGATCTATTAGAAACCTTCGGTATGACAGACTGCAAAATTAATCCTACTCCAATGCAATCAAATATCCAGCTGTTACCCTCTGATGATGACCAATACGCTCAGTTTCTGAAAACAGGAAATGACTATCGAAGTATCATTGGAAGTATTGGCTATCTAGCACAATGTACTCGACCGGATATCACCCATGCTGTCAACTATTTATCTCAGTTCCTCATAAAACCAAATCAGTCTCACTGGCAAGCGGCACTCCGAATTCTAAGATATCTCAAGGGTACAGCCAATGTTGGCCTACTGTACTCACGAGACTTCAAAACATTAATACCCACGAAAATCAATATTAGCAATCAAGCACCTACAGGTTTCAGTGATGCGGATTGGGCTGGATGTAATCTAACACGTAGATCAACTAATGGGTATGCCTTTCTGCTCGGTGGAGGTGCTATTTCTTGGAAGAGCAAAAAGCAAAACACTGTTTCCACATCAGCCACTGAATCTGAGTATAAGGGATATCTTGATGCAGGATTAGAAGGAGTATGGTTGCGAAAACTGCTAAGTGAACTAGGGTATGAAAACAATCAAGGAACGTTACTTTATGGAGATAATCAAGGAGCAATAGCATTGTCAAAGAATCCCGTAGCTCACAAACGAACAAAACATATTGAAGTACATTTCAACTGGGTCAGGGAAAAAGTACTTGATGGCGAATTAAATCTCAAATACTGCTCTACGCACGACATGGTTGCAGACATCATGACAAAAGCACTGGATCGTACAAAATTTGAAAAATTTAGAACAGATCTAGGCCTGAATGAATGTCGACGCACTATTGGTTCAAGTAATGAGGTGGAGTGTTAGTATATACATAATATTCTAATTCATACTTATTATTATAATCTTTTTTGCATTACTTGTCCCGAAGTGGACTGATACTAACTGTATGTAGAAGAGAGAGAAGTGTATTGTGCTAGCGTGAGAAGTTGTAGTTATGGTATATATAGCTATCAAGTGTTCATCTATTACCATATCTTTTGTCTTCTTTTGCTCATCATCTCATCTCATCTCTCTACACGTACTCACTTGAATATACAGGTGTGTACCATTACTATCATAAGTTGATTTTTACATTTAATTGTTATTGTTATAGGTTAGCGCATTACTATCAGCGATTTCAGCTTCATCCACAGTGTTACTAGAGGAGAAGACTTACGCTAGATTAAAGGTGTGCTCTAACTGTAGTTTCCTATTGTTACTATTATATTCATACTCCACTATGTTTGTAGGTTAGCACAACACTGTTCTCTTGTGATCCATATTATTTACGAGTAGATCTCATATCATACAGGTGTGCTTATCTTTGCAATTAAATATCTTTTGTCTTCTTTTGCTCATCATCTCATCTCATCTCTCTACACGTACTCACTTGAATATACAGGTTAGCGCATTACTATCAGCGATTTCAGCTTCATCCACAGTGTTACTAGAGGAGAAGACTTACGCTAGATTAAAGGTTAGCACAACACTGTTCTCTTGTGATCCATATTATTTACGAGTAGATCTCATATCATACAGGTTAGCGCATTACTATCAGCGATTTCAGCTTCATCCACAGTGTTACTAGAGGAGAAGACTTACGCTAGATTAAAGGTTAGCGCATTACTATCAGCGATTTCAGCTTCATCCACAGTGTTACTAGAGGAGAAGACTTACGCTAGATTAAAGGCTTTTATTATTCTTTCAATATCAGCGATAATGTGTTCACCCTAAATTCTATAAATATTTTCTGGTTCTTCCAGCGCATGAGAGATAAGTAAGGGGTTAAATGAACATTTCTAGACCAAATGCGAAAACGCCGTTCAAATTCAAGGACATCTAAAGCAAAATAGAAGTACTTTATTCCAATGATCTGATCGCTATCGTTTGAATTACTTACCGACCCATGTCAGTCCAGGAACTGTAAGCATCATCAAGCCCTTCAGAAGTTGCTTTACTTCAGTAATTCCAAGCAAAGGCTCAACATCATCTGTAAAGTTTAGATAGGTAGAGTCAAGTTAACTTTTTCTAGCTTTCTCAAAAAAAAGTACCTGAAAAATGGATTTCTCCTAAAAATTGCACAGTGCTTGCGAGTTTCGCAACACTTCGTCTGATTTTCGCAGCTTATTTTTACGTAATGAAGTAATCACCCCCCCCCCCCCAACAAATCGAGTCAAAGAAAAGTGCACATAAGAAATTTATCTAATATATATCAGGTTTTTAATACTAACCTTCTGAACGTGTTGGAAGATCTTTCCTCCGCATGCACTTCAAAACTTGTAGTTCCTCGTCAAGATCGTAGTCCAAATCTTCAGCTGAGATTTTGTGGCCTTCGAAGGGACAATTATAGCCCCATGTTGCTTTTGATTTATTTACCGATTCCATATGGCTAGAAGTCATCATTTCGGAAGTGGATGTTAGCACACTATCTTTCAAGTTTGTAATAAGAGTATTGCTACAGTTCGCTAGCTTGAAAATGCATATTAAATATAAAGGAGGCAACATATTCTGATCAAGTTGATAGTGGTTAGAACAAAACGAACGGCACAACTACGAGTCTTCTGTTAAAAAAATTATGTGCTTAGTCGAGTGATTTCTAAAAACTCCCGTTTAGAGTTGCTGATTCTCACCAGGCAAGTAGAAGTCCAATGAATGCAAGGGAAAAAAATTCTCTTCCTCTTTTTATAAAGGTCAGACGTGCAACAAACGGGAGACATGTAACGGCAAGATTGGTGACTTAAGGATAGGTTTGGTAGTTTATGAGGGCATCTACCTCCGTGTCGGTAAAAAATAAGTATATAATTGCATGTTTCCTGGGTCATTTGACAACGAATTTTCATATTCAACCACCTTATTTTTTTATCTTTTATTATCATACAATCTCACTCAGCTAGGAGCATGAAGGTAGGGACAAGTAGATCCAAGTACAGGGATGAAGACGGATGGAGACACAGATGGGGGGAGGGGGAGGTGTAATGTAACAGGTTATTAAAGTTTAAGTAGACAAGGGTAGGGGAAGGTTATTAGGAAATCTATTGGTAGCTATAAGAAATTTGGCAACATGTTTGGTGATGAGGTAGGGTGAAAGGAGTGAAAAAGTGGAGAAGGCAATTTTGTGGCGCTTGGCAGCTTCAAAAAGGGAACTACGAGCTTCCAAGTGAGCTGGACAGAATAACAAGACATGTTCAGGTGTTTCAAGTGATTTGTACGTGCACATGTGACACAGAAGCCTTAAAGCAATATAAGTAATGTGTCAGTGGAGAGTGCCCTGAACGACATTGCTCAAACACAGTAGCTTGAGTGCGGGTGAGCTCTTAGAGCACCTTAAAAATATGAATGGGGTCAAACTGCCCTCTCAGTTTTCTAAGCATGTCCTGGGAGGGTTCAACCACCATATGAAGTATCTTTTACTATTCCCTGCATTTAATTAATATTCAACCCTTGGACTTTGGCAGTCATTAGGTACAACTTGACTGCTAATTTTTCATGCATGTCATTCAATGTGCTCAATAAATAACTTGATACAGTGTAGAAAGACTCTAACACTTTCCTTGCTGTAAGCAGAATCGTAGGGAGTCGGATAAACCTAGGAAACTCCTGTCCTTTAAGTTAAATAAGAGTTTACAATTAACTAAGCTATAATGTCTACTTGCTATGATATGACTTGTTGAACAATTGTTTTTAACAGATTTGAGATGTAGAATTGATGTTCTTTTAAGTTAGGTGAAGAAAATACAACAATAAAGTTGTATTAGAAAAGTTATTTGAATGATTGAATATTTATATTTTTATGAAGTGTATATTTTTGTGCACTGTTGTTATATTTGAGTACCTGAAGTTGAGACCTTTACAATGGTACCCTATAAATTATATTAATGAGTTGTTATATAAAATTTATAAAGTGTTATGAAAAAAAACGTGTTATATTTATAAGGGTCTTACAATTTTATAAAATTTTATGTATAATAATGATGGTAGTTGTTAATATGTGTTGTTGTTGTTTAAGGTTAAGATGTATGATGTCTATTCTTTTTCCTCTAATTTTAAGTCTGCAGACTTTATATGCATAGTATATCACATACCCTACTTTTCCTAGCCAGAGTATTCAAGAGTTTGTACAGAGCTTGAACGGACTTCTGGTCTCAATTAGAACCTTAAAACCACAATAAAAAATCTAAAAAAATTTCAAATGATCAGGTTACATCTGGGGAGCCTCCCATTAATGTTGGTAGCCCACACTGTGGTCTTCCAACATTGGCAGAGGCCTTTGTTGGTCTGTTTGGCACTGTTTGTGTATGTCTTAATTGACATTGGTCAAAGAATTAGGTGTTATTTTGGTTTTATTCAGTGAATTTTGGGACTATAGGTATGTGGGTACTGCTATTGGATAGCCCCGGTTTTTCTCTATATTTGATGTCATGCTGATATTTTTCATGTTTCAAGCTTTAAGGTGTCATTTCCACATTTTCCATTTCTAAAATATAACTCTTTAATTTTATTTTTTGTGTTTTATGGGCTAACCTTTATTCTTAGGTTCAGTGCTTAGTACCATTAAGTACAGCTAATTTGGCTCTATATTTTATGTCACAATGTTGTCATAGCTTAATTTGTGTTTTAAGGGTTTTAGTAGTTGTGGTGGATTTTTCTAGGTATTTTGGGCTTTATTCAATGTTTTTGGGGGTTTTTTGGCTTCAGGGAGGTCTGCCCGCTTCAGTTATAGAAGGCTGGGGAGCGTTTCTAGAGGATTTTAATTCAATTTGGCTATCAAAAGTGCCAAATTAGTTTCTGTGCATGGATTTTTAGATAGGTGGTCTGTGTGTACATACTGAATAAGACAGTTTGAGGCAACTTTAATTATCATACAACCATCTGGTTGTTATATCATTGTTTCTCACTCATTTTTCACTTTTTTTTGGCCACAAATGGCTGTGTTTGTTGCAAGGTTACTTCTTAATTTAACTCAACTTTGGCAACTGATTTCTCTGTTGTAGCTTTGCAACCTACATCAAGTATTTTTGCTCTGTTTGTGCAACAAGTGCACTGTGTCTTTGATTTCTGGTGTGGATTTCTGTCAGTATATTCTAGTATATAAGTATGAGATAATAGTGTTTATTTATGGTCCTACTACTTATTGATAAATGATTTAGTGATTAAACCTCAGGGGAAGACTAATAAAATAGTTATACTCAAATAAAACTCACAATACTTGGATTTAAATGCGTGCTAGTGGTGGAAAATAGATGTATAAAATATAGTTATAGCTTATATAAAGATAATATCAATTTATAATGGCTTTATAATATATTTATGAATGCTAATAATTTTATTGTAGTAGTTGTTTGAGTTGTAGTAATTGAATGATGATAAATAACCGTCAAAATCCCTCCTTACTTATACCCAAATCCACTGGAGTGCACAGACCTTCAATCCAGATGATGTCACTGCTATCCCCGGCAATTACAGCACTGTGAGTGCCCACCACCTCCCCATGGCGTCCACTTCAACAGTTTCAACACCCAGACCTCCAGTAAGGACCCTCCATCACTATTAATGATACCACAGATCTATACCACAAATAGAAAATCCAGATTAAAGCGGATACCATAAAGAAACAGGTAAAATAAATATTCAAAAAGAGATTTAATGAAACCAAAAGCATATAAAGGAAAAAAATAAAATGTAAAAGCCCCCAATAACATCCCCAAGCATCCACATTAACCAGAAATGTCCTTCCAACCCATAAATCCGTGAATAACCATCCAAGGAAGTAAATTAAGTTGTCCAAACTGGGTGTATGCGCCTGATATAGGTGTCTATGCTTATGTAGGCATTGTGAGTCCACTGATTTTGTCCATATGACCTAAAGTAAGACTAAAAACAAAGGTTATAGGCTATTAAGGGGCTAAAACCCACTTATATACCTAAATATACATAATATACTGCATATTTCACTGAATATGAGATTTATGTATACATATAAGCTTATGTATGTCAATAATTACTTCATATCACTTAAGATAAGTATATTATGACTCCATTAACACCTTAATAAGTATTATTAGGCTATGGATAAGCTATTTAAACTACTATAAGTTATATAATAGAATAATAATTATATATATATAATATAATAATATATATTATTATTTTAACCTTATTTTTAAGATATAAGTTTAATTTACTTAAGGTTATCTTATTTTAAGTATAAGAAATACTCAGTCGTAGGGATATCTAGGCTGACACTCCCTCACCCCAAAAAAACAATAAAAAAATTTTAAGACATTTTAATTAAAAGTAAGGAGTGAAATAATAAAAAATAAAAATAATTTTTATAATACATATACTGAATAAACAGTATTATTTAGATTTAAATTTTTTCAAGAGATTTTTAAGATCAGAGATTTCATTTTCTGGAATCCACTGGTCATATTCACTTGATTTATTTTTAAATCTTAATAGATACTCAACTCCCTTTTCTTTAGTAAGGTGTCTCTTTTTAAGTATCTTTTCAATTTATGCCTTTTCAACTATTTCTTCAGGTTGCTGTTTATGCCTTCCTGATCTTATTGGAAATAGAGCAGTATCATTAGAATGGTATGGTTTTATAAGAGAAATAGGAAATACTGGATGTTTTCTATCATATGGTGCATATAGAATAACCTCAAAAGCATTATTACCAACCATCTTTTTAACTACAAATGGTCCAATAAATGGATCCTTCAATTTAACATTACCATTTAAATTGAAATTTAGTGTTGAAATAAGGACTTCATCACCCTCATTGAACATTTGTTCTTTATGGGCTTTATCCCATCTTTTCTTTACATACTCAAACGCCTTATTTATACATTCTTGAGCATGTTTTCTGCATAATTCCTGCATCTGAAGAAAAGATTTAGTACCTGGATGGATATCCAATCTAGGTAACTTATTAAGAGTTTTAGCAGGGGTATTAGGTACATAACCCAACCATAACTCAAAAGGCTTCTTGCCAGTGACAGAATGTACTGTACTATTATATGCAAATTCTAAACCTGGGATAAGGGTTACCCAATCATGCGTGAATTTGTCATTGTCTTTAAAATTAAGACCAAAAGCACAATATCTTCTTATCATATCTTCTAAGGTTTGTATCATTTTTTCTGCTAGCCCATCAGTCTGTGGATGGTGCGCTGTAGAAAGTTTTAATTGACACCCTGAAACATCCATAAGTGATGTCCAGAACTCAGAAGTAAATTTAGGATCTCTGTCAGAAACTATTGCTTTGGGGAAACCTGCTATATTTAACATTTGTGACCACCATAAAAAAGCTAAGTCTTTTGCAGAAACCTCTTTGTGGGTAGGAATAAATTTACACATCTTTGTAAATCTATCTACAATTACCCAGCAGGAGTTATAACTCTTATGCGCTGCTATTGGCAAACCTGTTACAAAGTCCATGTTAATGATTTCCCATGGAGCTTTTGGTTGCTCAATTTTTTGCAATAAACCAGCTCTTTTTCCTGTTAATCTTTTAGATTTTTGACAAGAATCACATGTTTCAACATATTTCTGAACATCCTCAGACATGTTAATCCACCAAGCTGTGTTTTTTACTCTGGTTAATGTTTTATGGTAGTCAAAATGACCTGCTAATATATCATCATGACATATACTTAACATTAACTCCTTCATTGAAGGGGGAATCACAATTACATTACTTAATTTTTTTCTGTAATATATAAAACCATCCTCAATGGAAAATTTTCCTTTTTCTAATGCCTCTTTATACTTATTTGGTAATGTTTTTATTAAAACATTCATTGAATCATAAAATGGATCATTTAATATTGTAGTGAGTTTACTCAAGTCAGGATCTGAAGCATAATTTTCAAGAATTGATTGCATAAATTCATCCTCAAGATCTACAATATAAATGCCATAAATGTTAATAATCTCTGAATCAGGAACATAATCAGGATTATCATCATTATTAGGCAGAGGTACTCTAGATAACAGATCTACATTAGAGTGCAAGTTTCCTGCTCTATGTGTAATAGTCATCCGTCCTCTGTATTCATGTACAGCTAATTGCCATCTAAACATGTTTCTATTAGGAGTTTTCATGTTTAAGAGTGACTTAGCTGCACTACAGTCAGTTATTAACTCAAATTTTTGGTCTTCAAGGTAATAATGTAGCTTCTCAAGAGCCCATACTACTGCCAAACATTCAAATTGAGTAGAACCATATTTCAATTCACTACTTCTCAGAGTACGTGAAATATAGCAGATTACTACTTCTGACATTTTTCCTTCAATAAGTTGTTTTTGATGCAAAGCAGAACCCAGACCAATAAAACTTGCATCTGTATATAATACAAAAGGTAATTGGAAATCTGGTAATCCCAAGATAGGAGATGTCATTAAACATTCTTTCAACTTATAAAAAGCCTTTTGTCTTTCATTATTCCAAATTAAAGCTTCTGATTTATTTATCAGTGTGGTCAATGGTGCAGCAATTGATTGGTAGTTTTTTATATATTGTCTATAATAACCACACATTCCAAGAAAATATTGTACATCCTTTAAATTTTGAGGAATGCCAATATTCTTTATTTCAGCCACTTTATTTTGGTCTACACATATTTGTATGCCAGATACAATATGACCAAGCACTTTTAAAGATTCAAACCCAAATTTACATTTTTTCAATGCAAGGGTCATTTTTATTTCATCCATTTTTTGAAATACTTTCCTTAAATGGATTAAGTATTTGTCAGGCTAGGGTCAAGTACAAGGACGTGAACTAGATTGAATAGTCAGTTGTCTAGAAGATTTTAATGGTCCTATATGAATACTGTAGTTTTAATCCACTAAGTTGTAAAATATAATCAAATATAGAGGTCTCAGTAATATAATTCTCACTATTCTTATATATGGCTTACAATCTTTATAGTTGGTAGAAAAATAGATTATATAAATTCAGATACTATTCAAAAGTCTTATAAAAGTACTAATTGATATTTATTGTAATTTGTTTGGTTATATTGGTTAAATTGTAATGATAAAGAATGAAGAAATACAACCCAAAAACCTCCTCCTTTTATACACACTGAGTTCCCCAATGTCAGTACAGTCTAGTATATAAGTATGATATAATAGTGTTATTTTATGGTCCTACTACTTATTAATAAATGATTTAGTGATTAAACCTCAGGGGAAGACTAATAGAATAGTTATACTCAAATTAAACTCACAATACTTGGATTTAAATGCGTGCTAGTGGTGGAAAATAGAAGAATAAAATATAGTTATAGCTTTTATAAAGATAATATCAATTTATAAGGGCTTTATAATATATTTCTGAATGTTAATAATTGTAGTGTAATGTTTGTTTGAAGTGTAGTAATTGAATGATTATAATAAACCGTCAAAATCCCTCCTTACTTATACCCAAATCCACTGGAGTGCACAGACCTTCAATCCAGATGATGTCACTGCTATCCCCGGCAATTACAGCACTGTGAGGGCCCATCACCTCCCCATGGCGTCCACTTCAAGCAGTTTCAACACCCAGACCTCCAGTAAGGACCCTCCATCACTATTAATAATAACACAGAGTCATACCATAAATAGAAATCCCAGATAAAAGCGGATACCATAAAGAAACAGGTAAAATAAATGATCAAAAAGAGATTTAATGAAACTAAAAGCATATAAAGGAAACAAATAAAATGTCCAAGCCCCCAATAACATCCCCAAGCATCCACATTAACCCAAAAACATCTTTCCAACCCATAAATCCGTGAATAACCATCCAAGGAAGTAATTTTAGTTGTCCAAACTGGGTGTATGCGCCTGATATAGGTGTCTATGCTTCTGTAGGCGTTGTGAATCCACTGATTTCGTCCATATGACCTAAAATAAGCAGAAAAACAAAGGTTATAGGCTATTAAGGGGCTAAAACCCACTTATATACTTAAATATACATAATATACTGCATATTTCACTGAATATGAGATTTATGTATACATATAAGCTTATGTATGTCAATAATTACTTCATATCACTTAAGATAAGTATATTATGACTCCATTAACACCTTAATAAGTATTATTAGGCCATGGATAAGCTATTTAAACTATTATAAATTATATAATAGAATAATCATTATATATATATATAATAAAATAATATATATTATTATTTTAACCTTATTTTTAAGATATAAGCTTAATCTAGTTAAGGTTATCTTATTTTAAGCATAAGAAATACTCAGTCCTAAGGATATTTAGGCTGACACTCCCTCACCCCAAAAAAAACAATAAAAAAAATGTTAAGACATTTTAATTAATCTTAAGGAATGAAATAAAAAATATAAAATAATTTTTATAATACATATACTGAATGAACAGTATTATTTAGATTTAAATTTTTTCAAGAGATTTTTAAGATCAGAGATTTCATTTTCTGGAATCCACTGGTCATATTCACTTGATTTATTTTTAAATCTTAGTAGATACTCAACTCCCTTTTCTTTAGTAAGGTGTCTCTTTTTAAGTATCTTTTCAATTTCTGCTTTTTCCACTATTTCTTCAGGTTGCTGTTTATGCCTTCCTGATCTTCTTGGAAAGAGAGCAGTATCATTAGAATGGTATGGTTTTATAAGAGAAATAGGAAATACTGGATGTTTTCTATCATAAGGTGCATATAGAATAACCTCAACAGCATTATTACCAACCATCTTTTTAACTACAAATGGTCCAATGAATGGATCCTTCAATTTAACATTACCATTTAAATTGAAATGTAGCGTTGAAATAAGGACTTCATCACCCTCTTTGAACATTTGTTCTTTATGGGCTTTATCCCATCTTTTCTTTTCATACTCAAAAGCCTTATTTATACATTCTTGAGCATGTTTTCTGCATAGTTCCTGCATCTGAAGAAAAGATTTAGTACCTGGATGAATATCCAATCTAGGTAACTTATTAATAGTTTTAGCAGGGGTATTAGGTACATAACCCAACCATAACTCAAATGGCTTTTTGCCAGTGACAGAATGTACTGTACTATTATATGCAAATTCTAAACCTGGGATAAGGGTTACCCAATCATGCGTGAATTTGTCATTGTCTTTAAAATTAAGACCAAAAGCACAGTATCTTCTTATCATATCTTATAAGGTTTGTATCATTCTTTCTGCTAGCCCATCAGTTTGTGGATGGTGTGCTGTAGAAAGTTTTAATTGACACCCTGAAACATCCATAAGTGATGTCCAGAACTCAGAAGTAAATTTAGGATCTCTGTCAGAAACTATTGCTTTGGGGAAACCTGCTGTATTTAACATTTGTGTCCACCATAAAAAAGCTAAGTCCTTTGCAGAAACCTCTTTGTGGGTAGGAATAAATTTACACATCTTTGTAAATCTATCTACAATTACCCAGCAGGAGTTATAACTCTTATGCCCTGCTATTGGCAAACCTGTTACAAAGTCCATGTTAATGATTTCCCATGGAGCTTTTGGTTGCTCAATTTGTTGTAATAAACCAGCTCTTTTTCCTGTTAATCTTTTAGATTTTTGACAAGAATCACATGTTTCAACATATTTCTGAACATCCTCAGACATGTTAATCCACCAAGCTGTGTTTTTTACTCTGGTTAATGTTTTATGGTAGTCAAAATGACCTGCTAATATATCATCATGACATATACTTAACATTAACTCCTTCATTGAAGGGGGAATTACAATTACATTACTTAATTTTTTCCTGTAATATATAAAACCATCCTCAATGGAAAATTTTCCTTTCTCTAATGCCTCTTTATACTTATCTGGTAATGTTTTTATTAAAACATTCATTGAAGCATTAGATGGATCATTTAATATTGTAGTTAATTTACTTAAGTCAGGATCTGAATTATAATTATCAAGAATTGATTGCATAAATTCATCCTCAAGATCTACAATATAAATGCCATAAATGTTAATAATCTCTGACTCAGGAACATAAGCAGGATTATCATCATTATTAGGCAGAGGTACTCTAGATAACAGATCTACATTAGAGTGCAAGGTTCCTGCTCTATGTGTAATAGTCATCCGTCCTCTGTATTCTTGTACAGCTAATTGCCATCTAAACATGTGTCTATTAGGAGTTTTCATTTTTAAGAGTGACTTGACTGCACTACAGTCAGTTATTAACTCAAATTTTTGGTCTTCAAGGTAATAATGTAGCTTTTCAAGAGCCCATACTACTGCCAAACATTCAAGTTGAGTAGCACCATATTTCAATTCACCACTTCTCAGAGTACGTGAAATATAGCAGATTACTACTTCTGACATTTTACATTCAATAAGTTGTTTTTGATGCAAAGCAGCACCCAGTCCAATAAAACTTGCATCTGTATATAATACAAAAGGTAATTGGAAATCTGGTAATCCCATGATAGGAGCTGTCATTAAACATTCTTTCAACTTATTAAAAGCTTGTTGTCTTTCATTATTCCAAATGAAAGCTTCTGATTTCTTTATCAGTGTGGTCAGTGGTGCAGCAATTGATTGGTAGTTTTTTATATATTGTCTATAATAACCACACATTCCAAGAAAAGATTGTACATCCTTCACATTTTGAGGAATGCCAATATTCTTTATTGCAGCCACTTTATTTTGGTCTACACATATTTGTAAGCCAGATACAATATGACCAAGCACTTTTAAAGATTCAAACCCAAATTTACATTTTTTCAATGCAAGGGTCATTTTTATTTCATCCATTTTCTGAAATACTTTCCTTAAATGGATTAAGTGTTCATCAAAATTTTTAGAGAACACTATGATGTCATCAATGTATACCATTAACCATCCCTCAATCATTTCATTATGGAATGTTATATCCATTAACTTCTGAAATACTGAAGGAGCATTCTTTGGTCCAAATGGCATTCTGACATACTTATAAATACCCATGTGTGTTGTTATCAACAAAAAGTTCTGTGAATTCTTTTCAACAGAAATTTGATGGTACCCTTTATTTCCATCTAGGCAACTTATATATTTAGCACCTTTAAGGGTAGCATGTATAGAGGCAATCCTTGGCAAGGGATAAATATCATCTACTGTAAATGTATTTAATGCTCTATAATCACCGCACAGTCTTGCTTTATCTTGTTCATAAGAAATCAGCACTGGTGATATTACACAATATTTTGGTGTAGTTTCAACCTTCTCAAGAATGTTCATTTTTAATAACATCTTAATATTATCCTCTATGTCTTTCCTCTTCATTGGTGAAGCAGGATATGGTTTCTTTTTAAGACTAGCAGGAATATTATCCATGTCACAGGTTAAACTAATTTTCATTTCATGATCTTTTACAAGGCCAAGTTCATTTGTACCATGTGCAAAAGCCATTGGAAAAGCTTTAATTAATTCCAAAATATTATTTTTCTCAGTTTCACTTATCTGAGTGCCAAATGATGCTTTTAAAATTTCTGTTTCCAGAAGTTCCAACTCATTGGATTCTCTTCCTTTAGACGGGGAATTTGTTACTGACTCAATGTGTAAGACTGTGTTAAAAGAATTTATTTTAAATTTCCTTTTACCATTCATGCCAATTGTAAAATTGTTATTAGCAGGGTCTAATTTTACACCAAATTTAGTCAGAATATCATTTCCAATGATAAAACAGTTACTACAATTTGTATTATCCATTACTACAAAGTCACAAGTTACCCTTACATAACCATGTTGGTGTTTAAAGAAAACAGCAGCTTTGTATTTACCAATGGGGTGTAGTACTGATCCAAAACCTCTCCAATTTTTATTCTGAAGTGGTTCAAGCTTAAACTTATATTCACTATCAATTTTCTGTAATGTATTAGTGGAAACAACTGAACCAGCAGCTCCTGTGTCCAATACTATATTAACATTTTCACCAGAAATGATAGCTGGAACCGTGATAGGTGTCATTCTAAAGTTATCAGCTTGTATATCCTTAATGATTTCAGCATCCTCAAAATTCATTAAAGATTCATTTGAGTCCATATTTAATATTGGATTTTCAAAGATGGACAAATCATCTTCCAACATACAGACTTCATTTTCATCACTATATGAGATATTGCTGTCATAATCACTTGATTCTTTACTTTTTTCAGTTTCAGTTTCAGATTCACGTTGATTTTCAACAATATTTATGTTTTTCTCACATTTGTGACCTTTTACCCAAGGTTTGTTACACTTATAACAAGTATTTGTTTCATACTTTTTAGGTACTACAGGTGCAGTAGGTTTTTTCTGCTTCTCCTGAAGTGTTTTTGAATTCTGAGTTTTTACAGGTTCAACATTTTGCTTATAAGTGGAATACCTTGATTCATACTTATGGTTTAATAATATTTCATTGCAAATATTAATAAAGTCAGAATATTCAGTAACATTTAATGTTCTAGCTACAACAATGTCTCTGACAGATATAGGTAATTTGTATATTATCTTATCTTTCCATAAGTTAAAATCCATATGAGGCTCAATGGCTTTTAATATTTTGTTTAAATTCATTAAAAATACCATAGGTTTGTCACCATTCAACGGATTATACCTAGTCTTCTCATACAGTCTCTGCTGAGTAAGCCTGAATTTAGAACCTCCAAATTGTTTTTCAATAAGTTGCTTCCATTCAGCCCAGGAGTAGTCTCTACCCTCACTTAAGACAGCTTCAAACCATAATAAAGCAACATCCTTAAATAAAGAAATTAATTTTGATGTTATCTCTTCATCTGGTAACTTATATGAGAATTTCAAGTTGTCAATTCTTTGAATAAAATGTTGCCAATCAGAGCTGGCTTCCCCATCATAAGTTGGGTACTGATCTATCTTAGGCCAGTTCTTCTGATTGGATTTTATCTCACTAATCTTAGGTAAATTCAACAACTCATTTACTTTTGATAAATGGTCTTGTATTTCTTCCTGCACGGATTTGTGACTTACATTTTCAGATTTGACACTACCACCAGATGGTTTCAATTGTGGTGGTATAGGGAAGGAATGAGATTCACTTTTGCCAATGAAAGGATTATTATTATATTGATTATACTTATGATTATCCTGGTTCATTAGTATATTGGCAGTTTCAATCTCAACTTTAGTTAATCTTTGTAGCAACTCAGAGACACTTTGATTTGTCTGTGCAAAAGATAACTTTGTTCTTGATTCAGTCTTTAATAAGTGTGTTTCATATAATTTTTCTAACTCACAAAATTTGTTTGAAAGGTCATTATATTTATTACTCAATGAATCATATTTAAGAGTTAGAGACAAATGTTCTTTCTCTAATTCTTTATTACGTGTTGCTAATTGAGAAATGTTCAATGTTAAGGATGAAATTGTATCACTATTGAGCTTAACTGTCTGTTCCTCACAATCAGTCATTCTATTCCACAATGCTGAAACAATTCTATGGACAGTTGGATTATTGTTAAAATATTCCATGTCCTCCTTTTCAATTCTCTCACTCTCCTGTGAACTTCTCATCTCACTAGTAGGTGGTTGCAACTGAGGATTAACTGTATTATCATTGTATATAGTACTGTTATTATGGATATAAGACAAGTCAGGTGTATCTACTCTAAAACCTAAATTTCTTAAATCCTCCTCTATTTTTTGTACAGATTTAACATCAATAGAATTACCTATATTGTAATTATCAGTATTATGTCTAATCTGAGAGGGTAAGTTACTTACCAAGGGATGGTTGCCAGTCCTTATTTTTGGCGCTTTTTTCCCTTGTAAGGGTGAGCTGAGGAAGTCAGATGAGGGGGTGGATCCCTGTTGCAACTGTGGCTTGTCCACTGTTGGTGAAACCAGTCCCATTTCCATTTGTCTACCAGGATTTTCTCCTGGGAGTGAGTGGACCCTCCTTGGATAGGGGGTTGCTGATTTGATTGACTGGGCTGGCCTCCCTTTAATTCTGCCATTGCCTGATTCATCTGCTGAAATCCTACCTTGCAATTGTTTTGAAACTGCTCTACTTCTTTGAACATGAGAGATTTTGATTCCTCTAGCTTCAGAACCTGCTTGGCCAGATGGGACAGTTGATCCTGAAGAGGAGGAGACGTCTTTTTGATAGTTATCTTTTTTAAGAGGGCGTCCTTTTCCTCTATACTCATGCTTTCTGGTTGGGGGTACTGTTGTCCCTCCATGGTGATGTCCTGGAAAGTTTTTATTAGCTTTAGACCTGGTATTATAAGCAGGCTGTTCACTTACACTATCCTGAGGAGCACTCATATTGTTCAGAATAACAATATTTTACGTCTACAAAAGGAAAAAATTCTGTGGAATTAGTAGACAAAAGATATTAGTAATTATATTACTAATAAAAAAGCAATGGAGCTTACCCTGAATTTATATCTTTATTTATTTAAATAAAATATAAGAAAAATTCGAAAAAAAATCTGTTAAAAATATAATAATAAGTTTAACTAGACCTCTATAAGGGTGAATAATTAGCTTACCAAGCTTTAGCCAAATACCAATTTAATTGGGTGTTATATTGGTGTCCAAATACCAAGTGAAATTGGGTTTATATTGGGTACAGTTACTACTGTAAATATCTAATTTTTATAATAAAAAATTAGTACAATTATTATAAGGGTTCTTTTCCGCAATCAATGAGTTATGATGACCCACTAATATGCCGCAGACCCAAATATTTGGTTAATTTTGAGTTGTACTAAGGTAAAAATCAAGTCCCAAGGCTTATACTAAATAATAAGTAAAATATAAGGAAAGACCCCCAATTGTCAGAACAGTCTAGTATATAAGTATGATATAATAGTGTTATTTTATGGTCCTACTACTTATTAATAAATGATTTAGTGATTAAACCTCAGGGGAAGACTAATAGAATAGTTATACTCAAATTAAACTCACAATACTTGGATTTAAATGCGTGCTAGTGGTGGAAAATAGAAGAATAAAATATAGTTATAGCTTTTATAAAGATAATATCAATTTATAAGGGCTTTATAATATATTTCTGAATGTTAATAATTGTAGTGTAATGTTTGTTTGAAGTGTAGTAATTGAATGATTATAATAAACCGTCAAAATCCCTCCTTACTTATACCCAAATCCACTGGAGTGCACAGACCTTCAATCCAGATGATGTCACTGCTATCCCCGGCAATTACAGCACTGTGAGGGCCCATCACCTCCCCATGGCGTCCACTTCAAGCAGTTTCAACACCCATACCTCCAGTAAGGACCCTCCATCACTATTAATAATAACACAGAGTCATACCATAAATAGAAATCCCAGATAAAAGCGGATACCATAAAGAAACAGGTAAAATAAAAGATCAAAAAGAGATTTAATGAAACTAAAAGCATATAAAGGAGACAAATAAAATGTCCAAGCCCCCAATAACATCCCCAAGCATCCACATTAACCCAAAAACATATTTCCAACCCATAAATCCGTGAATAACCATCCAAGGAAGTAATTTTAGTTGTCCAAACTGGGTGTATGCGCCTGATATAGGTGTCTATGCTTCTGTAGGCGTTGTGAGTCCACTGATTTCGTCCATATGACCTAAAATAAGCAGAAAAACAAAGGTTATAGGCTATTAAGGGGCTAAAACCCACTTATATACCTAAATATACATAATATACTGCATATTTCACTGAATATGAGATTTATGTATACATATAAGCTTATGTATGTCAATAATTACTTCATATCACTTAAGATAAGTATATTATGACTCCATTAACACCTTAATAAGTATTATTAGGCCATGGATAAGCTATTTAAACTATTATAAATTATATAATAGAATAATCATTATATATATATATAATAAAATAATATATATTATTATTTTAACCTTATTTTTAAGATATAAGCTTAATCTAGTTAAGGTTATCTTATTTTAAGCATAAGAAATACTCAGTCCTAAGGATATTTAGGCTGACACCCAATGATTCCCTTGATGTACCACCCAATACACAGTTAATGACGCCTCTAAACAACTAATAGACATGCCCATCAACATTCCCAGTAACCCATGACATAATTAGAAGAGTAACAACCGCCAAAATCCTGTAATAATAAGGGAAATCCATCAAAATTAAAGAAAAAGACAAAAAGAGAGTATATGCGTATAAAACAATAATATTAAAGACTAAAGGAGACTTTTTAAGGTTAATAATAGCTTAATAATAAGGGGGATTGACTGTAGAAATAATGGGGCTAATCCTGACATTCTACTATGTGAAATTCCCATTCAAAAATAACCAAAATTGACTGAGAAACCACCCAAAAACTTAAAAAAGAGCGTGAGATGTGGGGTAACTACATGCAGTTCTTGGCAGGCTCTTGCACGGGTAAATCCTTGACTAAAATTAGGCGAATTTAAGCGTGGTGATGAAATAAAGTGCCAAGAGTGAGGTTATTAATGAAATTAGTGCATATAAACAAGGTCAATGCATTATTAATTAAGCTAGGACACTAAATAAGCGCCTGTCGCCTATTTTAGTGTGTTTCCCCACAGTGGGCGTAGAATGTGGGGTAATTATAGTGTGAAAAAGCTAACTTTGCTAAAAATGAAGCTATTCACACGGGAAAAAAGCAGGCAGTATGTGGCCAGTACACAGAAGCCATTTCTGGCATAAAAAACACCAAATTTGAAAAGTGTTATTTTTATGCATTTAAATAGCCAAATCAATAGTTCTAAATGAGCCCAATTGATCTGCCAAAGCGCAATTTTGATATTCTCAATTTTATAGCGCATATAGTCAACTTTTAAGTGAAATAAAGCGCATTTCTTGTTTTTTGCATAAAACAATGAATATAACAGCTTTAAGTGTACTTAAAAATTATGTAGCCTTATACTTAAGGTTCTTAAGATTACCCTAACATATTCCAACTTAATATTAAGTACATAAGACCTATAAAAGGTGGATATATGCATGTATATAAGGTGTTATAATGGCATTTTTTGTGTATTATCATAATTTTACTTATGTATACTATTTGTGTACTCTTATTTATTATTCCCATGTATAGTTCATGTGTTTAACATAACTTATAATTACTTTTTACTCAGTCCTGGAGATATACAGGCTGACACTCGCCCACCCAAAAAAAACAATAAAAAAAATGATAAGTTATACATTTTATTTTATTAATTTGTAATTTTCAGGTATTCAGAATAAATCTGTAGCATTAAAGATTCAACTTTAAAGAAATAAAACATAATAAAATATTATGATTACTGGTTTTTTAACCCCTCAGCTGGTTGAACAGAAATTTATTTCTGTTTAAATTTTTTAAGAAGGGTGGATAAATTAGAAATTTCTTTTTCAGGTATCCATTTATCAAATTCATTTGATTTCCCTTTAAATCTTAGTAAATACTCGGTTCCTTTTTCTTTAGTAAGGATTCTTTTCTTGAGTATTTTTTCAATCTCTGCTTTTTCCACAATTTCTTCAGGTTGCTTTTTAGGCCTTCCCCTTCTTTTTGGAAATAAGTCAGGATCATTTGCATGGTAAGGTTTCAATAATGAGATAGGGAGAACTGGATGTTTCCTATCATATGGAGCATATAATATGACTTCCACTGCATTATTCCCAACCATTTTATTTACTACAAAAGGTCCTAAAAAGGGATCCTTTAATTTAACATTACCTTGTAAGTTAAAATGTAGTGTTGATATGAGGACCTCATCTCCCTTTTTAAATTCAAATTCTTTATGAGATTTGTCCCACCTTTTCTTTTCATATTCAAATGCTTTTTGGATGCATTCTTCTGCATGCTTTCTACACATTTGTTGCATATGAATAAAGGATTTAGTGCCAGGGTGTATATCCAACCTTGGTAGTTTATTTAAATGATTTACTGGGGTATTTGGTACATATCCCAGCCAGAGTTCAAATGGTTTCTTCTCTGTTACAGAATGAATTGTGCTGTTATAAGCAAATTCAAGGCCAGGAATTAATTTTACCCAGTCATGTGTGAATTTCTCATTGTCTTTGTATTCTAATCCAAAGGCACAATATCTTCTGATCATGTCTTCTAGAGTTTGTATCATCCTCTCAGCCAGCCCATCAGTTTGTGGATGGTGTGCTGTAGACAATTTTAATTGACAACCTGATACTTCCATCAAAGATGTCCAGAACTCTGAAGTAAATTTAGGATCTCTGTCAGAGATTATGGCTTTGGGGAACCCAGCAGTATTCATCATCTGAGTCCACCATAGTAACGCCAAGTCTTTAGCAGATACCTCTTTATGGGTAGGGATAAATTTACACATTTTTGTTAATCTATCCACTATTACCCAGCAAGAATTGAAACTTTCTTTTCCTGCTAATGGCAAGCCAGTTACAAAATCCATGTTTATAATTTCCCATGGAGCTTTTGGCTGCTCTATTTGTTGTAACAACCCAGCTCTCTTCCCAGTTAATCTTTTAGATTTCTGACAAGAGTCACATGTTTCAATGTATTTTTGTACATCCTCTTTCATGTTTATCCACCAGGCTGTATTTTTAACTCTGGTTAATGTTTTGTTAAAGTCAAAATGACCAGCTAAGATGTCATCATGACAAGTACTCAACATTAACTCTTTCATAGAAGGTGGTATTACTATTACATTGCTTAACTTTTTCCTGTAATATATATATCCATCTTCAATTGATAGTTTACCTTTTTCCAATGCATTTTTATACTTTGGAGGCAAGGTTTTAATTAATGCACTCATGGAGGCATTTGTTGGATCATTAAGAATGGTAGATAGTTTAGACAAATCTTTATCAGATGAATAATTTTCCAATATAGTTTGCATAAACTCTTCTTCTAAATCCACTATATAAATCCCAAATATATGTATAACCTCATTTTCAGGTACATAAGCTGGGTTGTCAGCATCATTTGGCAAAGGACTTCTGGATAATAAATCCACATTTGAATGCAATGTTCCTGCTCTGTGAGTGATTGTCATTCTTCCTCTGTACTCTTGTACAGCTAGTTGCCATCTAAACATGTGCCTATTAGGTGTTTTCATGTTTAGTAATGATTTTACTGCACTGCAATCTGTTATAAGTTCAAACTTCTGGTCTTCCAGATAGTAATGAAGTTTCTCCAAAGCCCACACCACGGCTAAACATTCTAGCTGTGTGGCACCATACCTTAATTCTGTTTTTCTTAAGGTTCTGGATATATAACAGATAACTACTTCAGATAATTTTCCATTTATTATCTGTTTTTGCTGTAAAGCAGCACCCAAACCTATGAAACTTGCATCAGTGTACAAGATAAAAGGTAGGGTGAAATCTGGCAGTCCCAATATTGGAGCTGACATTAAACATTCCTTTAATTTATTAAAGGCGTGTTAACTTTCATTATTCCAAATGAAAGCTTCATTCTTCCTGATTAATGTTGTTAAAGGGGCTGCAATGGATTGGTAATTTTTAATATATTGTCTATAATATCCACACATACCCAAAAAACTTTGAACCTCTTTTACATTTTTAGGTATCCCAATGTTTTTAATTGCTGCCACTTTATTCTGGTCAACACAAATTTGTAATCCAGATACAACATGTCCAAGTACTTTCAAGGATTGAAATCCAAACTTACATTTCTTTAATGCAATAGTCATATTAATTTCATCCATTTTTTGAAAGACTCTTTTCAGGTGATTTAAATGTTCATCATATGTTTTTGAAAACACTATGATGTCATCAATATAGACCAATAGCCATCCTTCAACCATTTCCTGATGAAAAACACTATCCATCAATTTTTGGAAGACTGAAGGGGCATTCTTTGGGCCAAATGGCATTCTCACATACTTAAATATACCCATATGTGTGGTTATTAATAAGTAATTTTGAGAATTTCTTTCCACAGGAATCTGGTGGTAACCCTTGTTCCCATCCAGACAGGAAATATATTTTGCTCCTTGTAAGGTAGCATGGATAGAAGCTATCCTTGGTAGAGGGTAAATATCATCTACTGTATATGTATTCAGAGCTCTATAATCACCGCATAATCTTGCCTTATCTTTTTCATAAGAGATTAATACTGGTGAAATGACACAATACTTAGGTGTTGTGTCCACTTTTTCAACAATACCCATTTCCAACAACAATTTTATATTGTCTTCAATATCTTTCCTTTTTGCAGGAGATGCTGGGTAAGGTTTCTTTTTTAAGCTGCCAGGAATATTATCCAGATCACAGCTTAGAGAGATTTTCATCTCATGGTCTTTGACCAATCCTAGTTCATTTGAGCCATGAGCAAATGCCATAGGATATGATTTAATTAATCTCAAAATATCTTCTTCTTCAGTCTTTGAGAGTTGAGGACTGAAAGAGGCCTTTTGGATTTCATTTTCCAATTCACCCACTTCATTGGTGGTTCTTCCACCTTTCAGTTGTTCTTCTCTAGGAGAAATGGCATATACTGAATTTTCAGAACATATTTTGAATTTTATCTTACCATTCACGCCTATGGTGAAACAACTGTTTGCAGGATCTAGTTTAATGCCAAAGTTTGTCAATAAATCATTGCCAATAATAAACCAATCACTACAATTATTATTATCCATTACTACAAAGTCACAAACTGCTCTAACATAACCATTATTATATTTAAAGAATACAGCAGTTTGGTATTTGCCAATTGGATTTAATACTGAACCAAAAACCCTCCAGTTCTTTGTCTGAACAGGTTCTAGTTTTTCTTGGTACTTACTATCAAGTTTCATTAATGTATCAATTGAAACTACACTACCAGCAGCCCCAGTGTCAAGAATGGCATTCATTTCTTTTCCACATATGATAATAGGTGCTCTGATAGGTGTTATTTTGTAAGTATCATGAGATACATCTTTAATTATTTCAGCTTCCTCTATGGAATTTAAAGATGTGTCTGTATGAGGTATAGCATCATTCAGGAACATTATATCCTGTTCTAATACAAATATCTCATTTTCATCATCACTGTAAGATATGTTACTTTTGCAATCCTCACTAGATTCCACATTTTCATCTTCATGATTACTAGGTTCAGAATTCTGTGAGGTTTTAATAACATTTATTCTTTTCTTACACGTGTGACCCTTAACCCAAGGTTCATTACATTTTTAACAAGTGTTATTTTCTTGTCTCTTAGGGACAAGGAAAGCTGAAGGTTTTTTCTTTTCCACTGGTAACTTACTTGTAGTAGGTTTTACCACTTCAACACTTTGTCTGTAATTACTATACTTGGTTTCATACTTGTGGTTTAATAATATCTCATTGCATATATTAATGAATCCAGAGGTGTCTCTGACAGTTTCAGTTCTAGCTACAATAATGTCTCTAACTGATATAGGCAACTTGTATATTATTTTTTCTTTCCACTCTTCATAATCCATTTTTGGATCCATAGCTTTCATGATTTTTATTAAATTCATTAAGAAGACCATGGGTTTATCTCCAGCATTTGGATTATATCTGGCCCTTTCATACAGTCTTTGTTGAGTGATTCTAAATTTTGGGCCACCAAATTGCCTTTCAATTAGTGCCTTCCATTCATTCCAGGAGTAATTAATTCCCTCACTAAATACAGATTCAAACCATAATAAGGCCACATCTGTAAATAAAAATATTAACTTTGAAGTAATTTCTTCATCAGGTAATTTGTATGAAAATTTTAAGTTATCAATTCTTTGTATGAATTGTTGCCAATCAGATTTTGAATCCCTGTCAAAAGAAGGGTACTGATCTAACTTAGGCCAGTTCTTTTGGCTAGTTTTTGCTTCCCTAACCTGAGGAATATTGAGTAATTCACTTACTTTAGAAAGATGATCATTTATTTCATCTTTTACTGATTTTATATTCTCAGAGCCCATAACACTATGTTCATGTTCAATCATTGGTTTATCATCAGAGTGTTTCATAAAAACTGGTACTCTTTCTACATAAGAGGTATTATCTTTTATTGTTTCAGTATTTTTCAAAATGTTAGCTACTTCAATTTCTACTCTTGGTAACCTATCTTTTATCACAGGTACATGATTTAAGGTATCATTTACATTTGAAAAAGACAATTTTACACATCCCTCTATGGTAGCCATAATATTCTGAGAGTGTTCTAATTTACTTTCTAAATTTCTAATCTCAGATTTTAATCTTTTATTCTCATTGATTAATTCATTATTTGAATTTTCAATAATTTTTAATTTATTGGCTGTGGTACTCAATGATTGTGTTAGTTGTAATAATACATTTTCTGTATTAATGTTTGACTCTTTTGAGAACTCTTCCAATTTTTCAATTCTCAATAATAATTTACTTATTATTTTTGATTCCATTGGATTCTCTTTTAAAAAATATTCTATTTTTTCCATGTCCAATTCAGAAGACTCATTATCAGGGTCAAGATTTAATTCATTTGATTCCATTTTTATATTAATAGTATTTTCCTGGTGATCAATAAAACTATTTACATTGTCCTCATGTAAAGACAAGTTTAACATATTCTGTTCAAATGAATAATCCTTTAAATCCTTATCAATAATATCCAATATTTCCTTATCAATCTCATTACCTATAAGTAATTTATTTTCAGGTTGATATAATTGATAATAAGAAGTTGGATGACTTACCAAGGTCTTATCCCACTTCCCCTGCCTCTCCTTGCCTTTCCCCTGTAAGGGTGACTGCTGGAGCCCTGCTGTTGAGGATTGTTGTAGTTTTGGGCGTACCAATCCCATTTCCATTTGCTTACTGTAATTTTTTGGTCCTCCTCTTGGGCTGGAGGTGTTGCTATGGAATTGTTGGGTGCCACTGTTGGTGGTTGAGTCTTTATGTCCACTAGAGCTTGGTTGACTTCTATGAAACCTTGAGCTACTCTCTTTTCCAGATTGTTGATCTGGTCCACTATATTGTTGACTCTTATTGTCAAGGTGTTCAGTAGGGTAGATAGGGAGTGAACTTGTTCTTGTAAAGTATTTTTTGTTTTCTTTATTGAAACCTGCTTTAAAAGCTTTTCCCTTTCCTCCAGAGACATTGACGGAGTGTTGTTGATTATGGGAGAGTCCTGGCCCTCCATTTGAATGTCCTGTAACAGGTCTTTCAGCTCTAGGTCTTAAGTTATAAGATTTTACCTTATTACTTACAATGTCACTTTTGTCACACATTTTTACGTGGAATTTAAAGAATTGAAAGTTTAGATATGAAAACTTCAAAAAGGAGTTTTATCAGTATTTATCAATACCACTGAAGACAATTTTATTGCCTACTTATTGGTATGAAGTGAATATTTAAGTGCCAAAAGTCAAATATGCTTTTATGTGGTCACTTGATTTAACTGGTCTACAATATGTAGCCGTGTTTTTATATTCAAAAGAAAACAACTGTCAGTATGATTCTTTCTAAATATTTAATGAATTTTACAAACCAATAAAAGAAAAGATTAAGAGTCCTGTTAAAAGAAAACAATTAATCAGTTTAATTGGTTTATTATCTGCAAAGATCACAAATTTAATTGGTCTATTGACAGACTCCCACTAAGAACAATTATATGTTAAATTAGTGGTAAAAATTTTATCTGCAAAGATCTCAAATTTAATTGGTCTATTGACAGACCCACTAATAACAATTATAAGTTAAATTAGTGGTAAAATTGTTGATTCAATATCACAATTTTATAATATAACAGGGCTTCTTTTTCTGAAATCACTATATAAGTGACCCCAACCTGTTGTAATTATCCAAATATTTCTATAGGGATATTATTTACGTGCACCTTCTTTTGAAAATTTCACTTACAGGATTATAACAGAATTCTTGAGGAAAGGCCCCCAATTGTCAGGCTAGGGTCAAGTACAAGGACGTGAACTAGCTTGAATAGTCAGTTGTATAGAAGATTTTAATGGTCCTATATGAAAACTGTAGTTTTAATCCACTAAGTTGTAAAATATAATCAAATATAGAGGTCTCAGTAATATAATTCTCACTATTCTTATATATGGCTTACAATCTTTATAGTTGGTAGAAAAATAGATTATATAAATTCAGATACTATTCAAAAGTCTTATAAAAGTACTAATTGATATGTATTGTAATTGGTTTGGTTATATTGGTTAAATTGTAATGATAAAGAATGAAGAAATACAACCCAAAAACCTCCTCCTTTTATACACACTGAGTTCCCCAATGATTCCCTTGATGTACCACCCAATACACAGTTAATGACGCCTCTAAACAACTAATAGACATGCCCATCAACATTCCCAGTAACCCATGACATAATTAGAAGAGTAACAACCGCCAAAATCCTGTAATAATAAGGGAAATCCATCAAAATTAAAGAAAAAGACAAAAAGAGAGTATATGCGTATAAAACAATAATATTAAAGACTAAAGGAGACTTTTTAAGGTTAATAATAGCTTAATAATAAGGGGGATTGACTGTAGAAATAATGGGGCTAATCCTGACATTCTACTATGTGAAATTCCCATTCAAAAATAACCAAAATTGACTGAGAAACCACCCAAAAACTTAAAAAAGAGCGTGAGATGTGGGGTAACTACATGCAGTTCTTGGCAGGCTCTTGCACGGGTAAATCCTTGACTAAAATTAGGCGAATTTAAGTGTGGTGATGAAATAAAGTGCCAAGAGTGAGGTTATTAATGAAATTAGTGCATATAAACAAGGTCAATGCATTATTAATTAAGCTAGGACACTAAATAAGCGCCTGTCGCCTATTTTAGTGTGTTTCCCCACAGTGGGCGTAGAATGTGGGGTAATTATAGTGTGAAAAAGCTAACTTTGCTAAAAATGAAGCTATTCACACGGGAAAAAAGCAGGCAGTATGTGGCCAGTACACAGAAGCCATTTCTGGCATAAAAAACACCAAATTTGAAAAGTGTTATTTTTATGCATTTAAATAGCCAAATCAATAGTTCTAAATGAGCCCAATTGATCTGCCAAAGCGCAATTTTGATATTCTCAATTTTATAGCGCATATAGTCAACTTTTAAGTGAAATAAAGCGCATTTCTTGTTTTTTGCATAAAACAATGAATATAACAGCTTTAAGTGTACTTAAAAATTATTTAGCCTTATACTTAAGGTTCTTAAGATTACCCTAATATATTCCAACTTAATATTAAGTACATAAGACCTATAAAAGGTGGATATATGCGTGTATATAAGGTGTTATAATGGCATTTTTTGTGTATTATCATAATTTTACTTATGCATACTATTTGTGTACTCTTATTTATTATTCCCATGTATAGTTCATGTGTTTAACATAACTTATAATTACTTTTTACTCAGTCCTGGAGATATACAGGCTAACAGTATTCATCATAAGCTTTAGAGAACACTATGATTTCATCAATGTATACCATTGACCATCCCTCAATCATTTTATTATGGAATGTTATATCCATTAACTTCAGAAATACTGATGGAGCATTTTTTGGTCCAAATGGAATTCTGACATACTTATAAATTCCCATTTGTGTTGTTATAAACAAAAATTTCTGTGAATTCTTTTCAACAGGAATTCGATGGTACCCTTTATTTTGATCTAGGCAACTTATATATTTAGCACCGTTAAGGGTAGCATGTATAGAGGAAATCCTTGGCAAGGGATAAATATCATCTACTGTAAATGTATTTAATGCTCTATAATCACCGCACAGTCTTGCTTTATCTTGTTCATAAGAAATTAGCACTGGTGATATTACACAATATTTTGGTGTAGTTTCAACCTTCTCAAGAATTTTCATTTTTAATAACATCTTAATATTATCCTCTATGTCTTTCCTCTTCATTGGTGAAGCAGGGTATGGTTTCTTTTTAAGACTAGCAGGAATATTATCCATATCACAGGTTAAACTAATCTTCATTTCATAATTTTTTACAAGGCCATGTTCATTTGTACCATTTGCAAAAGCCATTGGAAATGCTTTAATTAATTCCAAAATATTATTTTTCTAAGCTTTACTTATCTGAGTGCCAAATGATGCTTTTGAAATTTCTGTTTCCAGAAGTTCCATCTCATTGGATTCTCTTCCTTTACACGGAGAATTTGTGACTGACTCAATGTGTAAGACTGTGTTAAAAGAATTTATTTTAAATTTCCTTTTACCATTCATGCCAATTGCAAAATTGTTATTAGCAGGGTCTAAGTTTACACCAAATTTAGTGAGAATATCATTTCCAATGATAAAACAGTTACTACAGTTAGTATTATCCATTACTACAAAGTCACAAGTTACCCTTACATAACCATGTTGATGTTTAAAGAAAACAGCAGCTTTGTATTTACAAATGGGGTGTAGTACTGATTCAAAACCTCTCCAATTTTTACTTTGAAGTGGTTCAAGCTTAGACTTATATTGACTATCAATTTTCTGTAATGTATTAGTGGAAACAACAGAACCAGCAGCTCCTGTGTTCAGTAATATATTAACATTTTCACCAGAAATTATAGCTGGAACCGTGATAGGTGTCATTCTAAAGTTATCAGCTTGTATATCCTTAATGATTTCAGCATCCTCAAAATTCATTAAAGATTCATTTGAGTCCATATTTAATATTGGATTTTCAAAGATGGAAAAATCATCTTCCAACATACAGACTTCATTTTCATCACTATATGAGATATTGCTATCATAATCACTTGATTCTTTACTTTTTTCAGTATCAGTTTCAGATTCACGTTTATTTTCAACAATATTTATGTTTTTCTCACATTTGTGACCTTTTAACCAAGGTTTGTTACACTTATAACAAGTATTTGTTTCATACTTTTTAGTTACTACAGGTGCAGTAGGTTTTTTCTGCTTCTCCTGAAGTGTTTTTGAATTCTGAATTTTTACAGGTTCAACATTTTGTTTATAAGTGGAATACCTTGATTCATACTTATGGTTTAATAATATTTCATTGCAAATATTAATAAAATCAGAATATTCAGTAACATTTAATGTTCTAGCTACAACAATATCTCTGACAGATATAGGTAATTTATATATTATCTTATCTTTCCAAAAGTTAAAATCCATATGAGGCTCAATGGCTTTTAATATTTTATTTAAATTCATTAAAAATACCTTAGGTTTGTCACCATTCAACGGATTATACCTAGTCTTCTCATAAAGTCTCTGCTGAGTAAGCCTGAGCTTAGAACCTCCAAATTGTTTTTCAATAAGGTGTTTCCATTCAGCCCAAGAGTAATCTTTACCCTCACTCAAGACAGCTTCAAACCATAATAAAGCAACATCCTTAAATAAAGAAATTAATTTTGATGTTATTTCTTCATCTGGTAACTTATATGAGAATTTCAAGTTGTCAATTCTTTGAATAAAATGTTGCCAATCAGATCTGGCAATACCATCATAAGTTGGGTACTGATCTATCTTACGCCAGTTTTTCTGATTGGATTTTATCTCACTAATCTTAGGTAAATTCAACAACTCATTCACTTTTGATAAATGGTCTTGTATTTCCTCCTGTGCGGATTTGTGACTTAAATTTTCAGATTTGACACTACCACCAGATGGTTTTAATTGTGGTGGTATAGGGAAGGAATGAGATTCACTTTTGCCAATGAAAGGATTATTATTATATTGATTATACTTATGATTATCCTTGTTCATTAGTAGATTGGAAGTTTCAATCTCAACTTTAGTTAATCTTTGTAGCAACTCAGAGACACTTTTATTTGTCTTGGCAAAAGATAACTTTGTTCTTGATTCAGTTTTCAATAAATGTGTTTCATATAATTTTTCTAACTCACAGAATTTGTTTGAAAGTTCATTATATTTATTACTCAATGAATCATATTTAAGAGTTAGAGACAAATGTTCTTTCTCTAATTCTTTGTTACGTGTTGCTAATTGAGAAATGTTTAATGTCAAGGATGAAATTGTATCACTAGTGAGCTTAACTGTCTGTTCCTCAAAATCAGTCATTCTATTCCACAATGCTGAAACAATTCTATGGACAGTTGGATTATTGTTAAAATATTCCATGTCTTCCTTTTCAATTCTCTCACTCTCCTGTGAACTTTTCATCTCACTAGTAGGTGGTTGCAACTGAGGGTTAACTGTATTATCATTGTAAATAGTACTGTTATTGTGGACAAAAGACAAGTCAGGTGTATCTACTCTAAAACCTAAATTTCTTAAATCCTCCTCTATTTTCAGCACAGATTTAACATCAATATTATTATCTATATTGTAATTATCAGTATTGTGTTCAATCTGAGAGGGTAATCTACTTACCATGGGATAGATGCCAGTCTTGATTTTTGGCGCTTTTTTCCTTTGTAAGGGTGAGCTGAGGAAGTCAAATGAGGTGGTAGATCCCTGTTGCAACTGTGGCTGGTCCACTGTTGATGAAACCAGTCCCATTTCCATTTGTCTACCAGGATTTTCTCCTGAGAGTGAGTTGACCCGCCTTGGGTAGGGGGTTTCTGATTTGACTGACTGGGCTGGCATCCCTTTAACTCTGTGGATGCCTGATTCATCTGCTGAAACCCTACCTTGCAATTATTTTGCAATTGCTCTACCTCTTTGAACATGAGTGATTTGGATTCTTCCAACTTCAGAGCCTGTTTGGCCAGGTGGGACAGTTGATCCTGAAGAGGAGGAGACGTCTTTTTTATAGTTATCTTTTTTAAGAGGGCGTCCTTTTCCTCTATACTCATGCTTTCTGCTTGGGGGTATTGTTGACCCTCCATGGTGATGTCCTGGAAAGTTTTTGTTAGCTTTAGACCTGGTATTATAAGCAGGCTTTTCACTTACACTCTCCTGGGGAGCACTCATATTGTTAAGAATGAAAATATTTTACGTCTACAAAAAGGAAAAACTCTATGGAATTAGTAGGCAAAAGATATTAGCAATGATATTACTAATAAAAAAGCAATGGAGCTTACACTGAATTTATATCTTTATTTAGTTAAATAAATTATAAGAAAAATTCGAAAAAATCTGTTAAAAATATAATAATAAGTTCAACTCAACCTTTATAAGGGTGAATAAGTAGCTTACCAAGATTTAACCAAATACCAATTTAATTGGGTGTTATATTGGTGTCCAAATACCAAGTGAAATTGGGTTTATATTGGGTACAGTTACTACTGTAAATACCTAATTTTTATGATAAAAAATTAGTAAAATTATTATAAGGGTTCTTTTCCGCAATCACTGAGTTATGATGACCCACTAATATGCAGAAGACCCAAATATATGGTTATTTTGAGCTGTACTAAGGTAAAAATCACGTCCCAAGGCTTATACTAAATAATAAGTAAAATATAAGGAAAGACCCCCAATTGTCAGTAGATTATAGTATATAAGTATGATATAATAGTGTTTATTTATGGTCCTACTACTTATTGATAAATGATTTAGTGATTAAACCTCAGGGGAAGACTAATAAAATAGTTATACTCAAATAAAACTCATAATACTTGGATTTAAATGCGTGCTAGTGGTGGAAAATAGATGTATAAAATATAGTTATAGCTTATATAAAGATAATATCAATTTATAATGGCTTTATAATATATTTCTGAATGCTAATAATTGTATTGTAGTAGTTTTTTGAGTTGTAGTAACTGAATGATGATAAATAACCGTCAAAATCCCTCCTTACTTATACCCAAATCCACTGGAGTGCACAGACCTTCAATCCAGATGATGTCACTGCTATCCCCGGCAATTACAGCACTGTGAGTGCCCATCACCTCCCCATGGCGTCCACTTCAAGCAGTTTCAACACCCAGACCTCCAGTAAGGACCCTCCATCACTATTAATGATACCACAGATCTATACCACAAATAGAAAATCCAGATTAAAGCGGATACCATAAAGAAACAGGTAAAATAAATAATCAAAAAGAGATTTAATGAAACCAAAAGCATATAAAGGAAAAAAATAAAATGTACAAGCCCCCAATAACATCCCCAATCATCCACATTAACCCAGAAATTTCCTTCTAACCCATAAATCCGTGAATAACCATCCAAGGAAGTAAATTAAGTTGTCCAAACTGGGTGTATGCGCCTGATATAGGGGTCTATGCTTATGTAGGCATTGTGAGTCCACTGATTTCGTCAATATGACCTAAAATAAGCAGAAAAATAAAGTTTATAGGCTATTAAGGGGCTAAAACCCACTTATATACCTAAATATACATAATATACTTCATATTTCACTGAATATGAGATTTATGTATACATATAAGCTTATGTATGTCAATAATTACTTCATATCACTTAAGATAAGTATATTATGACTCCATTAACACCTTAATAAGTATTATTAGGCTATGGATAAGCTATTTAAACTACTATAAGTTATATAATAGAATAATAATTATATACACCACACAATATGGGGGGCGGACTTGGTAGCAAGTCCGCAACCTTGGACCCAAACTCACCATAGATTGAACACACATTGAGCTATTGATAAAGGAGCCATACAATCAGGAATGAACACCACTCAGAAGAACAGTTTTAGGTGGGTGTTCAAGTAGAGTTCAGTATGGGTTCAGTATGAGTTCAGTCTGAGTTCCATCTGAGTTCCATCTGAGTTCAGGTTGAGGACTTGCTAGCAAGTCCACCCCCTATATTGCGTAGTGATATATATATAATATAATAATATATATTATTGTTTTAACCTTATTTTTAAGATATAAGCTTAATTTACTTAAGGTTATCTTATTTTAAGTATAAGAAATACTCAGTCCTAGGGATATCTAGGCTGACAATTTCTCTGCATTTCAGGTTTTCAGGTTCTTTAGTTCTTGTCACATGCCACGTGACACTTAAAGCAAAAGTACCTCTATCACACCACTATTCAAGCCTAACTCCAAGAAATATGCTAAAATAAATCTTGAAAAAATTACATTCTATGTTTTTCTCAAATATTCTGAGATATTCAAACTGTAAAGTATCCTAAATTTAAACACACTTAATCTACATGTGCTCTAGTGCTAAATTTGAGGCAATATTCCAAAAGGGGTAATTGTGGGTCTGGGAAGTAGGAACAGGAAAGAAGGATTATAAGGGTAGATTAATTAGTAATTGAGAGCTCCAGTGGATTAAATGAGTCTGTGAGTAATATGGTGGCTGTTTGGTTAATGGGTCAGTGCAAGGAGGAATATGATATTTAAAGGTTGTTACTTTCTTCGAAAATTATATAGACTTAAATTATAGAAAATATTTGTGATAGTAGTTGAAATTATATTAGACTATTATTATATTTGTCCTTTTCTTTTCTAAATAATCAAACTCATTTAAAATTCTAAAATACTTAAATCTTCCTCTTGATTATTAAGTTACAACCCTTTGTGAGATTACCACAATAGTTAGTGTCCCTACATTATACATTAACTATTCCATGAAGAATATTAGGAACCATTCTTAGTTACTCATTTCTATCTTTGACTCACTTCCTCAAAGTGATCCTCTGTGCTTCAAAGTTGTAATTTCCCTTATCCTTTTATCTCACTTATTTTGGGATCATCCTTGACCTTGTGCATAGGTTTTCTGGTGTGGCATTCCATATCTGGGTAGTCCAATTAGGTGAAAATTTGATTTAATATTGGTTGAAAGGAAATTATGGTGTTATGGAGTGTTACTTCAGTAATTATGGATATTTTTGGATTGATTTGTGGCATTTTGGAATGGTTATATAATGGTATTTTTATTGTGATTTGATGGTTTAATGGATTTGGTAATGGTTTTACTGGATTTTGGGGAGGATTCTCCAACTTTGGATATTTTCTGGGGCCCTTTTAGGTTTATTTTTGAAGATTAGTAGCAATTTTCTGTATTATCAGGCTGAATATGTGGAATTTTGGAAGGTGATTATTATCATTGGATAGCCCAGATTTTTCTCTATCTTTTATGTATTGATAGTTTTTTATCATATTTTACTGGATTTAGTGACTTTTAGTATTATTGGTGGATATGATTTGCTGATGGAATGGCCACTGAGCTCCAGTGCTCCAGTGCGCTCCGGCTCTCTCTGGCTTGCTCTGGTTTGCTCTGGTTTGCTCCGGTGATTTTCTAGTGCAAAAGCAAAGTGTACTGGAAAAATTCTCTCATTTTGGCTAAATTTGGTCATGGCTGCAAAATTATCTCACTGTGGCAAATTTAGCTCAATCTAGCAAAATTAGCTCATTATGGCAAAAAGAGCTCATTGTGGCAAAATTTTCTCACAATGGGGATGTCTGGTAACTGGGTTAAAGTTTGGTAACTGTGGAAAAATTTGGCTATTGTGGAAAAATTTGGTTAGAAATTTATTATGCTTATTAGATCAATAGTTTATTGTAGATCCTATGTATGTAGGGTATTGTTGAAAATTTCTGGAGTAGGAGAATCAGGAGGAGGATAAGAAGGGAATCTTAGTCTTCTACATGTTTTTGTCTTTTTACTTTTGATATTAAGGGTCTTTTTTGATAATTAACAATATTTTAACATATAACAACAATTATAATAAAAAATATCAACATATTGTGTACCATTGGATAGCTTTCAAATGGGAGGACTCAAAATTTTTTATTTTCTTATAAAATTCATAAGATAAAATATAATAAAGTAAAATCTTTTATTTTGGTTGGAAACTGGATAAACCTGGGGCAGTCCTTTAATAAGGCACCTTTGAACAGTTCAATACAAGGGTAGTTTCTGGGGTACTTAACGGTACTTTTCAGTCTCTGGGGAAAGTGTTGTGGCTTGTTTTAAGTATTTTCTGTGACTAGTATCAGTTTAATCTGGTAATAGGTATTTTTTTGGGGGGGTTTAATCATTGATTGCACTTAGATTTTTATTAAATATAGATTTTCATTGATTTCAAGGTTTTTCAATCAGGATTTCATCTATTCCACTCTTCAAGTCAATCTTCAAGATTAGTTAATTAAATATTACATTTACTTAGAGAGATAGGGATTTCTTTTTGTCTTTCCAACTCCCTTCGATTCTGCCTGCAGCAAGGTGACTGTAGGAGTCTTTCTACACTGGTGAATGTATAATTTAATTCTCTGTAGTTCTCATTCTTTGTACTGCTACAATTTTCAGGTGCTAAATCTAAATGGTTCCTGTTCAATGCACTCCTCCTCCCATTGGCACTACTACTAGAGCTTGCGCTAGAGATAGGCCATCTCATTACATCCTGTTTCTTGCACCCACTCCCTCAAACTTCTTGATGTAAGAGAGGGAGAACATTCAATTCAATATGTAGAGGACATCCCTCAGGATTTTGAGGATTCCAGTAAATAAGATGAAAGAAAGGATACTATGCACGAGGCACCATCATCTCCGGCTGCCGGACCTTCAAGCCAATAATCAAGCCCTGGCCCAAATGCTTTATTGGAAGACTTCATAAAACTCCTGGTTAAAACCCCCACTAATCCTTTCTCATCTAAAGGATCTAAATTCAAAACTCCATTGATTAAATCTCCAGAAAAGTTTGATGGAGAGAATACTGTCAGATTGTGTCCCTTCTTGAAGACATGCAAGCTACTATACAAAAATGACCCTCAAACCTATATTATGGATCACTCCAAATTCATTTATGCCTCATCTTACTTATCAGGAAAGATGTCATGGTGGATTGAGCCATATCTACTCATGCTTCCTTTGAGAAAACCTCACTTACTCATTAATAATTGGCAAAAGCTCAAGGAACAACTTTTTAAATTATTTGGTGATCCCAATGAAACTGACAATGTGGATATAGAATTTAATTTCCTTTGCATGAGAAATAATGGTAAAGCTTCTGAGTATATCTCAAATTTTAGGGCTTTACAAACTTAAGTTAGATGGAACAATGCTGCCCTAAAATATGATTTCAAAAAGGGACTTCCTTCAAGGATTCTGCACCAATTAATTCTTCACAGGCAAAAAATGGAGATTTCAATGGAACTTTTGAATAAGACTTTTGAACTCGACAGGGCTCATCAAAGAAAAATTCAACAAAGGTGTCACACGCAAAAATCTCATGTTTCAAATTTCAAATGCCTGCCAAACAAACAATAATTCCTTACCAGCCCAATGAGTCAAATCCAAACTCAGTCACAAGTGAAATGAAAATTTTAAACCTAAAAGCTTGACTCATGGCAATATCAGTAAGGTATTGGATCCAAATGGGCAACTAATGGAGGCTGAAAGGAATAGAAAGGCAGATAATGGGTTATTTATGTGTTTTGGGGGTAAACACAAGTTGGAAAATTGTGCAAAATTTAAGGAAAGGGAAGGTAAAAGCTCAAAGTCAAAAAACTAGAGAATAGTTTACTTGTGTGCAATGCAAACCATTTCATTTCACCCAGTGCACAGAAACTCCATGTCTTAAGGACTGGAGTTGCCATTAACCATTTGAGATATATTCTTTTCAAGGAGGATATACCCTTCAGATGTCTTATTGACTCTGGAGCTTCAATTTCATTTGTCAGTTTATCTTTTGCCAAAAAACTTAAGCTGAAATTTGCAGATACCAAACAAATTCCAATTTATTTGGTTGAATCAGAGGAACCCAAGTAATGGGTTAGTTAGAAAGCTTTATGGTTTTTCAAATTTCCAAATTTTCCTTTCTTTGAGTGGGAATTTACAGTCTTGGATTCCCCAAGAATGGACAATACCATTCTTGGACATGAGTTTTAACACATTAGAATCCTGAAATTAATTGGTCAGAGTGATTGATCACACCTTGTTCTAAGTATATTTTTGATTCTTAAATGCAGGTAAACAGGGAGTTAAAAAACCCATCCAACCCTGTCTTTCTAGAGGATATATCTCTGCCAGATGATTTGCAACCATCTGATTTTTCTCTAAATTAGCATTTGGCTAACCTTTCTAGCTCGGTTACTTCACTCAAAGAGGTTTTTAAAGCCTCAAGGTAAACACTTCTCGCTCTCTAAATTCAGGTCTACCCTTGACAGACTCCTTTGAAAATGAAGAGGATGACCAAATCAATATTGAAGCAATCAAATCAACTCTACAGGAAGTATATCACAAATTAATTGATGTATTTTAAATTTGTAAGTCAGACAAGCTACCGCCTCATCAATATTATATTCATCAAATAGAGTTAGTACGTCCAGAACCTTTGGTAGGTCCTTTCTACTCCCTATCAAAGTATGAATCTCAAGTTCTTTGAGACTACATTTCAGAGAATGTGGAAAAAGGTTTCATTTGAGCCACTAAATCCCCAACCAGCTCTCCAGTTCTTTTTGTTAAGAAAAAGGATGGAAGTCTAAGGTTGTGTGTTCATTATTGAAAACTCAATTAAGTCTCTAAGAAGAATGCATATCCTGTTCCACCTATGTCTTTACTTCTTAAACTGTTTAGAGGTGCTTATTTATTTTCTAAAATTAATATAAGAGGAACATACAACCTTATATGTATTTCTGAAAGCCATGAACCTTTAACAGCAATGTGAATTAGGTTTGGTAGTTTTTAATATGTAGTTATGCCTTTTGGGTTATTTAACGCACCCTCAACTTTTCAAAATTTTGTCAATGATATCTTTCATGACATTGGTGAAAATTTTTTTGTCATCCATTTAGATAATATTTTAATTTTCTCAAAGAACCTCAAGGAACATATTGAACATGTTTGACAGGTTCTCAATTGTCTTCAAGAGCATGGTCTCTACACCAAGCACACTCAGTGCTAATTCCACATAAACTCTATTGACTTTCCAGGTTTTAAATTATCCAATGATGGCCTTTTCATGAATGATAGGAAAGTTAAAAAAATATTGGAATCGAGGTAGCCAAAATCTGATAAATCCTAACAAGGTTTTTTAGGTTTTGCAAATTTCTATAGAAAATTTATTAAAGATTACTCTAAAAATATTAAAAACCTCACTTCTCTTCTTAGAAAAGATACTCCCTTTTTTCTCACTGATACAGCACAAAAGGAATTCCAAGCATTGAAATCTGCCTTCACTGAAGCTCCAATTCTTTGACATTTTGATCCTTCTGCTTTGAAAATCTTCAAGAAAGATTCTAGTGATTATTCTATTTCAGGGGTTATATCCCAATTAAATTTTGAAAAAAAATTGTTTCATCCTTTTAAGTTCAAATCACACAAATTGCTCCTAGCAGAGTTAAATTACAAAATTCATGATAAAGAGTTACTTAAATTAAATTAAATTAAAAAAAAATAAAAAAAATAAAAAAAAACAGAGTTTTAAAAATTCATTAAAATAAAATCTTAAAAATCAATAATTCCTTTAATTTTCTTTCTTTTCTCCTTTCAAACTTTTTTTCTTTTTAAACATACAATTTTTATTTCCTTATTTCTTTTTCTTTGAACTATAAAATTTTTTCACAAACTCAATACAACAATCTTTCTCAAACTTCACTTCAACCTTTAAATCTCTCTTTTAAAAATCTTTGAACAAATTACTTCTTTCTTTCAAATTCTTTTTTCAAAACTATTTATCTCTTTCTTTTCAAATAACCAAAATTCCTCAAAAACTTCAATAAATAAACCTTCAAAAAAATTTTTTTTTCTCTCATTAAAATTTCATTTCAAAAGAAATTGTTTCAATCAACTACTTTTTTTTTCTACTTACTTAAATTTTTTCTTTTCAAAACTTAAACTAAAATTTTCTCAGTTAAATATTTTTTCTTTTCTTCTTTCAAAATTTAAAACAAAATTTTATTCAAATTTTTTTTCTTTTTTAGAATCCTATAAAATATATATATAAATTTCAATTAAAACAACAAAGTAAAATAAATAAATAAATACACAAGTTGCTTTCCACTTTTTTCCTTCCCTCTTTCTTTCTTTTTTCTCTTTCCATTTCAAATTTTCTCCTGTATTTTATCTTAAACCAATTTCTTCATTTTTTCCAATACCACCCTTATATCCTTCCTGCATTTTTCAAATACCTCCTCCTCTCCTACCGGTACCACTTCTCCAATCTCCAGTAACTCTTCAGCCACATCAAAGGAGGCGGCATCAACAATCTTGTTGATCTCATCACTTAAATTTTCAATGAATCAAGCTTGTCAACCCTTCCAAGGTTTCTTCGACCATACCTGGTCAAGGGTTTCCTTGTTATCTTCCCTCAAATCAACCGCCGGTTGACTTTCCTCAATTGGCAGTGATGGCGCAGCTTCCACAATTGGAGCTTCGGCAATGACATCTGAATTCTAAAAACATACAGTCATCAGTAACAGAATCTTGAAACAAGAAAAGGCAGACTTACTTCAAAAACCAGGTCAGGCTCTAAAAATAGCCTCGGATTGACCTCTACTGTCACTTCTTTCTCCTCTTCATCATCTTTGATGTTTATCCACTGCTTCTTCAGAATCCAGTTTGAGATTGAAACTTCATCCTCATCCTCTTCCACCCCTTGCTTTTTACCTGTGACCTGGGTTACCCAAGTTGCCACGGTATCCTCAACCTCTTCCTCAACTTCTTCTACCAAATTATTGTCCCCAACCAACACGTCCCAAATGTCTTCAACCACCTCTTTGGTCTTTGGGATTACTTTGTACTTAGTCTTAGTAAATCTTCACTCAATGTCCTCATTTTTTGAGAGAGCATCACACGACACCCTTCTCCAGCGGCAAAACTTGCATTTCTGGTGAGGACCTTGTGTGGCCATGCTTTGACACAAAAATACTCCATCAATTTTCAGGCTGTGCATGCTTGGGAATATTTCCGTGTAACAATTCCACCATCCTCTTTGGGGTGTGGAGGCATGGGAGTTGGAGTAGGGCAGTTTGACATAATACAAATAATAATAATAATTAATAAAAGAAGGAGTGAGAGAAAGTAGTGTGGGAAGAATGGGTCTCACACTAAATGGAGCTCGCGTTTTATACCTGGGCATCTTTCACGCGCCACGTTGTAGACAATCCTATAGTACTAGCTATAGGCCTTGAACAAGGCAGTTGAAGAAAAACAAGAGAGAAAATCCCCTGTCCCTTTAAAAAAATAGAGTGAGATTTACTTGCTAAAGTAAGTTGGTTCCTGTTTTGCTAAAGGCCCTTTTCAACACACTTGACTGCTTGATGAGCAAAGAAAGTAGTCACCAGACAGACTACCAGACCAAAGAACTGAAATGTAGAACAATGTCCACACCAGAGACAGCAAAGATACTTGATGTAGGCTGCAAATCCACACCAGAGACAGAAATAATACTTGCTATAGCTTGCAATACTATAACAGAGAAACAGTTGCCAAAGTTAAGTTAAATGAAGAACTCACTTGCAACAAACACAGCCAATTGTGGCCAAAAACAGTAAAAACTGAGGGAGGAACAATGAGATCACCTCCGGATGGTTGTATGATATTTAAAGTTGACCCAAACTGTCTTATTCACTATGTACACACAGACCACTATCTAAGAGCCCATGCGCAACCACCAATCTGGCACCTGTACCTGACAAATTGAATAAAAAACACTCAAGAAGTGCTCCCCATACTTCTAAAACAGAGGCTGGCGGGCTGCCCGACGTCGGAGGTGCCGCCTGAAGCGGCCAGGCCTCCCTGAAGCCAGAAAACCTATAAAAACAACTAATCTACTTAGAAAATTTAGCTACAACTACTAAAATCTTTAAAACACGGAATTTCACTATAACAACATTGTGACATGAAATATAGAGAAAAATTAGCTCTATCCAATGATACTAAGCACTTAACCCTAAGAATTAAGGTTAGCCCGTAAAACACGAAAAAAAATAAACAGCTATCTTTTATAAATAAAAAATGAGGAAATGACACCTTAAAAACTTAGAATATGAAAAATGCCTACAAGACATAAAATATAGAGAAAAGCTAGGGCTATCCAATGATAGTACCCACAAACCCACAGACCCAATATCCACAGAATAAAACCAGAAAAATACCCAATTCCTTAACAGATGTCAATTAAGACATGCACAAACAGTGCCAATTTGCACAACAAAGGCCCCTGCCAATGTTGGAAGACCACATCCTCCCTCCAATTGAGAATTTCCACATTCTTTCTTCATCATACCACCATGTTCAACCTTCTTCCCAAATCTGCCTCTGAAATGGGTCCTTTCCAATGCTGCATTGACAATAATCTAATCTGCACCATCACACCTCCTGTCCATCCATACAGAACGTCCTGTGATGTCTGCCAATCCAGAAAGAAGACCTGCTACAGACCTGGTTGATTATCTTCTGCAACAGATTCACCTCCACCTCAACCTGGTCCATCTTCTACCCGCACCAAAAGATCTAGGCCATCAATCCTTATACCCAGATTAATCAAAAAGCTTCACCCTTCCCAGAAGAGTTCCACAACCTAAAAAACAACAAGTTCCACCATCCCTGGTCCATCTGATGGTAAAGAACTTTCATTTCTTCCTTCAACTTTAAGACTTATGAATTCACAGTTCCTCCATCTTCTGATAGTGATGGTAACAATGTAGGATCCATTGCCCCACCAACACCAAACCACTTGCCCACTATCAAGGCCAAGTACCCACAACACACATTTCAACAGAAACAACTTCAGCTTCACTACTTCTAATCCACTCCTGCTAGAGATCCACAAGACATTGAGAACAGAAGACACCTCATTCACCAGTTCAAGGCTAATTCTGAACACTTCATTTCATCCCTTGATTCCCTCTGTAATTCCACTAGTACTTGAGTTTGATTCAAAAAAGAAAAATTGACCACACCCTCTATAGGATGTAAGCACAAACAACCCTCAGTTTTAAGTCTTGGGGGACCAACCTCATTTTATAGTCTTGGGGGACTCAAAAAACCCTCAGTTTAAAGTCTTGGGGACTAAAAACCTAAATCATAAACCCAGAACCAGAGATCAACCATATTAAGACACAGAGAAAAAACTAACATTCTGGGGTAATTGTAAATAGAGCTTCCAGCCCATCAGTTACCCCCAAACTTGCCTTTGCTAAATTTTGAGGCTCCCCCTGTGGATACCCTCCACCAATCTTTCAAAACCAACTCCAACAACAAAACCCATTCCTCAGTTCATAGTCTTGGGGGACTAACACAGTGTTCAGTTCAAAGTCTTGATGGACTAGTCTTGATAAAATCTTGAAACCAGACAGTTTAAAGTCTTGCAGGACTACTAGATCCACAGTAGTAAAATTAAATTCTTGAATAAATCTTTAACAACCAGCCAGTTTTAAGTCTTGGAGCACTACCAGAAACCAGATTTCAGTTTAAAGTCTTGATGGACTGAAGAAATATTGCATAAAATAGACACAGCCAATTTCATACAGAACATATCTACAGCCAACCTGCTGAACTTCTACCTTCACTTCATCATCTACCCATCACTGAGAAAAAAATCTTCTTCCTATCTCTTTCCATCATCTTTTCTCACCAAAGATCATGGCTGAATCTCCTGATGTTAACCCTTCTACTCTTCCTTGCTTCACTGCTCCCAAAGACTATGCCTGCAAACAGTGCATCCACATGTGAAGACCTTGCACATTCACTTTTCCAACTCCTGAAGCCAAATTATATAACAGGGCATGTGATTCTTGCTACTGCAAAAAGAAAAAATGTGACAGAGATGCCAACTACCCTATTCCTCCTCCTTCACCTTCTCATAAATACATCTCCAGATCCCCTACCAGATCCCCAGAGCTTGGTCCTTACTCTTCCTCTTTATCTTCAGCACCTTCCAGAAGATCCAGAAGCTCAGCTTCCAGAACTCTTCCAAAAAGACCAGCCTTAGCTTCCCAAGAAACTGCTTTTATCTCTGCTAAATTAGCTCCAAAAGCTTCAAAATCAGCTACTAGCCTGCTAGACCGCGTCCAGGTGGCCAAACCGATGTCGGGCGGCCTTCCTGCCTCACTAGACAGTGAAAATCACGCTCAAAACTTCCAAAAACAACCAGAAAACAGCCAAATTCCTCCAATCAACAAAAACAACTCCACGCAGCCACCTCCCACTGCTCCCAGAGCGTTTCAGCCAACCTTTTTAAGGTCCAAAAACTCCAAAATTTCCTCAAATTCTAAAAGACCTGCCAGAGGACACCAGAAAGACACCAGAGCACCCAATACTGCACCAAAACAACAACTTTGCCCCCAGTTAAGGCAACAAAACTGCACCTCCTCTGCCAGCCCACTATTTTTCTGAAAGTTCCATTCCTTCAGGATCTCCATCCAGAAGAGATCAATCCGCTTCCATATCACCCTCTACTTCCCCATCTTATAACAACCCTGGTACTCCATCACCAGCACCTCATCCAACTGAATCAAGCAGAAATATTAACAACAGTAACAGCAGACCTGCTGCTCCAACTAGGCCCCAGGAACATCAGCCTCCTAGTTCACCTTCTCAAAACCTTTCAAAGGAAGATCAAGAGAGTCCATATCTTTCCCTGATTGACCCACCTACTATCACCATTCCAAAATCTTCTGAAGTCCAAATTCTGGCCACTTATAAATTTGATGAGTTTCCATTCTGTAAGTACCACATTAATTCATCCAATTTCTTCAACAAAAATAATTACTGATCCAATTCTTCTTTTCTAGTTGGCACCCCTTCTCCTGAATATACTATTAGAGTTGTCCAACCTCTAGAAACTTCTTTTACACTGGAATATGGAGACATTAAACAACTCCTCAGCAACATGTGTTCAAACATGCTGAAAGCCTTTGCCCTCCATGGACCTTTAAATGACTTTGAGAAAACCTTGATGAAACAACTATTGGACGACCACTAGAAGATGTCTAGGATCATTAAGCACACCTTCCAAAAATCCATTCCTGCCTCTTCTTCTTCCTCTTCTAAACTTCCATCCAAACCCATTCCTCTCCATTATAAACCATATAATCTCTCCAGCAGGATGCACTTCAAAGAACACAGTGCTTCCAACAACCCCAACAAAAAACAAAAACAACATCATAATCCGGACCAGCCTCCAGAAACTTCATCATCCAGACATTGAGCTCCTGCTAAAAGATAAAAAAACATACTAATGAATAAATAAATAAAATTAATAACTATAAATTCTAACAAAATTTTTTTATTTTTTATATTTATATTTATATTTTTTATTATATTTTTTTTTACAGTCTACTAACATACTAAAATTAAAAATTGATAAATAAAATAAAAATGAATGAAATAAAAAAAAGATTAAAAAATAATACAAATGGTATCCCCCAGCCAATTGATGAACTGATCCCCTTATACCTTGCCCACATCCAAGTGCACCTTGATGTGGATACACAATTAAATATTTTAAAGGATTAACAAAAAAAATTAGAAATTACAGAAGATAATAAAAAAAATGAAACACAGAAATAAATGAAATAAATAAAAAAGAAAATAGCATTGCCCGGCCAATTGATGAGCCTTTCCCCACCAATGCTTGCCCACATCCAGGTGACCCTGATGTGGTAACACCCTATATTTTTGATTTTATAATTTTAAACAACCCCCATAAAAAATTAAAAGAAAAAAATCTAAAACTACTATCTAGCAAAAACATAACTGCAAAATCAAAGACAGTCCAGCTCCATAGATGGTCCAATAAGAGAAAGTCCGGTCGATAGAAATGATCACTGGGTGGGCTCCCTCCAATAAGTAAAAAATGATAGGAGACCACCAGTGATCCACCTCCAATCCGAAAGAACCAAAGATAAAGAAGCCAGTCCCAAACCAGTTTAAAGTCATAGTGGACTTGAAACCTGAATAATAAACAACAGAACTAGAATTCAACTAGGAAAAACAAAAGACATGAGACAGACATTCTGGGGTAACTGTTCTACAGAGCAGCCAGCTCATCAGTTACCCCCACACTTTCCAAAATGAAATCTAGAAGCCCCCCCTGGGTACCTTCTAACAAAAACACAACATCCAACACAATAAACCTAAACCAAAAAAAATGAAGAGTCCAGCACATGAAAAACAAAGGAAATTCCAGTTTAAAGTCATAGAGGACTAAGAACTGTGAAAAGAAACCAATACTAGGGTTCAAGCAAATTAAGAGAAAGGGTTGGAAACAGATAATCTGGGGTAACTGTTCTACAGAGCAGCCAACCCATCAGTTACCCCTAAACTTGCCGAGATCAAATCTAGAAGCCCCACCCATGGGTACCTTCTAACAAAAAGTTTCCAACACAAAAGTTGCTCTGAAACACCCAAAAAAAATTCCAAAACATAAAGAATGTTCCATAGTTTATCCTCATTGCAGAGTCGATCTTCTACATGCCTAGTGCCTCTGGGATAGAACCTCTTCACCTGGTCTGCAGCCACTCTCCTTTTCAAGACTGCACCATACAACTCTTCCAAAACATAAGAACCTCCAGGCACCTGACATCTGACTCTGTAAGGTCCATTCTATCTGTCAGCAAACATTTTTTCCCACTGACTCTCCAAACTTCTATTATACACCAAAACAAAACAACCAGGTTTCAAAGGAACCCTGAGTCTATGAGCCAATTTCTTGTCCCAGTATCTGACTGATTGATTCCTAATCTTCATCATTCTAGAGTATGCCTTCTCTTGACTTTCCTCTCTGCATTCCAACTGTTGCATCCTGGCAAAGAGCAATTCTTCTGTTGAGTGCACCTCATCCCAATAAATTCCAAGATAAGAGACAGCTTCCAAGTACATAGGTAGAACAGCTTTATGACCAAACATTAACTCATAAGGAGAATAGCCAGTTGTCCTCTTCACAGTGACCCTATCAGCAAATAACACCAAGGGTAAATAATGCCTCCACTTTTTAGCACTATCTCCGCACATCTTCACCAAAGCATTCTTGATAACTTGATGGCCTCTTTCAACCATGCCTTCAGCTTCAGGATAATATGGTCTAGACACTCTAACTTTAGAACCCATACTAGGCAACTCTTCTTTAAATTCGGCACCAAACTCTGGCCGGCCATCAACAGTCACCAACTTCATCAACACATACCTATAAATCCACTTCTTCTTCAAAAACATTTCCACATTCTTGGAAGTCAAATTAACCAGAGGCACTGCCTCAACCCAACCAGACAAATCATACCTAGCAACAATCAAGTATTTATACCTGCCCTCTTTAATATGTAAAGCATCCAGACTGACTTTTCCAAAAACAATTGACTCACCAGTAGCATGGCCCACCTCTTTAGGTTTCAAGTGACTTCTTCTTTGAAATTCTTCACAAGATTGAACCCAACCCTGCACAGCCAACTTCATACCTGGCCACCAAAATCAGTCTCTTACTCTTCTATAAGTCTCCCCAAAGCCTCTATGACCATGGTCTTCATGCAAAGACTTCAACACAAGTTCTTGACCCTTCTTCTGAGTCACCACCACTTGAGGATTAGGATGCCTTCTCCTCATCAACCTTCTTCCTAACACATAAAATCCAGGACTCTTCTTCTTGATTGCCAACCAAGTATCATCATCACAACTATCTGGCCTCTCCAAGGTCAACAGATATTCCACCAAAATAAAATAAAACCCAGACTGACCCCAGTTCTCATCTTCAAAATCCAAAAAAACAACATCTAAGGGTACAATTCTATCATCAAAATCACCGGTGTGAACATGAGCCAATTGAGCAGCCCAACCAGGACACCAATCCTTAAATTTTGGCACGTCCTTGTCTTTCCACTGAACCGTGTGAGAATCCAGTTTGCTAGCAAAAACACCCTTTTCCATATTTGAGATGTCCCAAACAACAACTGCATCTTCATCAACAAAAACATCCTGATCAACAGAATCAAGATCATATCAAGCCAGTTTAGCCTCTTGGGGGAGGTCAGAAAAATCTTCAGCACCCTTTGTGCTGGCCCTAACCACTGGAACATCTTCATTGAACTCTTCAGCCTCAGAATCATCATCTTTAGGTGGCCTCCTTGATAATCCATCAGGCGTAGTAAAAGTTTTGCCTGGTTTGTGTACCAGGTCAAAAGAAAAATGTTGAATAAATGTCACCCACCTAGTCATTGGAGCATTTGGAAGACTAGGCGTATTGATCATCTGAACCAATGATTTTGCATCAACCTGCAGCTCAAAATGCTGCCCCCACAAAACTGTCTGTAGCTTCTTTAAAATTTTTGCTACACCACACAATTCCAACTTAGGTTGAAAATAACTAGATTACACCTCATTAAACACCACAGACTCATATCTTACTGGCCTGACCCTTCCAGTCTTATCCTCCTGAGACGAAACAGCACCAGCAGCAATATAACTTGAGTCCACTTCCAGATAAATTTTTCCAGAACCAAAACCATAATCCAACTTGTGAAGAACAATATCTTCACCAACAACCTTTTTCAACTTCTGAAAAGCCTCTTCACACTCTTCAGTCCATTCCCAATATGCATCTTATTTGGTCAAATTCCTTAAAGGTGAAGCCAACAAAGAAAAATACTTAATAAAAATACTGAAATATACACACGCACCCAAAAATCCCCTGACTTCAGTAGTATTTTTAGGCCTTGGACATGACTGAATTTTATTAATCTTTTTCTTCGCCATAATCCTTCCCTCTTTACATACCACATGACCCAGAATTTCCAAAGCAGGAACACAACAACAGAATTTTGACCCTGAAATGGTCAAACCAGCCTCTTTCATCCTAAACAACACTCTCTCTAGATTTATTGCATATTCCCACACAAACCTCCTTATGCCAGGGTTCTCCGCTAACACCTCATTACCATAATCAGTGGATGGTCCTTTAATTCCACCATCATCAATAATAATACCAGCATGACTAGGAACCTCATCCTGCAAAATCTAAGCCATCTGTTCTTGATATACCGCCACTGAATAGTTGCTCCCTGTGGCAACCTAGTGAGCTGAAATCTTCCCAAAGTAGTCTCAAAAGTTGTGAGAGGCCTTGAATCTGTATGGAGTTCCCTCTCATTATAACCACCCATAATATCACCCAAACCATAACACACCCTTCCAGCAAAAACTTCAACAAAATCCTCTGCACTTGGTGGCATACCAGGGTCCTTGATAGTGACTCTATTCAAGGCTCTAAGATCATGAACCACCCTCAACTTCCCATTCTACTTCTTTACACAGAAAACCGGAGTTGAGTAGCTGGATGTCGATTGTACGTATAACCCAGTCCTGACTCTTTCCCTAACAATCTCCACAAAATCCTCTCTAATAGTGGCTGGAATCGGAAGAGGTTTGATTTTCCAAGGTTCATGACAAACCACAGGAATCATGTAAGGTTCCCCATAAGAGTGCTTCAATACACCCCTTTCCTCCTCAACAAATGCCACTGCCTTTTCCCTTAGCACAAAAACATGCAAAAACAACTTCTTTTCTTCTTCAGACAACCACCCATCAGGACCAAAATTAACAACTTTCAACCTTTCCACGGTCACCCTAGCTGTCTCTACAAATTCTGGAGGATTCTTCACCAAAGGAGTACAGTATGGATCTCTAGACAAAGGAGGTCTCTTCAAGGGCGGATTCAAACCCACAGTCATAGGCTCATTGACAGGCCTAATCTTCTGTACTACCTTCTTATACTTTGCCTCTCCACCTTCAACTTGAGGGTTCTTCAGGAAATCTTCACCACCAGACCTGGAACAAAAACCAAGGTTTTCCCCATTGCTCACATGTGTGGCCAAGGTAATGTTTTTGAAAGGTGTAGAAGAAACCCTAGCGGTGCACCATTGGGAGGACTTAATTTTACACCCCAATCTCACCACTCCAAAACTTTTCCGCAATTCAAAATCTTCATCTTCACTTCCATCTTCCAATTCTTCAAATCTTAATTCATCATCAGAATCAACTCTTTTAAAATTTTGCAGATTAACCTCATACTGGAGGCCCAAAAATTGATCTTGATGACCTACTTTCTTCCTAATTTTCTGCAGTTTAACCTCATGCTGGAGGCCACAAAATTGATCTTGACAATCTTCACTAAAATATTTTGAATCTTCTTTCTTCATTATCTTCAGATTTTTTTCTTGATTTTCATGAGTTATCTTAAAATTATTATCTTCTTTTCTTGATTTTTCTTCTGACCTACAAAAATAACCAGGGGTTTCCCAGATACTCACAGGTGTGGCCCAGGTAATGTTTTTGAAAGGTGTAGAAGAAACCCTAGCGGTGCACAATTGGGAGGATTACTTTTAGACCCCAATCTCACCGCACCAAAACTTTTCCGCATATTTTTCAATAAAGATATCTAACCAATCTTCTTCCTTGAGCTTGAATTAAAAATAATTAAGAATCTTGAGAGAGAACAGAGACTTGATAAAAAACTTGATGAATAATTGCAGAGAAGAGAAACATTAAAAAGAGAAAGTTGAAAATCCACTTGGTATATCTGCAAGGGAACTGACCTACTACAACCTGGGATTTCCTCATCTTGGGGAGAGGTTGTAGCACTTGGGTGATCAGCCCTCATTACTCTAAAAAAGATAGACCCTCAATAGAGCCTGAGCCACACTCCAAAAAACCAGAGGCAGCACCCACTTCCTTCCTTCTCCTGCAGCAATCCATGCACTGGCACATTGAAGATAAACCAGGCCTGGTCTCCCAACCATCCTCTCCAGGGTATGATAACCTCATGTGAAGCCTCCTTTCATTTTCACCAGTCAACTTCAAACTGATTCTCAAATCAAATTGATAACCAATTCTTGCCTGAAAATCCATCAAGAATGGCCCACCCAAAACTGCTTTTACATTACCTTTAGCAATGTAAAAATGAACCTTCCCTCAGTCTCCGCCAACATCTAACTTCACAAACTCTGAAGCTCCAACCAATTCAGTGACATGACCACTGATCCCTCTCAAATTCCCACCAATACCAGTTTTGATGGGGAGGCCCAAATGAGTTGCCTCAAACAAAGAAATAAGGTCTGTGTGAGAACCTGAATCCACCAATTCCCTTGCCTCCCTGCCATTCAGAGTGACATTGACATATCCCATAGGAGCATAAAAATGAGTTTCCAACCCCTCACCAAAATTTTCAGCAGAATCAGAAATGTATTCTACCTCCCCAGAAGAAACTCTTCTCCTAGTCAACAACATTTTCTGTCTATCAGCCAACCCTCGACTGATAGCATACAATTCCCCATAAGATAGGGAAACCTGACCCTGATTCATCCTTTCCAGGACAGAGTCCATAACATTAACTCGACCAGAAACTACTGGCCTCTCAAAGTGAGCCCTTGGCTTCACCACCTTGGTCCTAGATGATTCTTGAAGACCTGCACCACCAACAGATTTACCATCAATAGGAAGCAAACCAGATTACTCACCTGAACCTCTAACTCCAGCAGGCTTTGGCAATGAAGCCAAAGGGACATCCTCCTCAGAGTTAGAATCCACCTCCATTGGCATTGGCTCGCCATTCATGTCCAATGTGCCAAAACTAGGGGGGCCCATGACAGCCATACCCTTCTGCATCCTTTACAGCTCCTCTTTTCTGTACCTCTTCCTAGCTGCACTCAGCTTATGATCCACCTTTGAAGAATTTGGCTTTGGTTGGGCCTGAGAACTGCTCTTAGGCCTTTCCACCTTTCTGCTTCCACATCATAAACACCAGCCAAGCATTCTCCACTTGACTGTCCACCAAAAGAATACAACTCCAAACCACCAAAGGAAGTAGAAAATCAGACCTTATTGACCTCCTTCCCCTTTCCCTTGCCATCCTCATCCGCCTTACCAGAAGACTTCCCTTGATCAGGAATCTCCTCAAACCTTGGCCTCCTTTGATTAAGACCTCCCCATCTCCTGAACAAATCAACAGGAGCCTGCCCCTCACTGGGCTTAACAAAAGAACCATCAGGGAACTAGAAAACCCTGCCATCAAATTCTACCTTTCCTTCAGACACATCCTTGTTCAATGCCCAACAATCATTGGACCTGTGCCCCCTCCTGCTGCAATAAGAGCAGACCCAAGGATCACTCCTACTAGCACTCCTATCAAAAACTCTAGGCTGAGAAGGTGCCTTATTTACCTTTTTAGCCTCCTGAACAAAAATATGCTGCTTCTTTGTAAGATCAGCCAACTGCTCCACCATTGGGTCCCTTTCCTGTTTGGGAACCTGCACCAAATTCTTCTCCTCCTTCTTCTCCCTAACTTCCTCTTCAGCCAAAGCCTCACTAACTTTGCTGACATACTTGGAAGACCCCTCCTGATAGGTGTCCACAGCCAATAACTTCAAATGGGCCTCAACAGCCTTTTTCACCTTATCTAAGGCAGGCAACTTCTGGTCCCCATTAGAAGGAGTCTTCATCATTTCCTTGAAAACTCCTTCAACACATCCATCCTGACATCTCTAGCCAGGGCAGACCAAAAAACATCCTTGGCAGCATTTTCATGTGCCAGCTCCTCCACTTCCACCAAATATTCCAACACAGGATCAAACTGTAGCAGAAACTTCCTGTAACTATGCAAGTTACCAACACCACCATTAGATTTCCATTCACTGACAACCTTGTTCAGATCCACCATAGTGAACCTGAAACCCCATCTATCCACCATCTCCCTACACTACAACTTCCAATCCCTCTTCTTGTAGCCAGACATGGCCACAATCTCCTTCTCCACTGCCCTATCACCAATGAAGAAGATTATCTGCTTCACCATGTCCAGGTAGAAAGCACCATCCACTCTAGCAGCAGTTTCATATTTCTCCAGAAACCACTTGACATCCTTTCCATTAAACTTGGTACCATCCCAAGTTTTAATCCTTACACTCTCTCTAACCATCACAGAAGGAGGACCATCTCCCCCACTGACATTCACCACGGGAATAGAGGAACCAGAAGCCATTCCTCCAGACCAAAACACCAAAAAGAGCCAACCAAAGAAAACAGAGTTTCCAAAGAACTAGCAAGTTCCACCCCACGTTGGGCGCCAGAAATGTAGACAATCCTATAGTACTAGCTATAGGCCTTGACCAAGGGAGTTGGAGAAAAACCAGAGAGAAAATCCCCTGTCCCTTTAGAAAAAGAGAGTGAGATTTACTTGCTAAAGTAAGTTGGTTCCTGTTTTTCTAAAGACCCTTTTCAACACACTTGACGGCTTGATAAGCCAAGAAAGTAGTCACCAGGCAGACTGCCAGACCAAAGAAATGAAATGTAGAACAATGTCCACACCATAGAGAGAAAAGATACTTGATGTAGGCTGCCAATCCACACCAGAGACAGCAATAATACTTGCTATAGCTTGCAAGACTATAACAGAGAAACAGTTGCCAAATGTAAGTTAAATGAAGAACTCACTTGCAACAAACACAGCCAAATTGTGGCCAGAAAACAGTGAAAACTGAGTGAGGAACATGGATATTACTTCCGGGTGGTTGTATGATAATTAAGGTTGCCCCAAACTGTCTTATTCACTATGTACACACAGACCACTATCTAAGAGCCCATGCGCACCCACAAATCTGGCGCCTGTACCCGCCAAATTGAATAAAAAACCATCCAGAAGCACTCCCCAACCTTCTAAAACAGAGTCGGGTGGGCCGCCTGACGTCGGAGGTGCCGCCTGAAGCGGCCCAGCCTCCCTGAAGCCAAAAAACCAATAAAAACAACTAATCTACTTAGAAAAATTAGCTACAACTCCTAAAACCTTTTAAACACAGAATTTCACTATAACAACATTGGGACATGAAATATAGAGAAAAATTAGCCCTATCTAATGGTACTAAGCACTTAACCCTAAGACTGAAGGTTAGCCTGTAAAACAAGAAAAACAAAATTAAACAGCTATCTTTTATAAATGAAAAATGAGGAAATGACCCCTTAAAACTTAGAATATGAAAAATGTCTACAAGACATGAAATATAGAGAAAAACCCGGGCTATCCAATGATAGTATCCACATACCCGCAGACCCAATATCCATGGAATAAAACCAGAAAAATAACCAATTCCTTAACAGATGTCAATTAAGACATGCACAAACAGCGCCAAACCACACAACAAAGGCCCCTGCCAATGTTGGAAGACCACACTGTGTGTACAATATCATCAATGTATTCATCTGCATGGAAAATCATTCAAAAATTCTGTATTTAAATTAAAAAAAGTGATACTTATGAATATATAAAGATTTCTTCCTATTTAAAATAAAGCCACCACCAAAATTTTTTCCAAAACCACCAGCTTTTTGATGATAACCATTATTTTTAATTTAATGTTCACAGTAAGAAAGATTCTTAATGCATTGCACTGTAGCTTCTAGCATATCTAGCTCTTTGAGCTCATGAATTTCAAAAGTCTGTACAAGAACATTAGGTATTAAGACACTTTTGGTTTATAAATACTACAGCCAGGAAAAAAATTGTAATAATTATTGCAATCTGTCATATTATTTACATATGATCGTGCATAGAAATGTGGCTTATTCACGTTTGTATCCATTCCAAGAGCATTTACAGGTTTAATTCTGGTAGCAATGTCTTTTGCCCACCTATTGTTAGAGTTCTTCCCTGGCCGTTTTTTTTTTCAAATTTTTACTCAGTGATGATTTGATCCTAAGAGAATTCAACTTTTATTTAAAATAGAAAAAAATTAAAAATTAGAAAATAGAAACAGAATTTCAATTATCAGTCAGTGATAACTTTAACTTTATCATATCTTCAATATTAGAAATATAAAATTAGAATATCTAAATATTAGTAAATTTAAATATTTTTTCTTTATTTCAAAGATTGAGAAAGTGTTTCAAAGGTATACTTTATTAAATTATACATATAAAGAGTATAGCTTTATCCTGTATGCATTCAGCAAGTACAAGATTTGGCTCTACACTTAATATTAATAATATAATGAAATTATAACTCCAATACACTAGTAATATTAAAAAATTTACAGAATTATCATATCCACATATATAAAATGAAAAATCTTGCTCTGACCAATATATTGACTTAGAAAGTTATACTTCAATAAATTATTAATTTTTAAATTTTAGCATTTTCCTGTATTCTTTCAGCAAGTACAAGACTTTGAAACAACTTAAAAATCAATAAATTAAAGGTAAAGTACAAACAATCGAATTATTATTATGAAAAGCAAAACATTATCATGTATGCTTTCAGCAAGTACAAGATGATGTTTTACTTTTCATATTAATAATATAATGGTTGAGAAAGTATTAAAGAAATATAGAAAAATGATAAAGAAAACATGAAATTACGTTGTGGTCTTCCAACATTTGCAGGGGCCTTTGTTATATTGTTTGGCGCTGTTTGTGCATGTCTTAAATGACATCTGTTGAAGAATTGGGTGTTTTTCTGGTTTATTCAGTAAATATTGGGACTGCCGGTTTGTGAGTACTATGATTGGATAGCCCCAGTTTTTCTCTATATTTCATGTCTTGATGGTATTTTTCGTATTCTAAGTTTTAAGGGGTCATTTCCTCATTTTTCAGTTACAAAAGATAGCTGTTTAATTTTGTTTTTTGTGTTTTACGGGCTAACCTTAAGTCTTAGGGTTAAGTGCTTAGTACCATTAGATAGGGCTAATTTAGCTCTATATTTCATGTCTCTATGTTGTTATAGCGTAATTTTGTGTTTTAAGGATTTTAGTAGTTGTAGTGAATTTTTCTAAGTAGATTATATGTTTTTATTGGTTTTCTGGCTTCAGGGAGGATGGGCCACTCCAGGAGGCATCTCCGACATCAGGCGGCCCGCCCGTCTCTGTTTTAGAGGGTTGGGGAGCGCTTCTGGAGTGTTTTTATTCAATTTTGCTGGTACAGGTGCCAAATTCGTTGATGTGCATGGGCTCTTAGATAGTGGTCTGTGTGTACATACTGAATAAAACAGTTTGGGGAACCTTTAATTATCATACAACCATCCGGAGGTTATATCCTTGTTCCTCACTAAGTTTACACTCTTTTGGCCACAATTGGCTGTGTTTGTTGCAAGGTTAGGTCTTCATTTAACTCAACTTTGGCAACAACTTCTCTGGTATAGTCTTGCAAGCTATATCAAGTATTATTGCTGTTTCTGGTGAGGATTTTAAGCCTACATCAAGTATCTTTGCTTTCTCTGGTGTGGGCATTGGTCTACATTTCAGTTCTTTGGTCTGGTAGTCTGCCTGGTGACTACTTTCTTGGCTCATCAAGCAGTCAAGTGTGTTGAAAAGGGTCTTTAGAAAAACAGGAACCAACTTACTTTAGCAAGTAAATCTCACTCTCTTTTTCTAAAGGGACAGGGGATTTTCTCTCTGGTTTTTCTCTAACTCCCTTGGTCAAGGCCTATAGCTAGTACTATAGGATTGTCTACATTTCTGGCGCCCAATGTGGGGAAGAAGTTGCTAGTTCTTTGAATTGCTGTTTTCTTTGGTTGGCTCTTTTTGGTTTTTTGGTCTGGAGGAATGGCTTCTGGTTCCTCTATTCCTGTGTTGACTGTCAGTGGGGGAGATGGTCCTCCTGCTGTGATGGTCAAGGAGTGTGTTAGGATTAAAACTTGGGATGGTACCAAGTTTAATGGGGAGGATGTCAAGTGGTTTCTGGAGAAGTATGAAACTGCTGCTGGTGTGGATGGTGCTTCTTACCTGGACATGGTGAAGCAGATTATTTTCTTCATTGGTGATAGGGAAGTGGAGAAGGAGATTGTGGCCATGCCTGGCTACAAGAAGAGGGATTGGAAGTTATTGTGTAGGGAGATGGTAGATAGATGGGGTGTCAGGTTCACTATGGTGGATCTGAACAAGGTTGTCAGTGAATGGCAATCTAATGGTGGTGTTGGTAACTTGCATAGTTACAGAAAGTTTGTGCTACAGTTTGATCCTGTGGTGGAATACTTGGTGGAAGTGGAGGAGCTGGCACATGAAAATGCCACCAAGGTTGTTTTTTGGTCTGAACTTGCTAGAAATGTCAGAATGGATGTGTTGAAGGAGCTGTCAAGGAAGGAATTGATGAAGACTCTTTCTAATGGGGACCAGAAGTTTCCTGCCTTGGATAAGGTGAAGGAGGCTGTTGAGGCCGGCGGAAAAGGTCCAATGATTGTTGGGAATTTAACGGGGATGTGTCTGAAGGAAAGGTGGAATTTGATGGCAGGATTTACGAGTTCCCTGATGATTCCTTTGTGAATCCCAGTGAGCGGAAGGCTATTGTTGATTTGGTCAGGAGAAGGGGGGTCTCAATCAAAGAAGGCCAAGGTTTAAGGAGATTTCTGATCAGGGGAAGTCTTCTGGTAAGGAAGATGATGATTTCAAGGGAAAGGGGAAGGAGTTCAATAAGGTCTCTTTTTCTACTTCCTTTGGTGTTTTGGAGTTGTATTCCTGTGGTGGACAGTCAAGTGGAGAATGCTTGGCTGGTGTTTTTGATGTGGAAGCAGGGAATGTGGAAAGGCCTAAGAGCAGTTCTCAGGCCCAACCAAAGCCTAAGGCTTTAAAGATGGATCCTAAGCTGAGTGCATCTAGGAAGAGGTACAGAAAAGAGGAGCTGTACAAGATGGAGAAGGGTATGGTTGACATGGGCCCCCCTAGTTTTGGTGCATTGGAGATGAATGGTGAGCCAATTCCAATGGAGGTTGATTCTGACTCTGAGGAGGATGTTAATTTAGCTTCATTGCCAAAGCCTGCTGGAGTTAGAGGTTCTGGTGAGGGATCAGGTTTGGTTCCTGTTGATGGTAAATCTGTTGGTGGTGCTGGTCCTCAATACACTTCTAGGACCAGGGTAATAAAGCCAACGGCTCAATTTGAGATGCCAGTGGTTTCTGGTCAATCTAATGTTATGGACTCTGTTCTTGAAAGGATGAATCAGTGTCAGGCTTCCCTTTCTTATGGGTAATTGTATGCTATCAGTCCAGGGTTGGCTGATAGACAGAAAAATTTGTTGACCAGGAGAAGAGTTTCTTTGGGGGAGGTGGAATACATTTGTGATTCTGCTGAAAAGTTTGGTGAGGGGTTGGAAACTCATTTTTCTGCTCCTCTGGGTTATGTCAATGTCACTCTGAATGGCAGAGAGGCAAGGGAATTGGTGGATTTAGGTTATCAGATAAACCTGATTTCTTTGTTTGAGGCAACTCATTTGGGCCTCCCCATCAAAACTGGTATTGGTGGGAGTTTGAGAGGGATTGGTGGCCATGTCACTGAATTGGTTGGAACTTTTGAGTTTTTGAAGTTAGATTTTGGTGGAGCCTTAGGAAAATTTCATTTTTATATTGCTAAGGGAACAGTTAAAGCTGTTTTGGGTGGGCCATTCTTGATGGATCTTCAGGCAAGAATTGGTTATCAATTTTATTTGAAAATCATTTTGGAGTTGACTGGTTAAGATGAATGGAGACTTCACATGAGGTTATCATCCCCTAAAGAGGATGGTTGAGAGACCAGGCCTGGTTTATTTAAATGTGCCTGTGAATGGATTGTTGTAGGAGAAGAAGAGAAGTGGATGCTGCCTCTGGTTTTTTGGAGTGTGGTTCAAGCTCTTGTCAGAGTCTGTCTTCTTTAGAGTAATTATGGCTGATCATCCTAGTGCTACAACCTCTCCCCAAGATTGGGAAACCCCAGGTTGTAGTAGGTTAGCTCCCTTGCAGATATACCAAGTGGATTTTCAACTTTCTCTTTTTAATGTTTCTCTTCTCTGCAATTATTCATCAAGTTTTTTATCAAGTCTCTGTTCTCTCTCAAGATTCTTAATTATTTTTAATTCAAGCTCAAGGAAGAAGATTGGTTATATATCTTTATTGAAAGATATGCGGAAAAGTTTTGGAGTGGTGAGATTGGGGTCTAAAAGTAAGTCCTCCCAATTGTGCAGCGCTAGATTTCTTCTACACCTTTCAAAAACATTACCTGGGCCACACCTGTGAGCATTGGGGAAACCCCTGGTTATTTTTGTAGGTCAGAAGAAAACTCAATAAAAGAAGATAAAAATTTTAAGATAATTCAAGAAAATCAAAAAAAAAAATCTGAAGATAATAAAGAAAGAAGATCATCAAGATCAATTTTTGGGCCTCCAGCATGAGGTTAAACTGCAGAAAATTATGAAGAATGAAGATTATCAAGATCAATTTTTGAGCCTCCAGCATTTTCATGCACCACGTGACACTTGAGGCAAAAGCAGCTCATTAAATCAATAATATAGAGATCTAAATATATACTCGAAGTGTAGAAAACAATTCTACATAGCAACTGCAACTTTCCTTTGTGTACTCACTATTCAACCGTGCTAGTCTAAACTTTAAATCTAAATTAGTCAATCTCTCAATAGTGTGTTTTAGTCTTTTCCTCAATAAGGGACACACAGCGCAATAGTTAATGTAATAGTCCACTAAATGGTTTATTAAGTATCTGTGGGTTATTAACAGGGGTGTTAAGCATTGACGGGATGGTTAGTGGAGGATTAAAGGGTTAAGGGATGTTAGTTAGGAGGGTCCAGGTGTAACGGCTGTATTTTGGTGGTCTGTGGTGTGCAGAATGATGGATGGGCATGAGGTCAATGCAAGAAGGAGTAATGGATATAAAAGGGGTTGGATTGTGGTTCAATATTATTTTAGCATTAATTATTAAAACATATAAATAGTTAATAGTGGTAAAGCTTCAGGTTAAATCATTATTATTGTACATTTCCTTATTTTTCTCAGTAATAATTTCTAAATATTAAATCTTTGATTATTGATTTTCTAACCCTTTGTGAGATCTTAAGAATATTAATATTACCTTTAAATTATATTAGAATTCTTATTGAACATATCTCAAAGCAGTAGCTCTTCCTTTGAGTCATCTTCAAATCACTTCCTTGAACATTTCCTCTGTGCTTTGAAGAAGTTTCTAAACTCTCTACATCTCACTTCCAGGAACACCCTTGACCTTGTGCGTAGGTCGTCCGGTGACAGTTTAATTTAATTCTCCATAGTTCTCATTCTTTGGCACTACTACGTCCTTTTTTCAGGTGTTTTAAATACTTAAAATGGCACCTGTTCAATGCACTCCTCCTACAGGCGCTACTACTAGGGCTCACACCAAAGGCAGGCCAACAGCCACACATCCTGTTTCCCACACTCACTTCCTGGAACCTCTCAACCTTAGGGAAAGGGGACATTCAGCCCAATCTGTAGAAGACTTCCCCCATGATTTTGATGATTCTAGCAAGGAAGAAGAAGGAGAGGACATGATGCATGAGGCACCATCTGCCCTTTCTATTCACCGTTCTGGATAACCTTCGGAACCTGGACCATCTAATTCTATTGAATATTTCATGAGACTTTTCATGAAAACCCTTTCCAACCCAATGTCTTGGGAGGGATAAAAATTTAAAACTCCTTCCATGAAATCTCCTTATAAATTTGATGGAGAACACCTTGACAGATTGCCCACTTCTTGCAAACCTGCAAGCTCCTGTTCCATAACAACCCTCAAACCTTCAATAACAACTGATCGAAGGTTGTTTACGCTTCTTCATTCCTATCCAGAAAAGCAGCAAGGTGGTTCGAACCTTATCTTCTCATGCTCTCTTCAACAGAAACCCACTTACTCATTAATAACTGGGAAAAGTTCGAAGACCAACTCTCTACGCTGTTAGATGACCCTAATAAAACTGACAACACAGAGATTGATCTTGATTTCCTTTGCTTGAGTGATAATGGTAAATCCTCTGAATATATCTTGAACTTCACAGCACTTCAAACTCGAGTAGGTTGGAATGATGCTGCTCTCAAGTATCATTTCAAAAAGGGAATTCCTTCAAGGATTCTGGATCAATTAAATCTTCATGGTCAGAAGATGACTACTTTAACGGATTTAATGGATTGAACCCTCAAACTTGACGGCTTTTACCAAGGATGACTACCACATTGTTGATACGCCAACAAATCTCAAGGCCTAAATTATAAATTGGGACTTTCTTCATACCCACGGACAACTCAATCCTCCTTGACCCAATCCAAACCCAATAAGGGAAAGGAAAAACCTCAACCAAAAGGCTTGACCCCAGGCAATATCAGTAAAGTACTGGATCCAAAATGGGAACTTAAAAAAGCTGAGAGGAAGAGACAAGCAGATAATGGGCTATGTATGTATTGTGGGGGTAAGCACAAGCTAGAAGATTGTGTAAAGTTGAAGGAAAGTGAAGGCACTAGTTCAAGGTCAAAAAACTAGTAGATATTTTACTCGTGTGCAAAGAAAACTATCTTATCTCTCCCAGTGCACAGAACCTCCATGTCTTAAGGACTGGAATTGCCTGAAACCGCTTGAGATTCATTCTTTTTAAGGAGGATACCCCCTTCAGTTGTCTTATAGACTCTGGAGTGTCAATTTCTTTTGTCTGTTTATCTTTTGCCAAGAAGTTAAAGTTGACATTTACAGATATTTACCAATCTCCAATTTATTTCGTCAAATCAGAGGAACCCAAATATTGGGTAAGTAAGAAAGTCTTATGGGTTTTCAACTTTCCGAACTTTCCCCCCTTCAAGTGGGAATTATCAGTCTTGGACGCCCCAAGAATGTACGATACCATCCTTGGCCATGACTTTTTAACACATTGGAATCCTGAAATTGATTGGACACGGGGATTGATCACCCCACGTACTAAGTATATTTCTGATTCTTCAATGCAGGCCAATAGGGAGTTAAACAACCCCCCTGAAAATCTCCTGCTAGAATACAAATCTCTGACAGATGACTTGCTAGCATCTGATCTTTCTCTAAATGAGCAATTGGCTAACCCTTCTAGCTCAATCACTTCACTCAAAGAGGATTTAAATTGCCTCAAAGTAGTCAATTTATGCTCTCTCAATTCTGGTCTTCCCTTGAAAGATTCTCTCGAAGATGATGAGGACAACCAAATCAACGTTAAAGCCCTTATATCAACTCTACCGGAAATCTATCATGATTTCCTTTATGTTTTCTCAATCCGCAAGGCCAATATATTTCCACCTCATCGACCCTACGATCATCAAATAGAGTTAAGAGGTCCAGTACCTCCGGCAGGTCCTGTCTATTCTTTATCAAAGGACAAATTTCAAGTTCTTTGAGACTACATTGCAGAGAATGTAGCCAAAGGTTTCATCAGAGCCAGTAAATCTCCAACCGGCTCCCCTGTTCTTTTTGTAAAGAAAAAAGACGGTAGCCTTAGGTTGTGTGTTGACTATATAAAGCTCAACACAGTTACAAAGAAGAATGCATATCCAGTTCCTCCTTTGTCATTGCTTCTTACCCTTTTTAATGGTGCTAATTTATTTTCTAAAATTGATCTTAGAGGGGCTTATAATCTTACTTGCATTGCAGAAGGTCATGAACCACTGACTGCAATGCACACTAGATTTGGTAGTTTTGAATATTTGGTCATGCCTTTTGGATTATTTAATGCACCATCTACTTTTCAAACTTTTTTTAATGACATATTTCAAGATGTTGTCAAACAATTTGTTGTCTACTATTTAGACGATATTTTTATTTTCTCAAAGACACTAGATGAACATATTCATCATGTTCAACATGTTCTAAATCACCTATAAGATCATGGCCTCTACGCCAAGCACAATAAATGCGTATTCCACCTTAAATCTATTGATTTTTTGGGGTTTACGTTTTCCACTGATGGTTTAGTCATGGACAACAAAAAGGTCCAAAAAATCCTGGAATGGCCTGAGCCCAGAACCATTAAATCCCTCCAAGGATTTTTGGGTTTTATCAATTTCTATAGAAGATTTATTAAAGATTACTCTAAAACTATTTCCATTCTTACTTCTCTTCTTAGAAAAGATATTCCTTTTGTTTTTACCTCTACATCAAGAGAGGAGTTTGAAGCATTAAAAACTGCATTTACCACAGCTCCAATTCTTTGACACTTTGATCCTTCTGCTTTGACAATAGTCGAGACAGACACTAGCAATTATGCTATTGCAGGGGTCATTTATCAGTTCAATCCTGAAACAAAATTTTTTCATCTTGTTGCTTTTGAGTCACACAAACTCATTGCGGCAGAATTAAATAAAGAAATTCATGAAAAAGATCTTTTATCTATTATTCATTGGTTTAAAAAATGGCACTCTTTTCTTCTCAGCCTAGGTCGTCCTTTTCAAATCCTGACTGAACATAATGCTTTAAAATACTTTATGTCTTTCAAAGGGTTAACCAGGCGTCAAGCCAGGTGGGCTGAATTTTTTTCTGAATTTACTTTTTCTATTTCCTATCGCCCAGGTAAGAGCTGCATTGTCCCAGATATCCTGTCACCTTGGGACGACGTTTACCCATAGCGGGGGGAAGCATTTGCTGATAAGAACCCAGAGAATGTGAAATCAATTTTCAACAAATCAATGTTAATGACTCATCAACTTAATTCAATGACAATTCAATCTTTTACAAATACACTATCCAACATTCTTGAAGCTCAGTCAAAGGACAATTATTGTATAGTGATAAAAGACAAAATACTTTCCAAGAAAGGGGCCAAAAGAATTAGTATTGAATCAGGTCTATTAGGTTTTGATGGTAGAGTAGTCATACCCGACAATAATGAAATAAAATTATGGATTTTCAATAGTCAACATAATTCTCCATTAGCTGGTAATTTTGGGGTTGATAAAACTTACCAGTTAGTAGCAAGTGATTTCTTCTGGCCAGGAACGACCAGAGAAATCAAGGCCTATATAAGATCTTGTTACAAATGTAATAGAAATAAGGCTCCCTGTCACTGGAAGCATGGGTTGCTTCAACCACTTCCTATTCCCTCCAAACCTTGGGAATCTTTATTGATGGATTTTATCTCTCAACTTCCTCTTTCTAATAATTTTGAAGCTATATTAGTAATAGTAGATAAATTTTTCAAAAAGTCTATTTTCATTAAAACCACTACTACTGCTACAGCAGAAGATTTGTCAAAATTGTTTCTAGAATATGTATTTTCAAAAAATGGCTTACCTAATGATATTATTTCAGATAGAGGCTCATTGTTTGTATCCACATTCTGGACTCAAATGTGTCGAAAACTCAATATCACGAGGAATCTCTCCACGGCCTATCATCCTGAAACCGATGGGAAAACGGAAAGGGTCAACCAAATCCTCAAAAAATACCGCTCCATCCTCAAACCAGGTGAAAAAGTATGGCTTGATGCACAAAACATTTGAACAACTTGACCTTCAAAGAAACTGGCTGAAAAAGGCTTGGGACCATTTGAAATTGACTCCGAAGTCTCTAAAACTGCATTTCGACTCAAGCTACCTCCTATATAGCAGGCTATTCACCCTGTTTTTCACATATCTCTCCTGGAACTGGCTCAAGAAACATACCTGGGCAGGAACCAACATCCTCCGGAACCAGTCTAAGTAGAAGACCATCTATAGTGGGAAGTAAGTCGTATCCTTGATTCAAGAATGTGCAAGGCAAAACTTCAGTACCTCATGGAATGGAAGGCTTCCTCGATGACTCAGAGAAAACATCCTGAGAACCTGCCATCAATGTTTCCAACACCCCTGAACTCATAAAATCTTTTCATCTTAAATATCCTTTAAAACCAAAACCTTAGAAATCTCTTTTATTTTTCTCTTCTCTTCTCTTTTTTTTTCTTTATCTTTTCTTTTCTTCTCTTAAAATTCTAAAACTTCTTCTCTTCTAAAAATTCTTACTCTGTTTTCACTTTTTCTTCTTTTTTCTTCTCAAAAGCTTTTTTCAACCTTAATTAAAAATAAATAGATAAATTAAATAAAATAAAATAAAATAAAATAAACTAAAATTGAATTAAATTAAATTAAAAAGTTAAAATTAAAATAAAATAAAATGATAAAAATAAAATCTTAAAATTCATTAAAAAAAATCCTTAAAATCAATAATTCCTTTAATTTTTTTTTTTCCACTTTTAAACTTCTCTTCTTTTCCCTTATTTCTTTTTCTTCAAACTATCAAAATTTTTCACAAACTCAATAGGACAATATTTCTCAAACTTCACTTCAACCTTTAAATCTCTCTTTAAAAATTCTTTGAACAAATTACTTCTTTCTTTCAAATTCTTTTTTTTCTCAAAACTATTTTTTTTCTTTCTTTCTTTTCAAAATAACCTTATATCCTCAAAAACTTTAATAAATAAAATTTTCACAAATAAAATTTTTCCTCACATTAAATTTTCATTTCAAACAAAATTTTTTTAATCAACTATTTTTTTTTACTTAAATTTTTCATTTCAAAACTTAAACTAAAAATTCCTCAGTTAGACATTCTTTCTTTTCTTCTTTCAAAATTAAAAAAAAATTATTCAAATCTTTTCTTTCTTCCTTTTTTCTTTTTCTTTCTCAAAAATCTTATAAAATATATATTAAAATTTCAATTAAAACAAAAAAATAAAATAAATAAATACACAAATTGCTTTCTACTTTTCTCCTTCCCTCTTTCTTTCTTTTTCTATTTCCATTTCAAATTTTCTGCTGTATTTTCTCCCCAACCAATTTCTTCATTTTTTCCAATACCACCCTTATTTCTTTCCTGACTTTCTCATATACCTCCTCCTCTCCTACCGGTGTAGACAATCCTATAGTACTAGCTATAGGCCTTGACAAAGGTGGTTGGAGAAAAACCAGAGAGAAAATCCCCTGTCCCTTTTGAAAAATAGAGTGAGATTGACCTGTTGCAGCAAATTGAAGATATGTTTGCTAGACCCTCTAATTAAACACTCTTGACCCCTTTAAAAGTGAAGATAATAGTCCCAGACAGGCTACCAGAAAGAGTTAAAATGAACAGTACTATATTCCAACAAAACACAAGCCAATGAGACAGTGAGGAACAGAGAGGAAATGAGTAAAGAGATAAGATGATTCCCCTAAATATCTTCCCACACACGCATCATACAGCCAGTGCACAGACCACCCTGACCAATTCCCCACCCAAAATCCAGCTTTCCCAGCCTTTTTCATGCATAAAAGTGCATTTTAGCGCCTCCCCAGTGCCCAGGCGGGCAGGCCCCTTGGAGGCGGCTCCGCTTAGGAGTGGGAAGGCCGCTTCTAGGCCTTAAAACACCCATACAACCAAAAAAAACCCATAACTTCACTAATAAACAAGATAAACACACATAAGACATACCAAAATGAAAAGAAAATGAACGACAATAAGCTGAGACATAATAAGTGACCCTAGCTTAAGCCTACATGAGAACCACTAAGCAATGAACATCCAATAAATACCAATAACAACACCATAACTACCCTATAAAACAAGATAACCACCCATAAGGGATACCAAAATGAAGTGAAAAGAAAGGACATTAAGATGAGACATAATAAGTAACCCTAGCTTAAGCCTCCATAAACACTACTAACTACCACCTAAATATAAAAAAAATCAACTAATAACACCATAACCCCAATAACACCCTACATACCAAATATCCTTAAATATGCACTCCAAAGGCCTACCCAGGTTTGGATCACCACAGCGGCATTGACAATCTTGTCGACCTCACCACTTAAATCTTCAATGAATTAAGCTCTTTGACCCTGCAGAGGTTTCTTCGACCATACCTGGTAAAGAGTTTCCTCATTGTCTTCCCTCAAATCAATCACTCGTTGATTTTCCTCAACTGGCAGCGAGGGCGCAACTTTCACAATTGGAACTTCCGCTATGACATCTGAATTCTAAAAAGATGTAACAAAATTTTGAAATAAAAGAAAAGCAGACTTACTTTGAAAAATGGGTCAGCCTCTAAAAATAACTTTGGGGAGACCTCTACCGTCACTTCCTTCTCCTCTTCATCATCTTCGATGACCATCTGCCACTTCTTCGGCCTCTACCTTGAGATGGGGACTTCATCCTCATCCTCTTCAACCAACTTATCTACCTCCTCTTCCACCGCTTGTTTTTTACCTGTGGCCTGGGTTACCCAGGCTGCCACGGTATGGTAAGGTAAACTCTTACAGTCGCCTTGCTGTAAGCAGAATCCGGAGGAGATATGTGGATTTAGCTGAAAACCCCGTCCTTCCAATAAAAATAACAAAGTAGGTGTTCTAAATCACTAAGCTAACCAATCTACTTAGATCTGATTGATAAAATAATGAAACTCTAAAATAATTAACGCTTATTGAGATTAAATGATCGTGGCTGTTGATAAAGAAATACTGATAACAACAATTAAGGTGTACCAGTGAAAGATCTGAAAAGATTGACTTTTATGTTTTTATAATATTTTTAATTTTTATGAGACAGCAATAATCAAGTCCCAGTGACGAAGACCTTTCTAAAGATACCCTATATGAAGTGTTATTTTAATTGTTGAGTAGTATTTCTAAAATGTTATATATAAAATATAAAGTTATAAGGGTATTACAATTTTATTTAATTTGTTGAGTAATAAAAAAAATGAGACCGTGGTGGTTAATGATTAAGCTGTATGATCTGTCCCCCCCTCAATTTCGAGTTTGAGAAGCGCTTAAGTATTCCTAGTCACGTGCCTAAGTTTTCCCCTACGGAGTCCGTACGGAGTCCGTACGGAGTCAAAGCGGAGTCCGTACGGAGTCCGTCCGGACTTCCGGACTCAATTTAGAACCTTAAAACTATAATAAAAAATCTAGAAAAATTACACATAATAGAGCTACTTCCCCTTTACATACCAAACTAATTTTCGTAGTCTGCGCAGCTCTAATTATCCCGTGAAAATTCATCAAAGTTAAGTAATTTTTGAAAACGTAAATATTTCTATAAAACTTTAAAATTCATTTAAAAATATAAGAAAAATAGTAAAAATTCTGGGAAAATTTCCCAAGGTTCTTGAGTAACTCGACTTGATACTTATAAATTTTTTAGACCGTAAAAATAAGTTTTCTCCGTAAAATAGATTGTTTTTGTGTAGGCATTCGCTCGTGACCAATTTCTTCATATTTAAAACTCAAATAAATTAAATAAAACCCTTTTTATAAAAAATAATAACGCCAATCTTGCACGCCGTAATAACTCCATTTACATATTTAGGTGCCGTACTAAACTTTAGGCTACCACATCCTCCCTCCAATCGAGAATGTCCCCATTCTTATAACTTTGCATAAGTGGTTGAGCACAATATTCATCTTTAACCTTCAACCACCATCTTCTTTAATCAACTAAAAAATTCATCTTCATCAATATGTCTTCCAAAGAACTTGTCGCTCCATGTGAACTCTGCGCTCGATACCAGGTACCTTGTTTAATGTCCAACCCTAATCTTCCTGGCAGAACAGCTTGCGACTTATGCCGTGTGAAAAAAGTCAAATGCAACCGGCCAATAGTTCCTTCTAAAACAAACGTATATTTAGGACCAGCAGCTCTCCCTGATCCCTCAACTTCTAAAAAGCGATCCAAAATTCCTGTCTTCTTAAAACGAATAAGAACAAAAACAGCTTCAAAAGTTCAATCTTCATCAACGGATCCCGGCCTAATTTTGCCTTCACAAGATCCTAATCCTATAACGCCAGTACCCCCAACTAACTTTGCTGAGACTATGTTTCCTGGCTCTAAATGTAAGACCCTATTTATCTTACTAAAAAAAACTTTTAATCAAAATTGACTAAACCTATGACTTAATAACATATTTGAACTTCTAGCTGTCGAAATAACCAACACTGATGATGTTGGTAGAGTGAAGACGGACTATATCAATCATTACCCAAATTTTCATCGCTATCTTTTTCTTGACTTTACTAATGAGTTGAAACGAAAAATGCTGGCCTATTTCCAAGAAACTCCAGCTAATAACCATGAAGACCTCATGAAAAGAAGAATTTTAATGCAAAGCTTTGATAATGATGTTGAACAATTTCAAAGAAATTATCTTTTCTAACAGTATAACTTGATAAAATTTTGTTTTTGCTTGGTCTTCTTATACTTTCAACATAAATGATGTTTTCTTCTTCTCTGGCTTGATATAACATAAAATAAAATAATATAAATCTTGTGATTATTCCACTACTGAGAGCAAGGTTTGAATCCCTTCAGACTCCCATATACCAGTCTTCCTTCTTGTCACAGCATTGAGAGAGTGGATCTTCCTATGAGCCGAATACTCCTGATTCCAACCTCATAGGGCCCCCCACTGAGCCGAATTCTATGATTCCAATCTCGCCATAAGGTCCTCCAAGCTTCACACCAAAAAAAAAAATGGCCTAACTATGAGGTACTAAAAAAAATCATTCCCAAAAATCCAACTACCATCCTAACTTCTGATTCCTTCATCACAATTTTCAAACCTTGCTATACAGCAAACCCATAAAATACTTTTGCCAGGCTTCCAATAATAATTTTAACTTTAGACCATGTTAAAGCGCCACAAATTTCACCTAATTAACCATTATGCTTTCTTTAGCATCATCACCACCTAAAATTTTAACCTCCTAAAGCTTATCAGCACCCAATTCCAGAAATAATTGAATAACCAGTTTAAAGTCTTAGTGGACAGTGATAAATTAAAAGATTGAATTGAGTTATCCAAACAAGATTGACATTCCAATTTAAAGTCTTGGTAGACCAAACATATAATCGATTGCCAGTTTATGGTCTTGGTGGACCAAAGATCGTTTAGGTGCATAAATAACTTGATATATTCCTAAGTAAGGCCTAGGCTTGACCAAAGATTGAATAAATTTGATAATCCAGTTTAATGTCATAGTGGACCAAACATTTGATCGACAAATAATCCAGTATAAGGCCATAGTGGTCCAATGAATTTTGAATTATCCTGCAGATATTAATTTTCCAGTTTAAAGTCATAGTGGACTAAACAATGAATGAACTACCAGTTTAAAGTCCTGGTGGACCAAACATTTAATCGATAAGAAATCCAGTTTAAGGTCATGGTGGACCCAACAGCTTGATAACAGTCCAGTTTAAGGTCTTGGTGGACCTAACAACTTCTCTATCCTTGAACCCAGATTCTGCCACCAGCTTTCTTCATCCTAGTTTCAAGTTTTCTTCTTCAAAAAAATATCTCCTAACAAGATGAAACCTTCTGACTTCATTGCTTCAGCTGATCAATCTTGCAAATACTGTGCCTTCACCCATAGGGAATGTATCTTCTCTTTTAACTGGCAAAAGCACACTTATAACAGGGCCTGTTTATCCTGCTATGAGAAGAAAAGAAAATGTTCTGGCTTGAACTGTGGTTCTTTCCCCATTACTGCTACTAGCTTCGCCGCCTTCTGCAATCCTCCTCCTTCTTCTTCACCTTCTACTCCACCCCCTATTCCATCAACCTCTAAAGATCCCATAGCTTTTTCTCCATCAGCCTATTTAAACCTTTCTCCATCACCTAATCCTCTGGGTCCTTCTCTCCAATCTAGACTTGCTGCTACTCCCCCAAGAACTCTTGCTGCTCCCAGGGCCATGCTTCAACCTTCTAACAATTCTTCTCCTTCTTCCAACATCTTGAAGCACAAAAGGTCCTATAATAGCCAGCAGTCTTCATCTTCTCTTGTATCATCCAAAAGGCCCAGAACATCTACTTCAAACACCAAATCCAACACCAGTCCTCCTCATCTATCAAAAATAAAAAATCCTTTTCTAAACATAAAAAATCCCACTCCATTACCAAGTAAGCCATTTATCTATGATCATGATAGTGTTGACACAGGTTAGTTGTCTCTTTTATCTTCTTAATCTTCAGGTTTTAATTTGCTGATATTTAATTTGATAAGCGTCCACCGGTTCTCCAATTTCATATTCTGCTTATGAACTACCAGAACCTAATCCAAGCTTTCCTAGAGTTCCAATTCACCTAGTGTCTGAAAAGCTTTTTGCCAATTTTAATAACCTTATCGCTTATTTCCAACGATACCCGCCCTCTGATAGATCAGAATCTTGGATGAGAGAGCAACTGTTAAGAGACCTTTTCAAAATAGCCAACTGGCTTCAACACTATCGTGACCGTGAAATAAGATTTGAATCCCAGGAAATCGATCAAGGTCCTTCTAAATTTTCTAATTTCGATTCTTCAAAAGATAACAACCCTTGATGGCGCTCTTCCTGGTATGTAGCTTTCTTGAATAATGTTTGAAAAATAAAATATAAATATCTAAACTACCTAAAACTAAAATACCTTTTATTATTATTATTATTTTTTTTTTTTTTTTTTTATTTTTTTATTTTTTTATTATTATTATTTTTTTTTTTTTTAATTATTTTTCAGAGATTTTTTAAATTTAAAATAAAAGATTTTAGAAAAGATAGTTTTGAAATAAAAGTTAAAATTTAATTTTTAAAGAAAGATAAAAAAAAGTAATAAAAAAAAAAAAAAAAAAATTTTAAATAAGATTTTAAAAGATGCCCCCCGGCCATTTGATGAGCCGTACCCTCGACATCATACCCACATCCAAGTGCAACTTGATGTGGTTACACAATTTTGAGAAATTGAAAAGAAAAGAAAATAAATGAAAGTTTTTAGAAGATAATTTTTATAATGATGATCACTGGGTGGGCTCCCTCCAATTTATAAAAATGATTAGAGACCACCAGTGAGCATCACCTTTACATTAATTCATAATATATATTAAAGAAAAGAAATCACAATCTAACATAAAAAATCAAAAACAAAATAAAAAAATCTTGAATCCAGCGTTGAGAGCGGTGTCTCTTGATTCGTTCCAGTTTATAGTCTTAGTGGACTTCCTATAATTAAAAGACAAAGCCAGGATTCAACTAGAAACAGGGAAAATTTTGGAAACGAACATTATGGGGTAATTGTGTATAGAGCAGCCAGCCCATCAATTACCCCCACACTTGCCAATATTAAATTAAGAAGGTTCCCCTGTGAACACTTCTTCCAATAAATTTTTAAAAAAAATTTCCAACACTATCTTCACCCATAATTTTAAGAATTTTAAGTTTTTTGAAAATTTCAAAGATAGTCTTCTTGAATTTCGTTAAGTTTCATCATAGTTTCGTCGTCCATATACAGTGTAACGATAGTGAAGTATTTTGATAAAAAAAGAAGATAGTTTATCCTCGTTGCGGAGGTATAAATTTAATAAAAGTCATTAAAATTGAAGTTTATCCTCATTTCGGAGTTGATAAAATTTAAGAAATTTCATAGTTTATCCTCATTGCGGAGGAATCCATAAAGTTTGATAAATGTCATTAAAATTGTAGTTTACCCTCATTTCGGAGTTAGACTTCGGCACTCCTGGTGCCTCTAGGATAGAGCCGTTTCACTTGATTGGCCGCTACCCTCTTCTTTAATACTACTCCATCCAACTCTTCTAGCACATATGAACCGCCGGAAACTTGCTCCTTGATTTTATACGGTGCATTCCACCTATCTGCAAACATTTTTCCCCACTGACTTTCCAAACTCCTATTATACACCAGGACCATATCACCTGGGTTCAAAGGTTTCCTTAATCGATGTGCCAACCGCTCATCCCAATATCTAACTGATTGATTTCGGATCTTCATCATCCGCGAATATGCCTTTTCTAAATATTCTTCTTTCTTTTCTAGTTGCATCATTCTTGCACACAATAATTCTTCAGTAGTTTTGACCGTGTCCCAGTCAACTCCAAGATATGATTCAGCTTCTAAATCAACCGGTAAAACTGCTTTCTGTCCAAAAACAAGTTCATAAGGTGAAAATCCAGTCGTTCTTTTGGCAGTGATTCGATCAGCAAATAAAACTAAAGGTAAATAGTGCCTCCACTTTTCAGCACTTGTCCCACACATTTTAACTAAAGCATCCTTAATAACTTGATGCCCTCTTTCAACCATGCCTTCAGCTTCAGGATAATATGGGGTTGCTACCCTAACCTTTGATCCAACTTTCAATACAGCCTCTTTAAACTCTGTCCCAAATTCAGGACCTCCATCTACCGTCACCAACTTCATCACCCCATACCTATATACCCAATTATTCAAAAAAAATTCTGCCACATTTTTGGCAGTTAAATTAATAAGAGGCGCTGCCTCTACCCAACCAGATAAATCATCTCTGGCCACAATTAAATATTTATACCGTCCCTCTTTTATATGAACGGCATCTAAACTAACTCTTCCAAAGAGCGTATATTCACCAGTCGCGCGTCCAGGTTCTTTTGGCCTTAAATAACTTCGTCTTTGACATTCTTCGCATGACTGAACCCACTGTTTAACAGCCATCTTCATGCCAGGCCACCAAAATTGATCAGAAATTCTTCTAAACGTTTCTCCAACGCCTCTATGCCCGAGATCTTCATGCAGTGATTTCAAAACTAATTCTTGCCCCTTCTGTTGAGTTATAACTACTTGAGGATTTGGATACCTCCTCCTCATTAAACGTCGACCAGATAGGTAAAACGTAGATGACTTCCTCTTGATAGCCACCCATTCATCGTCTTCACAATCTTCTGGCCTCTCTAAAGTCAACAAATATTTGACTAACAAAAAATAAAAACCAGTCTGACCCCAGACTTCATCTTGAAAATCGATTAATATAACATCAATAGGGACTTCTCTATCACCAATATCACCTGCACATGAATGAGCCAATAATCGTTGACCCCTAAATAAATCTTTAATCGAGCTATGTTGACGTTTTTCTTCTGAACCTTTGGATCCTTCGAAAACCGTATTTGAAAATACCTCTTTCTCTTTATCCACCTTTTTATTTAAGTTCTCTAATTCTCCAACATAAACACCATTCCTTAATTTACTACTATCCCACACTACCAATCCATCTTCCTCTACATACACCACATCTTCTTCTACCTCCTCTCTGCCGAATTTATCTACACCTTTTCCAACACCTTTATTAACATAAAAACTATTTTCCAGTTTATCCTCTTGGTGGAGGTCATCATCACCATAATCTAAACACAATAGTCCTGCCAGTTTAACCTCATGGGGGAGGTATGGAAAGTCTTCAGCTCCTTTAGTGCTGGCTTTGATAATAGGTATATCTTCATCGAACTCTTCTGAGTCTGAATCTTCTTCAGTGGGTGGTCTCCTTGATAAACCATCTGGCATAGTAAAAGTTTTGCCAGGCTTATGAACTAAATCGAACGAAAAATGTTGAATAAAAGCTACCCATCTCGTCATGGGTGCGTTCGGTAAACTTGGGGAATTAATCATCTGGATTAACGATTTCGCATCCACTTGCAACTCAAAATGTTGCCCCCACAAAATATGCTGAAGTTTCTTCAGTATTTTTGCCACACCACATAATTCCAATTTTGGTTGAGAATATCTTGATTCGACCTCAGTAAATACTACAGATTCATACCTAACTGGCCTGATGTATCCAGCTTTATCCATCTGAGACAAAAACGCCCCAGCTGCAACCTGACTTGAATCAACTGCTAAATAAATTCTACCAGCATCTTTTCCATAATCCAACTTGTGCAGGACTAAATCCTTCCCTACAACCTCCTTCAACTTCACAAACGCCTTCTCACACTCTTCATCCCACTCCCAGTCTGCATCCTTTCTCGTTAACCGTCTCAATGGAGCTGCCAATGAAGAAAAGTCCTTGATAAACATTCTAACGTATACGCAAACGCCTAAAAACCCTCTAACTTCGGTCGTATTCTTGGGTCTTGGCCAGGACTGAATTTTGTTAACTTTCTTCTTGGACATAATCCTACCCTCTCTACATACCACATGGCCTAATATTTCTAAGGCTGGCACACAACATGAAAATTTTGAACCTGAAATAGTTAAACCAGCCTCTTCAATTCGAAACAAGATTCTTTCTAAAGTAATTGCAAACTCCCAAAGGAATTTGCGTATCCCGGGATTCTCTTCCAACACCTGGTTATCATAGTCGGTTGTTGGTCCCTTAATTCCTCCATCATCTATAAAGATTCCAGCATATTGTGGAATTTCATCTTGAAGGATCCAAGCCATCTGAGATTGATAAACTGCAACCGAATTTGTTGCTCCTTGAGGTAATCTTGTTAACTGTAAACGTCCAAGTGGCGTATCGAATGTAGTGAGAGGCCTTGAGTCCGGATGTAACTCTCTCTCATCATATCCACCCATAATATCTCCCAAACCATAACACACTCTCCCTGCAAACGCTTCAACAAACTCCTCAGCACTAGGCGGTATCCCAGCATCCTTTATTGTAACCCTATTTAATTCCCTAAGATCATGAACAACTCTAAGCTTGCCATTCGGTTTCTTGATACAAAATACAGGACTAGAATAACTTGACGTTGATTGCTCATACAGTCCAGTGCGTATCCGTTCTCTGACAACTTCGATATAAGCTTCTTTTAATGCAGCCGGAATAGGAATCGGTTTCTGCTGCCACGGTTCATGACATACCACAGGAATCTTGTAAGGCTCCCCATAGGAATGCTTCAACACACCCCTCTCCTCTTCTTCAAAAGCAATGGCCTTCTCTCGCTTGACCATCACATCCAACAACAACTTCTTCTCTTCTCCAGACAACCAACCATCAGGTCCAAAATTAACAACACCCAGTCTCTCAAAAGTGATTCTTGACGTCTCAGAAAATTCAGGCGGATTCTTTACCAAGGGACTTTCATAAGGTTCTCTTGATAACCTTGGTCTTCTCAAAGGTGGATTTAATTCAGCAGGTAGCGGCTCATTAATAGGTCGAACTTTATTTGCTACTTTCTTATATTTGGCTGCGTCCACATCTAAATTAACTTGAGGTAAAACATTGCCATTAAAACTTTCATCAAATGAATCTTCTTCATCGTCAGAATCAGAATAAGAAAAATTAGAAAAATATTTTATTTCATTTTTAAATTTTACCCTTTTCTCCTTTCCCTCGTCTAATTTATAAACAGATTTTCCAACACCTTTGCTTCCCTTATCCAACATTAAATCACCTGTAAAGAAAGTCGGCAGTTTAACCTCTTGCTGGAGGACCGGAATTGAATTTTCACAAAAATTATTTTGTTGTGTTTTAATTATACTGAGATTTTTTATTGGATTTTGATAAGATTTTTGCAGTTTACCCTCTTGCTGGAGGTCCGTGATAGAAGGAGATAATTGCAGTTTAACCTCTTGCTGGAGGTCCGTGATAGATGGAGATAATTGCAGTTTAACCTCTTGGTGGAGGTCCCGAATAACATTTTCACATAAGTTATTTTTTTGTGTTTTACTTATACTAAGATTTTTAATCGAGTTTTGATGTAATTTTTGCAGTTTACCCTCTTGCTGGAGGTCATAAAACATACCCTTCCAATTTTTATCCAACCTAATTTGGCCCATTTTGCCTTTTTCACCGTTTTTAAATTTAATAGAAAAACCGGGTAAATCCAATAAACATATAGAAAAGTCCATAACGTATTTGCACTCCAAAGTAATATTAACAGAAAATAATTGAGAATCCACTTGAATTATCTCCAAGTGAGCTGACCTATTGCAATCCGGGATCTCATCCTGAGGAGAGATTACAACATTAGAGCGATCAGCCCCTGCTACCCCAAAAAATGAGGGCATTCATCCCTTTCCAACAAACATAATTCACCAGAAGCCGTCCGTTTTATATGCCGCTTCTTGGTGCAAACACAACACTGGCACAGAGTAGTAATCCCTGGCCGTGTTTCCCAACCTTCATCTCCAGGAGGCGCTAACCGCATATGTAACCTCCGCATATCTTCACCAGTGATCTCCAAACTAATCCCCATGCCAGCTTGATACCCTATCCTGGCCTCAAAATCCATCAAAAAAGGACCACCAAGAACAGTTTTGACTGCTCCTCTGGCCACATAAAAGTGAACCTTACCAACAGATCCACCAATGCCTAACCTGACATGCTCAGCTGTACCCATCAGCTCTGTTGCATGCCCTCCAATACCTCTGAGGTTTCCCCCAGTTCCACTTTTAATTGGCAAGCCTATACTCGTTGCTTGCTCCAATGAAATTAAATTAATTTGAGACCCTGAATCGACCAAGGCCTTAACTTCTTTACCATTAAGAGTTACCACCAGGTAACCCAGGGGAGCGGAAAAATGTGTATCTACATCTTCCCCAAACTTTTCAGCATTTTCACAAATATATTCCACCTCTCCAGTGGAAACCCGACGCCTCGTCAAATGCTTCTTTTGCTTTTCAGCAAGCGCCGGACTAATCGTAAATAACTCCCCCAAAGATAAGGGAATCTGAAGTTGATTCACCCTATTAAAAACTGCGTCCATTGCATTAGCTTGACCAGAAACTACTGGCCGCTCATACTGGACCTTTGATTTAACAACCTTGGCCCTGGGTACCTCTTGAGGTCCAACCAAGCCATCTTCACCCCCCATTATAACATCTTCACTTTCTATAACCCTAACTCCGTCACCAGCTTCTTGCACTAATCCTGATCCATCGCTAGTCCTTCTTACACCCTCCATTGGGATGGGACCGCTAAAACTTGGTCTGGGTAGAGACGCCAACGGTACGTCCTCCTCAGAATCCGAATCATCCTCTGGCATAGGCTCACCATTTAAATCAAACTTGCCATAACTAGGGGGCCCCATATCAGCAATCCCCTTCTGCATTTTATATAATTCGTCCTTAGAGTAAGGGTTCAATTTGTTGGCGGCAGTTTGAGCACTAGAAATCTTGTCCTTAGAGTAAGGGTTCACTTTGTTATTGGCCTTGCCAGGATTAGCCCTCAATTGGCTCTGAATGCTACTTTTTGCCTTAGTAGCAGCTGCTCTTCTAGCAGCATTAACATCATATTCGCCAGCCATACAGCTACCCTCCACCTGGGCAACCGTCGCCAGCTCTAAACCACCAAAAGAAGTAGAAAATGTGGCTTTACTGACCTCTTTCTCCTTGCCCTTGTCAGCTTTACCACCATTACCATTACCATTTTTGCCACTCTTGGCATTAACATCTTCATCCGTCACCTCTTCAAATCTGGCTCTCCTTTCAGCCGTTAAACTTCTTCTGACCAAATCAGAAGGAGACTGTCCATCACTGGGCTTGATGAACGAACCATCGGGAAATTTATAAACTTTACCATCAAATAAAACTCGCCCAGCATCCATATCCTTATCAAGAGCAAAACAAACTGTTACTCTGTGCCCTCTCCTATTACAATAGGAGCACACCTTTGGCTCATCATAGCCACCTCTATATCCATTACTACCATTCCCACCATTTCTCCCATTGCCTGGGAAGCGGTTTCCGTTGTTATTGCCATTATAATTTCGTCGTTCATAACCTCTGGACTGATAAGAAGTCGAAGTCGACGAAGAAGCGATTGGGGCCTTATTGGCCTTCTGAGTCTCTTGAACAAATATTTTTAATTGTTTCGTTAAATCGGCCAAGTGATCGACCATCTTATTGTCTACATTGCCCTCAACTTTAGCAGCAGGTAATCCCATTTGTGCCTTCTTGGCCTCCTGGGCTTTGACCATAATATCGTTGTTCTCGGCCAAAACTTCGCTAACCTTACTGACATATTGAGTGCAAGACTCTTGATACTTGTCCAACGCTAATAACTTTAGATGGGCTTGGATGTTCTCTTTAATAACCTCCAGAGCTGGTAACTTCTGCTCACCGTTTGGCAGTTCCTTCATTAAATTCTTTCTTGAGAGATCCTTCAAGACGTCCATTCGAATATCCCTACTGCATGCTGACCAAAACAAATCTTTTGCTTGGTTCTCATGCACTAACTCGTCCACCAGTATAAGATATTCCACCACTTCATCAAACTGAACACAGAGCTTTTTGAAGTCAGCCATAGAAGAAACTCCACCTTTTGCTTGCCAGTCTCCAACGATTTTATTGAGGTCCATCATAGTAAACCTAACACCCCATCTATCAACCATAGCTTTAGAAAGCTTAACCCAATCCTTGTCCTTAAATGCCTGCATAGCAATAACCTCTTTTTCCACCTCCCTATCAGCAATAAAAAATCTAACTTGCTTCACCATGTCCACATGGGAAGCACCATCAACAGCAGCAGCAGCTTCATACCTGCTAATGAACCATTTAACCTCCTCCCCATCAAACTTTGGGCCATCCCAAGAAACAATTCTAACTGAGGGAGTAAGAGGGTTAGAAGATCCAGAAGCAACAGCAGAAGAAGACATCCCAATAAGTAATGAAAAGTGTTAACAATCGATAAAATAACAAGCCTCTTGCAGGCCAATAACAAAAATCCAATTAGAGTTCCAGAAAATAAGCCTCTTGCAGGCTAATAACGTTCTTGATCCAAGTAAGTCTTTTAAAGAAAGCTAGAGAAATCGAACCCCACGTTGGGCGCCAACTATGGTAAGGTAAACTCTTACAGTCGCCTTGCTGTAAGCAGAATCCGGAGGAGATATGTGGATTTAGCTGAAAACCCCGTCCTTCCAATAAAAATAACAAAGTAGGTGTTCTAAATCACTAAGCTAACCAATCTACTTAGATCTGATTGATAAAATAATGAAACTCTAAAATAATTAACGCTTATTGAGATTAAATGATCGTGGCTGTTGATAAAGAAATACTGATAACAACAATTAAGGTGTACCAGTGAAAGATCTGAAAAGATTGACTTTTATGTTTTTATAATATTTTTAATTTTTATGAGACAGCAATAATCAAGTCCCAGTGACGAAGACCTTTCTAAAGATACCCTATATGAAGTGTTATTTTAATTGTTGAGTAGTATTTCTAAAATGTTATATATAAAATATAAAGTTATAAGGGTATTACAATTTTATTTAATTTGTTGAGTAATAAAAAAAATGAGACCGTGGTGGTTAATGATTAAGCTGTATGATCTGTCCCCCCCTCAATTTCGAGTTTGAGAAGCGCTTAAGTATTCCTAGTCACGTGCCTAAGTTTTCCCCTCCAGAGCTCTTCCAGAGTCAATCCGGAGCCCGTATGGAGTCCGTACGTAGTCGAAACGGAGTCCGTCCGGACTTCCGGACTCAATTTAGAACCTTAAAACTATAATAAAAAATCTAGAAAAATTACACATAATAGAGCTACTTCCCCTTTACATACCAAACTAATTTTCGTAGTCTGCGCAGCTCTAATTACCCCGTGAAAATTCATCAAAGTTAAGTAATTTTTGAAAACGTAAATATTTCTATAAAACTTTAAAATTCATTTAAAAATATAAGAAAAATAGTAAAAATTCTGGGAAAATTTCCCAAGGTTCTTGAGTAACTCGACTTGATACTTATAAATTTTTTAGACCGTAAAAATAAGTTTTCTCCGTAAAATAGATTGTTTTTGTGTAGGCATTCGCTCGTGACCAATTTCTTCATATTTAAAACTCAAATAAATTAAATAAAACCCTTTTTATAAAAAATAATAACGCCAATCTTGCACGCCGTAATAACTCCATTTACATATTTAGGTGCCGTACTAAACTTTAGGCTACCACAACGGTATCCTCGAACTCCTCCTCAATCTCTTCCACCAACTGATCCTCCCCAACATATACGACCCAGATATCTTCAACCACCTCTTTGGTCTTCCGGATTACCCAGTATTTAGTTTTTGTGAACCGTCGTTTGATGTCCACATTTTTTGATAGGGCATCACACGTCACCCGCCTCCAGAGGCAAAACTCGCATTTCTGGAAAAGGCCTTGTGTAGCTGTGCTTTTGACACAAAAATATTCTATTGTTAGCAGGACGTGCAGGCTTGAGAGTATTTCCGGGTAACAATTCCACCATCCACTTTGGGGTGTGGAGGCATGGGATTTAGGGTAGGACAAGTCAACATAAATAAATATCAAAATTAAAAGAAGAGATGAGAGAGAGTAGTGTGGGAAGAATATGTCTCACGCTCAATGGAGCTTGCGTTTTATACCCGGGCATCTGTCACGCACCACATGACACTCGAGGAAAAAGCAGCTCTATAAATCAATAATATAGAGATCTAAATCCATACTCAAAGCGCAGAAAACAATTCTACATAGAGACTGCAACTTTCCTTTGTGTACTCACTATTAAAAAGCGCTAGTATAAACTTTAAATCTAAATTAGTCAATCTCTCAATAGTGTAATTTAGTCTTTTCTTCAATAAGCAACACACAGCTCAATGGTTAATGTAATACTCTGCTAAAAGGTTTATTAAGTATCTGTGGGTTATTAAAAGGGGTGTTGAGCATGGACGGGATAGTTAGTGGAGGATTAAAGGGTTAACAGATGTTAGTGAGGAGGGTCCAGGTGTAATGGCTGTATTTTGCTGGTCTTTGGTGTGCGTAATGAAGGATGGGTATGAGGTCAATGCAAAGAGTAATGGATATAAAAGGGGTTGGATTGTGGCTCAATATTCCTTTAGAATTAAAGTATAAAACGTATATATAGTTGATAGTGGTAAAGCTTCAGGTTAAATCATTATTATTTTACATTTCCTTATTTTTCTCAGTAATCATTTCTAAATCTTAAATCTTTGATTATTGAGTTTCCAACCCTTTGTGAGATCTTAAGAATATTAATATTACCTTTAAATTATATAAGAATTCTTATTGAACATATCTCGAAGCAGTAGCTCTTCCTTCAGTCATCTTCAAATCACTTCCTCAAACATTTCCTCTCTTCTTCAAAGAAGTTTCTAAACTCTCTACATCTCAATTCCAGGAACACCCTTGACCTTGTTCATAGGTCGTCCGGTGACAAGCATGAGGTTGAACTGCAGAAAATTATGAAGAAAGGAGATCATCAAGATCAATTTTTGGGCCTCCAGAATGAGGATAAACTGCAAAATTTTAAAAGAGTTGATTCTGAAGATGAATCAAGATTTGAAGATTTGGAAGACGGAGGTGAAGATGAAGATTTTGAATGGCAGAAAAGTTTTGGAGTTGTGAGATTGGGGACTAAAAGTAAGTCCTCCCAATTGTGCACGCTAGGGTTTCTTCTACACCTTTCAAAAACATTAACTTGGCCACACATGTGAGAAATGGGGAAAACCTTGGTTTTTGTTCCAGGTCTGGTGGTGATGATTTCCTGAAGATCCCTCAAGTTGAAGGCGGAGAGGCAAAGTATAAGAAGGTAGCACAGAAGATTAGGCCTGTCAATGAGCCTATGACTGTGGGTTTGAATCCGCCCTTGAAGAGACCTCCTTTGTCAAGAGATCCGTACTGTAAAACTTTGGTGAAGAATCCTCTAGATTTTTAGAGATGGCTAGGGTGACTGTGGAAAGGTTGAAAGTTGTTAATTTTGGTCCTGATGGGTGGTTTTCTGAAGAAGAAAAGAAGTTGTTGTTGCACATTATTGTGCTAAGGGAAAAAGCTGTGGCATTTTTTGAGGAGGAAAGGGGTGTGTTGAAGCACTTTTATGGGGTACCTTACTTGATTCCTGTGGTTTGTCATGAACCTTGGCAAATCAAACCTATTCCGATTCCAGCCACTATTAGAGAGGATTTTGTGGAAATTGTTAGGGAAAGAGTCAGGACTGGGTTATACGAACAATCACATTCAGCTACTCAACTCCGGTTTTCTGTGTAAAGAAGCAGAATGGAAAGTTGAGGTTGGTTCATGATCTTAATGCCTTTAATAGAGTCACTATCAAGGATGCTGGTATGCCACCAAGTGCAGAGGATTTTGTTGAAGCTTTTTCTGGAAGGGTGTGGTATGGTTTAGAGATATTATGGGTGGTTATGATGAGAGGGAACTTCATACGGATTCAAGGCCTCTCACAACTTTTGAGACTCTTTTGGTAAGATTTCAGCTCACTAGGTTGCCTCAAGGAGAAACTAATTCAGTGGCGGTATATCAAGCACAGATGGCTTGGATTTTGCAGGATGAGGTTCCAACTCATGCTGATATTTTTATTGTTGATGGTGGAATTAAAGGACCATCCACTGATTATGATAATGAGGTATTAACGGAGAACCCTGGCATAAGGAGTTTTGTTTGGGAATATGCAATAAATCTAGAGAGAGTGTTGTTTAGGATTGAAGAGGCTGGTTTGACCATTTCAGGGTCAAAGCTCTGTTGTTGTGTCCCAGCTTTGGAAATTCTTGGTCATGTGGTATGTAAAGAGGGAAAGATTACGGCAAAGAAAAAGATTAATAAAATTCAGTCATGGCCAAGGCCTAAAAATACTACTGAACACAGGGGATTTTTGGGTGTGTGTGTATATGTCAGGAGTTTTATTAAGTTATTATTTGTTGGCTTGACCTTTAAGGAGGTTGACCAGAAAAGATGCAGATTGGGAATGGACTGAAGAGTGTGAAGAGGCTTTTCAGAAGTTGAAAAAGGTTGTTGGGGAAGATATTGTTCTTCACAAGTTGGATTATGGTGTTGATGCTGGTAAAATTTATCTGGGAGTGGATTCAAGCTATATTGTGGCTGATGCTGTTTTGTCTCAGGAAGATAAAACTGGGAGGGTCAGGCCAGTACAATATGAGTATGTGGTGTTTAATGAGGTGGAATCTAGATATTCTCAACCTAAGTTGGAATTTTGAGGTGAAAAAAAATTTTAAAGAAGCTACAGACGGTTTTGTGGGGGAAGCATTTTGAGCTGCTGGTGGAAGCAAAATCTTTGGTTCAGATGATCAATACACCTAGTCTTCCAAATGCTCAAATGACTAGGTGGGTAGTATTCATTCAACATTTTTCTTTTGACCTGGTACACAAACCAGGCAGAACTTTTACAATGCCTGATGGATTATCAAGGAGGCCACCTACTGATGAAGATTCTGAGGCTGAATAGTTTAATGAAGATGTTCCAGTGGTTTGGGCCAGCACAAAGGGTTCTAAAGATTTTTCAGACCTCCCCCAAGAGGCTAAACTGGCTGGATCTGATCTTGATTCTGGTGATCAGGATGTTTTTGTTGATGAAGATGGAGTTGTTGTATGGGACAGCTCAAATTTGGAAAAGGGTGTTTTTGTTAGTGAACTGGATTCTCACAAGATTCAGTGGGAAGAGAAGGATGTGCCAAAATTTAAGGATTGTTATCCTGGTTGGGCTGGTCAATTGGCTCATGTTCACACTGGTGATTTTGATGACAGAGCTGTACCCTTGGATGTTGTTTTGTTGGATTTTGAAGATGAGAGCTGGGGTCAGTCTGGGTTTTATTATTTTATGGTGAAATATCTGTTGACCTTGGAGAGGCTAGATAGTTGTGATGATGATACTTGGTTGGCAATCAATAAGAAGAGTACTGGATTTTATGTGTCAGGAAGAAGGTTGATGAGAAGGAGACATCATAGTCCTTAAGTTTTGGTGACTCAAAATAAGGGTCAAGAAGTTGTGTTGAAGTCTTTTCATGAAGACCTTCGTCATAGAAGCTTTGGGGAGACTTTTAGAAGAGTAGCTGACAGATTTTGGTGGCCAGGTATGAAGTTGGCTGTGCAGGGTTGGGTTCAATCTTGTGAAGAATGTCAAAGAAGAAGTCACTTGAAACCTAAAAAGGTGGGCCGTGCTACAGGTGAATCATCTGTTTTTGGAAGAGTCAGTCTGGATGCTGTCCATATTAAAGAGGGAAGGTATAAATACTTAATTCTTTCCAGGGATGTTTTTCTGGTTGGTTTGAGGCAGTGCCTCTGGTTAATTTGACTGCCAAGAATGTGGCAGAGTTTTTGAAGAAGGAGTGGATTTATAAGTATGGGTTGATGAAGTTGGTGACAGTTGATTGCTGGCCAGATTTTGTTGCCAAATTTAAAGAAGCTGTAGCTAGTAATGGCTCTAAAGTTAGAGTGGATACACCTTATTATCCTGAAGCTGAAGCCATGGTTGAAAGAGGCCATCAAATTATCATGAATGCTTTGGTAAAGATGTGTGGGGATAGTGCTGAAAAATGGAGGCATTATTTACCCTTGGTTTTATTTGCTGATAGGGTCACTGTGAAGAGGACAACTGGCTATTCTCCTTATGAGTTAGTATTTGTTCAGAAAGCTGTGCTACCAGTGGACTTGGAAGCTGTCTCTTATCTTTGAATTGATTGGGATGATGTGCACTCAACTGAAGAATTGCTCTTTGCCAGGATGCAACAGTTGGAATGTAGAGAGGAATGTCAAGAGAAGGCATATTCTAGAATTATGAAGATTAGGATTCAATAAGTCAGATACTGGGACAAGAAGTTGGCTCATAGACTCAGGAATCCCTTGAAACCTGATTGTTTGGTTTATGTTTATAATAGAAGTTTGGAGAGTCAGTGGGAAAAAATGTTTGCTGACAGATAGAATGGACCTTACAGTGTCAGATCTCAGGCATCTGGAAGTTCTTATGTTTTGGAAGAGTTGGATGGTGCAGTCTTGAAAAAGAGAGTGGCTGCAGACCAGGTGAAGAGGTTCTATCCCAGAGGCACTAGGCATGTAGGAGATTGACTCCGCAATGAGGATAAACTATGGAACATTCTTTATGTTTTGGAATTTTTTTGGTGTTTCAGAGAAACTTTTGTGTTGGAAACATTTTTTTAGAAGGTACCCATGGGTGGGGCTTCTAGATTTGATCTTGGAAAGTGTAGGGGTAACTGATGGGCTGGCTGCTCTGTAGAAAAGTTACCCCAGATTATCTGTTTCCAACTCCTTCTCTTAATTTGGTTGAACCCTAGTATTGGTTTCTTTTCACAGGTTTTAGTCCTCTATGACTTTAAACTGGAATTTCCTTTGGGTTTCAAGTGCTGGACTCTTCACTCTTATTGGTTTTGGTTTATTGTGTTGGATGTTGTGTTTTTGTTAGAAGGTATTCAGGGGGGGCTTCTAGATTTTATTTTGGCAAGTGTGGGGGTAACTGATGAGCTGGCTGCTCTGGAGAACAGTTACCCCAGAATTTTTGTCTCAAGTCTTTTGTTTTTTCTATTTGAATTCTGCTTCTGTTGTTTATTATACAGGTTTCAAGTCCACTATGACTTTAAACTGGTTTGGGACTAGCTTCTTTATCTTTGATTTTTTTTTGGGTTGGTGGTGGATCAATTGTGGTCTAACATTTTTTTTACATATTGGAGGGAGCCCACCCAGTGATCATTTCTATGGACCAGACTTTCTCTTACTGGAACTTCTCTTAATCTGGACCATCCATAGAGCTGGACTTTCTTTGATTTTTTAGTTATGATTTTGCTATATAGTGTTTCAGATTATTTTCTTTTTTCTCTTTCTTCCTTTTAATTTTTTTATCGGGGTTGTTAAAATTTTAAAATTTAAAATTTAGGGTGTTACCACATCAGGGTCACCTGGATGTGGGCAAGCATTGGTGGGGAAAGGCTCATCAATTGGCTGGGCAATGCTATTTTATCATTTTATTTTATTTTATTTTTATTTTTATTTTTATTTTCATTTATGTCATTTTTTTATTTTTTTATTCTCATTATTACCCTTAATTTAAGTTTCTTATTTTAAATCATTTAAATTATTTAAGGTGTATTCACATCAAGGTGCACTTGGATGTGGGCAAGGTATCAGGGGATCAGCTCATCAATTGGCTGGGGGATACCATTTGTATTAATTTTTAATCTTTTATTTTATTTCATTTATTTTTATTTTATTTATCAATTTTTAATTTTAGTATGTTAGTAGACTGTAAAAAAAATATAATAAAAAATATAAATATAAATATAAAAAATAAAAAAAATCTGTTAGAATTTATAGTTATTAATTTTATTTATTTATTCATTAGTATGTTTTTAATCTTTAAGAAGGAGCTCAATGTCTGGATGATGAAGTTTCTGGAGGCTGGTCCGGATTATGATGTTGTTTTTGTTTTTTGTTGGGGTTGTTGGAAGCGCTGTGTTCTTTGAAGTGCATCCTTCTGGAGAGATTATATGGATTATAATGGGCAGGAATGGGTTTGGATGGAAGTTCAGAAGAGGAGGAAGAAGAGGCAGGAATGGATTTTTGGAAGGTGTGCTTAATGATCCTAGACATCTTCCAGTGGTCGTCCAATAGTTGTTTCCTCAAGGTTTTCTCAAAGTCATTTAAAGGTCCATAGAGGGCAAAGGCTTTCAGCATGTTTGAACACATGTTGCTGAGGTTTTGTTTCATGTCTCCATAATCCAGGGTAAAAGAAGGTTCTAGAGGTTGGCCAACTCTAATAGTATATTCAGGAGAAGGGGTGCCAACTAGACAAGAAGAATTGGATCAGTAATTATTGTTGTTGAAGAAATTGGATGAGTTAATGTGGTACTTACAGATTGGAAACTAATCAAATTTGAAAGTGGCTGGAATTTGGACTTCAGAAGATTTTGGAATGGTGATAGTATGTGGGTCAATCAAGGAAAGATATGGACTCTCTGGGTCTTCCTTTGAAAGGTTTTGAGAAGGCAAACTAGGAGGCTGATGTTCCTGGGGCCTAGTTGGAGCAGCAGGTCTGCTGTTGCTGTTGTTAATATTTCTGCTTGATTCAATTGGATGAGGTTCTGGTGATGGAGTACCAGGGTTGTTATAAGATGGGGCAGGAGAGGGTGATATGGAAGCAGATTGATCTCTTCTGGATGGAGCTCCTGAAGGAATGGAACTGTCAGAACAATAGTGGGCTGGCAGAGGAGAGGTGCAGTTTTGTTGCTTAACTGGGGGCAAAGTTGTTGTTTTGGTGCAGTATTGGGTGCTCTGGTGTCTTTCTGGGGTCCTCTGACAGGTCTCCTAAAAGTTTGGGAATTTTTGGAGTTTTTAGACCTTAAAAAGGTTGGCTGCAATGCTCTGGGAGAAGTGGGAGGTGGCTGCGTGGAGTTGATTTTGTTGATTGGAGGAGTTTGGCTGTTTTCTGGTTGTTTTTGGAAGTTTTGAGCCTGATTTTCACTGTCTAGTGAGGCAGGCGGGCCTCCCGACGTCGGCCTGGCCACCTGGACTCAGTCTAGCAGCCTAGGAGCTGATTTTGAGCTTTTGGAGCTAACTTAGTAGAGATAAAATCTGTTTCTTGGGGAGATAAAGCAGGTCTTTTTGGGAGAGTTCTGGAAACTGAGTTCCGGGATCTTCTGGATGGTTCTGAGGATAAAGATGAAGAGGCTGGACCAAGCTCTGGGGATCTGGTAGGGGATCTGGTGAGGTATTTATGAGAAGGTTAAGGAGGATGAATAGGGTAGTTGGCATCTCTGTCACATTTCTTCTTTTTGGAGTAGCAAGAATCACAGGCCCTGTTGTAGAATTTGGCTTCTGTAGTTGGAAGAGTGAATGTGCAAGTTCTGCACATGTGGATGCACTGTTTTCAGGCATAGTCCTTGGGAGCAGTGAAGCAAGGAAGATTAGAGGGGTCAAAATCAGGGGATCCAGCCATGATCTGTGGTGAGAATAGATGATGGAAAGAGATAAGGAGATTTTTGTCAGTGATGGGTAAATGATGAAGTGAAGGTAGAAGTTCATCAGGTTGGCTGTAGGTGTTTTATGTATAAAATTGGCTGAGTCTATTTTATGCAAAATTCTGGTAGTCTATAAAGACTTTAAATTGAACACTGTGTTAGTCCCCCAAAATTTAAACTGAGGATTGTTTGATGATGTAGTCCCCCAAGACTATAAACTGAGTAATGGGTTTTTGTTGTTGGAATGGTTTAGAAATATTGGCAGAGGGTATCCACAGGGGGAGCCTCTGAATTCAGCAAAGGAAAGTTTGGGGGTAATTGATGGGCTGGCAGCTCTATTCAAAATCACCCCAGGATGTTAGTTTTTTCTCTTTGTCTTAATGTGGTTGATCTCTGGTTCTGGGTTTATGATTTAGGTTTTTGAGTCCCCCAAGACTTAAAACTGAGGTTTTTGAGTTCCCCAACACTATAAAATGAGGATGGTCCCCCAAGACTTTAAACTGAGGGTTGTTTGTGGTTACATCCTATAAAGGGTGTGGTCAATTTTTCTTTTCTGAATCAAACTCAAGTACTAGTGGAAATACAGAGGGAATCAAGAGATGAAATAAAGTGTTCAGAATTAGCCTTGAACTGGTGAATGAGGTGTCTTCTGTTCTCAATGTCCTGTGTATCTCTAGCAGGAGTGGATTGGAATTAGTTTAGCAGAAGGTGTTTCTGTTGAGATGTATGTTGTTGGAACTTGGCCTTAATTGCGGACAAGTGGTTTGGTGTTGGTGGTTCAATGGATCCTAAATTGTTATCATCACTGTCAGAAGATGGAGGAGCTGAGAAGTCATCAGTTTTTATAAAGTGTAAAGAAGAAATGGAAGTTTTTAAAATCAGATGGACCAGGGATGGTGGAACTTGTTGTTTTAGTGGTTTTGGCACTCTTCTGGGAAGGGTGTAGTTTTTTGATAAATCTGGGAATCAAGATGGATGGCCTAAATCTTTTGGTGCTGGTAGAAGATGGACCAGGTTGAGGTGGAGGTGAAGCTGTTGCAGAAGATAATGGACCAGGTCTTTAGCAGGTCTTCTTTCTGGATTGGCAGACATCACAGGATGTTCTGTATGGATGGACAGGAGGTGTGATGGTGCAGATTAGATTATTGTCAATGCAGTATTGGCAAAGAACCATTTCAGAGACAGATTTGTGAAGAAGGTTGAACATGGTGGTATGATGAAGAATGAATGTAGACATTCTTAATTGCAGGGAGGATGTTTTAAACATTGTCAGGTGCCTTTGTTGTGTTGTTTGGTGCTGTTTGTGCATGTCTTAATTGACATCTGTTGAAGAATTAAGTGTTTTTCTGGTTTTATTCAGTGAATATTGGGACTGTGGGTATGTGGGTACTATCATTGGATAGCCCCAGTATTTCTATATATTTCATTACCTGATGATATTTTTCATATTCTAAGTTTTAAGAAGCCATTTCCTCATTTTTCAGTTACAAAAGATAGCTTTTATATTTCGTGTTTCGTGTTTTACAGGCTAACCTTAATTCTTAGGGTTAAGTGCTAATTTTCGTTAGATAGGGCTAATTTAGCTCTATATTTCATGTCCTAATGTTGTTATAGCGTAATTTTGTGTTTTAAGGGTTTTAGTAGTTGTAGTGAATTTTTCTAAGTAGATTAGATGTTTTTATTGGTTTTCTGGCTTCAGGGAGGCCAGGCCGCTTCAGGTGGCATCTCCGACATCGGGAGGCCAGCCCGCCTTTGTTTTAGAAGGTTGGGGAGCGCTTCTTGAGGGTTTTTTTTCAATTTGGCTGGTACAGGCACCAAATTTGTTGGTTTGCATGGGCTCTTAGATGGTGGTCTGTGTGTACATACTGAATAAGACAGTTTGGGGAAAATTTAATTATCATAAAACCATCTAGAGGTGATATCCTTGTTCCTCACTCAGTTTTCACTGTTTTTGGCCACAATTGGCTGTGTTTGTTGCAAGGTTAGTTCTTCATTTAACTCAATTTTGGCAACAGGTTCTCTGGTATGGTCTTTCAAGCTATATCAAGTATTATTGCTGTCTCTGGTGTGGATTTGCAGTCTAAATCAAGTATCTTTTCTTACATTGGTCTACATTTCAGTTCTTTGGTCTGGTAGTGTGTCTGGGGTTACTTTCTTGGCTCATCAAGCAGTCAAGTGTGTTGAAAAAGGGGCTTTAGCAAACAAGAACAAAATTACTTTAGCAAGTAAATCTCACTCTATTTTTCTAAAGGGACAGGGGATTTTCTCACTGGTTTTTCTCCAACTCCCTTGGTCAAGGCCTATAGCTAGTACTATAGGATTTTCTACAACATGTCTATAAAATCTTCTTTCATTTGTAGCTGATTGATCAAAATTAATTATAAAGTTTACTTTATAATCAGTGTTTTAAAAACTAAATAGTTAGATAAATAAATTGAACATTTCCGATAAGTAATAAAGAAAAGTAAATTGACAAACTAATAGAAAAACTTTAAGTAACCTGAAAAAGAATTTTTTGATAATGATTTGAAAAGGTACAGTAGAAGATAACTTAAAAATAAATCCAGAATTAGAATCATTAGATTGACTTGTCAAAAGTGTAAAAATAGAGTAACAAACCAAAATGATATGAAATGCAATAGCAAGAAAAATTTTCTTACTGGTAATCAGATAAGGTCAAGAAAATAGTACCTGTAATTCAAAATGATAAAGCAAAAATATGATTGATAACTTTTGAAAAAGTAAGTGAGACAGAGAAAGGAACAATAAATTTGGTGACAAACAGATGTGGATATTATGAATTTTCACTGATCTCTTTTTCAAAAAAATGCAGCCCTTCCATTCATATGATAAACTTCATCTAAATTACAAGAACAATGTTGCCAAGGCACTGTACACAGCATGATCATTTCTTCCTATGCATATACTAATTACAGCTAGAATTAACTTGGCTGCATGTTGTACAGATAAAGGTTTGTGGAACGTTAAATTTCACATCTAGAAAAAGTTAATGCCACATAATTCTAGCTACCGATGTAGAAAATCCTATAGTACTAGCTATAGGCCTTGACCAAGGGAGTTGGAGAAAAACAAGAGAGAAAATCCTCTGTCCCTTTAGAAAAATAGAGTGAGATTTACTTGCTAAAGTAAGTTGTTTCCTGTTTGCTAAAGCCCCTTTTCAACACACTTGACTGCTTGATGAGCCAAGAAATTAGTCCGCAGACAGACTACCATACCAAAGAACTGAAATGTAGACCAATTTCCACACCAGTGAAAGCAAAGATACTTGATGTAGGCTGCAAATCCACACCCAAGACAGCAATAATACTCGATATAGCTTTCAAGACAGTACCAGAGAACCTGTTGCCAAAGTTGAGTTAAATGAAGAACTAACCTTGCAACAAACACAGCCAAATGTTGCCAAAAACAGTGAAAATTGAATGAGGAACAAGAATATCACCTCTGGATGGTTGAATGATAATTAAAGTTGCCCCAAACTGTCTTATTCAGTATCTAAAAACATACCACGCATCTAAGATCCATGCACATCAACAAATTTGGCACCTGTACCAGCCAAATTGAATAAAAAACCCTCCAGAAGCGCTCCCCAACCTTCTAAAACAGAGGCGGGCGAGCCCCCTGACTTTGGAGATGCGGCCTGAAGTGGCCCGGACTCCCTGAAGCCAGAAAACCAATAAAAACATATAATCTACTTAGAAAAATTCACTACAACTACTAAAACCCTTAAAACACAAAATTATGCTATAACAACACTGTGACATGAAATATAGAGAAAAATTAGCCCTATCTAATGGTACTAAGTACTTAACCCTATGACTTAAGGTTAGCCCGTAAAACAGGAAGAACAAAATTAAACAGCTATCTTTTGTAACTGAAAAATGAGGAAATGACCCCTTAAAACTTAGAATATGAAAAATATTAACAAGACATGAAATATAGAGAAAAACCAGGGATATCCAATGTTAGTACCCAAATACCTGCAGTCCCAATATTCATGGAATAAATCCTGAAAAACACCCAATTCTTCAACAGATGTCAATTAAGACATACACAAACAGCACCAAACAACACAACAAAGGCCCCTGACAATGTTGGAAGACCACACCGTGTTTCATGTAGCTAAAAAACATACACTCATCACATTTAAATTTACATTGCATCAAAATTATATCATTTTCGAATTTTTTTAAACGGAACTATAATGTGCACCACCTATTTCTAAAATATGAACCTCCCCACCATATTAAATTGGTAGATTTTTAATTTTGCAATTTTTTTGCATTGACCTTTTTCCTGATCTTACTTAGCTCGAAATATTAAAACATGGCCAATGTTTCTGAAAGCAACATTTCATATTGTTTTAATGTGTAACAATGGAAGGCCATTTCTAACTGGCTGCAGAGATTTGTATATCTTATTTGAACACATTTTTATTTATTTATGTATTTTAATTAGAAAATTTACTTTTTATTGCAGCCAGATTACTACTGGCTGCTTTTTTGAAACCTTTATTTATGACCCAAGCCTTTGAAATTGGCTTGGGTCCCTTACATTTCAATTAAGTACTTCCAGCCAGGTTTCCTCTGGGTGGAAGTGTTGCTTTCAGGCAACCAAAGTTGCTTAAGCGACTTTGGTTGATCGCTTTTACATTTGCCACCCTCCCAGCCAATTTACAAGGCTGGGAGGTGGCCAAATCTTTATGCAACGTGCATTGAACACTTGCTTCCATATTTCATGCAGCTAACTTGAAATCAGCTGCATGAGATATGGGCAGCACATGCAACGCACATTGCTTGCAGCAGCAACACGTGTTGCATGTGCTGCATGCAGTGCATTGCACAGCAAAAAAAATGGCTGTGCAATGCACACAGAGAAACCAAAGTCCGTGAAAGGGACTTTGGTTTCTAAAATGAAAGTGATTTTCCCCACCAGGTGCAATCTGGTGGGGAAGTGAGAGATGAGTTAGACCGAAGTTTTTTGAGAGAAACTCTGGTAATAAAAACATTAAGAATCCTAAAATAATTGTGAAAGGTAGAAAAACACCAAAAAAAAAATTAAAATGTTGTGTTCTTCCAACATTGGCAGGGGCCTTTGTTGTGTTGTTTGGCGCTGATTGTGCATTTCTTAATTGAGATCTGTTGAAGAATTGGGTAATTTTCTGGTTTTATTCCCTAAAAATTGGGACTGAGGGTATGTGGGTACTATCATTGTATAGCCCCAGTTTTTCTCTATATTTCATTTCTTTTTTATATTTTTCATATTCTAAGTTTTAAGGCGTCATTTCCTCATTTTTCAGTTCGAAATATAGCTGTTAAATTTTTTTTTGTGTTTTACAGGCTAACATTAAGTCTTAGGGTTAAGTGATTAGTACCATTAGATAGGGCTAATTTAACTATATATTTCATGTCAAAATGTTGTTATAGCATAATTCTGTGTTTTAAGGGTTTTAGTAGTTGTAGTGAATTTTTCTAAGTAGATTAGGTGTTTTTATTGGTTTTCTGGCTTCAGGGAGGACGGGCTGCTTCAGGCAGCACCTCCAACGTCAGGCGGCCCGCCTGCCTCTGTTTTAGAAAGTTGGGGAGCGCTTCCGGAGGGTTTTTATTCAATTTGGCTGGTACAGGCACCAAATTTGTTGGTGTGCATGGGCTCTTAGATAGTGGTCTGTGTGTACATAGTGAATAAGACAGTTTGGGGCAACATTAATTATCATACAACCATCCGGAGGTGATATCCTTGTTCCTCACTCAGTTTTCACTGTTTTTGGCCACAATTGGCTGTGTTTGTTGCAAGGTTAGTTCTTCATTTAATTCAACTTTGGCAACAGGTTCTCTGGTATAGTCTTGAAAGCTATATCAAGTATTATTGCTGTCTCTGGTGTGGATTTTCAGACTACATCAAGTATCATTGCTTTCTGTGGTGTGGACATTGATCTACATTTCAGTTCTCTTGTTTGGTAGTCTGTCTGGGGACTACTTTCTTGGCTCATCAAGCAGTCAAGTGTGTTGAAAAAGGGGTTTAGAAAAACAGGAACCAACTTACTTTAGCAAGTAAATCTCACTCTATTTTTCTAAAGGGACAGGGGATTTTCTCTCTGGTTTTTCTCCAACTCCCTTGGTCAAGGCCTATAACTAGTACTATAGGATTGTCTACACCGTGTTAGAAAATAAAAATATAAAGAACATTTTACCATTAATTTTAATTATTTACTAACTTTACCTTTTTGTAATTAGTTAATTTTTTATAAGTAAATTTAATGTAAATATATTATAATTAATAAAAATAAAAATAATATGGCATAGCTTTATCCCAGCAAATAATTAATTATTTTAGTGGGTAACTCAAGAAGCCTGGCTGACAAATAATAATGTGAAAAAAATTCAAAATTAGTAAGCAAGTGAAAAAATTCAAATTAATAAAAAAATTGAAAAAATAAATATAAATATTAGGGGGTGTTAAATAGTAATGAATAATTAGAAATAGAAAATAAAAAAAATCTTAGGAATTTTTTTAGAAAAATCTTGGAAAAATTTCTGAATAAATTAAGAAAAAGTGAAAAAATACTTACCTGAAACACTCAGAAACAGGATGAAAATGTCCTGTGACTGTTTCAAAAGCACTGTTAATTTTGGCGATATGTGTATTGGTGGGTTGAATTGTGGTTCTAAAAATTTTGCAAGAATTGTAAGTTTTTGATGAAGTATTTGACCTCATATTTGAAATTTCCAAACTCAAGTGAGTTGTCTATGATGGCATCTTACAATGGATTTTTGAGACTGAAGTTGTCAAGGTACACTTTTGGTCTAGAAGTCTTGGTATGAAGTTTTTACGAGGATTTTAAAGGATTAAATGGACTCTCAACAAATTTATATGTATCTCTTAAATCAAGGATGATTGTTTTACTCAATTAAAAGAGGTATGATTAAAATATTGATATAAATTATATATTAGAGTTACGTATTGTAAATACTGATGGTATAGATTATAAGAATAAGTTTTTGGTTTGTTATTGTTGTAATAAAGTGATGTAGTAAAGCAATGATTAAAAGACAACAAAAATAGGGGCCTTATATAGGTAAAGGAGAGACAAAGCACGGAAATCAAATTCTAAAAACAGTAGTATGAGAGAGAGAAAAGAATATTCCAGAAGGAGTATTTCAAATAATAAAGTTATTCTAAAAAGAAGGTGTCAAACAGATGTATTTACAGAGTATGTCAGAAAATACATCCATTTATTTAATATTTACTGTAGAAGTCAATTCTAAATAAGAAACTTGAATTTTTTGTATATATTTAATATTATTCGAATATTAAAATCTTATTTTAACTTAATATCTATTTTTTAATATAAATTTTTATTTTTTCCAACCTGTCAAATGAGCACGGTGTTAGAGAAAAATATAAGGGACAATTTTATATTTTAATTTTAATTATTTATTTAATTCTATCATTCTTTAATTAGTTAATTTATTATAACTAATTTTAATGTAACTAAATTATAATTAAATAATAATTAAAATGATAAGGTGCGGCTTCATCCAATAAATAATTAATTATTTCACTGGGTAAGTCTAGTAGCCTGGCTGATAGAAGTCCTCCAGTTTCATATGGTAGTTTTCAACCATAGTTCAATTAAAGAGACATGAATATATTTATAAGTAATTTATAAAGAAGATTTTAATGTTCCAGTATGACTAGTGTTGTCTAAATCAAATTAAGTAATTAAATATAATTCAATGTGATGGTCTTAGTAATTCAATCTCATTAATTATAAATGGTATTCAGCTTAAGGCAGGTTGATAAATAGAATAATTATTTATAAAAATATTTAAAAGACTTTAAAATTAAGAATGAATATGTATTATATTGGCCTGTTTATATATTTGTAAGGGTATGCAAAAGAATGTTGAATATAAGGCAAAAAACTCCTCCTTTTATACCCATTAATTCCCCAATTTTTCTTCTTAATTTACCAATCCTTTACCCAACTAATGATGGCCCAAACTAGGAGTTAAACATGCCCATAAACCCAAGAATTAACAAATAAAAAAATAAAAATCATATCACATGCCAAAATACACAAATAACAAGTTGTAATCCATTAAAATAGAGTATTAACAAAAATAAGGGTATATGTGTGTAAATATTAAGATAAAAGACTAAATAAAGAAATAAATACATAAATATGATGTCTTATTAAGGAATATTAACAGTAGAAATGAAGGTCTTAGTTATTACATATTCATTTGTGAAATCGTCATCTAAAAATGACCAATAATTCCTGAAAATCATTGAGAAAACCAAAATAAGATGGGAAATGTGGGGTGACTGAATGCAGAATCTTGGCAGGAGCTTTCATGGGTAAATTCTTAACTCAAAAGGCAATTTAAAGTGTGGTAGTGAATACTAGGCACCAATATTGAGGTTATCAATGAAATTAATGTATTTAATAAGGTAAATGCACTAAATAAGTGCCTCTTGCTAATTTTAGCGTGTTTACACATGTAAAGCATACAATGAGGGTTAATTATGGTGTGAAATTAAAAACTTTGCTCATAATTAAGCTATGAACTTAGGATAAACACAGGCTGCATGAGGCTAGTACAGAGAAGCTAGTTCTTAAGAAGAAAAATCAATCTGCCAAAGCGCAATTTTAATGTTACAAAATATATAGCACATATATTCAACTTTTAAGTGATTTAAAGCGCATTTATTCATTATTTCCCTAAAATGATGAAAATAACATCTTTAAGTCCACTTAAAAATAATTTAAACTTATTTATAAGGTTCTTAAAATTACTTTAACATATTTCAACCTAATATTAAGTACTTAATACCTATGAAAGGTGGATATATGTGTGTATTTAAATTATTTTAAAGGCATATATTGTAATAACTGACCTATTTCACTTATGTATACACATAGTATACTTTTACTTATTGTCCCCATGTGTAATAAATGTGTCTAGAATATTGTCTATGCATGTTTTACCCAGTCCTGGGGATATTCAGGCTTACAGTAATGTTAGAAACCCCCTAATAATACTAATAACAATAAAAAATTTTATGATAATAATATTAATTCAAAGAATAAAGATAATTAAAATTTTAAAACAAATTAAAAAATAAGACATGTAAAATAAATCGAAACAATTAAAACAATGAAAGAATTAAAAAAATTAAAAATCTTAAATAAATAAGGAAATAAATCTAAAAATTTTTTTAAAAAAATCAATAATTAAAAATATAAAAAGATGAAGAAAAAGAGTGTAATAATATATAAAAAAAAGTAAGTAAATCAAAATATGGAAAAGCAAAAAAAATTAAATTATAAAAATAATAGAATAAATAAATTTAAATATAATAAAAAAGAGAGTTAATAATAAAACCAAATTAAATTAATAAAAATAAAAATGTAAATATAAATGCATAAAAAAGAAAAAGAAAATAAAGGATAAAAGAAAAATGATGATAAAAGTAGAACATTTTAAACCAAGTAACATCTTATTTATATATATTACAAAAAATTTGAAAACTTGTTTAGCGAAGATTATTCAGACTATTATTTTTTAATGATTTTTCAAACTCTGTTGCCTTTCTGAACATATCAAATGCTGGTGCCGATGCAACATGCGGAGGACTTATTTGTTTATGCATAATCTTTTTTCGATATACTCTAACAGCTGCAAAAGCTAACAAAGAAGAGAAACAACATATTGCAACTGTAGACAGTAGTAAAACATATATCTTGGATCCTTCAGAACCAGAATATGGCGGCTCAGTTAAATTCTTTGCTGATGCTTTTGGTGAGGAGTGGCGTTCGATATGCGGGCTAGATGTATTCATTAATCTTGTGAAATTGTGACCTAAATTCGATATGGACGATGCCAATGATGGTGATTGAATAGCTTGAAAGTAAAGGAAAGAAGCATTTTTTATTAGTCAGTCTCCTTAATCCTTAGATTAGCTTAAACAGATTCAGACAACAAAATAAATCACTTTTTTGAGTAATAGTGAGTCCAGAAAATGAGCCCCATGGAATAAACGGTGATATTGGACGATTATAGGCAATAAATGTGTGGCTCCCTTCGGTATCAATTTTGACTGACTGGAATACTTGATTTTGAATTTTAGTATCTTTGAGAACAAACTCTCCAATTTCAGACTGCTCAATACCATCTAGATACCATACAAGACGTGAGCGGTCATTTTTTCTGATGGCACTTATCTACACGCATGTAAATGGGGATAGAGCACAAAGATAATATAACATAAGACGAGGAAAAAATAATCACAATAATGTTATCAGATCAAAAGAAACACAATCAGAAATATAGTCCTTTATGTATTCAAATTAGAGGCAGAAAATTCGACGAACATTGATTTCTGATCCTATTAATCCAGCGTACAGTAAAAATTAGAGAATGAGAAACAAGTCTCAGAAGAAGAAGAAGAGGAAAAAGAAAAAGGAAAAAAAAAAGTAATATAATAAAATAAGAGAGAATGATATGCTGACCAGTGAAGTTCAAAGAAACGCTTGCATTATAGACATCTGTGTAGGCCGTGTTAGCCGTAGAATCATTAAGACGCCAAGCGGAAGGAGGGAAGTAAATAAACAGAGAGCTATTATAGGCGTAGTGAAGAATTTGAAGGCTTTGCTTGTCTGCACTGATTACACTGACAACCAAGATGCAGATGAAGAAAATGAGGGATGACATTCTTTTGAAGGATGGATTTAGAGGAAAGAACAAGAAGTGATACAAGACAAGTGGTGAGATGACACAATATTGGACAAGACCCAAAAGAAGAAAGAAGATAATTTAACATCAATTAAATACAACGGAAAACAGAAAGTGAAGCAATAATTTATCCGAAGTCTCTACTGTTCATATTACTTAGATATTTTTAATTATATTCTTTGTATAGGATTCAAATTATGGAGAGTGAAATGCACCCATAATTTTTATTGTTTGATGTAATGCCATCGCACCGAGCGGCCACTTAGTGCCGACATCCGATCCTTATCTTTTCATCAGCGAACAACGCTCATCCGTCATTTTCCAACTTATCTACCAGTTATTCTAATTTCTCGTCTATTTTCTTCGACTTGAATCGTCTTGTTTTTCTTGCCTTTTCTCAGACTTTAAACTAATGCACATCCATATTTTAAGGTACTCACTGTCTGATCTTTACTCTCCGTCATTGACATCTACTACGCCCACTTTTTCCATTTCGCTAGTTAAGAAAAAAAAAAAGCTAAAATAAAACTTTCTAATATATGATGAAACTATCCATGTATGACAACAGAACGGGTATATTTTGATACAGCTACTTGTAAAAAGCTTGTGGTTTTCTTGTCTTCTCTTGTCAATAGCATTGATCAACTGACAGAAAGTCATGTTTTCGGCGGGAGAAAGGAGGTGAAGATTGGAACACAGGAGTCTTTTTTCAAATAGCTGAATATATATACGAAAGGATCATATATATCTTGATATGCCGGAATCAAGAAATGCTACAAATCTTACCGATCGCTAGTTAGTTTCTCTTTCTAGCAGATACAGCTAACGAGGACAGTTGGGGTGAATTATTAGCCAGCTCACCGCAAAAAATTAAATTGCGCCTGCTAGCAGGTGCCTATCCTTATATTTAGTTTTGATTTAAGAGTAAATTTGCTTTGATGTTGCGCGAGCTAGTGTGCTCATTGTTCAGCGCGCAGTCTTTCAAGAAGAATTACAGCTGAGCTGAAATTGAGTTAAGTCAAAGATAGGGATTGACACCTGCTATCAGGTGCTCATGTTTTTTTTCTGGTGGCTTCTTATTTTTTTTGTGTGTGTTTATTGAAAGTTCTTTCACTAGAGAGGTGATCAAAATATTGTAATAGTACAAGGATAGGACTTTTTTAACTAGATAGAACAAGTTTTTTTAAAGATTTATTGAGTTTTGGATACAATAGGTGCAAGGTATTTATGAGATTCATCAAAGCAAGCTAATATCAAAAAACAGAGGGCCCAGATGATCTTTGGTGGTACTTTATAGCTATTGTGAAAAACCTTGCGTCCTTTTTTAAAACAAACATATACACATACACACATCTGACACCAAGTTGTCACTTGAAGGTTTAAATTTTGACTGTTGCTTCCCCTAAATCCCCCACTCAGCTTTCTACTTACTTCTACAGCTATATCATTTAATCTTGGTGCACTTCCAAAAAAATTAGACTATTTACCCAGCCCTAAGGGTGTATTTATGGTGTCTTTAGTTATCACAATTAACCTTGACTGACTTTCCCCCCATAAACCCATCCACTCCATCCCTTTACCTAATTGACACCATCAATCCCACCTCCACCTCATTGACCTCACCAATTCCACCTCCACCCCTCCACCTCCAACCCTTCACCTCATCAATTCCATTGGTTCCACATCCACCCATAACCCCATTGATTCTAACTCCACCCCTCCACCTAATCAACCCCATTGATTCCATCTACCTCCTCAATTATATCTGATACCAACTTTTTTTTTCTTCTTTAGGTCAGGTTTTTTACTATTTATTTTTATTCGGGACTAATTTTTTTCTTTTTTTTAATAGATCAATACGTTTCACCAATAAAGTCCACATCCGAAGGTCAAGGCTGTCATGGAAGCTTAGATTGCATCACTTTAGACCAAATCAATGAGATGAATAGGTCACAAATACATGGAAATTCTTTGGCATGTTGGTTGAAACTTTGCAAAACAACAAGAGCTGTAGTGATTGACCCCACAAATTACTTCAATCATGGCCAACCAATCAAACTGGATGAAGAACAGCAAGATTTCCTAAAAAATATTCTTGAAGCTCATCCAACTAAATATCAAAACAAACTTCAGGTAGCTTTTCAAGAAGAATAAAATTTTGAGGTATCTAAATTTACTATTCATAATGAACTTATTCTATGTCTTCACAAGAGTAAGAAAACAACAAAAAAAGTAGACTCAAGGCAATGTTAGGAACTGTGAATTTGTTTCATGTCTGATGTTGGCCAATCAATAAAAGGAAAACACACTTGTGTTACCTGGTATATATTTTCCATAATTCTACCTTCCTCTTCTCAAGTAATTATATTGTATTCAGATGAGTCTGGGATATCCTTTGATGAAGTTCAACATTTTAGATGAACTCTTACAGTTGCCTTTCTGTAAGCAGAACCCAGAAGAGTTGGAGAATGCTGAAAAACACCCTGTTGTTAGCCTATGAATTTCAAGGACAGAGTAAAAAAAACACTACAATTGTGCCAGACACATGCTTAAAACATTTTCAAAATTACATAATAAGATTCCTTCAATCATTACATTTAATGCACCAATATAACTTGTAAAATATCCTTGAAAATGGCATAAAAGTACTCTTATCCAGTTTTAATTACTTAATATTAAGCTAATAGTAGGCCCAGGTGGTGACAAGGGCATGTGGTTATGTTAAAATAACTTATTAATAAGTCTTATGTTGATTATTGCACCTTTATAGTGAGTTTTATGCAAAATGAGCACTAAAATCACATAAAAGCTGGGTATATGTGCATATATCTTAAAGATATTAAAAATGCACTTTGACAGATAGATTTCCCTATATTAGCACAATAGATTAGGATATTTAAAAGTATAAAAACATGACTTTTGAAAATTAAGGTTATTTCACTAAAAATGGCTTATGTGCATTGGCGTTATGCTGCCTGCATTTGTCTAATGTGAAAATATGCATTATTAGAAAAGTTAGTAATTTCAGCCTAATTACTTACCCTTCATGTATGCATATAATGTGTTATCATGCTAAAATAAGCACAAGGCACTTATTTAGTGCCCTTATTGCATAATGCATGCATAAACCTTTATATATATGGTAGCAGTGTCAGCGCTTCGTCCGGAGTGAACCACAATATTTCGTTACTCACCTATGGTAGCAGTGTCAGCGCTTCGTCCGGAGTGAACCGGAGTTAGACGCGTCAGCTGCACCACAGACTATATACACTTTATGTACTTAACAATCACTAAGCTATCATACTACACATAACAATATATGCACTAGTTTAACGCATTAACCTCAAAATAAGTGCCCAAACTGCCTCAAGCACACCTCAAATGCATAAATGCACCAAATTAGTCAAGGATCTACTCTACTAGCTTCCTTTCAAGACTCTGCATAAAGTCATCCCTCCATTGACACCCTTTTTGGTCTCTGGATTGGTTAATGGGTCAAAGTTTGAGCTTGGGAATGGGGATTTTGATGTGGGAATTTCGTTATTTTGGTTACCTTATTATTTTTCATGGTTAGTCTTTTAATGAGTTTTTTATTTTCTTCCTTTTATTCTATTTATATTGGCTCCTTAAATGATTTTCACACATATATTCTTCTTTAAGCATTATAAAGTCATTAGGGGGTATCAATGTTCAGGGATCTGCAATTAGGGATCAGGAATTTTTTTCCTGGGATCAGACATTATTAATTGCAGAAAATTCTTATACACTAGCCCCAGGGCTAGTGGATAGGAAATCCACGATAATGCATTATCCCGCCTCTTATACCCCAATTTCCATTCCTGATTCCTGATCCCAAACTCATCACATCCATGATGGATTTGCAAGAAATTCAGATGACTCATAATTGCTGATGCCATCCTTAAGTCTTTCCTCACTCTATGCCACTTAATTTTGGTGGCGAACACTTAAGTTTTTTTCTATCTTCACACCTCAACTGCACATTTGGCGGTGAATTTCCACTTCCCACTTCCCTTACCCCCTAATGCATTAAAGATTAAACGGAACATTACACCCAATCCAACTAAGCAACAACAACAAAAAGAAGAAGAAGAAAAAGAAATTTGACCTGGGCCAATAAAATTTTTCTCAACTAAAACTTTTCCATTTAATTTTTCTTAGTATATTAACGCATACTTTCTTTTATGCTTCACAAAAGAGTATTTTAATGTAAAGTCAGAAGGGGTAGGTTATGAACTCAACAAAAATGTCAGAGATGCTTGTAAATAGGTTTTCCAGTCTTTGTATTATCTTAAGACAAAAGAAGATTAGATTATATTTTGATTGTGTTGTCTTTGTCCACTAAGATATATATATATGGAGGAGAGGGGAGTTTGGGAGAGAAGGCAGGCGAGTTTCGGAGATTGAAATGAATCAAGTAAATAAAGATGATGATACCAAAGATTATAGTTAATGTTTAAAATATGTAGCAGCAGTTACATTATTTGATTTTATGTTATTAGAAAAGTTAGAGAAATGTACATGTGATACTGGTTTAAAGGATTATTTTTAAGATGAGGGATGAAACATGGAGATAGAGATGATGCAAGGTCATCTTATGGGATTGATTGTTTTCCGCTGGCTGGCCAGCTGGGGTGAAGAGCAATTAGAGCGTGCAGCCGACTGAATGACAGAGGGCATGACACATCCGACAAGCGCAAGATTGCGTTGGGGCGGCGGCTGCCTGACTTTGAGATGCCTCAAAAACCCCCCAACAAGTTTCCTTCCTGACCCAGCTACTCTTCTCACTCTTTTTCTTCCTCGTCCATGTCTGCTCCTTCCAAAGATCCCTATGCTCTCAACACTCCGGTGTAAGCTACTCTTCCTCATTGTCTTGCGCTTCTTCTCTGTCTATCATGCTGTGTCCTCATTTGTCCCCTTCCCCCTCCCTCTTCGTCCCATAGTCCCCAAATACCTTGTACCCCCGGCGGTACAATGGGTCATCATATGCCCAATGTACAGTCTCTTTGTCGCCATACTTCTGGTCATTGTGGTCCACTACAAAAAGTCTTAGTCACCAATCGTGGTGTAAGCTACTTCTCTCCACATTCATTCACGCTTACTTGTTCTTTCCACTCATCCTTTTCATTCTTTTGCGCTTTCTATCTACTCCCCCCTCCACCAGGAAATTGCTATTTGTGTCTTCAGAGCTGCTCATGAACTGGCTATGCATACAGTCGCCATTTACTCCCATGAAGATTGGATGAGTGCGCACAGACATAAGGTCCGTTCCTTTTTGTTGAGTCACTTTGGGGCGTTCTGTGCTAATAAACCCTTTTGTATTCATGGACAGGCTGATGAAGCTTATATATTCGGAAAAGGTTGCACGCCTGTTGACGCATATCTTTCTCAGGACAATATTATCCGTCTAGCACTTGAACATGGTGTTGACATGATTCATCCTGGGTGAGTCAGCCATTAGCTTTAATCATTCCTGCTTCCTTTTTCAATTAAAGTATATATATATATACAATCATGGTCATTCATTGCCCAATCTTATCCAATGGAAGTGGATTATTTATCTATGATGACTATTTTATAGGTATGTGTTTCTAGCCGAAAACGCTGGATTTTCCAAAAAGGTAGAAGGGGCTGGATTAGCCTTCATTGGTCCTCAACCTGAAGTGATCAATGGTCTTGGTGATAAAGTCAAGGCCAGGGCATTAGGTTAGATTGCAATGATTTTTGAAATCAGTAAAATGACTCAGTTAGCATTATTTTACCTTTCTTTTATTTATTTTATTTAATTTTTTTTTCAAAGCCATTCAATGTGGGGTCCCTGTTGTGCCTGGAACTGAAGGCGCAATTGCCAGTTATGATCTTGCTGACACATTCATTTCTGAACATGGTTTCCCTTTTATTATTAAGGCTGCCATGGGTGGTGGTGGTCGTGGGATGAGAGTTGTCTGTTGTACAGAAGATTTTCAAGAATCATTCAAAAGAGCTGTCAGTGAGGCCAAGAGCGCCTTCAGGGATGGAACTTTATTTATTGAGCGCTTTCTTGATCGGCCTCAACAAATTGAAGTCCAGCTACTGGGTGATAGCGTTGGAAATGTTGTTCATCTATATGAATGTGATTGTTCTGTTCAGCGTCGTCATCAAAAAGTCTTTGAGCTTGCTCCAGCTAGCGCTCTTTTTGAAGAAGTTAGACAGAAAATTTTAGAAGACACTAAAAAATTGGCATGTGCAGTCAAGTACCGTAACGCAGGTAATTCCAAGTTCTTGGTTGACCAACAAGGCAGACACCATTTTATTAAAATTAACCCTAGAATCCAAGTCGAGTATACTATCACTGAAGAAATCACGGGGATTGATATTGTAGCGGCACAAATCCAGATTGCAGCTGGCGCAATGCTACCTGACCTGGGTCTCACTCAAGACGCTATTTCAAAGCGTGGGCATGCGATCCAGTGTTGAGTGACGACTTAAAGTCCTGCCATGGGATTTCAGCCTGATACCAGTAAAATTGAGGTTTATCAATTGGCTGGTGGAAATGGTGTCAGACTTGATGCTTCTTCTGGTTTTTCTGGGGCCCAGATTACACCCCACTATGATAGCTTGCTTACCAAGTTCACTGTGCAAGGTGCCAAGTTTGAAAAAGCGCAGAAAGATGTTGCACGCACTAGTTAAATTCAGAATTCAAGGTGTTAAAACTAACATTCCTTTTATATTTTGCGTCTTATCTCATGAGACGTTTGTTGCCAATCAAACTTGGACTACGGTTTGTATAAAGTTTTTGTTATTTTTTATTCTCTACTCATCCATCTATCCCTTATACTTTCTTTATGTATAAAAACTGATGTAACTCTTCTCTTTATTTTACTTTGTTTTATATTTTATGTCCGTTTAGTTTATCGATGATACACCTGAACTATTCCATCTTGGCAGTAGCCTTCTTCGAAATCAACTTCCATACAATCATCTTCTAAATCATCAAAAAAAATTAATGATAATCAGTCTCATAAGAAGAAAAGATATCTGAAAAAAAAAATTCATCATCTAAATCATCAAAAAAATTTAAAGATAATCATTGATTTTGGTTTGGGAAATGGTATCATCGAAAATATTTGAAATTCTTCTAAGGATAATAATCAAACGACCAAAGCTCCTCCTGGTTTAAAATCCTGTCAAGATTTCACACATTTTGGTTGCTCATTTCAAATCAGTCATAAGTTGATTCAAAGAATCAATAAGGTAAATAAAGAAGGTAAAGTTATTCGATTTAAAAAATCTTTATTTAGATCCAAAAAGTATGGGGATTAGAGTTGTCATCAAAAATTTAATATTTTTTTCATAAATTTTTAATAAATATTTTTTATATATCAATTTGCTCAAGTAATGTGATGAGCCAATGACCTTTGGTTGTATAAAAGGTAATCATGATAACATTTATTTGTTTCATGGGGTTCCTCTTGCCTATACCTGTGGAAAGTCCCAAACTTTTGTTTCTAGATTTGGTCTGCATTTTGGTTTGAGGAATTGTCATTACTTTAAACTAGGGAAATTGATATATATTAGATATTTATTTAATAATTTATGTAATAATATTAAATTTAGATGACTTCCACTCCTTACTTCAATAAAATGCAGGGGGGGGGGTATTGCCAAATTTTCAAATCTGACATGTGAAATTGATGACTTAGAAAAATTTTGGTGATGCCCACCCCTTGCTTCAATAAAATGCAGGAAAGAGTATTTCCAATTTTTTAAAACAGATAGATATAGAATTTTTTTGACTTATAAATATTTTGGTGAAATTTTTTTGGTAATACCCGTTGTGGTCTTCCAACATTGGCAGGGGCCTTTGTTGTGTGATTTGGCGCTGTTTTTGCATGTCTTAACTGGCATCTGTTAAGGAATTGGGTATTTTTCTGGCTTTATTCCGTGGATATTTGGTCCGCCAGTATGTGGGTACTATCATTGGAAAGCCCCAGTTTTTCTCTATACTTTATGTCTTGAAGACATTTATCATATTCTAAATTTTAAGGGGTCATTTCCTCATTTTTCATTTAAAAAAGATAGCTGTTTAATTTTGTTTTTCGTGTTTTACTGGCTAACCTTAAGTCTTAAGTTTAACTTCTTAGTACCATTGGATAGAGCTAATTTTTCTCTATATTTCATGTCTCAATGTTGTTATAGTGAAATTCCGTGTTTTAAAGGTTTTAGTAGTTGTAGCTAATTTTTCTAAGTAGATTATTTGTTTTTATTTGTTTTCTGGCTTCAGGGAGGCCGGGCCGCTTCAGGCGGCACCTCCGACGTCAGGCGGCCCGCCCAACTCTGTTTTAGAAGGTTGGGGAGCACTTTAGGAGGGTTTTTTATTCAATTTGGTGGGTACAGGCGCCAGATTTATGGGTGCGCATGGGCTCTTAGATAGTGGTCTGTGTGTACATAGTGAATAAGACAGTTTGGGGAAACCTTAATTATCATACAACCATCCGGAGGTGATATCCTTGTTCCTCACTCAGTTTTCACTGTTTTCTGGCCACAATTTGGCTGTGTTTGTTGCAACTGAGTTCTTCATTTAACTTAACTTTTGCAACTGTTTCTCTGTTATAGTCTTGTAATCTATAGCAAGTATTATTGCTGTCTCTGGTGTGGATTTGCAGCCTACATCAAGTATCTTTGCTGTCTCTGGTGTGGACATTGGTCTACATTTCAGCTCTTTGGTCTGGTAGTCTGTCTGGTGACTACTTTCTTGGCTCATCAAGCAGTCAAGTGTGTTAAAAAGGGCTTTAGCACAACAGAAAACAACTTACTTTAGCAAGTAAATCTCACTCTATTTTTCTAAAGGGACAAGGGATTTTCTCTCTGGTTTTTCTCCAACTCCCTTGGTCAAGGCCTATAGCTAGTACTATAGGATTGTATACATTTCTGGCGCCCAACGTGGGGGTGAACTTTCTAGTTCTTTGGAATCTCTGTTTTCTTTGGTTGGCTCTCTTTGGTGTTTTGGTCTAGTGGAATGGCTTCTGGTTCCTCTATTCCTGTGGTGACTGTCAGTGGGGGAGATGTTCCTCCTTCTGTGATGGTTAGGGAGTGTGTGAGGATTAAAACTTGGGATGGTAACAAGTTTAATGGGGAGGATGTCAAGTGGTTTCTGAAGAAATATGAAAATGCTGCTGTAGTGGATGGTTCTTCCTACCTGGACATGGTGAAGCAGATTATCTTCTTCATTGGTGATAGGGCAGTGGAGAAGGAGATTGTGGCCATGTCTGGCTACAAGAAGAGGGATTGGAAATTGTTGTGTAAGGAGATGGTGGATAAATGGGGTGTCAGGTTCACTATGGTGGATCTGAACAAGGTTGTCAGTGAATGGAAATCTTATGGTGGTGTTGGTAACTTGAATAGTTACAGGAAGATTCTGCTACAGTTTGATCCTGTGGTGAAATATTTGGTGGAAGTGGAGGAGCTGGCACATGAAAATGCTTCCAAGGATATTTTTTGGTCTGCCCTGGCTAGAGCTGTCAGGATGGATGTGTTAAAGGAGTTGTCAAGAAAGGAATTGATGAAGACTCTTTATAATGGGGGCCAGAATTTGCCTGCCTTGGATAAGGTGAAGGAGGCTGTTGAGGCCCATTTGAAGTTGTTGGCTGTGGACAACTATCAGGAGGGGTGTGCCAAGTATGTCAGCAAAGTCAATGAGGCTTTGGCTGAAGAGGAAGTTAGGGAGAAGAAGGAGGAGAAGAATTTGGTGTAGGTTCCCAAACAGGAGAGGGACCCAATGGTTGAGCAGTTGGCTGATCTTACAAAGCAGCTGCATATTTTTGTTCAGGAGGCTAAGAAGGTCAATAAGGCACCTTCTCAGCCTAGAGAATTTGATAGGAGGGCTGGTAGGAGTGATCCTTGGGTCAGCTCTTATTGCAGAAGGAGGGGGCACTGGTTCAATGATTGTTGAGCATTGAACAGGGATGTTTCTGAAGGAAAGGTGGAATTTGATGGCAGGGTTATTTATTTCCCTGATGGTTCTTTTTTTAAGCCCAGTGAGGGGCAGGCTCCTGTTGATTTGGTCAGGAGAAGGGGAGGTTTCAATCAAAGGAGGCCAAGGTTTGAGGAGATTCATGATCAAGGGAGGTCTTCAGGCAAGGAGGATGAGGATAGCAAGGGAAAGGGGAAGGAGGTCAATAAGGTCTCTTTTTCAACTTCTTTGGTGGTTTGGAGTTGTATTCTTGTGGTGGACAGTCAAGTTGTGAATGCTTGGCTGGTGTTTAAAATGTAGAAGCAGGGAAGGTGGGAAGGCCTAAGAGCAGTTCTCAGGCCCAACCAAAGCCAAATGCTTGAAAGGTGGATCCTAAGCTGAGTGCAGCTAGGAAGAAGTACAGCAAAGAGGAGCTGTAGAAGATTCAGAAGGGTATGGCTGACATGAACCCCCCTAGTTTTGGCGCATAAGACATGAATGGTGAGCCAATACCAATGGAGGTGGATTCTGACTCTGAGGAGGATGTCCATTTGGTTTCATTGCCAAAGCCTGTTGGAGTTAGAGGTTCAGGTGAGGGATCTGGTTTGGTTCCTTTTAATGGTAAATCTGTTGGTGGTGCTGGTCCTCAAGAAGCTTCTAGGACCAAAGTGGTGAAGCCAAGGGCTCACTTTGAGATGCCAGTAGTTTTTGGTCAAGTTAATGTTATGACCTCTGTCCTGGAAAGGATGAATCAGGGTCAGGTTTCCCTATCTTATGGGGAAAGAATGCTATCAGTCCAGGATTGGCTGATAGACAGAAAAAGTTGTTGACCAGGTGAAGAGTTTCTTCTGGTGAGGTAGAATACATTTGTGATTATGCTGAAATGTTTGGTGAGGGGTTAAAAACTCATTTTTCTGCTCCTCTGGGATATGTAAATGTCACTCTGAATGGCAGGGAGGCAAGGGAATTGGTGGATTCAGGTTCTCAGATAAACCTGATTTCTTTGTTTGAGGCAACTCATTTGGGCCTCCCCATTAAAACTGGTATTGGTGTGAATTTGAGAGGGATCGGTGTTCATGTCACTGAATTGGTTGGAAATTCAGAGTTTGTGAAGTTAGATGTTGGAGGAGCCTAAGGGAAGGTTTGTTTTTACATTACTAAAGGTAATGTAAAAGCAGTTTTGGGTGGGCCATTCTTGATGGATTTTCAGGCAAGAATTGGTTATCAATTTGATTTGGGAATCAGTCTGGAGTTGACTGGTGAAGATGAAAGGAGGCTTCACATGAGGTTATCATCCCCTGATGAGGATGGTTGGGAGACCAGGCCTGGTTTATCTTCAATGTGCCAGTGCATGTACTGCTGCAGGAGAAGGAAGGAAGTGGTTGCTGCCTCTGGTTTTTTGGAGTGTGGCTCAGGTTCTATTGAGAGTCTGTCTTTTTTACAGTATTGAGGGCTGATCACCCTAGTGCTACAACCTCTCCCCAAGATGAGGAAATCCCAGGTTGTAGTAGGTCAGCTCCCTTGGAGATATACCAAGTGAATTTTCAACTTTCTCTTTTTAATGTTTCACTTCTCTGCAAGTATTCATCAAGGTTTTTTATCAAGTCTTTGTTCTCTCTCAAGATTCGTAATTATTTTTAATTCAAGCTTAAGGAAGAAGATTGGTTATATATCTTTATTGAAAGATATGCGGAAAAGGTTTGGGCTGTGAGATTGGGGTCTAAATGTAAGTCCTCCCAATTGTGCACCACTAGGGTTTCTTCTACACCTTTCAAAAACATTACCTGGGCCACACCTGTGAGAATTGGGGAAACCCCTGGTTAATTTTTTAGGTAAGAAGAAAACTCAAGAAAAGAAGATAAAAATTTCAAGATAATTCAAGAAAATCAAGAAAAAAATCTGAAGATAATGAAGAAAGAAGATTCAAAATATTTTTTTGAAGATTGTCAAGATCAATTTTTGGGCCTGCAGCGTGAGGTTAAAATGCAAAATTTCAAATGAATCAAGATTTGAAGATTTGGAAGACGGAATTGAAGATGAAGATTTGGAATTGCGGAAAAGTTTTGGAGTGGTGAGATTGGGGTTCAAAATTAAGTCCTCCCAATTGTGCACCGCTAGGGTTTTTCCTACACCTTTCAAAAACATTACCTTGGCTACACATGTGAGCAATGGGGAAACCCTTGGTTTTTGTTCCAGGTCTGGTGGTGAAGATTTCCTGAAGATCCCTCAAGTTGAAGGTGGAGCGGCAAAGTATAAGAAGGTAGCACAGAAGATTAGGCCTGTCAATGAGCCTATGCCTGTGGGTTTGAATCCACCCTTGAAGAGACCTCCTCTGTCAAAAGATCCGTACTGTACTCCTTTGGTGAAGAATCCTCCAGAAGTTTGTAGAGACAGCTAGGGTGACCATGGAAAGGTTGAAAGTTGTTGATTTTGGTCCTGGTGGGTGGTTGTCTGAAGAAGAAAAGAAGTTGTTGTTGCACGTTATTGTGCTAAGGGTAGGCTGTGTCTTTTGTTAAGGAAGAAAGGGGTGTGTTGAAGCACTATTATAGGGAACCTTACTTGATTCCGGTGGTTTGTCATGAACCTTTGCAAATCAAACCTATTCCAATTCCAGTTACTATCAGAGAGGATTTCATGGAGATTGTTAGGGAATGAGTCAGGACTGGGTTATACGAACGATTGACATCCAGTTACTCAAGTCCGGTGTTCTGTGTAAAGAAGCAGAATGGAAAGTTGCGGGTGGTTCATGATCTTAGAACCCTGAATATAGTCACTATCAAGGACGCTGGTATGCCACCAAGTGCAGAGGATTTTTTTAAAGCTTTACTGGAAGTGTGTGTTATGGTTTGGGTGATATTATGGGTGGTTATGATGAGAGGGAACTCCATATGGATTCAAGGCCTCTCACAACTTTTGAGACTTCTTTGGGGAGATTTCAGCTCACTAGGTTGCCTCAAGGAGCAACTAATTCAGTGGCAGTTTATCAAGCACAGATGGCTTGGATTTTGCAGGATGAGGTTACTACTCATGCTGGTATTTTTATTGATGATGGTGGATATAAAGGACCATTTACTGATTATGGTAATGAGGTGTTACCAGAGAACCCTGGAATAAGGAGGTTTGTGTGGGAATAAGCAATAACTCTAGAGAGAGTGTTGTTTAGAATTGAAGAGGCTGGTTTGACCATTTCAGGGTAAAAATTCTGTTTTTGTGTTCCTGCTTTGGAAATTCTGGTTCATGTGGTATTTAAAAAGGGAAGGATTATGGTGAAGAAGAATATTAATAAAATTCAGTCATGGCCAAGGCCTAAAAATACTACTGAAGTCAGGGGATTTTTGGGTGTATGTGTATATGTCAGGATTTTTATTAAGGATTTTTCTTTGTTGGCTTCACCTTTAAGGAGGTTGACCAGCAAAGATGCAGATTGGGAATGGACTGAAGAGTGTGAAAAGGCTTTTCAGAAGTTGAAAAAGGTTTTTGGTGAAGATATTGTTCTTCACAAGTTGGATTATGGTGTTAATGCTGGAAAACTTTATCTGGAAGTGGACTTAAGTTATATTGCTGCTGGTGCTGTTTTGTCTCAGGAGGATAAGACTGGGAGGGTCACACCAGTAAGATATGAGTCTGTGGTTTTTAATGAGGTGAAATATAGGTATTCTCAACCTATGTTGGAATTGTGTGGTGTAGCAAAAATATTAAAGAAGCTACAGATGGTTTTGTGGGGGCAGCATTTTGAGCTGCAGGTGGATGCATAATATTTGGTTCAGATGATCAATACGCCTAGTCTTCTGAATGCTCCAATGACTAGGTGGGTGGCATTTATTCAACACTTTTCTTTTGACCTGGTACACAAACCAGGCAAAACTTTTACTATGCCTGATGGATTATCAAGGAGGCCACCTACAGATGAAGATTCTGAGGCTGAAGAGTTTGATGAAGATGTTCCAGTGGTTAGGGTCAGCACAAAGGGTGCTGAAGATTTTTCTGACCTCCCCCAAGAGGCTAAACTGGCTGGATCTGATCTTGATTCTGGTGATCAGGATGTTTTTGTTGATGAAGATGGAGTTGTTGTTTGGGACAGCTCAAATTTGGAAAAGGGTGTTTTTGTTAGTGAACTGGATTCTCACAAGGTTCAGTGGAAAGAGAAGGACGTGCAAAAATTAAGGATTGGTGTCCTGGTTGGGCTGCTCAATTGGCTCATGTTCATACTGGTGATTTTGATGACAGAATTGTACCCTTGGATGTTGTTTTGTTGGATTTTTAAGATGAGACCTGGGGTCAGTCTGGTTTTATTTTATTTTGGTGGAATATCTGTTGACCTTGGAGAGGCCAGATAGTTGTGATGATGATACTTTGTTGGCAATCAAGAAGATGAGTCCTGGATTTTATGTGTCAGGAAGGTGGTTGATGAGGAGGAGGCATCCAAATCCTCAAGTGGTGGTGACTCAGAAGAAGGGTCAAGAATTGGTTTTGAAGTCTTTGCATGAAGACCTTGGTCATAGAGGCTTTGGGGAGACTTATAGAAGAGTAGCAGACAGATTTTGGTGGCCAGGTATGAAGTTGGCTGTGCAGGGTTGGGTTCAATCTTGTGAAGAATGTCAAAGAAGAAGTCATTTGAAACCTAAAGAGGTGGGCCATGCTACTGGAAAATCAACTGTTTTTGGAAGGTTCAGTCTGGATGCTGTCCATATCAAAGAGGGCAGGTATGAATACTTGATTGTTGCTAGGGATGATTTGTCTGGTTGGGTTGAGGCAGTGCCTCTGGTTAATTTGACTGCCAAGAATGTGGCAGAGATTTTGAAGAAGGAGTGGATTTATAGATATGGGTTGATGAAGTTGGTGACTGTTGATGGCGGGCCAGAGTTTGGTGCCAAATTTAAAGAAGCTGTGGCTAGTGTAGGTTCTAAAGTTAGAGTGGCTACACCTTATTATCCTGAAGATGAAGGCATGGTTGAAAGAGGCCATCAAGTTATCAAGAATGCTTTGGTGAAGATTTGCAGAGATAGTACTGAAAAGTGGAGGCATTATTTACCCATGGTGTTATTTGCTGATAGGGTCACTGTGACGAGGACAACTAACTATTTGCCTTATGAGTTAATGTTTGGTCAGAAAGCTGTTCTACCAGTGGACTTGGAAGCTGTCTCTTATCTTGGAATTGATTGGGATGACATGCACTCAACAGAAGAATTGCTCTGTGCCATGATGCAACAGTTGGAATGTAGAGAGGAATGTCAAGAGAAAGCATACTCTAGAATGATGAAGATTAGGAATCAATCAGTCAGGTACTGGGACAAGAAGTTGGCTCATAGACTCAGGAATCCTTTGTAACCTGGTTTTTTGGTTTTGGTGTATAATAGAAGTTTTGAGAGTCAGTGGGGAAAAATGTTTTCTGACAGATGGAATGGACCTTACAGAGTCAGATCTCAGGCGTCTGGAGGTTCATATGTTTTGTAAGAGTTGGATGGTGCAGTTTTGATAAAGAGAGTGGCTGCAGACCAGGTGAAGAGGTTTTATCCCAGAGGCACTAGGCATGAAGAAGATTGATTCCGCCATGAGGATAAACTATGGAACGTTCTTTTTGTTTTGCGATTATTTTTGGTGTTTCAGAGATACTATTGTGTTGGAAACTTTTGTTAGAAGGTACCCATGGGTGGGGCTTCTAGATTTGATCTTGGCAAGTGTAGGGGTGACTCATGGGCTGGCTGCTCTATCAAAACTTACCCCAGATTGTCTGTTTCCAGCCCTTTCTCTTAATTTGGTTGAACCCTAGTATTGGTTTCATTTCACAGGTTTTAGTCCTCTATGACTTTAAACTGGAATTTCCTTTTGTTTTCATGTGCCGGACTCTTCACTCATATTGGTTTGGGTTTATTGTGTTGGATGTTGTGTTTTTGTTAGAAGGTACCTAGGGGGGGGCTTCTAGATTTTTATCTTGGCAAGTGTGGGGGTAACTGATGAGCTGGATGCTCTGTAGAACAGTTACCCAAGAATGTCTGTCTCAAGTCTTTTGTTTTTCCTAGTTGAGTTCTAGCTCTGTTGTTTATTATTAAGGTTTCAAGTCTACTATGACTTTAAACTGGTTTGGGACTGGCTTCTTTATCTTTGGTTTTTCTGGGTTGGTGGGGGATCACTGGTGGTCTCCCATCATTTTTACTTATTGGAGAGAGCCCACCCAGTGATCATTTCTATGGATCGGACTTTCCCTTATTGGACCATCTATGGAGCTGGACTTTTTTTGATTTTTAAGTTATGTTTTTGCTAGATAGTAGTTTTAGATTATTTTATTTTTTCTCTTTTTTTCTTTTAATTTTTTATGGGGGTTGTTTAAAATTATAAAATCAAAAATATATGGTGTTACCACATCAGGGTCACCTGGATGTGGGCAGGCATTGGTAGGGAAAGGCTCATCAATTGGCTGGGCAATGCTATTTTATCATTTTATTTTATTTTATTTTTATTTTCATTAATTTCATTTTTATTATCTTCTGAATTTCTAAATTTTTTGAATTTTGTTTTCTGTTAATCATCTAAAATATTTAATTGTGTATCCACATCAAGGTGCACTTGGATGTGGGTAAGGTATCAGTGAATCAGCTCATCAATTTGCTGGGGGATACCAATTTTATATATTATATTTTATTTAACTTATTTTTATTTCATTTTATTTATCAATTTTAAATTTTAGTATATTAGTAGATCACTCAAAAAAAAATAATCTGAAATTATATTTATTAATTGTTTTATATTATTTTTATGTATCTAATCTTTTGCAGGAGCTCATTTTCTGGATGATGAAGCTTCTGGAGGCTGGTCCGGATTATGATGTCGTTTTTGTTTTTTGTTGGCATTGTGGGAAGCACTTTGTTCTTTGAAGTGCATCCTGCTGGAGAGAATATAGGGATTGTAATGGTCAGGAATTAGATTAGAGGAAAGTTTATAGGAGGTAGAAGAAGAGGCAGGAATGGAGTGCTGGAGGGTGTGCTTAATAATCCTAGACATTTTCCAGTGGTCATCCAACAGGCGCTTTCTCATGGATTTTTCAAAGTCATTCATAGGTCCATTCAGGGCAAAGGCTTTTAGCATGTTGGAACACGTGGCGCTTAGGTGTTTCTTCATATCTCCATAATACAGGGCCAAAGAAGTTTCAAGAGGTTGGCCAACTCCAATAATAGATTCAGGAGGAGGGGTGCCAACTATACAAGAAGAATTGGATCAGTAATTATTTTTGTTGAAGAAATGGGATAAATTAATTTGGTACTTACAGATTGGAAGCTCATCAAATTTGTAAGCAGCTGGAATTTGGATCTCTGAAGATTTTGTAATGGTCAAAGTGGGTGGATCAACCAGGGAAAGATATGGATTCTCTTGTTCTTCCTCTGAAATATTTTGAGAAGGTGAACTAGGAGGCTGATGTTCCTGGGGCTCAGTTGCAGCAGTGGGATAGTTGTTGTTGTTGTGGTTGTTATTTCTGTTAGATTCAGCTGGAGAAGGTGCTGGTGATGGAGTACCAGGGTTGTTAAAGGATGGAGCAGGATAGGGTGATTTGGAAGCAAATTGATCTCTTCTGGATGGAGCTTTTGAGGAGATGGAACTGTCAGAAGAATAGTTGGCTGACAGAAGAGAGGTGTAGTTTCTTTGTCATAGGTGTGGAGGAAGTTGTTTCTTGGGTGCAGTGTTGGGTGTTCTGGTTTCTTCTTGGGTTCTCTGGAAGGTCTCCTAAAAGTTTGGGAAAATTTGGAGTTTTTGGACCTTGGAAGGGTTGGCTGCATTGCTCTGGGAGCAGTGGGAGATGATTGCGTAGAGTTGTTTTCGTTAATTGATTGAATTTGGCTTTTTTCCAGTTGTTTTGGGAGGTTTTGAGCATGATTTTCACTGTCTAGTGAGGCGGGAGGGCTTCCTGAAGTCAGCCGGGCCGCCTGGACGCAGTCTAAAAGCCTGGGAGCTGCTCTTGAAGCTTTTGGAGCTAATTTGACAGAGATAAAAGTAGTTTCTTGGGAAGCTAAGGCTGGTCTTTTGGGAAGAGTTCTTGATCTTCTGGAAGGTGCTGAAGATAAAGAGGAAGAGGAAGGACCAAGCTCTGGGGATCTGGTAGGGGATCTGGAGATGTATTTATGAGAAGGTGAAGGAGGAGGAATAGGGTAGTTGGCATCCCTGTCACATCTTTTCTTTTTTGAATAGCAAGAATCACAAGCCCTGTTGTAGAATTTGGCTTCAGGAGTTGGAAGAGTGAATTTGCAAGGTCTGCATATGTGGATGCACTGTTTGCAGGCATAGTCCTTGGGAGCAGTGAAGCAAGGGAGAGTAGAATAGTTAACATCAGGAGATCAAGCCATGATCTGTGGTGAGAAAAGATGATGGAAAGGGATAGGAGGAGATTTTTTTCAGTGATGGGTAGATGATGAAGTGAAGGTGGAAGTTTAGCAGGCTGGCTGTAGAGGTGTTCTGTATGAAATTGGCTGCGTCTATTTTATGCAAAATTCAGTTAGTCCATCAAGACTTTAAACTGAAATCTGGTTTCTGTCAGTCCTCCAAGACTTTAAATTGGCTGGTTTCAATATTTTTTATCAAGATTAGTCCATCAAGACTTTAAAATGAACAATGTGTTAGTCCCCCAAGACTTTAAACTGAGGATTGTTGTTGGTTGAGTCCCCCAAGACTACAAACCTAGGAATGGGTTTTGTTATTGGAGTTGGTTTTGAAAGATTGGTGGAGGGTATCCACAGGGGGAGTCTCCGAATTTAGCAAAGGCAAGTTTGGGGGTAATTGATGGGCTGGATGCTCTATTCACAATTCCCCAGAATGTTAGTTTTTTCTCTTTATCTTAATGTGGTTGATCTCTGGTTCTGGGTTTATGATTTAGGTTTTTGAGTCCCCCAAGACTTTAAACTGAGGGTTTTTAAGCCCCCCAAGACTATAAAGTGAGGATGGTCCCCCAAGACTTAAAACTGAGGGTTGTTTTGTGGTTAAATCCTATAGAGGGTGTGGTCAATTTTTCTTTTCTGAATCAAACTCAAGTACTTGTGGAATTACAGAGGGAATCAAGAGATGAAATGAATTGTTCAGAATTAGCCTTGAACTGGTGAATGAGGTGTCTTCTGTTCTCAATTTCCTGTGGATCTCTAGCAGGAGTGGATTGGAAGTAGTAAAGCAGAAGTTGTTTCTGTTGAGATGTGTGTTGTTGGAACTTGGCCTTGATAGTGGGCAAGTGCGTTGGTGTTGGTGGTGCAATGGATCCTACATTGTTATCATCACTATCAGAAGATGGAAGAACTGAGAAGTCATCAGTTTTATAAGTTGAAGGAAGGAAGGAAAGTTCTTTACCATCAGATGGACCAGGGATAGTGGAACTAGCTGTTTTTTGGTTTGTGGCACTCTTTTGGGAAGGGTGAAGCTTTTTGATTAATCTGGGTATCAGGATGGATGGCCTAGATCTTTTGGTGCTGGCAGAAGATGGACCAGGTTGAGAAGTAGGTGAATCTGTTGCAGAAGATAATGGACCAGGTCTGTAGCAGGCCTTCTTCCTAGATTGGCAGACATTGCAGGACCTTCTGTATGGATGAACAGGTGGTGTCATGGTGCAGATTAAATTATTGTCAATGCAGTATTGGCAAGGACCCATTTCAGAGGCAGATTTGGAAGAAGGTTGAACATGGTTGTTTGATGAAGAAAGAATGTGGACATTCTTAATTGGAGGGAGGATGTGGTCTTCAAACATTGGCAGGGTCATTTGTTGTGTGATTTGGCACTGTTTTTGCATTTTTTAATTGGCATCTGTTAAGGAATTGGGTATTTTTCTAGATTTATTCTGTGGATATTGGGTCCACAGGTATGTGGGAATATCATTGGATAGCCCCAGTTTTTCTCTATATTTTATGTCTTGTAGACATTTTTCATATTCTAAGTTGTAAGGGGTCATTTCCTGATTTTTCATTGATAAAAGATAGCTGTTTAATTTTGTTTTTTGTGTTTTACGGGATAACCTTAAGTCTTAGGGTTAAGTTCTGAGTAACATTGGATAGAGCTAATTTTTCTCTATATTTCATGTCACAATGTTGTTATAGTGAAATTACCTGTTTTAAAGGTTTTAGTAGTTATAGCTAATTTTTCTAAGTAGATTAGTTGTTTTTATTAGTTTTCTGGCTTCAGGGAGGCCAGGCTGCTTCTGGAGGCACCTCCGACGTCAGGCGGCCCGCCCGCCTGTGTTTTAGAAGGTTGGGGAGCGCTTCAGGAGGGTTTTTTATTCAATTTGGTGGGTACAGGTGCCAGATTGGTGGGTGCACATGGGCTCTTAGTTAGTGGTCTGTGTGTACATAGTGAATAAGACAGTTTGGGGCAACCTTACTTATCATACAACCATCTGGAGGTGATATCTTTGTTCCTCACTCAGTTTTCACTGTTTTCTGGCCACAATTGGCTGTGTTTGTTGCAAGTGAGTTCTTCATTTAATTTAACTTTGGCAACTGTTTCTCTGTTATAGTCTTGCAAGCTATAGCAAGTATTATTGCTGTCTCTGGTGTGGACATTGTTCTACATTTCAGTTCTTTGGTCTGGTAGTCTGTCTGGTGACTTCCTTCTTGGCTCATAAAGCAGTCAAGTGTGTTGAAAAGGGGCTTTAGCAAAACAGGAACCAACTTTTTTTAGCAAGTAAATCTCACTCTATTTTTCTAAAGGGACAGAGGATTTTCTCTCTGGTTTTTATCCAACTCCCGTGGTCAAGGCCAATAGCTGGTACTATAGGATTGTCTATACCATCCCTTACTTCAATAAAATCCATGGGGGTTTTGCCAAAATTTCTTATAAGACTTGTGAAATTCTTTTCATGTAAGAATTTTTGGGATACCGGTAAAATGCAGGGGGTAGTAGAGCCAAAGTGTCATATAAGACTTTCAAGATTCATGGCATGAAATAATTTTGGTGATACCCACCCCTTACTTCAAAAAAATCCAGGGGTGGAGGATTGTCAAATTTTCAAAGGAGACATGAAAATTTAATTTAAAAAAAGAATATAAAAATTCAAGTAATGAAAGATAGAGTAATGAAATAAAGGAAATTATTGGAAATTTTATGTACAAATAAATATGAATATTTGAAGTGTGAGAGCAATAAAACAAACTAGTCATCCAACAATTTCTTTAAAAGTTCAATTTCCTCAACAGATTTATTAGCTTTAACACATTCTATCAAGAAATCTTTCTTTTTGTAATTTTCTTCATGATCAAACTTATATTTCATCTGCTCTAATAGGTTTTGATAATCGAGTGTTTTCTCCTCTTTTTTTAATTTTTCAATACTTAGAGTAAAATTAAACTTCTTCTCCTCCAAATCTTGAGCCCAATCATCCTTCTGTAAAGAGAGCTGGAACTTCCTCTCCTCCAAATCTTGGGCCCAATCATCCTTCCGTAAAGAGAGCTCTTACTTCCTCTCTTCCACATCTTGTAGCCTATCATCCCTCCTTAAAGAGAGCTCATATTTATTCTTTTTAAAGCTTAGATTCTCTTTAGAAATTTCTACTTGTTCTAGAGTGATAATAAAAATTAATATAAAGTGGAAGAAAAGTAGAGTAAAGTAATATGAGGTATGGTATCACTTACCAGAATCACATTTCTCTAAAAATTGTTCCATAGACAAATAAGGGGCTTGTGATGAAGTATCACTTTTTCGTCTTCTTTGTGAGTGGAAATTTAGACTACTTGAAGCCCTATGCTTCTTGTTCAAGGTCATATTTTCCTCCTCATCATTTTCACTACCTTCAGACTCAGTTGATTGAGGATCCTGGGTTTGTTCATCAGCCTTTTAAGTAATAAGAAAAAGATAAGTAAATAAAAAATAGAAAAGATAAGATAAAAGAAAAAAGAAACAGACCTGAGTTAGATTCGGTTGGGTTAAATCACCTATAGGATCTACAGAAAAGCTATCTATATATGTCTCATTCAAATGAGGGGAGGCTTGAGTGGAGGAAGAGGATGGGAAAAGATTTGCTTCAACATCATGTTCAGATAGTGAATCTTCACTATCCAACATGTTTACAGGATTAACATCCGCTCGCTCTCCAAAAATTGCATCCATCTCTTTAAAGTAAGGACATAAAGTTTCAAGTTTATTGTCTATGGATTTTATGCCCTTAGTTATATTGTTGTCAGTAACCCCAAAACCAGTGGAAGATGAAAGATCTTTTGCCTTCTTGTATTTTGCTCAGTAATGCTTGAATTGTTCAGACATTTGTTTAGGCAAAAGATCAATCCTTCCTTTGGTCTTAATCCGTAATTCATTTGCCATTAGAAGATAGCCATTAAACTTTGATGTGGGGGCCGTCCTACTTTAGTGGCATACTGAGTACCAAAACAAGAATCATAGTTAGATTTGGTTTTCAGCCAGTTGATAAGAATGAGATGGTCATCTTTTTTTAATTGAACGCTCTTTGATTTCTTGGCTGAGCGGGGGAAAGAGGAAGTAGTGGGAATTGAAGAACAACTGGGTGATGGCTGCCTTTGAGAAGATCTAGGATGACAAGGCATGTTATTATAAATGAAGATGAAAAGGAGCAGAAAGAAGCAGATGAGATAGCAAGATTAAAAGGAGCAGAATAAAATAGATGAAATGGGGAGAAATTCTGAGAGGATAGAATGAACAGGATGGGATGAGAATGGAAGTGCGCAGCAAGGTAGAAGGCATATCCAGGGAGTAGTCCAAGATGTGTTTATGGCAGAAAGTAGGTCAAGATGTGGTTATGACAGAAGGTTGTCCAAGATATGGTTATGAAAAATTGAGTAAAAAAATATCGGATAAGAGGTGAAAATTGACACATAAAGTGTCTAATAACCCAATTATTAGCAAAAATAATTGTGGAAGATAATTGGGGTATAAGGATTTATATCCGCAATTAATTTAATTGCTGATATCTGAACATTGATACCCCCTATTGTGGAGGATTGTCTTCTTTTATTGGGTTATTATGGCATGTATTTGATTTCCTCTTTTGTAAGGAGGAAACTTTTATGGTTTATGGGCCTGTGAAACTTCTTGAAGTGGATTTCATGAGGAGTTGAGCGCCCTCACAGTCCTGTAATGGCTGGGGATAGCAGTGTAATGCATCTGGGGATCAGATAAGTCCACTCCAGAATTTAAAGACATAAAAAGAAGAGGTTTTTGGGTGGTATTTCTACTATTCCATTCTACATTCTTATTTTATACAAATCTTTAATAAAATAATATTATTTGGTTACATTCATTAGCCTTATCAATACTATTAATATACTATTATTCTTTTTAGCTGTAAGCATTAACCATTATAATTTGAATGAGATTATTTTTATACTGAGTACTTAAATTTTACTCAGAAGGCATTTTATTGAAAAATAATTAAGATGCTTGTGTGTACAATAGAATTTTTTCTATGATAGAAAATATTCTGATAAAAATACATGCATTTTTGTACAAATGCAGAGGGTATACATAATACAAATTAAGTAGACTTCATAGTTTTTAATTAATATATAATTTATCTGATTAAAAAGTAAACATTTAAACTTAAATAATTTCAACACATATTCCATCATATTATTTTGATAAAAAATTTAGCTTATATTAGCTAGTTCTTTGCAAAAAAAGGAATACCTTCAATTGGTAACTTCCAACAGCTAACTTATTCCTACATTTATCACAATTAAATAGCCTCCATTTTTTCATGTATGTAAATGTCAAGAGCTTGGATGTGTTAATAGAGATTATCAAACTTCTTCTGGGTCCTTTGAAAATGGTATGGATTTCAAAAGCTCTAATTCTTAAGCAAAACATAAAGAGGAAATAAATAGGAAGGCCCAGATGGTTATTTCTTCCAACAATCCACTTAACATTGGAAGTTCCAGCTCCACAGAAACAGTAAGCTGTATATCTATAGTTCAAAGTGAAAATAAATGTCTTTATGATGTTTTAATGATTTATTACATAGGGGCAGTTGCTATTGGGGGCAGAAGTTTCTTTAACAGTCTCTAGAAAATCAAATCTTGGGGAATGGTATAGCCAAATAATTATGTGGCAGGCAGCAAAGCTTTCTCTGATTATCATTTGAGAAAAGAAGGTTGTACACAATTTTGGATGAAGAAATTAAGAAACTCAAACTTCTAGGTGATAGTGGATGACTGGATTCTGATAGCATTGTCTTTCTGATCCCACGCTCAATAGATACAGTTTTTAGTCGATTAAAACTCCATCAATTGTTTTTCACTAAAACATGCTGTCCTGAATGCTTTGCTCTTTATGAGTATAACTCTGAATCAAAACCATTTATACTATGTTGCAATCAAATGTTTTTTTCATCATCAAAGCGCTATTTAAAATTTTTTGGAGCAGGACAATTTGTAGTTTAATGTGATGAAAGGCTGTATTTGATGGAGGAACATCAAGAACATGTAAAATACTTATCTATTTAAACATTTAATAACAATTCTTTTATCAACTGGCTTAAGGAAAAGATAAAACTGTTCAAATTTGAGCTTCTTATTGAGAATAAAACCCCTGTGGAAGACAATTTAGAGTGTGATTTGATTTTCATGTGCCACATGACACTCGAGGCAAAAGCAGCTCATTAAATCAATAATACAGAGGTCTAAATCCATACTCAAAGCGCAGAAAGCATTTCTCAATAGCAACTGCGACTTTCCTTTGTGTACTCACTATTCAACCGCACTAGTCTAAACTCTAAATCTAAATTAGTCAATCTCTCAATAGTGTGTCTCAGTCTTTTCCTTAATAAGCGATGCACAGCACAATAGTCAATGTAATAGTACACTAAAAGGTTTATTAAATGTCTGTGAATTATTAAAAGGTGTAGTGAGCATGGACGGAATGGATAGTGGAGGATTAAAGGGTTAATGGATGTTAGTAAGGAGGGTCCAGGTGTAATGGATTTACTTTTTAATGGTCTGTGGTGTTTGGAATAGTGGATGGGTATGAGGTCAATGCAAGGAGGAGTAAAGGAAATAAAAGGGGTTGGGTTTTTGGTTCCACATTCTTTAGAATTATATTATAAAACGTATATATAGTTAATAGTGGTAAAGCTTCAGGTTAAATCATTATTATTGTATCTTTTCTTATTTTCTCAGTAATCATTTATAAATCCTAAATCTTTGATTATTAAATTTCCAACCCTTTGTGAGATTTTAAGGATTTTAACATTACCTTTAAATTATATTAGAATTCTTCTCAAACATATCTCAAAGCAGTAGCTATTCCTTTGAGTCATCTTCGAATCACTTCCTCAAACATTTCCTCTGTGCATCAAAGAAGTTTCTAAAACTCCTCTCTCCATCTAACTTCCAGGAACACCCTCGACTTTGTGCGTAGGTCATCTGGTGATAGTATAATTTAATTCTCCGTAGTTCTCATTCTTTGCACTACTACGTCCCTTTTCAGGTGTTTTCTAAATTCTTAAAAATGGCACCTGTTCAACGCACTCCTCCTACAGGCGTTACTATTAGAGCTCGCGCCAGAGGCAGGCCAACAGCCACACGGCCTGTTTCACGCACTCACTCCTTGGAACCTCTCAACCTTAGGGAACTGCAACATTCAGTCCAATCTGTAGAAGACATCCCACAAGATTTTGATGATTCTAGTGATGATGAAGAAGGAGAGGATACAATGCACGAGGCACCATCTGCCCCTGCTACTCACCCTTCTGGTTAACCTTCAGAACCTGGACCATCTTATTTGCTGGAGGACTTCATGAGACTTTTCATGAAGACCCTTTCCAATACAATGTCTTTGGAGAGATCAAAATTCAAAACTCCTTCCATGAAATCTCCTGATAAATTTGATGGAGAACATCCAGACAGATTGAGACCCTTCTTGCAAACCTGCAAGCTCCTGTTCCATAATGACCCTCAAACCTTCAATAACGACCAATTGAAGGTTGTTTACGCTTCTTCATTCCTAGCTGGAAAAGCAGCAAGATGGTTCAAACCTTATCTTCTCATGCTCTCTACGACAGAAACCCACTTACTTATTAATAAGTGGGAGAAGTTTAAAGACCAACTTTTCACGTTGTTCGGTGACCCTAATGAAACTGCCAACACAGAAATTGAACTTGTTTTCCTCCGCCTGAGTGATAATAGTAAAGCCTCTGAATATATCTCAAACTTCAGAGCACTTCAAACTCGAGTAGGTTGAAATGATGCTGCCCTCAAGTATCATTTAAAAAAATGACTTCCTTCAAGGATTATGGATCAGTTATATCTTCATGGCAAGAAGATGACTACTTTAATGGATTTAATAGATTAAACCCTTGAATTTGACGGTGTTTACCAAGGACAACTTCAACATCGTCAATACGCCAACAAATCTCAAGGCCTAAATTTTAAATTGGGACCTTCTTCACACCCACGGACAACTCAAGCCTCCTCAACTCAATACAAACCCAATAAGGGAAAGAAAAACCTCGACCAACAGGCTCGACCCCAGGTGATATCAGTAAAGTACTGGATCCTAAAGGGGAACTAAAATAAGCTGAGAGGAAGAGGCAATCGGATAATGGGTTATGTATGTATTGTGGGGGTAAGCACAAGCTAGAAGATTGTGTGAAGCTGAAGGAATGAGAAGGTACTAGTTCAAGGTCAAAAAACTAGTAGATAGTTTACTTGTGTGAAAAGCAAACTATCTTATCTTGCCCAGTGCACAGAACCTCCATGTCTTAAGGACTGGAGTTGCCTTAAACCGCTTGAGATTCATTCTTTTTAAGGAGGATATCCCCTTCAGTTGTCTTATAGACTCTGGAGCTTCAATTTCTTTTGTCAGTTTATCTTTTGCTGAGAAGTTACAACTGACATTTACAGATATTGATCAAACTCCAATTTATTTGGTCGAATCAGAGGAACCCAAATATTGGGTAAGTAAGAAAGTTTTATGGGTTTTCAACTTTCCAAACTTTCCCCCCTTCAAGTGGGAATTATCAGTCTTGGACGCCCCAAGAATGGACAATACCATTCTTGGCCATGACTTTTTAACGCATTGGAATCCTGAAATTAATTGGTCACAGTGTGGTCTTCAACATTGGAAGGGGCCTTTCTTGTGCAAATTAACGCTGTTTGTGCATGTCTTAATTGAAATCTGTTAAGGAATTAAGTATTTTTCTAGTTTTATTCCATGGATATTGCGTCTGCGGGTATGTGGGTACTATCATTGGATAGCCCCAGTTTTTCTCTATATTTTATGTCTTGTAGACATTTTTAATATTCTAAGTTTTAAGGGTTCATTTCCTCATTTTTCATTTATAAAAGATTGCTGTTTAATTTTGTTTTTTGTGTTTTACAGGCTAACCTTAAGTCTTAGTGTTAAGTGCTTAGTACCATTGGATAGAGCTAATTTTTCTCTATATTTTATGTCTCAATGTTGTTATAGTGAAATCCGTGTTTTAAAGATTTTAGTAGTTGTAGCTAAATTTTCTAAGTAGATTAGTTGTTTTTATTGATTTTCTGGCTTCAGGGAGGCCAGGCCGCTTCAGGCGGCACCTCCGACGTCCAGCAGCCCCCCCGCCTCTGTTTTAGAAGGTTGGGTAACGCTTCTGGAGGGTTTTTTATTCAATTTGGTGGGTACAGGCCCCAGATTGATGGGTGCCCACGGGCTCTTAGATAGTGGTCTGTGTGTACATAGTGAATGTGAAAGTTTGGGGAAACCTTAATTATCATACAACCATCTGGAGGTGATATCCTTGTTCCTCACTCAGTTTTCACTGTTTTCTGGCCACAATTTGGCTGTGTTTGTTGCAAGTGAGTTCTTCATTTAACTTAAATTTGGTAACTGTTTCTCTGTTACAGTCTTGCAAGCTATAGCAAGTATTATTGCTGTCTCTGGTGTGGATTTGCAGCCTACATCAAGTATCTTTGCTGTCTCTGGTGTGGACATTGGTCTACATTTCAGTTCTTTGGTCTGGTAGTCTGTCTGGTGACTACTTTCTTGGCTCATCAAGCAGTCAAGTGTGTTAAAAAGGGGCTTTAGAAAAACAGAAACCAACTTACTTTAGAGAGTAAATCTCACTCTATTTTTCTATAGGGACACTAGTTCTTTGGAATCTCTGTTTTCTTTGGTTGGCTCTTTTTGGTGTTTTGGTCTGGAGGAATGGCTTCTGGTTCCTCTATTCCTGTGGTGACTGTCAGTGGGGGAGATGGTCCTCCTTCTGTGATGGTTAGGGAGTGTGTGAGGATTAAAACTTGGGATGGAACCAAGTTTAATGGGGAGGATGTCAAGTGGTTTCTGGAGAAATATGAAACTGCTGCTGCAGTGGATGGTGCTTCCTACATGGACATGGTGAAGCAGATTATCTTCTTCATTGGTGATAGGGCAGTGGAGAAGGAGATTGTGGCCATTTCTGGCTACAAGAAGAGAGATTGGAAATTGTTGTGTAGGGAGATGGTGGATAGATGGGGTGTCAGGTTCACTATGGTGGATCTGAACAAGGTTGTCAGTGAATGGTAATCTTATGGTGGTGTTGGTAACTTACATAGTTACAGGAAGTTTCTGCTACAGTTTGATCCTGTGGTGGAATATTTGGTGGAAGTGGAGGAGCTGGCACATGAAAATGCTGCCAATGATGTTTTTTGGTCTTCCCTGGCTAGAGATGTCAGGATGGATGTTTTGAAGGAGTTGTCAATAAAGGAATTGATGAAAACTCTTTCTAATTGGGATCAGAAGTTGCCTGCCTTGGATAAGGTGAAGGAGGCTGTTGAGGCCCATTTGAAGTTATTGGCTGTGAACAACTATCAGGAGGGGTGTGCCAAATATGTCAGCATAGTCAGTGAGGCTTTGGCTGAAGAGGAAGTTAGGGAGAAGAAGGAGGAGAAGAATTTGGTGCAGGTTCCCAAACAGGAGAGGGAGGCAATGGTGGAGCAGTTTGCTGATCTTACAAAGAAGCTGCATATTTTTGTTCAGGAGGCTAAGAAGGTCAATAAGGCACCTTTTCAGCCTAGAGATTTTGATAGGAGGGCTGGTAGGAGTGATCCTTGGGTCAGCTCTTATTGCAGCAGGAGGGGGCACTGGTCCAATGATTGTTGAGCATTGAACAGGGATGTTTCTGAAGGAAAGGTGGAATTTGATGGCAGGTTTATTTATTTCCCTGATGGTTCTTTTTTTAAGCCCAGTGAGGGGCAGGCTCCTGTTGATTTGGTCAGGAGAAGGGGAGGTTTCAATCAAAGGAGGCCAAGGTTTGAGGAGATTCATGATCAAGGGAGGTCTTCAGGCAAGGAGGATGAGGATAGCAAGGGAAAGGGGAAGGAGGTCAATAAGGTCTCTTTTTCAACTTCTTTGGTGGTTTGGAGTTGTATTCTTGTGGTGGACAGTCAAGTTGTGAATGCTTGGCTGGTGTTTAAAATGTAGAAGCAGGGAAGGTGGGAAGGCCTAAGAGCAGTTCTCAGGCCCAACCAAAGCCAAATGCTTGAAAGGTGGATCCTAATCTGAGTGCAGCTAGGAAGAAGTACAGCAAAGAGGAGCTGTACAAGATGCAGAAGGATATGGCTGAGATGGTCCCCTATAGTTTTGGCGCATTTGAAATGAATGGTGAGCCAATGCCGATGGAGGTTGATTCTGACTCTGAGGAGGATGTCCATTTGTCTTCCTTGCCAAAGCCTGCTATAGTTAGAGGTTCTGGTGAGGGGTCTGGTTTGGTTCCTGTTAATGGTAAATCTGTTGGTGGTGCTGGTCCTCAAGAAGCTTCTAGGACCAAGGTAGTGAAGCAAAGAGCTCACTTTGAGAGGCCAGTAGTTTCTGGTCAAGTTAATGTTATGGACTCTGTCCTGGAAAGGATGAATCAGGGTCAGTTTTCCCTATCTTATGGGGAATTTTGTGCTATTAGTCCAGGGTTGGCTGATTGACAGAAAAAGTTGTTGACCAGGAGAAGAGTTTCTTCTGGGGAGGTAGAATACATTTTTGATTCTGCTGAAAAGTTTGGTGAGGGGTTGGAAACTCATTTTTCTGCTCCTCTGAGATATGTCGATGTCACTCTGAATGGCAGGGAGGCAAGGGAATCAGTGGATTCAGGTTCTCAGATAAACCTTTTTTCATTTTTTGAGGCAACTCATTTGGGCCTCCCCATCAAATCTGGTATTGGTGGGAATTTGAGAGAAATCGGTGGTCATGACACTGAATTGGTTGGAACTTCAGAGTTTGTGAAGCTAGATGTTGGAGGAGCATCAGGGAAGGTTCATTTTTACATTGCTAAAGGTAATGTAAAAGCAGTTTTGGGTGGGCCATTCTTGATGGATTTTCAGGCAAGAATTGGTTATCAATTTGATTTGGCAATCAGTTTGGAAATGACTAGTAAAGATGAAAGGAGGCTTCACATGAGGTTATCATCCCCTGGAGAGGATGTTTGGGAGACCAGGCCTGGTTTATCTTCAATGTGCCAGCGCATGGATTGCTGCAGGAGAAGGAAGGAAGTGGGTGCCGCTTCTGGTTTTTTGGAGTGTGGCTCAGGCTCTATTGAGAGTCTGTCTTTTTTAGAGTAATGAGGGATGATCACCCTAGTGCTACAACCTCTCCCCGAAATTAGGAAATCCCAGGTTGTAGTAGGTCAGCTCTCTTGAGGATATACCAAGTGGATTTTCAACTTTCTCTTTTTAATGTTTCACTTCTCTGCAAGTATTCATCAAGTTTTTTATCAAGTCTCTTTTCTCTCTCAAGATTCTTAATTATTTTTAATTCAATCTCAAGGAAGAAGATTGGTTATATATCTTTATTGAAAGATATGCGGAAAAGTTTTTGGGCGGTGAGATTGGGGTCTAAATGTAAGTCCTCCCAAATTTTCACAACTAGGGTTTCTTCTACACCTTTCAAAAACATTACCTGGGCCACACCTGTGAGCATTGGTGAAACCCCTGGTTATTTTTGTAGGTCATAAGAAAACTCAAGAAATGAAGATAAAAATTTCAAAATAATTCATGAAAATCAAGAAAAAAATATGAAGATAATGAAGAAAGAAGATTCAAAATACTTTTGTGAAGATCGTCAAGATAGCTTTTTGGGCCTCCAACATGAGGTTAAACTGCAAAATTTTAAAGGAGTTGATTGTGAAGATGAATATAGATTTGAAGATTTGGAAGACGGAAGTGAAGATGAAGATTTGGAATTGCAGAAAAGTTTTGGAGTGGTGAGATTGGGGTCTAAATGTAAGTCCTCCCAATTGTGCACTGCTAGGGTTTCTTTTAAACCTTTGAAAAACATTACCTTGGCCACACATGTGAGCAATGGGGAAACCCTTGTTTTTTGTTCCAGTTCTGATAGTGAAGATTTCCTGAAGATCCCTCAAGTGGAAGGTGGAGCGGCAAAGTATAAGAAGGTAGCGCAGAAGATTAGGCCTGTCAATGAGCCTATGCCTGTTGGCTTGAATCCGCCTTTTAAGAGAACCCCTTTGTAGAGAGATCCGTACTGTACTCCTTTGGTGAAGAATCCTCCAGAATTTATAGAGACGGCTAGGGTGACCGTTGAAAGGTTGAAAGTTGTTAATTTTGGTCCTGATGGGTGGTTGTCTGAGTGAGAAAAGAAATTGTTGTTGTTTCACGTTATTGTGCTAAGGGAAAAAGCTGTGGCGTTTGTTGAGGAGGAAAGGGGTGTATTGAAGCACTCTTATGGGGAACCTTACTTGATTCCTGTGGTTTGCCATGAACCTTGGCAAATCAAAACGATTCCGATTCCAGCTGCTACTAGAGAGGATTTTGTAGAGATTGTTAGGGAAAGAGTCAGGACTGGGTTATACGAACAATCAACTTCCAGCTACTCAAGTCTGGTGTTCTGTGTAAAGAAGCAGAATGGAAAGTTGCTGGTGGTTCATGATCTTAGAGCCTTGAATAGAGTCACTATCAAGGAAGCTGCTATACCACCAACTGCAGAGGATTTTGTTGAAGCTTTTTCTCGAAGGGTGTGTTATGGTTTGGGTGATATTATGGGTGGTTATGATGAGAGGGAACTCCATACGCATTCAAGGCCTCTCACAACTTTTGAGACTTCTTTGGGGAGATTTCAGCTCACTAGGCTGCCTCAAGGAGCAACTACTTCAGTGGCAGTTTATCAAGCACAGATGGCTTGGATTTTGCAGGATGAGGTTCCTACTCATGCTGGTATTTTTATTGATGATGGTGGAATTAAAGGACCATCCACTGATTATGGTAATGAGGTGTTACCAGAGAACCCTGGCATAAGGAGGTTTGTGTGGGAATAAGCAATAACTCTAGAGAGAGTGTTGTTCAGTATTGAAGAGGCTGGTTTGACCATTTCAGGGTAAAAATTCTGTTGTTGTGTTCCTGCTTTGGAAATTCTGGTTCATGTGGTATGTAAAGAAGGAAGGATTATGGTGAAGAAGAATATTAATAAAATTCAGTCATGACCAAGGCCTAAAAATTCTACTGAAGTCAGGGGATTTTTGGGTGTATGTGTATATTTTAGGATTTTTATTATGGATTTTTCTTTGTTGGCTTCACCTTTAAGGAAGTTGACCCGAAAAGATGGAGATTGGGAATGGACTGAAGAGTGTGAGGAGGCTTTTCAGAAGTTGAAAAAGGTTTTTGGTGAAGATATTGTTCTTCACAAGTTGGATTTTGGTGTTAATGCTGGAAAAATTTATCTGGAAGTGGACTTAAGTTATATTGTTGCTGGTGCTGTTTTGTCTCAGGAGGATAAGACTGGGAGGGTTACACCAGTAAGATATGAGTCTGTGGTTTTTAATGAGGTGAAATATAGGTATTCTCAACCTAAGTTGGAATTGTGGGGTGTAGCTAAAATTTTAAAGAAGCTACAGACGGTTTTGTTGGGGCAGCATTTTGAGCTGCAGGTGGATGCAAAATCTTTAGTTCAGATGATCAATACACCTAGTCTTTCAAATGCTCCTATGACTAGGTGGGTGGCATTTATTCAACATTTTTCTTTTGACCTGGTACACAAACCAGGCAAAACTTTCACTATGCCTGATGGATTATCAAGGAGGCCACCTACAGATAAAGATTCTGAGGCTGAAGAGTTTGATGAAGATGTTCCAGTGGTTAGGGTCAGCACAAAGGAAGCTGAAGATTTTTCTGACCTCCCCCAAGAGGCTAAACTGGCTGGATCTGATCTTGATTCTGGTGATCAGGATGTTTTTGTTGATGAAGATGGAGTTTTTGTTTGGGACAGCTCAAATTTGAAAAAGGGGGGTTTTTGTTAGTGAACTGGATTCTCACAAGGTTCAGTGGAAATAGAAGGATGTGCCAAAATTTAAGCATTGGTGTCCTGGTTGAGCTGCTCAATTGGCTCATGTTCACACTGGTGATTTCGATGATAGAATTGTACCCTTGGATGTTGTTTTGTTGGATATTTAAAATGAGACCTGGGGTCAGTCTGGGTTTTATTTTATTTTGGTGGATTATCTGTTGACCTTGGAGAGGCCAGATATTTTTGATGATGATACTTGGTTGGCTATTAAGAAGAAGAGTCCTGGATTTTATGTGTCATAAAGAAGGTTGATGAGAAGAAGGCATCCTAATCCTCAAGTGGTGGTGACTCAGAAGAAGGGTCAAGATTTGGTTTTGAAGTCTTTGCATGAAGACCTTGGTCATAGAGGCTTTGGGGAGACTTATAGAAGAGTAGCAGACAGATTTTGGTGGCCAGGTATGAAAATGGCTGTGCAGGGTTGGGTTCAATCTTGTGAAGAATGTCAAAGAAGAAGTCACTTGAAACCTAAAGAGAAGGGCCATGCTATTGGTGAATCAACTGTTTTTGGAAGGGTCAGTCTGGATGCTGTCCATATTAAAGAGGGCAGGTATAAATACTTGATTGTTGCTAGGGATGATTTGTCTAGTTGGGTTGAGGAAGTGCCTCTGGTTAATTTGACTGCCAAGAATGTGGAGGAGTTTTTGAAGAAGGAGTGGATTTATAGATATGGGTTGATGAAATTGGTGACTGTTGATGGCGGGCCAGAGTTTGGGGCCAAATTTAAAGAAGCTGTGGCTAGTGTTGGTTCTAAAGTTAGAGTGGCTACCCCGATTATCCTGAAGCTGAAGGTATGGTTGAAAGAGGCCATCAAGTTATCAAGAATGCTTTGGTGAAGATGTGCCGAGATAGTGCTGAAAAGTGGAGGCATTATTTACCCTTGGTGTTATTTGCTGATAGTGTCACAGTGAAGAGGACAACTGGCTATTCTCCTTATAAGTTAATGTATCGTCAAAAAGCCCTTTTACCAGTGGACTTGGAAGCTGTCTCATATCTTGGGATTGATTAGGATGATGTGCACTCAACAGAAGAATTGCTCTGTGCCATGATGCAACAGTTGGAATGTAGAGAGGATTGTCAAGAGAAGGCATACTCTAGAATGATGAAGATTAGGAATTAATCAGTCAGGTACTGGGACAAGAAGTTGGCTCATGGACTCAGGAATCCTTTGAAAACTGGTTGTTTGGTTTTGGTGTATAATAGAAGTTTGGAGAGTCAGTGGGGAAAATGTTTGCTGACAGATGGAATGGACCTTACAGAGTCAGATCTCAGGTGTCTAAAGGTTCTTATGTTTTGGAAGAGTTGGATGGTACAATCTTGAAAAAGAGGGTGGCTGCAGACCAAGTGATGAGGTTTTATCCCAGAGGCACTAGGCATGAAGAAGATTGACTCCGCAATGAGGATAAACTATGGAACATTCATTTTTTGTTTTGGAATTTTGTGGTGTTGCAGGGCAACTTTTGTGTTCGAAACTTTTTGTTAGAAGTTACCCATGGGTGGGGCTTCTAGATTTGATCTTGGCAAGTGTAGGGGTAAATGATGGGCTGGCTGCTCTATCAACAGTTACCCCAGATTTTCTGTTTCCAACCCTTTCTCTTAATTTGTTTGAACCTTAGTATTGGTTTCTTTTCACAGGTTTCAGTCCTCTATGACTTTAAACTGGAATTTCCTCTGGTTTTCAAGTGCTGGACTCTTAACTGTTTATTGGTTTTGGTTTTTTTTGTGTTGGATGTTGTGTTTTTGTTAGAAGGTACCCAGGGGGGGCTTCTAGATTTTATTTTGGCAAGTGTGGGGGTAACTGATGAGCTGGCTGCTCTGTACAAAAGTTACCCCAGAATGTCTGTTTCAAGTCTTTGTTTTTCCTAGTTGAATTCTAGTTCTGTTGTTTATTATTCAGGTTTCAAGTCCACTATGAATTTAAACTGGTTTGGGACTGGCTTCTTTATCTTTGGTTGTTTCAGATTGGTGGTGGATCACTGGTGGTCTCCCATCATTTTTACTTATTGGAGGGAGCCCACCCAGTGATCATTTCTATGGATTGGACTTTCCCTTATTGGACCATCTATGGAGCTGGACTGTCTTAGATTTTGCAGTTATGTTTTTGCTAGATATCAGTTTTAGATTATTTTCTTTTTTCTATTTTTTTCTTTTAATTTTATATGGGGGTTGTTTAAAATTATAAAATCAAAAATATAGGGTGTTACCACATCAGGGTTACCTGGATGTGGGCAAGCATTGGTGGGGAAAGACTCATCAATTGGCCGGGCAATGCTTTTTTCTTTTTTATTTATTATTTATATCATGTGTTTCTGTGTTTCATTATTTTTATTATCTTCTGAATTTCTAAATTTTTTGAATTTTGTTTTCTCTTAACCATTTAAAAGATCTAATTGTGTATCCACATCAAGGTGCACTTGGATGTTGGTAAGGTATCAGGAGATCAGTTCATCAATTGATTGTCGGATACCATTTCTATGTTTATTTTATATTATATTTTATTTCATTTATTTTATTTCGTTTTATTTATTAATTTTTATTTTTAGTATATAAGTAGATACAAAAAAAAAAGAAAAAAAAATTCTGAAATTATTTTTATTTATTGTTTTATATTATTATTATGTTTCTATTTTTTTTCAGGAGCTCATTGTCTGGATGATGAAGCATCTGGAGGCTGGTCCGGATTGTGATGACGTTTTTGTTTTTTGTTGGGATTGTGGGTAGCACTGTGTTCTTTGAAGTGCATCCTGCTGTAGAGATGATAGGGATTGTAATGATCAGGAATTGGATTAGAGGGAAGTTCAGAGGAGGAAGTAGAAGAGGCAGGAATGGAGTGCTGGAGGGTGTGCTTAATGATTCTAGAAACTTTCCAGTGGTTGTCAAGTAGGCCCTTTCTCAGGGATTTTTCAAAGTCATTCAAAGGTTCATGGAGGGCAAAGGCTTTTAGAATGTTGGAACACATGGTGCTTAGGTGTTTCTTCATGTCTCCATAATCCAGGGTCAAAGAAGTTTCAAGAGGTTGGCCAACTGCAATAATAGATTTAGGAGGAGAGGTGCCATCTAGACAAGAAGAATTGGATCAGTAATTATTTTTGTTGAAGAAATGGGATATATAATTTGGTACTTACAGATTGGAAGCTCATCATATCTGTAAGAAGCTGGTATTTGGATCTCTGACAATTTTGTAATGGTCATAGTGGGTGGATCAACTAGGGAAAGATATGGATTCTCATGGTCTTCCTCTGAAAGATTTTGAGAAGGTGAACTAGGAGGCTGATGTTCCTGGGGCCTAGTTGGAGCAGTGGGATAGTTGTTGTTGTTGTGGTTGATATTTCTGTTGGATTTAGCTGGAGGAGATGCTGGTGATGGAGTACCAGGGTTGTTAAAAGATGGAGCAGGAGAGGGGTAATTGGAAGAAGATTGATCTCTTCTGGATGGAGATTTTGAAGAGATGGAACTGTCAGAAGAGTAGTTGGCTGACAGGGGAGAGGTGTAGTTTCTTTGTCTTAGTTGGGGACGAAATTGTTGTTGTGGAGAAGTGTGTGGTGTTCTGGTTTCTTCTTGGGGTTCTCTGGAAGGTCTCTTAAAAATCTGGGAAACTTTGGTGCTTTTGGACTTTGGAAGGGTGGATTGCATTGCTCAGGGAGCAGTAGGAGGTAGTTGGGTTGAGTTTTTGTTGTTGTCTGGATAAATTTAGCTGTTTTCTGGCCGTTTTTGGAGGTTTTGGACCTGATTTTCACTGTTTGGTGAGGCGGGCGGGCCTCCCGAAGTCGGCTGGGCTGCCTGAATACGGTCTAGAATCCTGGGAGTTGATCTTGAAGGTTTTGGAGCTAATTTGGCGAAGATAAAAGCAGTTTCTTGGGAAGCTAAGGCTGGTCTTTTGGGAAGAGTGCGGGAAGCTGAGTTTCTGGATCTTCTGGAAGGAGCAGAAGATAGAGAGGAAGAGGAAGGACCAAGCTCTGGGGATCTGGTAGGGGATCTGGAGATGTATTTGTGAGAAGGAGAAGGCAGAAAAATAGGGTAGTTAGCGTCCCTTTCACATCTTTTCTTTTTGGAATAGCAAGAATCACAAGCCCTGTTGTAGAATTTGGATTCAGGAGTTGTAAGAGTGAATGTGCAAGGTCTGCACATGTGGATGCATTGTTTGCAGGCATAGTCCTTGGGAGCAGTGAAGCAAGGGAGAGTAGAAGGGTTAAAATCAGGAGATCCAGCCATGATCTATGGTGAGAAAAGATGATGAAAAGTGATAGGAGGATATTTTTGTCAGTGATGGGTAGATGATGAAGTGAAGGTGGAAGTTCAGCAGGTTGGTTGTAGAGGTGTTCTGCATGAAATTGGCTGCGTGTATTTTATTCAAAATTCCTTCAGTCCATCAAGACTCTAAACTGAAAAAGCTATGGTATCAAGACCAGTCCATCAAGACTTTAAACTGAAAATTCTGTTAGTCCTCCAAGACTTTAAACTGGCTGCTTTTTAAAGATTTATTCAAGAATTTAATTTTACAACTGTGGATCTAGTATTCCTCCAAGACTTTAAACTGGCTGGTTTCACAATTTTGTCAAGGAGTAGTCCGCCAAGACTTTAAACTGAACACTGTGTTAGTCCCCCAAGACTTTAAACTGAGGATTGTTGATGGTAAGTCCCCCAAGACTATAAACTGAGGAATGGGAGGCAGTGTGATGTGGAAGTTTAAAGGCGGAAGGATCCAAGGGGGAACTTGTGAATTTTGTAAAGGCAAGTTTGGGGGTGACTGATGGGCTGGCAGCTCTATATACAGTTACCCCAGAATGTTAGTTTTTTCTCTGTGTCTTAATGTAGTTGATCTCTGGTTCTGGGTTTATGATTTAGGTTTTGAGTCCCCCAAGACTTTAAACTGAGCGTTTTTGAGTCCCCCAAGACTAGAAAATGAGGATGGTCCCCCAAGACTTAAAACTGAGGGTTATTTTGTGTTTACATCCTATAGAGGGTGTGGTCAATTTTTCTTTCTGAATAAAACTCAAGTACTAGTGGAATTACAGAGGGAATCAAGAGATGAAATGAAGTGTTCAGAATTAGCTTTGAACTGGTGAATGAGGTGTCTTCTGTTATCAATGTCCTATGGATCGCTAGCAGGAGTGGATTGGAAATAGTGAAGCAGAAGTTGTTTCTGTTGAGATGTGTGTTGTTGGAACTTGGCCTTGATAGTGGGCAAGTGCGTTGGTGTTGGTGGTGCAATGGATCCTACATTGTTGTCATCACAATCAGAAGAGGGAGGAACTGAGAAGTTATCAGTTCTAAAGTTGAAGGAAGAAATGAATGTTCTTTACCATCAGATGGACCAGGGATGGTGGAACTAGTTGTTTTACGGGTGGTGGCACTCTTCTGGGAAGGGTGGAGCTTTTTGATTAATCTGGGTATCAGGATGGATGGCCTAGATCTTTTGGTGCTGGCAGAAGAAGGACCAGGTTGAGGCGGAGGTGAATCTGTTGTAGAAGAAAGTGGACCAGACTGTGGCAGGTCTTCTTTCTAGACTGGCAGAAATCTCAGGATGTTCTGTATGGATGGACAGGTGTTGTCATGGTGCAGATTAAATTATTGTCGATTCAGTATTGGCAGGGACCCATTTCAGAGGCAGATTTGGTAAGAAGGTTAAAGATGGTGGTTGGATGAAGAAAGAATGTGGACATTCTCAATTGGAGGGAGGATGTGGTCTTCCAACATTGGGAGGGGCCTTTGTTTTGTGATTTGGTGCTGTTTTTGAATGTCTTAATTGACATCTGTTAAGGAATTGGGTATTTTTCTGGTTTTCTTCCGTGGATATTGGGTCTGCGGGTATGTGGGTACTATCATTTGATAGCCCTGGTATTTCTCTATATTTTATGTGTTGTAGAAATTTTTCATATTCTAAGTTTTAAGGGGTCATTTCCTCATTTTTCATTTATAAAAGATTGCTGTTTAATTTTGTTTTTTGTGTTTTACGGGCTAACCTTTAGCCTTAGGGTTAAGTTCCTAGTACCATTGGATAGAGCTAATTTTTCTCTATATTTCATGTCTCAATTTTTTTATAGTGAAATTCCATGTTTTAAAGGGTTTAGTAGTTGTAGCTAATTTTTCTAAGTAGATTAGTGGTTTTAGTTGGTTTTCTGGCTTCAGGGAGGCCCGGCCTCTTCAGGCGGCATCTCCGACATCGGGCGGCCTGCCCGCCTCTGTTTTAGGAGGTTGGGGAGCACTTCAAGAGGGGTTTTTATGCAATTTGGCGTGTACAGGCACTAGATTGGTTAGTGCGCATGGGCTCTTAGTTAGTGGTCTGTGTGTACATAGTGAATAAGACAGTTTGGGGCAACCTTAATCATCATACAACCATCCGGAGGTGATATCATTGTTCCTAACTCAGTTTTCACTGTTTTCTGGCACAATTGGCTGTGTTTGTTGTAAGTGAGTTCTTCATTTAACTTAAATTTGGCAACTGATTTCTCTGTTATAGTCTTGCAAGCTATAGCAAGTATTATTGCTGTCTCTGGTGTGGATTTGCAGCCTACATCAAGTATCTTTGCTGTCTCTGGTGTGGACATTGTTCTACATTTCAGTTCTTTGGTCTGGTAGTCTGTCTGGTGACTACTTTCTTGGCTCATCAAGCAGTCAAGTGTGTTAAACAGGAGCTTTAGCAAAACAGGAATCAACTTACTTTAGCAAGTAAATCTCACTCTATTTTTCTAAAGGGACAGGGGATTTTCTCTCTGGTTTTTCTCCAACTCCCTTGATTAAGGCCTATAGCTAGTCCTATAGGATTGTCCAAAGCGCTTTCTCAGGGATTTTTCAAAGTCATTCAAAGGTCCATAGAGGCAAAGGCCTTTAGCATGTTGGAACACATGGTGATTAGGTGTTTTTTCATGTCTCCATAATCCAGGGTCAAAGAAGTCTCTAGAGGTTGGCCAACTCCAATAGTAGATTCAGGAGGAGGGGTACCAACTAGACAAGAAGAATTGGATCAGTAATTATTATTTTTTTTGTTGAAGAAATGGGATGAATTAATTTGGTACTTACAGATTGGAAGCTCATCAAATTTGTAAGCGGCTGGAATTTGGATCTCTGAAGATTTTGTAATGTTCATAGTAGGTGGATCAACCAGGGAAAGATATGAATTCTCATGGTCTTCCTCTGAAAGATTTTGAGAAGGTGAACTAGGAGGCTGATGTTCCTGGGACTTAGTTGCAGCAGTGGGATTGTTGTTGTTGTTGTTGTTGTTATTTCTGTTGGATTCAGCTGGAGAAGGTGCTGGTGATGGAGTACCAGGGTTGTTAAAATTTTAAGCAGGAGAGGGTGATTTGGAAGCAGATTGATCTCTTCTGGATAAAGCTTTTGAAGAGATGGAACTGTCAGAAGAATAGTTAGCTGACAGAGGAGAGGTGTAGTTTCTTTGTCTTAGCTGGGGACAAAGTTGTTGCTTTGGCGCTGTGTTGGGTGTTCTGGTTTCTTATTGGGGTCCTCTGGCAGGTCTCCTAGAAGTTTGGGAAAATTTGGAGTTTTTGGACCTTGAAAGGGTGGCTGCATTGCTCTGGGAGAAGTGGGAGATAATTGCGTAGAGTTGTTTTTGTTGATTGATTGAATTTGGCTGTTTTCCGGTTGTTTTTGGAGGTTTTGAGCCTGATTTTCACTGTCTAGTGTGGCGGGCGGGCTTCCCGACGTCAGACGGGCCGCCTGGACGCAGTCTAGAAGCCTAGGAGCTGATTTTGAAGCTTTTGGAGCTAATTTAGCAGAGATAAAAGCAGTTTCTTGGGAAGCTAAGGCTGGTCTTTTTGAAAGAGTTCTGGAAGCTGAGCTTTTGGATCTTCTGGAAGGTGCTGAAGATAAAGAGGAAGAGGAAGGACCAAGTTCTGGGGATGTGGTAGGGGATCTGTAGGTGTATTTATAAGAAGGTGAAGGAGGAGGAATAGGGTAGTTGGAATCTCTGTCACATTTTTTCTTTTTGGAGTAGCAGGAATCACAAGCCCTGTCGTAGAATTTGGCTTCAGGAGTTGGAAGAGTGAATGTGCAAGGTCTGCACATGTGGATGCACTGTTTTCAGGCATGGTCCTTGGGAGCAGTGAAGCAAGGAAGAGTAGAAGGGTTAACATCAGTAGATCCAGCCATGATATGTGGTGAGAAAAGATGATGGAAAGGGATAGGAGGAGATTTTTTGTCAGTGATGGGTAGATGATGAAGTGAAGGTGGAAGTTCAGCAGGTTGGCTATAGAGATGTTCTGTATGAAATTTTCTGTGTCTATTTTATGCAAAATACTGTCAGTCCATCAAGACTTTAAACTGAAATCTGGTTTCTGTTAGTCCTCCAAGACTTTAAACTGGCTGGTTTCAAGATTTTATCAAGACTAGTCCCTTAAGACTTTAAACTGAACACTATGTTAGTCCCCCAAGACTTTAAACTGAGGATTGTTGTTGGTGTTTGAGTCCCCCAAGACTATATACTGAGGAATGGGTTTGGTTGTTGGAGTTGTTTTTGAAAGATTGGTGGAGGGTATCCACAGGGGGAGCCTTTGAATTAGGCAAAGGCAAGTTTGGGGGTAATTTATGGGCTGGAAGCTCTATTCACAATTACCCCAGAATGTTAGTTTTTTCTATGTATCTTAATGTGGTTGATCTCTGGTTCTGGGTTTATGATTTAGATTTTGAGTCCCCCAAGACTTTAAACTGAGGGTTTTTGAGTCCCCCAAGACTATAAAATGAGGATGGTCCCCCAAGACTTAAAACAGAGGGTTGTTTTGTGGTTACATCCTATAGAGGGTGTGGTCAATTTTTATTTTCTGAATCAAACTCAAATACTAGTGGAATTACAGAGGGAATCAAGAGATGAAATGAAGTGTTCAGAATTAGCCTTGAACTGGTGAATGAGGTGTCTTCTGTTCTCAATGTCCTGTGGATCTCTAGCAGGAGTGGATTGGAAGTAGTAAAGCAGAAGTTTTTTCTGTTGAGATATGTGTTGTTGGAACTTGGCCCCAATAGTGGGCAAGTGGATTGGTGTTGGTGGTTCAATGGATCCTACATTGTTATCATCACTATCAGAAGATGGAGGAACTGAGAAGTCATCAGTTTAAAGTTGAAGGAAGAAATGAAAGTTCTTTACCATCAGATGGACCAGGGATGGTGGAAATAGTTGTTTTATGGGTTGTGGAACTCTTCTGGGAAGGGTGAAGCTTTTTGATTAATCTGGGTATAAGGATGGATGGCCTAGATCTTTTAGTGCTGGTAGAAGATGGACCAGGTTGAGGTGGAGGTGAATCTGTTGCAGAAGATAATGGACCAGGTCTGTAGCAGGTCTTCTTTCTGGATTGGCAGACATCACAGGACGTTCTGTATAGATGGACAGGAGGTGTGATGGTGCAGATTAGATTATTGTCAATGCAGTATTGGCAAGGACCCATTTCAGAGGCAGATTTGGGAAGAAGGTTGAACATGGTGGTTTGATGAAGAAAGAATGTGTGATATTCTCAATTGGAGGGAGGATGTGGTCTTCCAACATTGGCAGGAGCATTTTTTGTGCGAATTGGCGCTGTTTGTTTATGTCCTAATTGACATCTGTTAAGGAATTGGGTATTTTTCTGGTTTTATTCCGTGGATATTTGGTCTGCAGGTATGTGGATACTATAATTGGATAGCATCAGTTCTTCTCAATATTTTATGTCTTGTAGACATTTTTCATATTCTAAGCTTTAAGGGGTCATTTCCTCATTTTTCATTTATAAAGGATAGCTGTTTAATTTTATTTTTCTTGTTTTACGGGCTAACTTTAAGTCTTAGGGTTAATTGCTTAGTACAATTGGATAGAGCTAATTTTTCTCTATATTTCATGTCTCAATGTTGTTATAGTGAAATTCTGTGTTTTAAAGGTTTTAGTAGTTGTAGCTAATTTTGCTAAGTAGATTAGTTGTTTTTATTGGTTTTCTGGCTTCAGGGAGGCCTGGCCACTTCAGGCGGCACCTCCGACGTCGGGTGGCCCTCCAGCCTCTGTTTTAGAAGGTTGGGGAGCGCTTCTGGAGGGTTTTTTATTCAATTTGGCTGGTACAGGAACCAGATTGGTGGGTGCGCATGGGCTCTTAGATAGTGGTCTGTGTGTACATAGTGAATAAGACAGTTTGGGGCAACCTTAATTATCATACAACCATCTGGAGGTGATATCTTGGTTCCTCACTCAGTTTTCACTGTTTTCTGGCCACAATTGGCTGTGTTTGTAGCAAGTGAGTTCTTCATTTAACTTAAATTTGGCAACTGTTTCTCTAATATAGTCTTGCAAGCTTTAGCAAGTATTATTGCTGTCTCTGGTGTGGATTTGCAGCCTACATCAAGTATCTTTGCTGTCTCTGGTGTGGAAATTGGTCTAAATTTCAGTTTTTGGGTCTAGTAGTCTTTCTGGTGACTACTTTCTTGGCTCATCAAGCAGTCAAGTGTGTTAAAAAGGGGCTTTAGAAAAACAGAAACCAACTTACTTTAGCAAGTAAATCTCACTCTATTTTTCTAAAGGGACAGGGGATTTTCTCTCTGGTTTTTCTCCAACTCCCTTGGTCAAGATCTATAGCTAGTACTATAGGATTGTCTACAACAGGGATTGATCACCCCACGCGCTAAGTATATTTCTAATTCTTCAATGCAGGTCAATAGGGGGTTAAACAACCCACCTGAAAACCTCCTGCTAGAGGAAAAATCTCTTCCAGATGACTTTCAAGCATCTGATCTTTCTCGAAATGTGAAATTGGCTAACCCTTCTAGCTTGATGGCTTCACTCAAAGAGGATTTAAATTGCCTTAAAGTAGTCGAATTATGCTCTCTGAATTCTGGTCTTCCCTCAACAGATTCTCTCAAAGATGATGAGGACAACCAAATCAAAATTGAAGCCATTAAATTAACTCTAATGGAAATCTATCTAGATTTCCTCAATGTTTTCTCAATCTGCAAGGCCGATAAGTTACCACCTCATAGATCCTACGACCATCAAATAGTGTTAATAGGTCCAGTACCTCTGGCAGATCCTGTCTATTCTTTGTCAAAGGATGAATCTGAATTTCTTCAAGACTACATTGCAGAGAATGTAGCCAAAGGTTTCATCAGAGCCAGTAAATCTCAAACCAGCTCCCCTGTTATTTTTGTTAAGAAAAAGTATGGTAGTCTAAGGTTGTGTGTTGACTATAGAAAGCTCAACACAGTCACTAAGAAGAATGCATATCCTGTTCCTCCTATGTCATTGCTTCTTACCCTTTTCAATGGTGCTAATTTCTTTTCTAAAATTGATCTTAGAGGCACTTATAATCTCATTCGCATTGCAAAAGGTCATTAACCACTGACTTCAATGCGCACCAGATTTGGTAGTTTTGAATATTTAGTTATGACTTTTGGATTGTGTAATGCACCATTGACTTTTCAAACCTTTGTCAATGACATCTTTCAAGATGTTGTTGAACAATTTATTGTTGTCTATTTAGATGATATTTTGATTTTCTCGAGGACACTGGATGAACATATTCATCATGTTCAACAGGTTTTAAATCGACTTCGAGATCACGGTCTCTACGCCAAGCACAATAAATGCTAATTCTACCTGAAATCAATCAATTTTTTGGGTTTTACATTTTCCACTGATGGTTTAGTCATGGATGACAAACAGGTCCAAAAAGTCCTGGAATAGCCTGAGCCCAAAACCATTTAATCCCTCCAAGGATTTTTTGGTTTTGAAAATTTCTATAGAAGATTTATTAAAAATTACTCTAAAACTATTTCCAATATTTCTTCTCTTCTTAGAAAAGATATTCCTTTTGTTTTTACTTCTACAGAAAAAAAGGAATTCGAAGCATTGAAGACGGCGTTCACCAAATCTCCAATTTTTTTACACTTTGATCCTCCTGCTTTGACAATCGTCAAGAAAGATGCGAGCGATTATGCTATCACAGGGGTCATTTCTCAATTAAATCCTAAAACAAAATTGTTTTATCCTGTTTCTTTTGATTCATGCAAACTCATTGCGGCAGAATTAAATTATGAAATTTATGACAAAGAGCTTTAAACTATTATTCATTGTCTTAAAAAATGGCGCTCTTTTCTTCTCAGCTTAGATAGTCCTTTTCAAATTTTAACAGACCATAATGCTTTGAAATACTTTATGTCTTCCAAAGTGCTAACCAGGTGTCAAGCCAGGTGGGCTGAATTTCTGTCTGAATTTTCTTTTTCTATTTCCTATTGCCCAGGTAAGTACTGCATTTTCCCAGATATCTTGTCACATCAGGATGATGTTTACCCACAGCGGGGGGACACATTTGCTGACAAGAACTCAGCAAATGTGAAATCAATCTTCAATGAATCAATGTTAATGACTCATCAATTTAATTTGATGACTATTCAATCTTTTCAAAATCCACTTTCCAACATCCTTAAAGCTCAGTCGAAGGAAAATTATTGTTTAGGGTTAAAAGACAAAATACACTCGAAGCAAGGGGCTGAAAGATTTAGTATTGAATCAGGTCTATTATTTTTCAAAGGTAGAGTAGTCATACCTAACAACAATGAAATAAAATTAGGATTTTCAATAGTCAACATGATTCTCCATTAGCTGGTCATTTTGGGGTTGATAAAACCTACCAGTTAATAGCGAGGGATTTTTTCTGCACAGGAATGACCAGAGAAATCAAGGCCTATATAAAAGCTTGTTACGAATGTAATAGGAATAAGGCTCCCCATCACCGGAAGTATGGGTTGCTTCAACCACTTCCTATTCCCTCTAAACCTTTCGAATCTTTATCGATGGATTTTATTTCTCAACTTCCTCTTTCTAATAATTTTGATTCTATATTAGTAATAGTAGATAGATTTTCAAAAATGTCTATTTTTATTAAAACCACTACTACTGCTACAGCAGAAGATTTGTCAAAATTGTTTCTAGAATATGTATTTTCCAAACATGGCTTACCTAATGATATTATTTCAGATTTAAGCTCGTTGTTTGTATCCATATTCTGGACTCAACTGTGTCAACAACTCAATATCACGAGGAAACTCTCCACGGCCTATCATCCTGAAACTGATGGGCAAATGGAAAGGGTCAACCAAATCCTTGAAAAATACCTTCAAATGTATGTCAGTTACAAACAAGAGGATTGGACCACATGGTTACCATTGGCTGAATTTGCTTATAATAATTCAATTCATTCTTTGACACAACAATCTCCCTTTGAAACTGTTTATGGAGGACATCCTTGATTCAACTCAATCCACGTAGGAACTAATCATCCTGCTGAACGTTATCTTTGAGCCATATCACGACTCCAAGAGTAACTTAAATCAAATTTGGAGTTAGCAGTTTGAAGGTACAAGGAACAGGCTTACAAACATCGACAATCTGCTCCTTCTTTTAAACCAGGCGACAAAGTATGGCTCGATGCACGAAACATTCAAACAACTCTACCATCAAAGAAACTAGCTGAAAAAAGCTTGGGACCATTTGAAATCAACTCTGAAATCTTTAAAACTGCATTTCGACTCAAGCTACCTCCTAAATGGCAGGCTATTCAACCTGTTTTTCATGTATCTCTCCTGGAACTGGCTCAAGAAACTTACCCGGGAAAGAACCAACCTCCTCCGGAACCAGTTAAAGTAGAAGACCATCCAGAGTGGGAATTATGTTGTATCCTTGATTCAAGAATGTGCAAGGGGAAACTTCAATACCTCCTGGAATGGGAAGGCTTCCTTGATGATTCAGACAAAACATCCTGGGAACCAGCCATCAATGTTTCTAACGCCCCTGAACTCCTAAAATCTTTTCATCTTAAATATCCTTTAAAACCAAAACCTTAAAACTCTCTTTTCTTTCTTTTTCCTTCTTCTCTTTAAAATCTAAAAATCTCTACCTCTAAAATTTCCTTCTTCTTTGTTTTCTTACCTTCTTTCTAGTTTTTTCTCTTTCAAAAGTTTTTCAACCTTCTTTAAAAAAATAAAATTAAAATAAAATTAAAAATAGAAAATTAAATTAAAATAATTAAAATTAAAATTAAATTAAATTAAATTAAAATAACATAGAATAAAATTTAAAATAAAATTTAAAACAAAAAAAAAATATATAAATAAAAAATTCATAAAACCTTCTAAAATTTCTTTAAAATTTTTTAAAATTTTCTTTTCTTTTCTTTTCTTTTCAACTTTCTACATACATTCTTTCTTTAAAAAAATCTTTTCCTCAAACTATCAAAATTTTCAAAAAACAATCTTTCTCGAATTTCACTTCAACTGCTAAATCTCTCTTTTAAAATTTCTTTGAACAATTACTGCTGTCTTTTAAATTCTTTTAAAAAAATTTATTTCTTCTCTTCTTTTCTTTCTTTCTTTTCAAATAACTTAATTCCTCAAAACTTCAATAAATAAACTTTCTCAAATAACAAATTTATCTTTCATTAAATTTTCATTTCCAATAAATTTATTTTAATCAACTATTTCTTTTTTACTTAAATTTTTTCTCTTCAAAATTTAAACTAAAACTCCTTCAATTAAATATTCTTTGTTTTCTTCTTTCAAAATTTAAAACAAAATTTGATTTAAATCCTTTCCTTTCTTTTTTTTCTTATTCTCTCAAAATCTTATAAAATAAATATTAAAATTTTAAAACAACAAAATAAAATAATTAAATATACAAATTTTTTCTACTTTTCTTTACCTCTTTCTTTCTTTTCCATTTTTCCTTCCATTTTAAATTATCTCCTTTATTTTCTCTCGAACCAATCCTTTCATCTTCTCAAAAATCACCCTTATTTCCTTCCTACATTTCTCAAAAACTTCCTCCTCTCCTACTGGTACCACTTCCCCAATTTCCAGTAGTTCTTTGGCAACGTCAAAGGAAGCAGCATTGATAATCTTATCAACTTCACCGCTTAAGTCTTCAATAAACCTAGCTTGTCGACCCTGGCGGGGTTTCTTTGACCATACCTGGTCAAGAGTTTCTTCATTATCCTCCCTCAAGGCAATCACTGGTAACTGTTCTTTGGTAGGGATTGACGGCGCAACTTCCACAACTGTGGTTTCCATAATAGGAGCTCCCACGCTAGAGGCTTCCACAATGACATCTAAATTCTGAATCATATGGTCATCAGTAAAATTTTTTTTGGAAAATAAAATTAAAATAAAATAAAATAAAATCAAACTTACTTTGAATAATGGGTCAGCTTCTAGAAATAACTTCGGTGTGACTTCCACTGCCACTTCCTTTTCTTCCTTGTCATCTTCAATGACCATTCGCCGTTTTTTTGGAGTTCGCCTTGAAATGGGAACTTCTTCCTCATCTTCCTCCATCAACTCATCCACCTCCTCTTCTACCCTTTTTTTTACCAGTGGCCTGGGTTACCCAGGTTGCTACATCATCTTCAACTTCCTCCTCATTCTCTCTCACCAATTTATCATCCCCAATTGAAACATCCCAAATATCCTCGACTACCTCTTTTGTTTTTGGTATCACCCAATATTTGGTTTTTGTGAATCGATGCTTGATGTCCACATTTTTTGACAAGGCATCACACGCCACCCGTCTCCAGTGGCAAAACTCGCACTTCTGGCGAGGACCTCGTGTCGCCGTACTTTCAACACAAAAGTACTCCATTGATTTTCAGGCCGTGAAGGCCTGGGAATATTGCCAGGTAACAATTCCCCAATCCAATTTAGGGTGTGGAGGCGTGGGAGTTGGGGTATGACAATTCATCATAGTAAATTATAAAGTAATTAAAATAAAAGGGGGGGAAATAGTGTGGGAAGTATGTCTCACGCTCAAAAGAACTCGTGTTTTTATACCTGGGCATCTGTCACGTGCCACGTGACACTCAAGGCAAAAGCAGTTCATTAAATCAATAATACAGAGGTCTAAATCCATACTCGAAGTGCAGAAAGCATTTCTCCATAGTAACTGCAACTTTCCTTTGTGTACATACTATTCAACCCCGTTAGTCTAAACTCTAAATCTAAATTAGTCAATCTCTCAATAGTGTGTCTCAGTCTTTTCCTCAATAAGCGACGCACAGAGCAATAGTCAATTTAATAGTACACTAAAAGGTTTATTAAATGTCTGTGAATTATTAAAAGGTTTAGTGAGCATGGACGGAATGGATAGTGGAGGATTAAAGGGTTAACGGATGTTAGTGAGGAGGGTCCAGGTGTAATGGATATATTTTAAATGGTCTGTGGTGTGCGGAATAGTGGATAGGTATGAAGTCAATGCGAGGAGGAGTAAAGGATATAAAAGGGGTTGTGTTTTTGGTTCAACATTCTTTAGAATTAAATTATAAGAACATATACATAGTTAATAGTGGTAAAGCTTTAGGTTAAATCATTATTAATTTATCTTTCCTTATTTTCTCAGTAATCATTTCTAAATCCTAAAATCTTTGATTATTGAGTTTCCAACCCTTCGTGAGATTTTAAGAATTTTAATATTACCTTTAAATTATATTAGCATTCTCCTTGAACATATCTCAAAGCAGTATCTCTTCCTTTGAGTCATCTTCGAATCACTTCCTTAAACATTTCCTCTGTGCCTTGACAAAGTTTCTCAACTCCTCTCTCCATCTCACTTCCAGGAACACCCTCGATCTTGTGCGTATTTCATCCAGTGAAATTGATGAAGGATGTTTGTGATGGTTCAATTTGGAAAAACTTTCCCATTACCACTCCAGCTCTGGGTGTCAATGATGATGAATATACAATAACTTCGAGTAACTTAATATTTCATTTATATGTCGACTGCTTTAGGACTGGTGGTAATAGGATTGGAGGTCATCAGAATTCTGTAGGAAATATTATGATTGTGTGTATGAACCTACCTCAAGAAGGTAGATACAAAATGGAAAATCTTTTTTTGTATGCTATTATACCTGGACCAACAGAAACCCCAAGTGAACAGCTTAATCACCTTCTAGAACCACTGGCTAATGATCTACAAACTCTATAGGATGGTATATTGATTGGAAAGAAGCATCTTTATCAACAAGGCTGTAAATTAAGAGTTTCATTGTTCTCTTTGATAGGTGACATTCCTGAAATAAAAATATTAGCTGGCTTTTCAAGTCACTCTGCAAGAATGTTCTGCTCATTTTGTAACATCTCTAAAGATGAAATTAGTGAAAAGAATGTGGAAAATTTTTCATTACGGAATCATGACGATCATATGTGCTGGAAACAAAGCTGAAAAATTCTATGTCACCTTGGGAGCATGTATCAATTGTTCAGAATCATGGGGTACAATGGAGTGAGCTGAATAACCTTGAATATTGGTGTCCAACTGAATATTGCTCAATTGATGTTATGCTGTCACGCGCCACGTGACACTCGAGGCAAAAGCAGCTCATTAAATCAATAATAAGAGGCTCAAATCCATACTCAAAGCGCAGAAAGCAATTTTACATAGCAACTGTGACTTTCCTTTGTGTACTCGCTATTCAACCGGTGTAGACAATCCTATGGTACTAGCTATAGGCCTTGACCAAGGGAGTTGGAGAAAAACTAGTGAGAAAATCCCCTGTCCCTTTAGAAAAATAGAGTGAGATTTACTTGCTATAGTAAGTTGGTTCCTGTATTGCTAAATCTCCTGTTTAACACACTTGACTGCTTGATGAGCCAAAAAAGTAGTCCCCAGATAGACTACCAGACCAAAGAACTGAAATGTAGAACAATGTCCACACCAAAGACAGCAAAGATACTTGATGTAGGCTGCAAATCCACACCAGAGACAGCAAAAATACTTGCTATAGCTTGCAAGACTATAAAAGAGAAAACAGTTGACAAAGTTAAGTAAAATGAAGAGCTTACTTGCAACAAACACAGCCAATTGTGGCCAGAAAACAGTGAAAACTGAGTGAGGAACAATGATATCACCTCCAGATGGTTGTATGATGATTAAGGTTTCCCCAAACTGCCTTATTCACTATGTACACACAGACCACTAACTAAGAGCCCATGCGCACCCACCAATCTGGCGCCTGTACCTTCCAAATTGCATAAAAAACCCATCTGGAGCTTTCCCCAACCTCCTAAAACAGAGGCCGGCGGGCCGCCCGACATCGGAGATGCCGCCTGAAGCAGCCTGGCCTCCCCAAAGCCAGACAACCAATAAAACCACTACTCTACTTAGAAAAAAAAGCTACAACTACTAAAACCTTTAAAACACAGAATTTCAATATAACAACATTGGGACATGAAATATAGAGAAAAATTAGCTCTATCAAATGGTACTAAGCACTTAACCCTAAGACATAAGTTAAGCCCGTAAAACACGAAAAACACAATTAAACAGCAATCTTTTATAAAGGAAAAATGAGGAAATGACCCCTTAAAACTCAGAATATACAAATGTCTAGAAGACATGAAATATAGAGAAAAACCAGGGCTATCCAATGATAGCACCCACATACCCGCAGACCCAATATCCACAGAATAAAACCAGAAAAACACCCAATTCTTTAACAAATGTCAATTAAGACATGCACAAACCGCGCCAAATCACACAACAAAGGACCCTGCCAATGTTGGAAGACCACATCCTCCCTCCAATTGAGAATGTCTGCATTTTTTCTTCATCCAACCACCATGTTTAACCTTCTTCACAAATCTGCCTCTGAAATGGGACCTTGCCAATACCGCATCAACAATAATTTAATCTGCGCCATGACACCACCTGTTCATCCATACAGAACGTCCTGTGATGTCTGCCAATCCAGAAAGAATACCTGCCACAGACCTGGTCCACTTTCTTCCACAACAGATTCACCTCCACCTCAACCTGGTCCTTCTTCTTCCAGCACCAAAAGATCTAGGCCATCCATCCTGATACCCAGATTAATCAAAAAGCTTCACCCTTCCCAGAAGAGTTCTACAACCCATAAAACATCTAGTTCCCCCATCCCTGGTCCATCTGATGGTAAAGAACATTCATTTCTTCCTTCAACTTTAGAACTGATAACTTCTCAGTTCCTCCCTCTTCTGATAGTGATGATAACAATGTAGGATCCATTGCACCACCAACACCAATGCACTTGCCCACTATCAAGGCCAAGTTCCAACAACACACATCTCAACAGAAACAACTTCTGCTTCACTACTTCCAATCCACTCCTGCTAGAGATCCACAGGACATTGAGAACAGAAGACACGTCACTCACCAGTTCAAGGCTAATTCTGAACACTTCATTTGATCTCTTGATTCCCTCTGTAATTCTACTAGTACTTGAGTTTGATTGAGAAAGAAAAATTGACCACACCCTCTATAGGATGTAACCACAAAATAACCCTCAGTTTTAAGTCTTGGGGGACCATCCTCATTTTATAGTCTTGGGGGACTCAAAAACCCTCAGTTTAAAGTCTTGGGGGACTCAAAAACCTAAATCATAAACCCAGAACCAGAGATCAACCACATTAAGAAACAGAGATAAAACTAACATTCTGGGGTAATTGTGAATAGAGCTGCCAGCCTATCAATTACCCTTAAACTTGCCTTTGCTAAATTCGGAGGCTCCCCCTGTGGATACCCTCCACCAATCTTTCAAACCCAACTCCAACAACAAAAACTTTTCCCTCAGTTTATAGTCTTGGGGGACTTACAACCCTCAGTTTAAAGTCTTGGGGGACAAACACAGTGTTCAGTTTAAAGTCTTGACAGACTATCTTGATAAAATCTTGAAACCAGCCAGTTTAAAGTCTTGGAGGACTAAGAGAAACCAGATTTCAGTTTAAAGTCTTGATGGACTGATCTTGATACCATAGCCTTTTCAGTTTAGAGTCTTGATGGACTGACAGAATTTTACATAAGAATGGACGCAGCCAATGTCATGCAGAACACCTCTACAGTCAACCTGCTGAACTTCCACCTTCACTTCATCATCTACCCATCGATGAAAAAAATCTCCTCCTATCCCTTTTCATCATCTTTTCTCACCACAGATTATGGCTGGATCTCCTGATGTTAACCCTTCTACTCTCCTTTGCTTCACTGCTCCCAAGGACTCTGCCTGCAAACAGTGCATCCACATGTGCAGACCTTGCACATTCACTCTTCCAAATCCTGAATGCAAATTCTACAAAAGGGCTTGTAACTCTTGCTATTCCAAAAAGAAAAGATGTTACAGAGACGCAACTACCCTATTCTTCCGCCTTCTCCTTCTCACAAATACATCTCCAGATCCCCTAACAGATCCCCAGAGCTTGGTCCTTCCTCTTCCTCTCTATCTTCTGCTCCTTCCAGAAGATCCAGAAGCTCAGCTTCCCGCACTCTTCCCAAAAGACCAGCCTTAGCCTCACAAGAAACTGATTTTATCTCCGCAAAATTAGCTCCAAAAGCTTCAAAATCAACTCCCAGGCTTCTAGACCACATCCAGGCAGCCCAGCCGACTTCGGGCGGCCCGCCCGCCTCACCAAACAGTGAAAATCAGGGCCAAAACCTCCAAAAAACGGGCAGAAAACAGCCAAATTCATCCAGACAACTACAACAACTCAACCAAACTACCTCCTACTGCTCCCAGAGTAATGCAATCAACCCTTCCAAAGTCCAAAAGAATCTAAATTTCCCAGATTTCTAAGAGAACTTCCAAAGAACCCCAAGAAGAAACCAGAAGACCACACACTGCTCCACAACAACAACTTTGTCCCCAACTAAGACAAAGAAACTACACCTCTTCTATGTCAGCCAACTACTCTTCTGACATTTCCATCTCTTCAAATTCTCCATCAAGAAGAGAGCAGTCTGCTTCCAAATCCCCCTCTCCTGCTCCATCCTTTAACAACCCTGGTGCTCCATCACCAGCACCTCCTCCAGCTGAATTCAACAGTAATAACAACAACAACAACAACAATCTCACTGCTCCAACTAGGGACCAGGAACACCAGCATCCCAGTTATCCTTCTCAGGATCCTTCAGAGGAAGACCATGAGAATCCATATCTTTCCCTAGTTGATCCACCCACTATGACCATTACAAAATAGTCAGAGATCCAAATCCCAGCTGCTTACAGATTTGATGAGCTTCCAATCTGTAAGTACCAAATTAATTATTCCATTTCTTCAACAAAACAAATTACTGATCCAATTCTTCTTGTCTAGATGGCACCCCTCATCCTTAATCTATTTTTGGAGTTGGCCAAACTCTTAAAACTTCTTTGACCCTGGATTATGGAGACATGAAGAAAAACATAAGCACCATGTGTTCCAATATGCTAAAAGCCTTTTCCCTCCATGGACCTTTGAATGACTTTGAAAAATCCCTGAGAAAGCGCCTACTGAACGACCACTGGAAAATGTCTAGGATCATTAAACAAACCCTCCAGCACTCCATTCCTACCTCTTCTTCTTCCTCCTCTGAACTTCACTCTAATCCAATTCCTGACCATTACAATCCCTATAATCTCTCCAGAAGGATGCACTTCAAAGAGCACAGCGCTTCCCACAATCCCAACAAAAAAACAAAAACATCATCACAATCCGGACCAGCCTTCAGATTCTTCATCATCCAGACAATGAGCTACTGCAAAATATTAGAACCATAAAAATAATATAAAACAAATAATAAAAAATAATTTTAGAAATATTTTTTTAACACTACTGATATACTAAAATAAAAAATTAATAATTTAATGAAATGAAATAACATAAATGAAATAAAATAAAATATAAAAAAATTATACAAATGGTATCCCCCAGCCAATTGATGAGCTGATCCCCTGATACCTTACCCACATCCAAGTGCACCTTGATGTGGATACACAATTAATTCTTTTAAATGGTTAACAGAAAACAAAATTCAAAAATTTTAGAAATTCAGAAAATAATAAAAAATAATGAAACACAGAAACACATGAAATAAATAATAAATAAAAATAAGAAAATAGCATTGCCCGGTCAATTGATGAGCCTTTCCCCACCAATGCTTGCCCACATCCAGGTGACCCTGATGTGGTAACACCCTATATTTTTGATTTAATAATTTTAAACAACCCCCATAAAAATTAAAAGAAAAAAAGAGAAAAAAGAAAATAAGCTAAAACTGCTATCCAGCAAAAACATAACTGCAAAATCAAATAAAGTCCATCTCCATAGATGGTCCAATAAGGGAAAGTCCGGTCCATAGAAATGATCACTGGGTGGGCTCTCTCCAATAAGTAAAAATGATGGGAGACCACCAGTGATCCACCACCAATCTTAAAAAACCAAAGATAAAGAAGCCAGTCCCAAACCAGTTTAAAGTCATAGCACACTTGAAACCTGAATAATAAACAGCAGAACTAGAATTCAACTAGGAAAAACAAAAGACTTGAGACAGACATTCTGGGGTAACTTTTCTACAGAGCAGCCAGCTCATCAGTTACCCCCACACTTGCCAAAATAAAATCTAGAAGCCCCCCCCTGGGTACCTTTAAAAAAAACACAACATCCAACACAAAAAAAAACCAAAACCAATAAGAGTGAAGAGACCAGCACATGAAAACCGGAGGAAATTCCAGATTAAAGTCATAGAGGACTGAAACCTGTGAAAAGAAACCAATACTAGGGTTCAACCAAATTAAGAAAAAGGGTTGGAAACAGACAATCTAGGGTAACTGTTGATAGAGCAGCCAGCCCATCAGTCACCAATACACTTTCCAAGATTAAATCTAGAAGCCCCACCCATGGGTACCCTCTAAAAAATGTTTACAACAAACAGATGCATAGCATCACCACAAAAAAAACAAAAATTAAAGAATGGTCCGTAGTTTATCCTCATTGCGGAGTCAATCTTCTTCATGCCTAGTGCCTCTGGGATAAAACCTCTTCACTTGGTCTGCAGCCACCCTCTTTTTCAAGATTGTACCATCCAACTCTTCCAAAACATAAGAACCTCCAGACACCTGAGATCTGACTCTGTAAGGTCCATTCCATCTGTCAGCAAACATTTTCCCCACTGACTTTCCAAACTTCTATTATACATCAAAACCAAACAACCAGGTTTCAAGGGATTCCTGAGTCTATGAGCCAACTTCTTGTCCCAGTACCTGACTGATTGATTCCTAATCTTCATTATTCTAGAGTATGACTTCTCTTGAAATTCCTCTCTACATTCCAACTGTTGCATCCTGGAACAGAGCAAATCTTCTTTTGAGTGCACGTCATCCCAATCGATTCCAAGATAAGAGACAGCTTCCAAGTCCACTGGTAGAACTGCTTTCTGACCAAAAATTAACTCATAAGGAGAATAGCCAGTTTTCCTCTTCACTGTGACCCTATCAGCAAACAACACCAAGGGTAAATAATGCCTTCACTTTTCAGCACTATATCCGCACATCTTCACCAAAGCATTCTTGATAACTTGATGGCCTCTTTCAACCATGCTTTAAGCTTAAGGATAATAAGGTTTAGCCACTCTAACTTTAGAACCAACACTAGCCACAGCTTCTTTAAATTCGGCACCAAACTCTGGCCCGCCATCAACAGTGACAGACTTCTACCCATACCTATAAATCCACTCCTTCTTCAAAAACTCTGCCACATTCTTGGCAGTCAAATTAACCAGAGACACTGCCTCCACCCAACTAGACAAATAATTCCTAGCAACAATCAAGTATTTATACCTACCCTCTTTCATATAGACAGCATCCAGACTGACCCTTCCAAAAACAGTTGGTTCACCAACAGCATGGCCCTTCTCTTTAGGCTTCAAGTGACTTCTTATCATCTGGAGCGTTCCCCAACTACCTAAAACAGAGGCAGGCGGGCCACCCAATGTCGGAGATGCCGCCTGAAGCGGCCCAGCCTCCCCAAATCCAGAAAATCAATAAAAACCACTAATCTACTTAGAAAAATTAGCTACAACTACTAAAACCTTTAAAACACGGAATTTCACTATAACAACATTGGGACATGAAATATAGAGAAAAATTAGCTCTATCCAATGGTACTAAGCACTTAACCCTAAGACTTAAGGTTAGCCCGTAAAACACAAAAAACAAAATTAAACAGCAATCTCTTATAAACCCTAAATGAGGAAAATACCCCTTAAAACTCAGAATATGAAAAATTTCAATAAGACATAAAATATAGAGAAAAACGAGGGCTATCCAATGATAGCACCCACATACCCGCAGACCCAATATCCACGGAATAAAACCAAAAAATACCCAATTCTTTAACAAATGTCAATTAAGACATGCACGAACCGCGCCAAATCACACAAAAAAGACCCCTGTCAATGTTGGAAGACCACATCCTCCCTCCAATTAAGAATTTCCACATTCTTTCTTCATCCAACCACCATGTTTAACTTTCTTCCCAAATCTGCCTCTGAAATGGGTCCCTGCCAATACTGCATCGACAATAATTTAATCTGCACCATGACACCACCTGTCCATCCATACAGAACGTCCTGCGATTTCTTCCAATCTAGAAAGAAGACCTGCCACAGACCTGGTCCACTTTCTTCTGCAACAGATTCACCTCCACCTCAACCTGTTCCTTCTTCTGCAGCACCAAAAGATCTAGGCCATCCATCCTGATACCCAGATTAATCAAAAAGCTCCACCCTTCCCAGAAGAGTGCCACAACCCATAAAACAACTAGTTTCCCCATCCCTGGTCCATCTGATGGTAAAGAAAATTCATTTCTTCCTTCAACTTTAAAACTGATAACTTCTCAGTTCCTCCCTCTTCTGATAGTGATGATAACACTCTAGGATCTATTGCACCACCAACACCAACGCACTTGCCCACTATTAAGGCCAAGTTCCAACAACACACATCTCAACAGAAACAACTTCTGCTTCACTACTTCCAATCCACTCCTGCTAGAGATCCACAGGACATTGAGAACAGAAGACACCTCATTCACCAGTTCAAGGCTAATTCTGAACACTTCATTTCATCTCTTGATTCCCTCGGTAATTCCAATAGTACTTGAGCTTGATTCAAAAAAGAAAAATTGATCACACCCTCTATAGGATGTAACCACAAACAACCGTCAGCTTTAAGTCTTGGGGACCATCCTCATTTTATAATCTTGGGGGACTCAAAAACCCTAAGTTTAAAGTCTTGGGGGACTCAAAAACCTAAATCATAAACCCAGAACCAGAGATCAACCACATTAAGACACAGAGAAAAAACTAACATTCTGGGGTAATTGTGATTAGAGCTTCCAGCCCATCAATTACTCCTAAACTTGCCTTTGCTAAATTCAGATGCTCCCACTGTGGATACCCTCTGTCAATCTTTCAAACCCATTCCTCAGTTTATAGTCTTAGGGGACAACACCATCAAAAAATCCTCAGTTTAAAGTCTTGGGGGACTAACAAAGGATATAAAAGGGGTTGGGTTTTGGTTCGATATTCTTTAGAATTAAATTATAAAATGTATTTATATTTAATAGTGGTAAAAGCTTTTAAGTTAAATTATTATTATTGTATCTTTCTTTATTTTCTCAATAATCATTTCTAAATCCAAAATCTTTGATTGTTGAGTTTCCAACCCTTTGTAAGATCTTAAGAATTTTAATATTACCTTTCAATTATATTAGAATCCTTCTCGAACATAACTCAAAGCAGTAGTTCTTCCTTAAAATCATCTTTGAATCACTTCCTTGAATCATTCCTCTGTACTTCGAAGAAGTCTCTAAACTCCTCATCTCACTTACAGGAACATCCTCGACCTTGTGCGTAGTTCGTCCGGTGACAGTAAAATTTGATTCTCCGTAGTATTCATTCTTTGCACTACTACATCCCTTTTCAGGTCTCTTCTCTAAATTCTTAAAATGGCACCTGTTAAAAGCACTCCTCCTACGGGCGCTACTTCTAGAGCTTGCGCCAGAGGCAGGCCAACAGCCACACGGCCTGTTTCCCGCACTCACTCCTTGGAGCCACTTGACCATAGGGAATGGAAACATTCAGTCCAATCTGTAGAAGACATCCCACATAATTTTGATGATTCTAGTGATGATGAAGAAGAAGAGGATACAATGCACGAGGCAACATCTGCCCCTGCTAATCACCCTTCTGGACAACCTTCAGAACCTGGACCATCTAATTCTCTGGAAGATTTCATGAGACTTTTCATGAAGACCCTTTCAAATTCAAAGTCTTCAGAGGGATCTAAGTTCAAAACTCCTTCTATGAAATCTCCTGATAAATTTGATGGAGAATACCTAGACAGATTGAAACCCTTCTTGCGAACCTGCAAGCTCCTGTTCCATAATGACCCTCGAACCTTCAACAACGACAAATTGAAGGTTTTTATGCTTCTTCATTCCTAGCCAAAAAAGCAGCAAGATGGTTTGAACCTTATCTTCTCATGCTCTCTTTGACTGAAACACACTTACTTATTAATAACTGGGAAATGTTCGAAGACCATCTCTTCATGTTGTTCGGTGACCCTAATGAAACTGACAACGCAGAAAATGAACTTAATTTTATTTGCATAAGTGATAATGGTAAAGCCTCTGAATATATCTCGAACTTCAGAGTGCTTCAAACTCGAGTAGGTTGGAATGATGCTTCCCTCAAGTATCATTTCAAAAAAGGACTTCCTTTGAAGATTCTGGATCAGTTAAATCTTCATGGTCAGAAGATGACTACTTTAAGGGATTTAATAGATTGAACCCTCAAATTTGAAGGCTTTTACCAAGGACAACTTCAACATCGTCAAAATGCCAACAAATCTCAAGGCCTAAATTTTAAATTGGGACCTTCTTCACACCCACGGACAACTCAATCCTCCTCGATTTAATCCAAAGCCAATAAGGGATAGGACAAACCTCGACCAAAAAGCTCGACCCCAGGAGATATCAGTAAAGTACTGGATCCTAAAGGGGAACTTAAAGAAGTTGAGAGGAAGAGGAGAGCAGATAATGGGTTATGTATGTATTGTGGGGGTAAGCACAACCTGGAAGATTGTGTAAAATTGAAGGAAAGAGAAGGTACTAGTTTGAAGTCAAAAAACTAGTAGATAGTTTACTTGTGTGCAAAGCAAACTATCCTATCTCTCCCAGTGCACATAACCTCCATGTCTTAAGGACGTGAGTTGCCTTAAATCGCTTGAGATTCATTCTTTTCAAGAAGGATACCCCCTTCAGTTGTCTTATAGACTCTGGAGCTTCAATTTCTTTTGTCAGTTTATCTTTTGCGGGGAAGTTACAGCTGACATTTACAGATATCGATAAAACTCCAATTTATTTGGTCGAATCAGAGGAACCCAAATATTGGGTCAGTAAGAAAGTTTTATGGGATTTCAACTTTCCAAACTTTCCCCCCTTTGAGTGGAAATTATCAGTCTTGGACGCCCCAAAGATGGAAGATACCATTCTTGGCCATGCTTTTTTAACGCATTGGAATCCTGAAATTGATTGGACATGGAGATTGATCACCCCACGTACTAAGTATATTTCTAATTACTCAATGCAGGACAATAGGGAGTTAAACAACCCGCCTGACAACATCCTGCTAGAGGACAAATCTCTGCCAGATGACTTGCAAGCATCTGATCCTTCTTTAAATGAGCAATTAACTAACCCTTCTAGCTCAATGAATTCACTCGAAGAGGATTTAAATTATCTCAAAGCAATCGAATTATGCTCTCTAAATTCTGGTCTTCCCTCGACAGATTCCCTCGAAGATGATAAGGACAACCAAATCAATGTTGAAGCTATTAAATCAACTCTACCAGAAATCTATCATTATTTCCTCTATGTTTTTTAAATCCGTAAGGCCGATAAGTTACCACCTCATCGACCCTACGACCATCAGATAGAGTTAATAGGTCCAGTATCTCCCACAGGTCCTTTCTATTCTTTGTCAAAGAATGAATCTCAAGTTCTTCAAGACTACATTGCAGAGAATGTAGCCAAAGGTTTCATCAGAGTCAGTAAATCTCCAACCGGCTCCCCTGTTCTCTTTGTAAAAAAGAAGGATGGTAGCCTTAGGTTGTGTGTTGACTACAGAAAGCTCAACACAGTCACTAAGAAGACTGCGTACCCTGTTCCCCCTATGTCATTACTTCTTACCCTTTTTAATGGTGCTAATTTCTTTTCTAAAATTGAGCTTAGAGGCGCTTACAATCTTATTCGCATTGCGGAAGGTCATGAACCACTGACTGCAATGCGCACTAGATTTGGTAGTTTTGTATATTTAGTTATGCCTCTTGCATTGTGTAACGCACCATATACTTTTCAAACTTTTTTCAATAACATATTTCAAGATGTTGTCAAACAATTTGTTGTTGTCTATTTAGATGATATTTTAATTTTCCCGAAGACACTAGATGAACATATTTATCATGTTCAACATGTTCTAAATCGACTTTGAGATCACGGTGTGGTACGCCCCTTGCAGGAAGCGTGATTTTAGACCAATCATTGCGCGTAGTCCAGGAAGAAAAAAGGGGAGCTAGCGCAGCAGGAAATGTTAAAATATAATATGTATTTGTGTGTTTCAAGGAACAAAGGAAATGGAAGCACGGAAAAAGATTGAGGGTCTTTGCGCTCGGATTTTGTAGCGAAATGTGCCGCACAATGGGGAATTGTGTGTTATTGATTTAGGACCATAAAGAGCTAAACAATATGGATTTGGGCTTTCCAAAAAGTATGTGTTACGCATTAAGAAGAAAGTCATGGATTAAGGACAACTCAAGTGCATGGTATGCTGTACCGCGGCCAGTTGGGAAACTTACTGAGACAAGTAATAAAGAAGGATAAATAGTAAAGCGAGCTTTCAGAACTACAAACCTAGTATTAAAGCAAAGAGAGTGGGGACTCAATCGTAAAACTACCCAAGAGTTAAGGCAACTAGACGCAGCGTTAGGATAAGTCAAACCTGGAACTAGCGCTGAAACAAAACAAGGTATAGTTAAAAGCGCATATGTGGAGAATCAGTGAAACAAGTTAATACTAGTGTTAGTAATTATAGGGTCTGATTTAGGCGCTGTAGTTGTTGCAAGCAGTGTAAGTAGCATACTAATAAATTAGTTATTGTTTACTAATGTGGCGCTAGATTCAGCGCTGGAGATCCATTAGGGAACTGTGTCTTGAGCGCTGGAAGAATATAAAAGGAGGACTATTAGATAGGGACAAAAAGAGAACTGGTCGATCTATCTATTTAGTTAATAAAATAAGAAAAATCACATTAGTTGTCATTTTAAAAAGCAGATCATAAAGAAAATCAATATAGAGATATACGTGTAGCTATAGTCATAGTACCCAGTATAAGATATTAGATCATTTGTGATTAATTTTTTGAGAGAATATTAAAAGGTATTTTCTGAGTCTTTAGAGTTTGTGCGTCTGTGTGTGTATTTCCTATATAATATAGTGAAAGAGCGCAACATAGAGAGAATATATAGATTCAGTGGGATTAACTATTATTAGAGATATTTTATTACTATAATAAGGCAAATTCAAAGAGAGCGCTTCAAGAGGGAGTAGCTATGGATAATAGCGCTTGTTAAGAATAGAAATATCCGGATATTAGTGCTTGTTTCCTTATCTTTAACTCATCTCAACTTATAAACTTTCTAGTCAAATATTAGTGTTACACATTAGTACACTGTCTTTAAAAAATAATAGTGGCAGGCGCTTCTTTTTATAAATTAAAAAGGAGAACCAACCGATCTTGCATTGTGTCTACTGCTTAGTACTTTAGAACAGTCTACAACGGTCTCTATGCCAAGCACAATAAATGCAAATTCCACCTTAAATCTATTGATTTTTTGGGTTTTACGTTATCCACTGATGGATTAGTCATGGACAACAAAAAAGTCCAAAAGGTCATGGAATGGCCTGAACCCAAATCTGTTAAATCCCTCCAGGGATTTTTGGGTTCTGAAAATTTCTATAGAAGATTTATTAAAGATTACTCTAAAACTATTTCCAATCTTACTTCTCTTCTTAGAAAAGATATTCCTTTTGTTTTAACTTACACAGCACGAAAAGAATTTGAAGCATTGAAGACGGCATTCACCACAGCTCCAATTCTTCAATACTTTGATCATTCTGCTTCGAAAATAGTCAAGACAGATGCGAGTGATTATGCCATCACAGTGGTAATTTCTCAATTAAATCCTGAAACAAAATTGTTTCATCCTGTTGCTTTTGAGTCACGCAAACTCATTGCAGCAGAATTAAATTTTGAAATTCATGACAAAGAGCTTTTAGCTATTATTCATTGTCTTAAAAATGGCTCTCTTTTCTTCTCAGCTTAGATAGTCCTTTTCAAATTTTAACAGACCATAATGCTTTGAAATACTTAATGTTTTCCAAAGTGTTAACCAGGAGTCAAGCCAGGTGGGCTGAATTTCTGTCTGAATTTACTTTTTCTATTTCCTATCGCCCAGGTAAGAACTGCATTGTCCCAGATATCTTGTCATGTCGGGACAACCTTTACCCACAGCGGGGGGACGCATTTGCTGACAAGAACCCAGAAAATGTAAAATCAATCTTCAACTAATCATTGTTAACAACTCATCAACTTAATTTGATGACATATTCAATCCTTTCAAAATCCACTATCGAACATCCTCCAAGCTTAGTTGAAGGACAATTATTGTGTAGGGTTAAAAGACAAAATACTCTTGAAGCAAGGGGCCAAAAGATTTAGTATTGAATCAGGTCAGTTAGTTTTTGAAGGTAGAGTAGTCATACCTGACAACAATGAAATAAAATTATGGATTTTAAATAGTCGGCATGATTCTCCATTAGCCGGTCATTTTTGAGTTGATAAAACCTACCAGTTAATAGCGAGGGATTTCTTCTGGCCAGGTATGACCAGGGAAATCAAGGCCTATATAAAAGCTTGTTACGAATGTAATAGGAATAAGGCTCCCCATCACTGGAAGTATGGGTTGCTTCAACCACTTCCTATTCCCTCTAAACCTTTGGAATCTTTATTGATGGATTTTATTTCTCAACTTCCTCTTTCTAATAATTTTGATGCTATATTAGTAATAGTAGATAGATTTTCAAAAATGTCTATTTTTTTTAAAACCACTACTACTGCTTCAGCAGAAGATTTGTCAAAATTGTTTCTAGAATATGTATTTTCTAAACACTGCTTACCTAATGATGTTATTTCAGATAGAGGCTCATTGTTTCTATCCACATTCTGGACTCAACTGTGTCGACAACTAAATATCACAAGGAACCTCTCCACAGACTATCATCCTGAAACTGATGGGCAAACAGAAAGGGTCAACCAAATCCTTGAACAATACCTTCGAATGTATGTCAGTTACCAACAAGATGATTGCACCACATGGTTACCATTGGCCGAATTTGCTTATAATAACTCGACTCATTCTTCGACACAACAATCTCCTTTCAAAACTGTTTATGGAAGACATCCTCGATTCAACTCAATTCACATAGGAACTAATCATCCTGCGGAACATTACCTTCAAACCATATCATGACTCCAAGAAGAACTTATATCAAATTTGGAATTAGCAGTTCAAAGGTACAAGGAACAGGCCGACAAACATCAACAAACTGCTCCTTCTTTTAAACCAGGGGACAAAGTATGGCTCAATGCACGAAAAATTCAAAGGACTCAACCATTAAGGAAACTGGCTTAAAAACGCTTGGGACCATTTGAAATCGACTCTGAAGTCTCTAAAACTGAATTTCAACTCAAGCTACCTCCTAAATGGCAGGCTATTCACCCTGTTTTTCACGTATCTCTCCTGGAACTGGCTCGAGAAACATACCCAGGCAAGAACCAACCTCCTCCAGAACCGGTCGAAGTAGAAGACCATCTAGAGTGGGAAGTAAGCTGTATCCTTGATTCAAGAATGTGCAAGGGGAAACTTCAATACCTCTTGGAATTGGAAGGCTTCCTTGATGACTCAGACAAAACATCCTGGGAACAAGCCGTTAATGTTTCTAACGCCCCTGAACTCCTAAAATCTTTTCATCTTAAATATCCTTTAAAACTAAAACTTTAAAACTCTCTTTTATTTTTCCTTTCTCTTCTTTTATTTCTTCCTTCTCTTTTCTTTTCTTCTTTTTAAAATCTAAAACATCTTTACTTCTAAAAAAATCTTTAATTTTTTTTTCTTCTTTATTCTTTTCTTTTCAAAATTTTTTCAACCTTTTTTTAAATAAATAAAATTAAATTAAATTAAAATAAAATGAAACAAAATTCAAATTAAAATAAATAAATAAAAATTTAAATTAAAATAAAATAAATAAAATAAAATAAAATAAAATAAAATAAAATAAAATAAAATAAAATAAAATAAAATAAAATAAAAATAAAATAAAATAAAATAAAAGAAAAAAAAATAAAATAAAATAAAATAAAATAAAATAAAATAAAATAAAATAAAATAAAATAAAATAAAATAAAATAAAATAAAATAAAATAAAATAAAATAAAATAAAATAAAATAAAATAAAATAAAATAAAATAAAATAAAATAAAATAAAATAAAATAAAATAAAATAAAATAAAATAAAATAAAATAAAATAAAATAAAATAAAATAAAATAAAATAAAATAAAATAAAATAAAATAAAATAAAATAAAGTAAAATAAAATAAAATAAAATAAAATAAAATAAAATAAAATAAAATAAAATAAAATAAAATAAAATAAAATAAAATAAAATAAAATAAAATAAAATAAAATAAAATAAAATAAAATAAAATAAAATATAATTAAATTAAATTAAATTAAATTAAAATTAAATAAAATAAAAAAAATAAAAATAAAATCTTTTTCTTTAAATTTACTTCTTTTCTTTTTTTCCTTCTCAATTTTCTTTATACATTCTTTCTATAAAAATTTACTTTTCCTCAAATTATCAAAAATCTTCTCAAACCTCACTTCAACCTCTAAATCTCTCTTTTAAAACCTTCAAACAAATTACTTCTTTTCTTTCAAAACTCTTTTAAAAATTTATTTCTTCTCTTCTTCTCTTTCTATTCTTTCTATTATATCTTTTCTTTTTTCAAATAAATAAATTCCTCAAATCTTCAATTAACAAACCTTCATAAATAACAAATTAGTTCTTTCATTGAATTTTATTTACAACAAAATTATTTCAATCAATTATTTCTTTCTTCTTTCTTTCTTCTTACTTAATTCTTTTTCTTTTCGAACTTTAAAAATAAAACTCCTTCAATCAAATATTCTTTCTTTTCCTCTCTCATTTAAACTTCTTCTTTCAAAATTAAAAAAAAAAATTATATGTAAATCTTTTTTCTGTCTTTTCCTTTTTTCTCTCAAAATCTTATAAAAAAATAAAAAAATATTAAATTTTTTTAAATAAAACAACAAAATAAAAATAACTAAATACAAATTATTTCTACTTTTCTTTCTTTTTTTTTCTTTTCCTTCCATTTTAAATTCTCTCCTTAATTTTCTCCCAAACCAATTCCTTCATCTTCTCCAAAATTTCCCTTATTTCCTTCCTACATTTCTCAAAGACTTCCCCCTCTCCTACCGGAATCACTTCTCCAATTTCCAATAGCTCCTCGGCCATGTCAAATGAGGAGGCATTGACAATCTTATCGAAATTGCCACTTAGTCTTCAATATATCTAATTTGTCGAGCCGGGTGAGGCTTCTTCGACCATACCTGATTGAGGGTTTCTTCATTATCCTCCCTCGAGGTAACCACCAGCTTCAATCGACACAGCCACTTCCACAGAAGTGGGTTTCACAATGGTTGCTTCTGCATTTGAAGCTTTGGCCGTAGGGACTTCTGTGATGACATCTGGATTCTAAAAACAAGATCATCAGTCACTAGATTTCTAAAATATCAGGGAATGGACTTTTTTCAAAAATAGGGTCTACTTCTAAAAATAATTTTGGAGTAACCTCCACTGCCACTTCCTTCTCCTCTTTGTCATCCTCGATGACCACCCGTCGCTTCATTGGGGTCCGTCTTGAGATGGAGACCTCGTCTTCCTCCTCAACTAACTCGTTGACTTCATCTTTGACCACTTGCTTCTTTCTAGTAGCCCGAGTCACCCATGTTACTACATCGGCTTCAGCTTCTTTTTCATTTTCTCCCACCGATTGATCATCCCCAATTTATACATCCCAAATGTCTTTGACTACTTCCTTTGTCTTGGGAATCACCCAATATTTCGTCTTAGTGAACCGACTCTCGATGTCGGCATTCTTCAACAAAGCTTCACATGCCACCCTTCTCCATTGGCAAAATTCACACTTCTGGAAAGGACCTCATGTCACCGTGCTTTCTACGCAAAAGTACTCCATCAACTCGCAGGCAGTGAAAGTCTTGAATATTGTCGTGTAACAATGCCCCCATCCGCTTTAGGGTGTGGAGGCGTGGGAGTTGGAGTAGGGAAATCAGTCATAATAAATTATAGAATATTTTAATAAGGAGGGAAGAGAAATTAGTGTGGGAAGTATGTTTTACGCTCAACGGAGCTTGCGTTCTTATACCCGGGCATCTGTCACGTGCCATGTGACACTCGAGGCAAAAGCAGCTCATTAAATCAATAATAAGAGGCTCAAATCCATACTCAAAGCGCAGAAAGCAATTTTCCACAGCAACTGCAACTTTAGTTTGTGTACTCGCTATTCAACCGCGCTAGCCTAAACTCTAAATCTAAATTAGTCAATCTCTCAATAGTGTGTCTTAGTCTTTTTTTCAATAAGCAACGCACAGAGCAATATTTAATATAATAGTACATTAAAAGGTTTATGAAATGTCTGTGGGTTATTAAGGGGGTTGTGAACATGGACAGAATGGTTAGTGGAGGATTAAGGGGGTTAACTGATTTTAGTGAGGAGGGTCCAGGTGTAACAGATTTATTTTAATGGTCTGTGGTATGCGGAATAGTGGATGGGTATGAGGTCAATGCAAGGAGGAGTAAAGGATATAAAAGGGGTTGGGTTTTTGGTTCGATATTCTTTAGAATTAAATTATAAAACGTATTTATAGTTAATAGTGGTAAATGCTTTTAAGTTAAATCATTATTATTGTATCTTTCTTTATTTTCTCAATAATCATTTCTAAATCCTAAATCTTTGATTGTTGAGTTTCCAACCCTTCGTGAGATCTTAAGAATTTTAATATTACCTTTCAATTATATTAAAATCCTTCTCGAACATAACTCGAAGCAGTAGTTCTTCCTTCAAGTCATCTTCAAATCACTTCCTTGAATCATTCCTCTGTACTTCAAAGAAGTCTCTAAACTCCTCATCTCACTTACAGGAAGATCCTTGACCTTGTGCGTAGGTTATCCAGTGACATATGCATTCACATATGCTTGGAAACCTAAAAGATCACAGTCTAAGCTACTTTCAAATCAAAAATGCAACAAAAGATCTAGAAAGAGATCTGGAAAATGATAAAAATTGGCATGTAAGAGAAGAAGATGACGATCTCTTTTCTGATACTTTACTGCACAAACATTCTAAAAAACGTAGAAGTAGCTTAAGCACCACAAAAAATGATTATGATGATACAGGGCACACAAGACAGCACAAGTGGCAAAGACTTACGAGTTTAAGATGGTCATCAAGTCATCATGGACTAGATAGTGAAGGATTGGGAACAAATCGATCAAGAAGCCAGAGTAGGTCATCCAGCTCCAAATTTATTTGTCCATATAGCAATTTGGACTCATTACAGTCTCACAGCGGTGGCAGTAGGAATTAATTGTATAACTTAAGGAAACAGAGCATTAGCATATCACAGAGTGAAGGATCTAACTCATCAAATGAGACAGCAAGAGATGAAGAAAATAAAAGGAAAGGTAAGGAGAATAAAAATGAAGGTAGTAGTAATCCAAAAATCATAGCAGCAGAGCTACAGGTTGTATGGAAGATGATTGATCAAGTAAGAGGGCCTTCCTGGCTAACACAAGTTCCAAAATCAGTAGGATCTAAAAATAAAGGATCCCTTAAGGCAGCAGAATGGCACATTCTGTATACTTTCTACTTCCCTTTGTCGCTTATACCCCTTTGGTTTGAAAAATTTAAAGAATCTGAATTTTCAGCTTCCTCAGCTGAAAAACCAAGAGAATATTATCTTCTCAAGTCACTTGTAACATTATGCTTGATTGCCAATTTTTTGACATTAAAAAATATACAGACTTATGAGCTTAAAGATCTAGATCAATTTCTGTTTGGGTATCGTGAGTGCCTGGAAAAGGGTTGGAAGAATATTAAGGCAAAGCCAAATCTGCATATCACTCAATATTATCCTGAAATGATAAAGCTTCATGGTCCACCATCAGGTACAGCCACTTGGTCTGGAGAGCGGGTGAATCATATATTATCTGAATTTCCAAAAAATCAACATTCACATAAGTAATTTTTTAAGCAATGATTTAAAAAATCAGCTGTGCTAATTTATTAATATTGACCACAAGAGAGATACTGCTAAAAATGCTTCAACATTGGTATTGGAAGTCTAGGGTATTAGATCTTGGTGAAGCTGAAGATAATGACCAATGTGAGACTAAAGAAATCCATATTGATCTCAATAAACAAAACAACTGGATCCATCTAAGTATGGCATTATTTACTAAATGGGTAAGGGCACAAATGGGAAAAAAAACTTCAAGATGGGCTTTGACACCATTGGAGAAAAGTGGCGATTGGGTAGTTGAAAATGTAGCAAGCATATTGATACATGGAAAGAGGTTTACTAGTTACCATCAACACATTGCTAATTCAACAATTGATTTCTACTATGGAAAAGATAGCCAGTTTGGGCAAATTGATGATCTTTTCAGCTCAAAGGCAGAGAATGATCAAATCTATTTAATAGTAAGTCCTTTCAAGGAGCTCCGTGCAGAAGAAACATCAAAGGATCCCTATGAGCTTTTTTCACAAGGGCATTGTTGGTTAGTAAGAGTAGCCAAAGCAACTCAAATTGTGATTAAGAAAGATGCAATAATTGGAAATGCAGCTACTGTCAAGCACAAAAAAGGAATGTTTGGAATCAAAGACGAGGTTGTCACTGCCATTGGACTGCAGACAGTAGTGAGTGAAAAAATTAATCAAATTTATTTTCTGTTGACTAACATCTTTGTGTTAATTTGGGATTGGGGAAATTTGTAGGATTGGTGATATTTGTAAATGGTGAAAGAAATAATTCAATGCTCAATTAAAAAATGCAATGCATCCAACTTACCTTATCATAGATCAGTGAACAATTACTTTGGTTGCTTTTATTGCGAGAGAACCCATGCTTTCAATCAGTCATTTTTATCTTAAATGTAAGAATGAAAGAAATAAAATCATGATAATGAGAAATATGATAAAATTTTTACTTAATGAATGATCTTCTTGCTCATTCATCTACTATAAATAGTTTGACCTTCCAACTTTAGCTGATAGCTATATATTATTCACTTTATTTTTCGACAAGAGAACATACACATTTACAAGACTATATACATAGTATCTTTTTTTACTTTAGCTTTGATAGGTATAAATTTTAACAACTGATTATTTTTATTTTATTTTATTTTATTACAGTTCATTATGGATGATAATTTTGAAGGGATGTCTGTTGACCCAACCGATTCTGATTGTTTTCCGCCTCAACATACTAATACTGGATATACTCCTCCACCACCCTCTGCTGATCCACCTCCAAATGCATCTCAATATGTACCACCTAATCCCAATCCAGGCGAAGAGTATCATTCAGAACCGAGAAATTTTAATCCCAATCATCCTTCTGCTTCTGAAAGTGCTTATCAGCAAGCTGATCAGCTAGGAAGAGATTGGGCTAGTGAAGTATTGAGGGAATTTTTCGGAGACCAATCATCATCTGCTCAGCCTAACCAAGGAGCAAGCACAAGTGGAGCAGGTAAGTCAAATTTGTAGTGTATTCTTTTATTGAAAAAAAACCAATTTAATTAACTTATTTGAATTGTTAGTGAATCCCTCAATCATTATGGGTATCAGTGATTACCACAGACTCAATTGAGCAGAGTCTCATGAGCGAGAACGGGGATTAAGGGCTGTAAGAGGCTTAGTTAGAAGGAATGATGTTCCCAGGAGCTCAGACAGTCTAAATAGAAATATTTACCACTTTCTGAAGTATTTTCTTGGGGGACCAACACAAATAACAAAATATCCTGCCAGCCCAACACCTTTGGAGATTGAAAATTGTAAAGCTTGGAACCGATTCAAACTAAAAACCATTCAAACTGTCCTAACCCAAGTCCAATCTTATAACCGTGCCAATTCTGCAGCTGATCGACAATTTCTGATAACCAATTCTATAGCCTTCTTGAGATCCAAAATTCAAATACCCAAATTTTTTTCAGCACCTGAGCCTCGAGGACTAAAAGGAGGAGCACCGATCCCACTTTCTGTCAAAAGAAACTTAGAGCGTGAATTGCAAGAAAAAGGTTTTCGGAAATTCACGTTTGATTGGACTTGCCGTGATTTTTCAGAATCAACTTGGAATCAAGTCATGGGAAGCATAGCATGCGACCACTGTACCAGATGGCTCACCACCTTGAATACAATCAATCAGTCAAAGCTTCAGTTCACTCAATGTGTTATTGAGAAATGGGTAGTTAATAAGGGGAAGGAGATGATAAGGTTGTTTGGGCAAGAAGAGGAAAGGGTGGAAAGAAAAAAGAAGGAAAAGAGGGCAAGGGCACAAGTAGAACGTTATCGGACAAAGGTAAGTTTTTTATTTTACTTTTCTTTTTGTTATTATGAGGCTGATTTAGTTGGAATTCATATTGCTAGTGCACGCTACGAGTTAGCAAGAGATCTCTGCAGTGATGTGCCAGGTTTTTTTGTGCTTTTTCATGATACTAGGTGCATCTCTGATATTGAGGAAGGCCCACAACCAGCCCCAACTGCACCCATCCGAGCTATTTGTGGATTGCAAAATCCTGAACTTAATGATTTGTTTAAAAAATGGATAAGATGACAAAGTATTTAGCCCATACACCAGCTCAAAAAAATTGGCATCAAAAACATATTCACAGTCATCAGAAAGGACAGTTACACAAGATGGTATATTCAATGTTCCCAAATACCTCCCCAAGAATTGCTATTCATCAACATTTTTGGCAGGATTATCAGTGAATTAACATGAGTCACTTGGGGTTGGAGCTGATATTGATCTGGTAAAGATTCATGAATAAATTAATACAGCATAAACATAATCATAACTTGAGTAGAACGGTGATCTTCTTTGTAGTATAGCTATCTTATATTGAATATTATGTATTCTGTTATTTTTAAAAGCAACTTGATAAATGTTATAAGGTGTTGAGAAAGAGTAACATTTCATTTAAGAAAAAAAATAATGTAAGAGATATAAAAATGTCTTTTCAACAAATTGATGGTCCATACCTCTTTATGTCACATTTATGTATCCATATTAATTTTGATCAAAATTAATGTTGACCAATACATAGTGAATACATTCTATGCCTCTTACACTTGCCAGGCATAGCTAACATTAAATATGACAGTATCAAAATTAATTTTGATCAAAATCAATGAGCATATTAATCATGAATTTCTGGAGTCAACTGCTTATTTTTATCGGGGTGCTTTTCCAAAATTAATGTCGATCGAAATTAACTTTGATACTGGCATATTGAATGGTGGGTATTCCTGGAAAGTGTAAGTGGCATAGTGTTTATTCATTATGTATTGGTCAATATTAATTTCGATCAAATTTAATATTGAAATTTGCATATTGAATCCAAACCAGCAAACAACCTAAAAAATTCTTCATCAAACTGCTCATTAATTTTGATCAAAATTAGGGTTGACCATATACATATTTAATGGTAGTTATATCTGGTGTGTGTAAGTTTTAAAGCTTGTATTCAATGTGTATTGGTCAACATTAATTTTGATTGAAATTAATATTAATGTGTAAATGATATATACATGCTCAATATGCATTGTAACATGTTTACTTAAGAATAGACGGCCCTACTTTTCATCTTACAGAAAAATGCTTGGTGGCATGTCAAATTCAACTTTAATTAAAATTAATGTTGAAATGTTACCTTGCATAACAGTAAGCAACTGACTGCATAAATTGATGATAATCATCAACTTCATTTTGAGCAAAATTAATGTTTCAAAATTCAGATTGAATAAAAGCTATTCCACTTACACTAGCCAGGCATATTTACTATTTATTATGTATTGGTCAACATTAATTTTTATAGAAATTAATATGGATATGTAAATATTATATTTACCCTCAACATTTATAGTAAATATCAATAATTAAGAATACTTGATGTCCTTTACATGTCATGCAAAAAAGCATTATATCATTTCAACATTAATTTTGATCAAAATAAATGTTGGCATGCCATTATGCATTGAAACAACTAACTGACTGACAAAGTTCATGATCAAAAGGCTCATTAATTTTGATCAAAATTAATGTTGACAAATACATATTGAATATAAGCTATCTCCATTTACTCAGACCAGACATAACTACCATTCAATATGTATATGGTCAGCCTTAATTTCGATCAAAATTAATGGGCAGTTTTATGAAGAATCTTTTGGGTCGTTTGCTGGTTTAGATTCAATATGCAAATGTCAATGTTAATTTTGATCAAAATTAATGTTGAACAATACATAATGAATACACACTATTCCACTTACACTTTCCAGGCATAGCTACATGCAATATGAAGGTATCAAAAGTAATTTCAATCGAAATTAATGTTGGAAAGGCACCATGCATAAAAATAAGCAGTTGAAACCAGAAATTCATGATTTTCATGCTCATTAATTTTGATAAAAATTGATTTTTGATATTGGCATATTTAATGGTAGCTATGCCTGGAAAGTGTAAGTGGAATAGAATGTATTCACTATGTATTGGTCAACATTAATTTAGATCAAAATTAATATGGACATGGACTATGCATAACATTCCAATAAGTATTGGTAAGCTAAGAAGTTGGATTAACTGGTTTGATCAAGTACACCATATAAAAATTTATGTTTTAATGCCTTGGTTAATTCTGATCAAAATTAATTTTAAGCCATTCATGTTGAATTTTATCTATGTCTATGTAGTCCATGTGACATGGCTTGTATTTAATATGAAGGGGTCTACATTAATTTTGATCAAAATTATGAGGTTCATTGCCTCATAAATTTTTTCCTTTCTGTCAGGGTTTCATGCATAGTGCCATATGATACTTGTTAATTCCTATCAAAATTTAATTCAACAAAAATATTTTGAATACAAACCATGGCACTTAGAATACTTGGTCATAGCTAAAATTCAATATGCCAGTCTCAAAATTAATTTCAATAGAAATTAATCAGGATCCATGAAGCTTATCAATAGTCTATGAGTTAAGTTTCAAGTAATATGTTTCATCATTTTCTTGCACCAATTTCTAGGTTATCTCAACAATTTTTTTCAAGTTTTATTATATTAATCAAAACTGTGGTAAGTTGTGAAAAACTAGCTAATCCAAATCTCAAATTGAATATTAATGTTTTTATAATTTTGAATGTTGTTCAAGGTATTTCATTGGGTGATTCATAATAATATTTTATCAACTTAGTAGTGCTATAACTTTTGAAAAGTAACAATATTGGTATACTTAGGGACAACAATGCAATATCTTGTGCAGAATAAGATATATTGTAAAATAAAACTATTCAATTTTTTTCCCTTAGTTGTGTCCAAGTTTATCAATGGTTTGGTCACTGGGCCCACACCCTAGATTAACACTCCTCCTGTCACTTAAAAAACAAATTCTTATCTTAAATTCTAATGCTACCAATTTTATATTTATAATTAATTTCTTGTTTGGTGAGGCATATCAGTATATTTTTGAATCTATCATTGTCATCTAAAAGTAAATTTAACAAATAGTTTTAAAGCATTATCCTTTTTTTCATATAATATACTAATTAAGTGTATCTCCATTGTTTAGGAGTAAATTCTAATTTAAAAAATTTTGTATTTACCAGTGGCAATTTTTATATGGGATATTCATTTCTTATAATTTTTTTTTCACACCAAAAGTCCCCAAAGAATTCCTAGTATTTTCTGTTAGCTACAACAAATTTTGCTTCAATATAAACATATTATGATATAGCATTTTACTTAGTTTACCCCACTATGAATAATACATGTTAAAAAAATCTCAAATGATATAAAATCCCCTTCTTTATGTTTTCTGTTTCTTTCATCCTCAATTTAATTTTAATCTTATTCAATTTTTTATCCTATTAAATTATCAACTTCAATTTTCAAGAATAGAGTTTCTTATAATTATTCATCGTATTACATCATAATTTTTTGATATCAAATACTTTTTTAATATTCATTAATCAATATGTCTATAATTAAAAATCCTTCACCTCCACTTTGTATGTGTATCATTTTCCTCTCTCTTAATTCATATATTTCACTTATGTTCTATATCTTTTTTTTTCAAAAAATTGATTTTCCAGTGCCCAAATGTTTTCCATCCCACTCTCAGGTTGATACTTGCTTTGAATATTTTGAGCTTGCACCATGTCTGCCTCATGGCATGGCACCTAACCCTCCTGTACTTAGCAATGAGAGACAGGAAATAACGAGAGTTCAGTATCACAATTTACTTGAATTGGCTAGAGATAAAACAGAAGAACTTGTCAAGATCCTTAACAATAATCCTTCTCCTTCATATTTATCTAACCCTTGTAATGACTTACTCCAATATGTGAATGCCTTGAAAAATGTATGTTCTTCACTTTTTTTGTCTCCTTTTAAATTAGTAGATAAGATTATTAATATTTCTTTTTCATATATATTTGTAGCTTACCAGAAGGGTGTGATTCCTCCTGATGAAGTCATTTTCATTAGGGATGATGATAAGACAGATGAACCATCAGCTTCAACTCATGCTTCAACTTCTAAGGAAAGTCTTGAAACACCTGTTATCTGCTCCAAGAAAAAGAAATTATCCCAAGGCTCCTCATTTGTTTGGCGTATTAAACCAGCTTCTGCTTATGATTTTTCTGATGTATCAAATAAATAATCTCAAAAAAAAGCAAAGGCTTTAGTAATGAGTATATTCTTGTTTCCTATTTTTTTATTGTTATTCTTTTATCTTTAAAATTCTATCATATATCCCTTTTATTGCTTACATATTGTACTTTTTATCTTTCTTTTGATATTTTGTACCAGAAACTCACCTACTGTAGATTGAACGCCCTCTTCCTGATGAAGATGATGAAAAGAGAGATGAAAATAGTAATGATTAACTGCCAGAATATGAAGCTATGCTTGCTCATCAAAACAAGCAAACTTTTAAATATTTTTCAAGACATAAAAATATGTTTGATAAAAATGATTATTCAAACAGCTCAACAATGAATTCCTCCATTCCTAAGAAGAAATACCAATCACCTCCTAAATTACCTACTTTGACCTCTTTGAAAGCTTCTCTACCAATGAAATCAACTCCAATAAAGATATCAAACAAACCTCTAACTTATTCACCCTCAGTTCTAAAACACTCTTATTTTCAGGAGAAATTCTGTAAAATTCATAAATTTTATAAAGATAGAATCAGCACAGCAAAGGTGCTCAGGACGTGTTTGGAAATTGTTACACTTCTCAAATTACACTCTTTTACTTCTTCTCAAGAACCTGTGTTAAATATTCCAATATTTACTTTTCATTGGGAAAAATCTTTTGGAGAAGATTGGCTTTCAAAACTTACTGAGTTATTTAAGTTACCATAATTTTTAGTCTTAAATTTTTTCTTTTACTTATTTTTTTCCCTTCTATAGCAAATATTTTTTTAGTGATTGATAGCTCACAGCTATGGGTACTCAAAAATATTTATTTCAAAAAAATGGAAGATTTATGTGATCCTGATGGTTTAAATACTGAAATTCTTTCCTCAACAAAGAAAACGGATCACCCTGAATCCAATATTATCTGAATGCTCATGAGATTAATGATCTCAAGTGATCACTGCCATTCTTCATGGGTATCTCATATATCATCTTCACTTTATCTGACCGCACATGAATTCAGCCAGCTTCCATCACATCAAAACATTAACTCAGATTGTCCAATTGAACATGGTCTTCAGCTTCTAGCTCACCTTTCAAATCTGAAGAGGCCAATTCCTGATGGCTTAGAAGTTGGTCCCACTGAACTTCAAACCCATTGTAGACAATCCTATAGTACTAGCTATAGGCCTTGACCAAGGGAGTTGGAGAGAAACCAGAGAGAAAATCCCCTGTCCCTTTAAAAAAATAGTGTGAGATTTACTTGCTAAAGTAAGTTGGTTCCTGTTTTCTAAAGCCCCTTTTCAACACACTTGACTGCTTGATGAGCCAAGAAAGTAGTCAGCAGACAGACTACCAGACCAAAGAACTGAAATGTAGACCAATATCCACACCAGAGACAGCAAAGATACTTGATGTAGGCTTCAAATCCACACCAGAGACAGCAATAATACTTGATATAGCTTGCAAGACTATACCAGAGAAACTTTTGCTAAAGTTAAGTTAAATGAAGAACTCACTTGCAACAAACACATCCAAATTGTGGCCAGAAAACAGTGAAAACAGATTGAGGAACAATGATATCACCTCCGGATGGTTGTATGATAATTAAGGTTGCCCCCAAACTGTCTTCTTCACTATGTACACACAGACCACCATCTATGAGCCCATGCACACCCACCAATCTGGAGCCTGTACCCACAAAATTGAATAAATACCCTCCAGAAGCACTCCCCAACCTTATAAAACAGAGGCAGGTGGGCCGCTGTGGTCTTCCAACATTGGCAGGGGCCTTTGTTGTGTGATTTGGCGCTGTTTGTGCATGTCTTAATTGACATCTGTTAAGGAATTTGGTATTTTCCTGGTTTTATTCCGTGGATATTGGGTCTGCAGGTATGTGGGTACTATAAGTGGATAGCCCTGGTTATTCTCTATATTTTATGTTTTGATGACATTTTTCATATTCTGAGTTTTAAGGGGTCATTTCCTCATTTTTCATTTATAAAAGATTGCTGTTTAATTTTGTTTTTTGTGTTTTACGGGCTAACCTTAAGTCTTAGGGTTAAGTGCTTAGTACCATTTGATAAAGCTAATATCTCTATATTTCATGTCTCAATGTTGTTATAGTGAAATTCCGTGTTTTAAAGGTTTTAGTAGTTGTAGCTAATTTTTCTAAGTAGATTAGTGGTTTTTATTGGTTTTTCTGGCTTCAGGGAGGCTGGGCCGCTTCAGGCAGCATCTCCGACGTCGGGCGGCCTGCCCGCCTCTGTTTTAGGAGGTTGGGGAGTGCTCCAGGAGGGTTTTTTATGCAATCTGGCAGGTACAGGCACCAGATTGGTGGGTGTGCATGGGCTCTTAGTTAGTGGTCTGTGTGTACATAGTGAATAAGACAGTTTGGGGCAACCTTAATCATCATACAACCATCCGGAGGTGATCTCATTGTTCCTCACTCAGTTTTCACTGTTTTCTGGCCACAGTTGGCTGTGTTTGTTGCAATTAAGTTCTTCATTTAACTTAACTTTAGCAACTGTTTTCTCTGTTATAGTCTTGCAAGCTATAGCAAGTATTATTGCTGTCTCTGGTGTGGATTTGCAGCCTACATCAAGTATCTTTGCTGTCTCTGGTGTGGACTTTGTTCTACATTTCAGTGCTTTGGTCTGGTAGTCTATCTGGGGACTACTTTCTTGGCTCATCAAGCAGTCAAGTGTGTTAAAAAGGAGCTTTAGCAAAACAGGAACCAACTTACTTTAGCAAGTAAATCTCACTCTATTTTTCTAAAGGGACAGGGGATTTTCTCTCTGGTTTTTCTCCAACTCCCTTGGTCAAGGCCTATAGCTAGTACTATATGATTGTCTACATTTCTGGCGCCCAATGTGGGGTGAACTTGCTAGTTCTTTGGAATCTCTGTTTTCTTTGGTTGGCTCTTTTTGGTGTTTTGGACTAAAGGAATGACTTCTGGTTCCTCTATTCCAGTGGTGACTGTCAGTGGGGGGGATGGTCCTCCTTCTGTGATGGTTAGGGAGTGTGTGAGGATTAAAACTTGGGATGGTACCAAGTTTAATGGGGAGGATGTCAAGTGGTTTCTAGAGAAGTATGAAACTGCTGCTGGTGTTGATGGTGCTTCCTACCTGGACATGGTGAAGCAGATTATCTTCTTCATTGGTGATAGGTCAGTGGAGAAGGAGATTGTGGCCATGTCTGGCTACAAGAAGAGGGATTCAAAATTGTTGTGTAGGAAGATGGTGGATAGATGGGGTGTCAGGTTCACTATGGTGGATCTGAACAAGGTTGTCAGTTAATGGCAATCTTATGGTGGTGTTCGTAACTTACATAGTTACAGGAAGTTTCTGCTACAGTTTGATCCTGTGGTGGAATATTTGGTGGAAGTGGAGGAGCTGGCACATGAAAATGCTGCCAATGATGTTTTTTGGTCTGCCCTGGCTAGAGAGGTCAGGATGGATGTGTTGAAAGAGTTGTCAAGAAATGAATTGATGAAGAATCTTTCTAATGGGGATCAGAAGTTGCCTGCCTTGGTTAAGGTGAAGGAGGCTGTTGAGGCCCATTTAAAGTTATTGTCTGTGGACACCTATCAGGAGGGGTGTGCCAAGTATGTCAGCAAAGTCAGTGAGGCTTTGGCTGAAGAGGAAGTTAGGAAGAAGAAGGAGGAGAAGAATTTGGTGCAGGTTCCCAAACAGGAGAGGGACCCAATGGTGGAGCAGCTGGCTGATCTGACAAAACAGCTGCACATTTTTGTCCAGGAGGCCAAGAAGGTTAATAAGGCACCTTCTCAGCCAAGAGAGTTTGAAAGGAGGGCTGGTAGGAGTGATCCTTGGGTTTGCTCTTATTGAAGTAGGAGGGGGCACAGGTCCAATGATTGTTGGGCATTGAAGAGAGATGTGTCTGAAGGAAAAGTGGAGTTTGATGGCAGGGTTTTTAAGCTCCCTGACGGTTCTTTTGTGAAGCCCAGTGAGGGGCAGGCTCCTGTTGATTTGGTCAGGAGAAGGGGTGGTCTCAATCAAAGGAGGCCAAGGTTTGAGGAGATTCCTGATCAGGGGAAGTCTTCTGTTAAGGTAGATGAGGAGGTCAAGGGAAAGGGGAAGGAGGTCAATAAGGTCTCTTTTTCTACTTTTTTTTGTGGTTTGGAGTTGTATTCTTGTGGTGGACAGTCAAGTGGTGAATGCTTGGCTGGTGTTTATGATTTGGAAGCAGGAAAGTTGGGAAGGCCTAAGAGCAGTTCTCAGGCCCAACCAAAGCCAAATGCTTCAAAGGGTGATCCTAAGCTGAGTGCAGCTAGGAAGAGGTACAGAAAAGAGGAGCTGTACAAGATGCAGAAGGGTATGGCTGACATGGGCCCCCCTAGTTTTGGTGCATTGGACTTGAATGGAGAGCCAATGCCAATGGAGGTGGATTCTGACTCAAAGGAGGATGTCCCTTTGGCTTCATTTCCAAAGCCTGTTGGAGTCAGAGGTTCTGGTGAGGGATCTGGTTTGTTTCCTGTTAATGGTAAATCTGTTGGTGGTGCTGGTCCTCAAGAACCTTCTAGGACCAAGGTGGTGAAGCAAAGAGCTCATTTTGAGAGGCCAGTAGTGTCTGGTCAAGTTAATTTTATGGACTCTGTCCTGGAAAGGATGAACCAGGGCCAGGTTTCCCTATCTTATGGGGAATTGTATGCTATCAGTCCAGGGTTGGCTGATAGGCAGAAGAAGTTGTTGACCAGGAGAAGGGTTTCTTCTAGTGAGGTAGAATAAATTTGTGATTCTGCTGAAAAGTTGGGTGAGGGGTTGGAAACTCATTTTTCTGCTCCTCTGGGATATGTCAATGTCACTCTGAATGGCAGGGAGGCAAGGGTATTGGTGGATTCAGGTTCTCAGATAAACCTGATTTCTTTGTTTGAGGCAACTCACATGGGCCTCCCCATCAAAACTGATATTGGTGGGAATTTGAGAGGGATCGGTGGCCATGTCACTGAATTGGTTGAAACTTCAGAGTTTGTGAAGTTAGATGTTAGAGGAGCCTCAGGGAAGGTTCATTTTTACATTGCTAAAGGTAATGTAAAAGCAGTTTTGGGTGGGCCATTTTTGATGGATTTTCAGGCAAGAATAGTTCATCAATTTGATTTGGGAATCAGTTTGGAGTTGACTGGTGAAGACAAAAGGAGGCTTCACATGAGGTTATCATCCCCTGGAGAGGATGGTTGGGAGACTAGGCCTGGTTATCTTCAATGTGCCAGTGCATGGACTGCTGCAGGAGAAGGAAGGAAGTGGGTTCTGCCTCTGGTTTTTGGAGTGTGGCTCAGGCTCTATTTAGAGTCTGTCTTTTTTAGAGTAATGAGGGCTGCTCACCCTAGTGCTACAACCTCTCCCCGAGATGAGGAAATCCCAGGTTGTAGTAGGTCAGCTCCCTTGGAGATATACCAAGTGGATTTTCAACTTTCTCTTTTTAATGTTTCTCTTCTCTGCAAGTATTCATCAAGTTTTTTATCAAGTCTCTTTTCTCTCTCAAGATTCTTAATTATTTTTTTTCAAGTTCAAAGAAGATGATTGGTTATATATCTTTATTGAAAGATATGCGGAAAAGTTTTGGGTCGGTGAGATTGGGGTCTAAAAGTAAGTCCTCCCAATTGTGCACCGCTAGATTTCTTCTACACCTTTCAAAAACATTACCTGGGCCACACCTGTGAGCATTGGGGAAACCCCTGGTTATTTTTGTAGGTCAGAAGAAAACTCAAGAAAAGAAGATGAAAGTTTCAAGATAATTCATGAAAATCAAGAAAAAAATCTGAAGATAATGAAGAAAGAAGATGCAAAATATTTTTGTGAAGATTGTCAAGATCTATTTTTGGGCCTCCAGCATGAGGTTAAACTGCAGAAAATTTTGAAGAAAGAAGATCATCAAGATCAATTTTTGGACCTACAGCATGAGAATAAACTGCAAAATTTTAGAAGATGTGATTCAGAAGATGAATCATGATTTGAAGATTTGGAAGTTGGAAGTGAGGATGAAGATGTGGAATTGCGGAAAAGTTTTGGAGTGGTGAGATTGGGGTGTAAAAGTAATTCTTCCCAATTGTGCAACGCTAGGGTTTCTTCTACACCTTTCAAAAACATTACCTTGGCCACGCATGTGAGCAATGGGGAAACCCTTGGTTTTTGTTCCAGGTCTGGTGGTGAAGATTTCCTGAAGATCCCTCAAGTTGAAGGTGGAGCGGCAAAGTATAAGAAGGTAGCGCAGAAGATTAGGCCTGTAAATGAGCCTATGCCTGTGGGTTTGAATCCGCCTTTGGAGAGACCTCCTTTGTCAAGAGACCTGTACTGTACTCCTTTGGTGAAGAACCCTCCAGAATTGTTAGAGACGGCGAGGGTGACAGTGGAAAGATTAAAAGTTGTTAATTTTGGTCCTGATGGGTGGTTGTCTGAGGAAGAAAAGAAGTTGTTGTTGCTCGTTATTGTGCTAAGGGAAAAAGCGGTGGCATTTGTTGAGGAGGAAAGGGGTGTATTGAAGCACTCATATGGGGAACCTTACTTGATTCCTGTTGTTTGTCATGAACCTTGACAAATCAAACCTATTCCGATTCCAGCCGCTATTCGAGAGGATTTTGTAGAGATTGTTAGGGAAAGAGTCAGGACTGGGTTATATGAACAATCAACATCCAGTTACTCAAGTCCGGTGTTCTGTGTAAAGAAGCAGAATGGAAAGTTGAGGGTGGTTCATGATCTTAGAGCCTTGAATAGAGTCACTATCAAGGACGCTGGTATGCCGCCAAGTGCAGAGGATTTTGTTGAAGCTTTTGCTGGAAGGGTGTGTTATGGTTTGGGTGATATTATGGGTGGTTATGATGAGAGGGAACTACATACGGAATCAAGGCCTCTCACAACTTTTGAGACTCCTTTGGGAAGATTTCAGCTCACTAGGTTGCCTCAAGGAGCAACTAATTCAGTGTCAGTTTATCAAGCACAGATGGCTTGGATTTTTCAGGATGAGGTTCCTACCCATGCTAGTATTTTTATTGATGATGGTGGAATTAAAGGACCATCCACTGATTATGGTAATGAGGTGTTATCGGAGAACCCTGGAATAAGGAGGTTTTTTTGGGAATATGCAATAACTCTAGAGAGAGTGTTGTTCAGGATTGAAGAGGCTGGTTTGACCATTTCAGGGTCAAAATTCTGTTGTTGTGTTCCTGATTTGGAAATTCTGGGTCATGTGGTATGTAAAGAGGGAAGGATTATGGCGAAGAAGAATATTAATAAAATTCAGGAATGGCCAAGGCCTAAAAATACTACTGAAGTCAGAGGATTTTTGGGTGTATGTGTATAGGTCAGGATTTTCATTAAGGATTTTTCTTTGTTGGCTTCACCTTTAAGAAGGTTGACCAGAAAAGATGCAGATTGGGAATGGACTGAAGAGTGTGAAGAGGCTTTTCAGAAGCTGAAAAAGGTTGTTGGTGAAGATATAATTCTTCACAAGTTGGATTATGGTGTTGGTGCTGGAAAGATTTATCTGGCAGTGGACTCAAGCTATATTGCTGCTGGTGCCGTTTTGTCTGAGGAGGATAAGACTAAGAGGGCCAGGCCAGTAAGGTATGAGTCTGTGGTGATTAATGAGGTGGAATCTAGGTATTCTCAACCTAATTTGGAATTGTGTGGCGTAGCTAAAATTTTAAAGAAGCTACAGACGGTTTTGTGGGGGTAGCATTTTGAGCTGCAGGTGGATGCAAAATCTTTGGTTCACATGATCAATACACCTAGTCTTCCAAATGCTCCAATGACTAGGTGGGTGGCATTTATTCAACATTTTTCTTTTGACCTGGTACACAAACCAGGTAAAACTTTTACTACGCTATGGTAAGGTAAACTCTTACAGTCGCCTTGCTGTAAGCAGAATCCGGAGGAGATGTGTGGATTTAGCTGAAAACCCCGTCCTTCCAATAAAAATAACAAAATGGGAATTCTAAATCACTAAGCTAACCAATCTACTTGGATCTGGTTGATAAAAATAATGAAACTCTAAAATAATTAACGCTTATTGAGATTTAAAGAAAGTGGCTGTTGATAAAGAAATACTGATAACAACAATTAAGGTGTACCAGTGAAATATCTGAAAAGATTGACTTTTATGTTTTTATAATAATTTGAATTTTTTTGAGACAGCAATAATCAAGTCCCAGCGATGAAGACCTTTCTAAAGATACCCTGTATGAAGTGTGATTTAAATTGTTGAGTAGTATTTCTAAAATGTTATATATAAAATATAAAGTTATAAGGGTATTACAATTTATTTAATTTGTTGAGTAATAAAAAATGAGACCGTGGTGGTTAATGATTAAGCTGTATGATGTATCCCCCCCTCTCAATTTCGAGTTTGAGAAGCGCTTAAGTATTCCTAGTCACGTGCCTAAGTTTTCCTCTCCAGAGCTCTTCCAGAGTCAATCCGGAGCCCGTACGGAGTCCGTACGGAGTCAAAGCAGAGTCCGCACGGAGTCCGTCCGGACTTCCGGACTCAATTAGAACCTTAAAACTATAATAAAAAATCTAGAAAAATTACACATAATAGAGCTACTTCCCCTTTACATACCAAACTAATTTTCGTAGTCTTCACAGCTCTAATTACCCCGTGAAAATTCATCAAAGTTAAGTAATTTTTGAAAACGTAAATATTTCTATAAAACTTTAAAATTCATTTAAAAATATAAGAAAAATAGTAAAAATTCTGGGAAAATTTCCCAAGGTTCTTGAGTGACTTGACTTGATACTTATAAATTTTTCAGACGGTAAAAAATAAGTTTTCTCCGTAAAATAAATTGTATTTGTGTAGGCATTCGCTCGTGACCAATTTCTTCATATTTTAAACTCCAATAAATTAAATAAAACCCTTATATAAAAAATAATAACGCCAATCTTGCACGCCGTAATAACTCCATTTACGTACTTAGGTGCCATACTAAACTTTAGGCTACCACATCCTCCCTCCAATCAAGAATGTCCCCATTCTTAAAACTTTGCGTAAGTGGTCAAACACAATATTCATCTTTAACCTTCAACCACCATCTTCTTTAAACAACTATAAAATTCATCTTCATCAATATGTCTTCCAAAGAACTTGTCGCTCCATGTGAACTCTGCGCTCGATACCAGGTACCTTATTTAATGTCCAACCCTAATCTTCCTGGAAGGACAGCTTGCGACTTATGCCGTGTGAAAAAAGTCAAATGCAACCGGCCAATAGTTCCTTCTAAAACAAACGTATATTTAGGACCAGCAGCTCTCCGTGATCCCTCAACTTCTAAAAAGCGATCCGAAATTCCTGTCTTCTTAAAACAAATAAGATCAAAAACAGCTTCAAAAAATCAATCTTCATCAACGGATCCCAGCCTAATTTTGCCTTCACAAGATCCTAATCCTATAACGCCAGTACCCCCAACTAACTTTGCTGAGACTATGTTTCCTGGCTCTAAATGTAAGACCCTATTTATCTTACTAAAAAAAACTTTTAATCAAAATTGACTAAACCTATGACTTAATAACATATTTGAACTTCTAGCTGTCAAAATAAGGAACACTGATGATGTTGGTAGAGTGAAGACGGACTATATCAATAATTACCCAAATTTTCATCGCTACCTTTTTCTTGACTTTACTAATGAGTTGAAACGAAAAATGATGGCCTATTTTCAAGAAACTCCAGCTAATAACCATGAAGACCTCATGAAAAGAAGAATTTTAATGCAAAGCTTTGATAATGATGTTGAACAATTTCAAGGAAATTATCTTTTCTAACAGTATAACTTGATAAAATTTTGTTTTTGCTTGGTCTTCTTAAACTTTCAACATAAATGATGTTTTCTTTCTTCTCTGGCTTGATATAACATAAAATAAAATAATATAAATCTTGTGATGATTCCAATACTGAGAGCAAGGTTTGAATCCCTTCAGACTCCCATATACCAGTCTTCCTTCTTGTCACAGCATTGAGAGAGTGGATCTTCCTATGAGCCGAATACTCCTGATTCCAACCTCATAGGGCCCCCCACTGAGCCAAATTCTACGATTCCAATCTCGCCATAAGGTCCTCCAAGCTTCACACCAAAAATCGCCTAACACTGAGGCAATAAAAAATCATTCCCTAAAATCCAACTACCATCCTAACTTCTGATTCCTTCATCACAATTTTCAAACTTTGCTATACAGCAAACCCATAAAATACTTTTGCCAGGCTTCCAATAATAATTTCAACTTTAGACCATGTTAAAGCGCCACAAATTTCACCTAATTAACCATTATGCTTTTCTTAGCATCATCACCACCTAAAATTTTAACCTCCTAAAGCTTATCAGCACCCAATTCGAGAAATAATTGATTAACCAGTTTAGAGCCATAGTGGACAGTGATAAATTGAAAGATTGAATTGAGTTATCCAAACAAGATTGACATTCCAATTTAAAGTCTTGGTGGACCAAACATATAATCGATTTCCAGTTTATGGTCTTGGTGGACCAAAGATCGTTTAGGTGCATAAATATCTTGATATATTCCTAAATAAGGCCTAGGCTTGACCAAAGATTGAATAAATTTGATAATCCAGTTTAATGTCATAGTGGACCAAACATTTGATCGACAAGTAATCCAGTATAAGGCCATAGTGAACCAATGAATGTTGAATTATCCTGCAGATATTAATTTTCCAGTTTAAAGTCATAGTGGACTAAACAATGAATGAACTACCAGTGTAAAGTCATGGTGGACCAAACATTTGATCAATAAGAAATCCAGTTTAAGGTCATGGTGGACCCAAAAGCTTGATAACAGTCCAGTTTAAGGTCTTGGTGGACCTAACAAATCCAATAAAAAATTTTAACGATAGTCTTGAAAATTAGCAAGTTTAAAGTCTTGGAGGACTAACAGCTCCAAAATTTGTATAAAACCTTAAGGAAAGTTTTGAACAGTAGCCAGTTTAAAGTCTTGGAGGACTAACAGCTCCAAAATTCGTATAAAACCCTTAAGGAAAGTCTTGAACAGTAGCCAGTTTAAAGTCTTGGAGGACTAACAGATCCAAAATATGTATAAAAAAACTTAAAGAATGTCTTGAAAAGTAGCCAGTTTAAAGTCTTGGAGGACTAACAGATATCTTGAAGTAAAATCCCATTGGTATTGAGTTCTCCTAGACCCTGTTTCCTGTCTAAACTAAATGAATAAAACTAAAAAGAATGAAAACTAAAAAAATAAAACTAAGAAATATAATAATAATTTTGATTTAATTAATAAATTTTAATTTTAATTTTAATTTTTATTATTATTATTATTATTATTATTTTTTTTATTTTATTTTTATTTTTATTTTTATTATTATTTTTTTTTTTTTTAATTTTAATTTTTTTTAATTTTTTTTTTTTTTTTTAAATTTAAAATAAAAGATTTTAGAAAAGATAGTTTTGAAATAAAAGTTAAAATTTAATTTTAAAGAAAGATAAATGAATGTGAAAAGAAAGATAAAAAAAGTACTAAAAAAATTTTAAAATAAAATTTTAAAAGATGCCCCCCGGCCATTTGATGAGCCGTTATGGTAAGGTAAACTCTTACAGTCGCCTTGCTGTAAGCAGAATCCGGAGGAGATATATGGATTTAGCTGAAAACCCCGTCCTTCCAATAAAAATAACAAAGTAGGTGTTCTAAATCACTAAGCTAACCAATCTACTTAGATCTGATTGATAAAAATAATGAAACTCTAAAATATTTAACGCTTATTGAGATTTAAAGAAAGTGGCTGTTGATAAAAGAAATACTGATGACAACAATTAAGGTGTACCAGTGAATGATCTGTAAAGATTGACTTTTATGTTTTTATAATAATTTGAATTTTTATGAGACAGCAATAATCAAGTCCCAGCGATGAAGACCTTTCTAAAGATACCCTGTATGAAGTATGATTTAAATTGTTGAATAGTATTTCTAAAATGTTAAATAAAATATAAAGTTATATAAAGTTATAAGGGTATTACAATTTATTTAATTTGTTGAGTAATAAAAAATGAGACCGTGGTGGTTAATGATTAAGCTGAATGATCTGTCCCCCTTTCTCAATTTCGAGTTTGAGAAGCGCTTAAGTATTCCTAGTCACGTGCCTAAGTTTTCCCCTCCAGAGCACTTCCAGAGTCAATCCGGAGCCCGTCCGGAGTCCGTACGGAGCCGGAACGGAGTCCGTACGGAGTCCGTACGAGTCAAAGCGGAGTCCGTACGGAGTCGAAACGGAGTCCGTCCGGACTTCCGCACTCAATTAGAACCTTAAAACTATAATAAAAAATCTAGAAAAATTACACATAATAGAGCTACTTCCCCTTTACATACCAAACTAATTTTCGTACTCTGCGCAGCTCTAATTACCCCGTGAAAATTCATTGAATTTAAGTAATTTCTGAAAACGTAAATATTTCTATAAAACTTTAAAATTCATTTAAAAATATAAGAAAAATAGTAAAAATTCTGGGAAAATTTCCCAAGGCTCTTGAGTGACTCGACTTAATACTTATAAATTTTTCAGACCGTAAAAAATAATTTTTCTCCGTAAAATAAATTGTTTTTGTGTAGGCATTCGCTCGTGACCAATTTCTTCATATTTAAAACTCACATAAATTAAATAAAACCCTTTTATATATAAAAAAATAATAACGCCAATCTTGCACGCCGTAATAACTCCATTTACATATTTAGGTGCCGTACTAAACTTTAGGCTACCACATCCTCCCTCCAATCGAGAATGTCCCCATTCTTATAACTTTGCATAAGTGGTTGAGCAATTCCAAAAGAATTATCTTTTCTAATAAAATAATTTGATAAATTTGTTTTAGCTGGTCTTCTTTTAAATCTTTATAATAAAAAAAACGTTCTTTCTTCTTCTCTGGCTTGATATAACATAAAATAATATAAATCTTGTGATGATTCCACTACTGAGAGCAAGGTTTGAATCCCTTCAGACTCCCATATACCAGTCTTCCTTCTTGTCACAGCATTGAGAGAGTGGATCTTCCTATGAGCCGAATACTCCTGATTCCAACCTCATAGGGCCCCCCACTGAGCCGAATTCTATGATTCCAATCTCGCCATAAGGTCCTCCAAGCTTCACACCAAAAAAAAAAAAAAAAAAAAAATGGCCTAACTATGAGGCACTAAAAAAAATCATTCCCTAAAATCCAACTACCATCCTAACTTCTGATTCCTTCATCACAATTTTCAAACTTTGCTTTACAGCAAACCCATAAAATACTTTTGCCAGGCTTCCAATAATAATATTAACTTTAGACCATGTTAAAGCGCCACAAATTTTACCTAATTAACCATTATGCTTTCTTTAGCATCATCACCACCTAAAATTTTAGCCTCCTAAAGCTTATCAACACCCAATTCCAGAAATAATTGAATAACCAGTTTAAAGTCTTAGTGGACAGTGATAAATTAAAAGATTGAATTTAGTTATCCAAACAAGATTGACATTCCAGTTTAAAGTCTTGGTGGACCAAACATATAATCTATTGCCAGTTTATGGTCTTGGTGGACCAAAGATCGTTTAAGTGCATAAATATCTTGATATATTCCTAAGTAAGGCCTAGGCTTGACCAAAGATTGAATAAATTTGATAATCCAGTTTAATGTCATAGTGGACCAAACATTTGATCGACAAGTAATCCAGTATAAGGCCATAGTGGTCCAATGAATGTTGAATTATCCTGCAGATATTAATTTTCCAGTTTAAAGTCATAGTGGACTAAACAATGAATGAACTACCAGTTTAAAGTCATGGTGGACCAAACATTTAATCGATAAGAAATCCAGTTTTAGGTCATGGTGGACCCAACACTTGATAATAGTCCAGTTTAAGGTCTTGGTGGACCTAACAACTTCTCTATCCTTGAACCCAGATTTTGCCACCAGCTTTCTTCATCCTAATTTCAAGTTTTCTTCTTCAAAAAAATATCTCCTAACAAGATGAAACCTTCTGACTTCATTGCTTCAGCTGATCAATCTTGCAAATATTGTGCCTTCACCCATAGGGAATGTATCTTCTCTTTTAACTGGCAAAAACACACTTATAACAGGGCCTGTTTATCCTGTTATGAGAAGAAAAGAAAATGTTCTGGCTTGAACTGTGGTTCTTTCCCCATTACTGCTACTAGCTTCGCCGCCTTCTGCAATCCTCCTCCTTCTTCTTCACCTTCTACTCCACCACCTATTCCATCAACCTCTAAAGATCCCATCCCTTTTTCTCCATCAGCCTATTTAAATCTTTCTCCATCACCTAATCCTCTGGGTCCTTCTCTCCAATCTAGACCTGCTGCTACTCCCCCAAGAACTCTTGCTGCTCCCAAGGCCATGCTTCAACCTTCTAACAATTCTTCTCCTTCTTCCAACATCTTGAAGCACAAAAGGTCCTATAATAGCCAGCAGTCTTCATCTTCTCTTGTATCATCCAAAAGGCCCAGAACATCTACTTCAAACACCAAATCCAACACCAGTCCTCCTCATCTATCAAAAATAAAAAATCCTTTCCTAAACATAAAAAATCCCACTCCATTACCAAGTAAGCCGTTTATCTATGATCATGATAGTGTTGACACAGGTTAGTTGTCTCTTTTTATTTTCTTAATCTTCAGGTTTTAATTTGCTGATATTTTAATTTGATAAGCGTCCACCGGTTCTCCAATTTCATATTCTGCTTATGAACTACCAGAACCTAATCCAAGCTTCCCTAGAGTTCCCATTCACCTAGTGTCTGAAAAGCTTTTTGCTAATTTTAATAACCTTATCGCTTATTTCCAACGATACCCGCCCTCTGAAAGATCAGAATCTTGGATGAGAGAGCAACTGTTAAAAGACCTTTTCAAAATAGCCAACTGGCTTCAACACTATCGTGACCGTGAAATAAGATTCGAATCCCAGGAAATCGATCAAGGTCCTTCTAAATTTTCTAATTTAGATTCTTCAAAAGATAACAACCCTTGATGGTGTTCTTCCTGGTATGTAGCTTTCTTGAATAATGTTTGAAAAATAAAATATAAACATCTAAACTACCTAAAACTAAAATACCTTTTATTATTTTATTTTATTTTTTTTATTTTTATTTTTATTTTTATTTTATTTTATTTTTTTTTTATTTTTTTTTATTTTTTATTTTTTATTTTTATTTTTATTTTTTTTTTTTATTTTATTTTATTTTATTTTTTTTTTTTTTTATTTTTTTATTTATTTTTATTTAGTTAATTTATTATTATTTTTATTTTTTTTTTTTTAAACCATTTAAATTAAAAGATTTTTTTAAAAAAAAAAAAGTTTTGAAATAAAAGTTAAAATTTAATTTTCAAAGAAAGATAAACGAATGTGAAAAGAAGGATAAAAAAGTAATAAAAAAAAATTTCAAAATAAAATTTTAAAAGATGCCCCCCGGCCATTTGATGAACCGTACCCTCGACATCATACCCACATCCAAGTGCAACTTGATGTGGTTACACAATTTTGAGAAATTGAAAGAAAAGAAAATAAATGAAAGTTTTTAGAAGATAATTTTTATAATGATGATCACTGGGTGGGCTCCCTCCAATTTATAAAAATGATTAGAGACCACCAGTGAGCATCACCTTTACAATAATTCATAATATATATTAAAGAAAAGAAATCACAATCTAACATAAAAAAATCAAAAACAAAATAAAAAAAAAAAAAAAAAAAAAATTGAATCTGGCGTTGAGAGCGGTGTCTCTTGATTTGTTCCAGTTTATAGTCTTAGTGGACTTCCTATAATTAAAAGACAAAGCCAGGATTCAACTAGAAACAGGGAAAATTTTGGAAACGAACATTATGGGGTAATTGTGTATAGAGCAGCCAGCCCATCAATTACCCCCACACTTGCCAATATTTAATTAAGAAGGTTCCCCTGTGAACACTTCTTCCAATTAAATTTTAAAATTTTTCCAACACTATCTTCACCCATATTTTAAGAATTTTAAATTTTGAAAATTTTCAATGAAGGTTTTCTCGTATTTCGTTATGTTTCATCATAGTTTCGTCGCCCATAGGAAGTGTAACGATAGTAAAGTATTTTTGATAAAAATAAGAAGATAGTTTATCCTCGTTGCGGAGGAATCCATAAAATTTCGTTGATATCATAGTTTATCCTCATTGCGGAGGAATCCATAAAATTTGATAAATGTCATAGTTTATCCTCATTGCGGAGGATCCATAAAATTTAAGAAATTTCATAGTTTATCCTCATTGCGGAGGAAGTCTTCGGCACTCCTGGTGCCTCTAGGATAGAACCGTTTCACTTGATCGGCCGCTACCCTCTTCTTCAATACTACTCCATCCAACTCTTCTAGCACATATGAACCGCCGGAAACTTGCTCCTTGATTTTATACGGTCCATTCCACCTATCTGCAAACATTTTTCCCCACTGACTTTCCAAACTCCTATTATACACCAGGACCATATCTCCCGGGTTCAAAGGTTTCCTTAATCGATGTGCCAACCGCTCATCCCAATATCTAACTGATTGATTTCGGATCTTCATCATCCGCGAATATGCCTTTTCTAAATATTCTTCTTTCTTTTCTAGCTGCATCATTCTTGCACACAATAATTCTTCAGTAGTTTTGACCGTGTCCCAGTCAACTCCAAGATATGATTCAGCTTCTAAATCAACCGGTAAAACTGCTTTCTGTCCAAAAACAAGTTCATAAGGTGAAAATCCGGTCGTCCTTTTGGCAGTGATTCGATCAGCAAATAAAACTAAAGGTAAATAGTGCCTCCACTTCTCAGCACTTGTCCCACACATTTTAACTAAAGCATCCTTAATAACTTGATGCCCTCTTTCAACCATGCCTTCAGCTTCAGGATAATATGGGGTTGCTACCCTAACCTTTGATCCAACTTTCAATACGGCCTCTTTAAACTCTGTCCCAAATTCAGGACCTCCATCTACCGTTACCAACTTCATCACCCCATACCTATATACCCAATTATTCAAAAAAAATTCTGCCACATTTTTGGCAGTTAAATTAATAAGAGGCGCTGCCTCTACCCAACCAGATAAATCATCTCTGGCCACAATTAAATATTTATACCGTCCCTCTTTTATATGAACGGCATCTAAACTAACTCTTCCAAAGAGCGTATATTCACCAGTTGCGCGTCCAGGTTCTTTTGGCCTTAAATAACTTCGTCTTTGACATTCTTCGCATGACTGAACCCACTGTTTAACAGCCATCTTCATGCCAGGCCACCAAAATCGATCAGAAATTCTTCTAAATGTTTCTCCAACGCCTCTATGCCCGAGATCTTCATGCAGTGATTTCAAAACTAATTCTTGCCCCTTCTGTTGAGTTATAACTACTTGAGGATTTGGATACCTCCTCCTCATTAAACGTCGACCAGATAGGTAAAACGTAGATGACTTCCTCTTGATAGCCACCCATTCATCGTCTTCACAATCTTCTGGCCTCTCTAAAGTCAACAAATATTTGACTAACAAAAAATAAAAACCAGTCTGACCCCAGACTTCATCTTGAAAATCGATTAATATAACATCAATAGGGACTTCTCTATCACCAATATCACCTGCACATGAATGAGCCAATAATCGTTGACCCCTAAATAAATTCTTAATTGAGCTATGTCGACGTTTTTCTTCTGAACCTTTGGATCCTTCGTAAACCGTATTCAAAAATACCTCTTTCTCTTTATCCACCTTTTTATTTAAGTTCTCTAATTCTCCAACATATACACCATTCCTTAATTTACTACTATCCCACACTACCAATCCATTTTCCTCTACATACACCACATCTTCTTCTACCTCCTCTCTGCCGAATTTATCTACACCTTTTCCAACACCTTTATTAACATAAAAACTATTTTCCAGTTTATCCTCTTGGTGGAGGACATCAACACCATAATCTAAACACAATAGTCCTGCCAGTTCAACCTCATGGGGGAGGTATGGAAAGTCTTCAGCTCCTTTAGTGCTGGCTTTGATAATAGGTATATCTTCATCGAACTCTTCTGAGTCTGAATCTTCTTCAGTGGGTGGTCTCCTTGATAAACCATCTGGCATAGTAAAAGTTTTGCCAGGCTTATGAACTAAATCGAACGAAAAATGTTGAATAAAAGCTACCCATCTCGTCATGGGTGCGTTCGGTAAACTTGGGGAATTAATCATCTGGATTAACGATTTCGCATCCACTTGCAACTCAAAATGTTGCCCCCACAAAATATGCTGAAGTTTCTTCAGTATTTTCGCCACACCACATAATTCCAATTTTGGTTGAGAATATCTTGATTCGACCTCAGTAAATACTACAGATTCATACCTAACTGGCCTGATGTAACCAGCTTTATCCATCTGAGACAGAACCGCCCCAGCTGCAACCTGACTTGAATCAACTGCTAAATAAATTCTACCAGCATCTTTTCCATAATCTAACTTGTGCAGGACTAAATCCTTCCCTACAACCTCCTTCAACTTCACAAACGCCTTCTCACACTCTTCATCCCACTCCCAGTCTGCATCCTTTCTCGTTAACCGCCTCAATGGAGTTGCCAATGAAGAAAAGTCCTTGATAAACATTCTAACATATACGCAAACGCCTAAAAACCCTCTAACTTCGGTCGTATTCTTGGGCCTTGGCCAGGACTGAATTTTGTTAACTTTCTTCTTGGACATAATCCTACCCTCTCTACATACCACATGGCCTAATATTTCTAAGGCTGGCACACAACATGAAAATTTTGAACCTGAAATAGTTAAGCCAGCCTCTTCAATTCGAAACAAGATTCTTTCTAAAGTAATTGCAAACTCCCAAATGAATTTGCGTATCCCGGGATTCTCTTCCAACACCTGGTTATCATAGTCGGTTGTTGGTCCCTTAATTCCTCCATCATCTATAAAGATTCCAGAATATTGTGGAATTTTATCTTGAAGGATCCAAGCCATCTGAGCTTGATAAACTGCAACCGAATTTTTTGCTCCTTGAGGTAATCTTGTTAACTGTAAACGTCCAAGTGGCGTATCGAATGTGGTGAGAGGCCTTGAGTCCGGATGTAACTCTCTCTCATCATATCCACCCATAATATCTCCCAAACCATAACACACTCTCCCTGCAAATGCTTCAACAAACTCCTCAGCACTAGGCGGTATCCCAGCATCCTTTATTGTAACCCTATTTAATTCCCTAAGATCATGAACAACTCTAAGCTTGCCATTCGGTTTCTTGATACAAAATACCGGACTAGAATAACTTGACGTTGATTGCTCATACAGTCCAGTGCGTATCCTTTCTCTGACAACTTCAATATAGGCTTCTTTTAATGCAGCCGGAATAGGAATCGGTTTCTGCTGCCACGGTTCATGACATACCACAGGAATCTTGTAAGGCTCCCCATAGGAATGCTTCAACACACCCCTCTCCTCTTCTACAAAAGCAATGGCCTTCTCTCGCTTGACCATCACATCCAACAACAACTTCTTCTCTTCTCCAGACAACCAACCATCAGGTCCAAAATTAACAACACCCAGTCTCTCAAAAGTGATTCTTGACGTCTCAGAAAATTCAGGCGGATTCTTTACCAAGGGACTTTCATAAGGATCTCTTGATAACCTTGGTCTTCTCAAAGGTGGATTTAATTCAGCAGGTAGCGGTTCATTAATAGGTCGAACTTTATTTGCTACTTTCTTATATTTGGCTGCGTCCACATCTAAATTAACTTGAGGTAAAACATTTTCTTTTGTATTGCCATTAAAACTTTCATCAAATGAATCTTCTTCATCGCCAGAATCGGAATAAGAAAAATTAGAAAAATATTTTATTTCATTATTAAATTTTACCCTTTTCTCCTTTCCCTCGTCTAATTTATAAACAGATTTTCCAACACCTTTTCTTCCCTTATCCAACAGTAAATCACCCGTAAAGAAAGTCGTCAGTTTAACCTCTTGCTGGAGGACCGGAATTGAATTTTCACAAAAATTATTTTTTTGGGTTTTAATTATACTGAGATTTTTTATCGGATTTTGATAAGATTTTCGCAGTTTACCCTCTTGCTGGAGGTCCAAAATAGAAGGAGATAATTGCAGTTTAACCTCTTGCTGGAGGCCTGGAATAACCTTTTCACTTAAATTATTTTTTTGTGTTTTAATTATACCAAGATTTTTAATCGTATTTTGATAAGATTTTTGCAGTTTAACCTCTTGCTGGAGGTCCGTAATTGAAGGAGATAATTGCAGTTTAACCTCTTGCTGGAGGCCCATAATAGAAGGAGATACTTGCAGTTTAACCTCTTGCTGGAGGCCATAAAACATACCCTTCCAATTTTTATCCAACCTAATTTGGCCCATTTTGCCTTTTTCACTTTTTTTAAATTTAATAGAAAAACCGGGTAAATCCAACAAACATATAGAAAAGTCCAAAACATATTTGCACTCCAAAGTAATATTAACAGAAAATAATTGAGAATCCACTTGAATTATCTCCAAGTGAGCTGACCTATTGCAATCCGGGATCTCATCCTGAGGAGAGATTACAAAATTAGAGTGATCAGCCCCTGCTACCCCAAAAAATGAGGGCATCCATAATAATTTGAATCCTGAATAAATTGAAGACATAACGATAAAAAAAAAAAAAAAAATCAGCCGAGTTTAGGTAGTTTATCCTCATTTCGGAGGAATTATATTCTTGATATCCCCTGGAGATAATCCATAATTTTGCCCCAAGGGCTTATCCACTGATTCCATAAAACCCAAAAATAAATTCCCAGAATTTGTCCTATAAAAGGGCATAAAAATAAACTACCTTTTTCCAAAATATGAGTGCATACACTTTATGCACCCTATTGTCCAATGGCACTACACTCTCTATTAGTGCAGGAAAAACCATATCCTCCATAAAAATCTCTTCCTGAGATTGAAACAAATCCACCATACATATACCAGATTCATAAACCATATCCACATCTGAATTGCAGACAGTCTCCGCTTTTGAAGACAAAACCTGAGGTAAATATTCCTCTAAATCAAATTCCAAATTATCCAAAACAAAATTATCCCCAACATCCAAATTTTCTTCATCAGTGACAATAATATCTTCATCTTCAGAAACCTCTTCTTTCCAAACAGAAGAGTCAACAAAAATAATATCTTCAGGCTGGACAAAATCTTAAGGAATGGCTGAATCCGAAATTTCATCAGTAACTAGTTCTTTTACACCATCCTCTTCTATCTCTTGAGCGACCTCAGTGTCTTCTCCAGAGTCCAAATCAACAGAGTTATGAGTATCCAGATGTTCCAAAATAACCTTCTTTAGCACCTCCATACCAGGAATCCTAGTTTCTCCATCTGGAAGATCCTTCATTAAATTTGGTTTAATAAGCACCATCAAAACATCTTTCTTAACCTTTTCCCCCATAGCATCCCAAAAAACATACTTTGATGCATTATCATGAAATAAAATTTCATACTCCAACAAATAATCCAGAACCACCTGAAATTCAACCATAAACTGATGATACTGATGCAGAGATGTTACACCACCTTTTGATTCCCATTTCCTAGCTATATCCTTTAGATCCTCCAATGAATAAACTTTTGGCCACCTTTTTTCCATTTCCATCTTGAGCTTTCTCCAATCTTGATCTTTATAACCATCCATAGAAATAACCTCCTTTTCCACCTCTCTGTCCAAAATAAAGAACCTAATCTGCTTCACCATATCCAAAGGTAAAGCACCATCAATAGCAGCTGCAGTTTCATACCTATGTAAAAATCCTTCTAAATCATCTCCAGAAAACTTGGGCCCAACCCAAGATACAATCCTTACTGATGGCCTAACAGGTACACCAGCAGCCAACACAGCAGTTCCACTAGTAGAAGACATCCCAAAACATAAGAAAAGCGTTAACAACTGTTAAAATAACAAGCCTCTTGCAGGCCAATAACAAAATCCAATTAGAGTTCCAGAGAATAAGCCTCTTGCAGGCTAAGAAAGTCCTAGATCCAAGTAAGTCCTAGAAAAAGCTAAAGATTTCAAACCCCACGTTGGGCGCCAACTATGGTAAGGTAAACTCTTACAGTCGCCTTGCTGTAAGCAGAATCCGGAGGAGATATATGGATTTAGCTGAAAACCCCGTCCTTCCAATAAAAATAACAAAGTAGGTGTTCTAAATCACTAAGCTAACCAATCTACTTAGATCTGATTGATAAAAATAATGAAACTCTAAAATATTTAACGCTTATTGAGATTTAAAGAAAGTGGCTGTTGATAAAAGAAATACTGATGACAACAATTAAGGTGTAACAGTGAAAGATCTGTAAAGATTGACTTTTATGTTTTTATAATAATTTGAATTTTTATGAGACAGCAATAATCAAGTCCCAGCGATGAAGACCTTTCTAAAGATACCCTGTATGAAGTATGATTTAAATTGTTGAATAGTATTTCTAAAATGTTAAATAAAATATAAAGTTATATAAAGTTATAAGGGTATTACAATTTATTTAATTTGTTGAGTAATAAAAAATGAGACCGTGGTGGTTAATGATTAAGCTGAATGATCTGTCCCCCTTTCTCAATTTCGAGTTTGAGAAGAGCTTAAGTATTCCTAGTCACGTGCCTAAGTTTTCCCCTCCAGAGCTCTTCCAGAGTCAATCCGGAGCCGGAACGGAGTCCGTACGGAGTCCGTACGGAGTCAAAGCGGAGTCCGTACGGAGTCCGTCCGGACTTCCGGACTCAATTAGAACCTTAAAACTATAATAAAAAATCTAGAAAAATTACACATAATAGAGCTACTTCCCCTTTACATAACAAACTAATTTTCGTAGTCTGCGCAGCTCTAATTACCCCGTGAAAATTCATCGAAGTTAATTAATTTCTGAAAACGTAAATATTTCTATAAAACTTTAAAATTCATTTAAAAATATAAGAAAAATAGTAAAAATTCTGGGAAAATTTCCCAAGGTTCTTGAGTGACTCGACTTAGTACTTATAAATTTTTCAGACCGTAAAAAATAATTTTTCTCCGTAAAATAAATTGTTTTTGTGTAGGCATTCGCTCGTGACCAATTTCTTCATATTTAAAACTCACATAAATTAAATAAAACCCTTTTATATATAAAAAAATAATAACGCCAATCTTGCACGCCGTAATAACTCCATTTACATATTTAGGTGCCGTACTAAACTTTAGGCTACCACACCGTACCCTCGACATCATACCCACATCCAAGTGCAACTTGATGTGGTTACACAATTTTGAGAAATTGAAAAGAAAATAAAATAAATGAAAGTTTTTAGAAGATAATTTTTATAATGATGATCACTGGGTGGGCTCCCTCCAATTTATAAAAATGATTAGAGACCACCAGTGAGCATCACCTTTACAATAATTCATAATATATATTAAAGAAAAGAAATCACAATCTAACATAAAAAAATCAAAAACAAAATAAAATAAAAAGAATCTTGAATCCGGCATTGAGAGCGGTGTCTCTTGATTCGTTCCAGTTTATAGTCTTAGTGGACTTCCTAAAATTAAAAGACAAAGCCAGGATTCAACTAGAAACAGGGAAAATTTTGGAAACGAACATTATGGGGTAATTGTGTATAGAGCAGCCAGCCCATCAATTAACCCCACACTTGCCAATATTAAATTAAGAAGGTTCCCCTGTGAACAGTTCTTCCAATAAATTTTTAAAAAATTTTCCAACACTATCTTCACCCATATGTTAAGAATTTTAAGTTTTTTTTTTGAAAATCTCAAAGAATGGCTTCTTGAATTTCGTTAAGCTTCATCATAGTTTCGTCGACCATATACAGTGTAACGATAGTAAAGTATTTTTTTTTTGATAAAAAAAAGAAGATAGTTTATCCTCGTTGCAGAGGAATCCATAAAATTTTGTAGATATCATAGTTTATTCTTTTGCGGAGGTATAAATTTAATAAAAGTCATTAAAATGGTAGTTTATCCTCATTTCGGAGTTAGACTTCGGCACTCCTGGTGCCTCTAGGATAGAACCGTTTCACTTGATCGGCTGCTACCCTCTTCTTTAATACTACTCCATCCAACTCTTCTAGCACATATGAACCGCTGGAAACTTGCTCCTTGATTTTATACGGTCCATTCCACCTATCTGCAAACATCTTTCCCCACTGGCTTTCCAAACTCCTATTATACACCAAGACCATATCACCTGGGTTCAAAGGTTTCCTTAATCGATGTGCCAACCGCTCATCCCAATATCTGACTGATTGATTTCGGATCTTCATCATCCGCGAATATGCCTTTTCTAAATATTCTTCTTTCTTTTCTAGCTGCATCATTCTTGCACACAATAATTCTTCAGTAGTTTTGACCGTGTCCCAGTCAACTCCAAGATATGATTCAGCTTCTAAATCAACCGGTAAAACTGCTTTCTGTCCAAAAACAAGTTCATAAGGTGAAAATCCAGTCGTCCTTTTGGCAGTGATTCGATCAGCAAATAAAACTAAAGGTAAATAGTGCCTCTACTTTTTGGCACTTGTCCCACACGTTTTAACTAAAGCATCCTTAATAACTTGATGCCCTCTTTCCACCATGCCTTCAGCTTTGGGATAATATGGGGTTGCTACCCTAACCTTTGATCCAACTTTCAATACGGCCTCTTTAAACTCTGTCCCAAATTCAGGACCTCCATCTACCGTTACCAACTTCATCACCCCATACCTATATACCCAATTATTCAAAAAAAAATTCTGCCACATTTTTGGCAGTTAAATTAATAAGAGGCGCTGCCTCTACCCAACCAGATAAATCATCTCTGGCCACAATTAAATATTTATACCGTCCCTCTTTTATATGAACGGCATCTAAACTAACTCTTCCAAAGAGCGTATATTCACCGGTTGCGCGTCCAGGTTCTTTTGGCCTTAAATAACTTCGTCTTTGACATTCTTCGCATGACTGAACCCACTGTTTAACAGCCATCTTCATGCCAGGCCACCAAAATCGATCAGAAATTCTTCTAAATGTTTCTCCAACGCCTCTATGCCTGAGATCTTCATGAAGTGATTTCAAAACTAATTCTTGCCCCTTCTGTTGAGTTATAACTACTTGAGGATTTGGATACCTTCTCCTCATTAATTGTCGACCAGATAGGTAAAACGTAGATGACTTCCTCTTGATAGCCACCCATTCATCGTCTTCACAATCTTCTGGCCTCTCTAAAGTCAACAAATATTTGACTAACAAAAAATAAAAACCAGTCTGACCCCAGACTTCATCTTGAAAATCAATTAATATAACATCAATAGGGACTTCTCTATCACCAATATCACCTGCACATGAATGAGCCATTAATCGTTGATCCTTAAATAAATCTTTAATCGAGCTATGTCGACATTTTTCTTCTGAACCTTTGGATCCTTCATAAACCGTATTCCAAAATACCTCTTTCTCTTTATCCACCCTTTTATTTAAATTCTCTAATTCTCCAACATATACACCATTCCTTAATTTACTAGTATCCCACACTACCAATCCATCTTCCTCTACATACACCACATCTTCTTCTACCTCCTCTCTGCCGAATTTATCTACACCTTTTCCAACACCTTTATTAACATAAAAACTATTTTCCAGTTTATCCTCTTGGTGGAGGTCATCAACACCATAATCTAAACACAATAGTCCTGCCAGTTTAACCTCATGGGGGAGGTATGGAAAGTCTTCAGCTCCTTTAGTGCTGGCTTTGATAATAGGTATGTCTTCATCGAACTCTTCTGAGTCTGAATCATCTTCAGTGGGTGGTCTTCTTGATAAACCATCTGGCATAGTAAAAGTTTTGCCCGGCTTATGAACTAAATCGAACGAAAAATGTTGAATAAAAGCTACCCATCTCGTCATGGGTGCGTTCGGTAAACTTGGGGAATTAATCATCTGGATTAACGATTTTGCATCCACTTGCAACTCAAAATGTTGCCCCCACAAAATATGCTGAAGTTTCTTCAGTATTTTCGCCACACCACATAATTCCAATTTTGGTTGAGAATATCTTGATTCGACCTCAGTAAATACTACAGATTCATACCTAACTGGCCTGATGTAACCAGCTTTATCCATCTGAGACAAAACCGCCCCAGCTGCAACCTGACTTGAATCAACTGCTAAATAAATTCTACCAGCATCTTTTCCATAATCCAACTTGTGCAGGACTAAATCCTTCCCCACAACCTCCTTCAACTTCACAAACGCCTTCTCACACTCTTCATCCCACTCCCAGTCTGCATCCTTTCTTGTTAACCGTCTCAATGGAGCTGCCAATGAAGAAAAGTCCTTAATAAACATTCTAACATATACGCAAACGCCTAAAAACCCTCTAACTTCGGTCGTATTCTTGGGTCTTGGCCAGGACTGAATTTTGTTAACTTTCTTCTTGGACATAATCCTACCCTCTCTACATACCACATGGCCTAATATTTCTAAGGCTGGCACACAACAGAAAAATTTTGAACCTGAAATAGTTGAACCAGCCTCTTCAATTCGAAACAAGATTCTTTCTAAAGTAATTGCAAACTCCCAAATGAATTTGCGTATCCCGGTATTCTCTTCCAACACCTGGTTATCATAGTCGGTCGTCTGTCCCTTAATTCCTCCATCATCTATAAAGATTCCAGCATATTGTGGAATTTCTTCTTGAAGGATCCAAGCCATCTGAGCTTGATAAACTGCAACCAAATTTGTTGCTCCTTGAGGTAATCTTGTTAACTGTAAACGTCCAAGTGGTGTATCGAATGTAGTGAGAGGCCTTGAGTCCGGATGTAACTCTCTCTCATCATATCCACCCATAATATCTCCCAAACCATAACACACTCTCCCTGCAAACGCTTCAACAAACTCCTCAGCACTAGGTGGTATCCCAGCATCCTTTATTGTAACCCTATTTAATTCCCTAAGATCATGAACAACTCTAAGCTTGCCATTCGGTTTCTTGATACAAAATACTGGACTAGAATAACTTGATGTTGATTGCTCATACAGTCCAGTGTGTATCCGTTCTCTGACAACTTCGATATAAGCTTCTTTCAATTCAGCCGGAATAGGAATCGGTTTCTGCTGCCACGGTTCATGACATACCACAGGAATCTTGTAAGGCTCCCCATAGGAATGCTTCAACACACCCCTCTCCTCTTCTACAAAAGCAATGGCCTTCTCTCGCTTGACCATCACATCCAACAACAACTTCTTCTCTTCTCCAGACAACCAACCATCAGGTCCAAAATTAACAACACCCAGTCTCTCAAAAGTGATTCTTGACATCTCAGAAAATTCAGGCGTATTCTTTACGAAGGGACTTTCATAAGGATCTCTTGATAACCTTGGTCTTCTCAAAGGTGGATTTAATTCAGCAGGTAGCGGTTCATTAATAGGTCGAACTTTATTTGCTACTTTCTTATATTTGGCTGCGTCCACATCTAAATTAACTTGAGGTAAAACATTTTCTTTTGTATCGCCATTAAAACTTTCATCAAATGAATCTTCTTCATCGCCAGAATCAGAATAAGAAAAATTAGAAAAATATTTTATTTCATTTTTAAATTTTACCCTTTTCTCCTTTCCCTCGTCTAATTTATAAACAGATTTTCCAACACCTTTGCTTCCCTTATCCAACAGTAAATCACCCGTTAAGAAAGTTGGCAGTTTAACCCCTTGCTGGAGAACCGGAAATGAATTTTCACAAAAATTTTTTTTTGTGTTTTAATTATACTGAGATTTTTAATCGTATTTTGATGTGATATTTGCAGTTTACCCTCTTGCTGGAGGTCCGAAATAGAAGGAGATAATTGCAGTTTAACCTCTTGCTCGAGGTCCAGAATAAAATTTTCACAAAAATTATTTTTTTGTGTTTTACTTATACTGAGATTTTTAATTTGGTTTTGATGAGATTTTTGCAGTTTACCCTCTTGCTGGAGGTCCATAATAGAAGGAGATAATTGCAGTTTAACCTCTTGCTGGAGGACCAGAAACATACCCTTCCAATTTTTATCCAACCTAATTTGGCCCATTTTGCCTTTTTCACTGTTTTTAAATTTAATAGAAAAACAGTGTAAATCCAATAAACATATAGAAAAGTCCAAAACGTATTTGCACTCCAAAGTAATATTAACAGAAAATAATTGAGAATCCACTTGAATTATCTCCAAGTGAGCTGACCTATTGCAATCCGGGATCTCATCCTGAGGAGAGATTACAACATTAGAGCGATCAGCCCCTGCTACCCCAAAAAATGAGGGCTTTCATAATAATTTGAATCCTGAATAAATTGAAGACATAACGATAAAAAAAAAATTTCAGCCCAGTTTAGGTAGTTTATCCTCATTTCGGAGGAATTAAATTCTTGATATCCCCTGGAGATAATCCATAATTTTTCCCCAAGGGCTTATCCACCGATTCCATAAAACCCAAAAATAAACCCCCATAATTTGTCCTACCATTGGACATAAAAAATAAACAACCCTTTTCCAAAATATGAGTGCATCCACTTTATGCACCCTATTGTCCAATGGCACTACACTCTCTATTAGTGCAGGAAAACCCATATCCTCCATAAAAATCTCTTCCTGAGATTGAAACAAATCCACCATACATATACCAGATTCATAAACCATATCCACATCTGAATTGCAGACAGTCTCCGCTTTTGAAGACAAAACCTGAGGTAAATATTCCTCTAAATCAAATTCCAAATTATCCAAAACAAAATTATCCCCAACATCCAAATTTTCTTCATCACTGACAATAATATCTTCATCTTCAGAAACCTCTTCTTTCCAAACAGAAGAGTCAACAAAAATAATATCTTCAGGCTGGACAAAATCTTCAGGAATGGCTGAATCAGGAATTTCATCAGTAACTAGTTCTTTTACACCATCCTCTTCTATCTCTTGAGCGACCAAAGTGTCTTCTCCAGAGTCCAAATCAACAGAGTTATGAGTATCCAGATGTTCCAAAATAACCTTCTTTAGCACCTCCATACCAGGAATCCTAGTCTCTCCATCTGGGAGATCCTTCATTAAATTCCCATTAATAAGCACCATCAAAACATCTTTCTTAACCTTTTCCCCCATAGCATCCCAAAAAATATACTTTGATGCATTATCATGAAATAAAATTTCATACTCCAACAAATAATCCAGAACCACCTGAAATTCAACCATAAACTGATGATACTGATGCAGAGATGTTACACCACCTTTTGATTCCCATTTCCTAGCTATATCCTTTAGATCCTCCAATGAATAAACTTTTGGCCACCTTTTTTCCATTTCCATCTTGAGCTTTCTCCAATCTTGATCTTTATAACCATCCATAGAAATAACCTCCTTTTCCACCTCTCTGTCCAAAATAAAGAACCTAATCTGCTTCACCATATCCAAAGGTAAAGCACCATCAATCGCAGCTGCAGTTTCATACCTATGTAAAAATCATTCTAAATCATCTCCAGAAAACTTGGGCCCAACCCAAGATACAATCCTTACTGATGCCCTAACAGGTACACCAGCAGCCAACACAGCAGTTCCACTAGTAGAAGACATCCCAAAACATAAGAAAAGGGTTAACAACCGTTAAAATAACAAGCCTCTTGCAGGCCAATAACAAAAATCCAATTAGAGTTCCAGAGAATAAGCCTCTTGCAGGCTAAGAAAGTCCTAGATCCAAGTAAGTCCTAGAAAAAGCTAGAGATTTCGAAACCCCACTTTGGGCGCCAACTATGGTAAGGTAAACTCTTACAGTCACCTTGCTGTAAGCAGAATCCAGAGGAGATGTGTGGATTTAGCTGAAAACCCCGTCCTTCCAATAAAAATAACAAAATGGGAATTCTAAATCACTAAGCTAACCAATCTACTTGGATCTGGTTGATAAAAATAATGAAACTCTAAAATAATTAACACTTATTGAGATTTAAAGAAAGTGGCTGTTGATAAAGAAATACTGATAACAACAATTAAGGTGTACCAGTGAAAGATCTGAAAAGATTGACTTTTATGTTTTTATAATAATTTGAATTTTTATGAGACAGCAATAATCAAGTCCCAGAGATGAAGACCTTTCTAAAGATACCCTGTATGAAGTGTGATTTAAATTGTTGAGTAGTATTATTAAAATGTTATATATAAAATATAAAGTTATAAGGGTATTACAATTTATTTAATTTGTTGAGTAATAAAAAATGAGACCGTGGTGGTTAATGATTAAGCTGTATGATGTATCCCCCCCTCTCAATTTCGAGTTTGAGAAGCGCTTAATTATTCCTAGTCACGTGCCTAAGTTTTCCTCTCCAGAGCTCTTCCAGAGTCAATCCGGAGCCCATACGGAGTCTGTACGGAGTCAAAGCGGAGTCCGTACGGAGTCCGTCCGGACTTCCGGACTCAATTAGAACCTTAAAACTATAATAAAAAATCTAGAAAAATTACACATAATAGAGCTACTTCCCCTTTACATACCAAACTAATTTTCGTAGTCTTCGCAGCTCTAATTACCCCGTGAAAATTCATCAAAGTTAAGTAATTTTTGAAAACGTAAATATTTCTATAAAACTTTAAAATTCATTTAAAAATATAAGAAAAATAGTAAAAATTCTGGGAAAATTTCCCAAGGCTCTTGAGTGACTTGACTTGATACTTATAAATTTTTCAGACCGTAAAAAATAAGTTTTCTCTGTAAAATAAATTGTATTTGTGTAGGCATTCGCTTGTGACCAATTTCTTCATATTTTAAACTCCAATAAATTAAATAAAACCCTTATATAAAAAAAAATAACGCCAATCTTGCACGCCGTAATAGCTCCATTTACGTACTTAGGTGCCATACTAAACTTTAGGCTACCACAAGGCCTGATGGGTTATCAAGGAGGCCACCTACAGATGAGTATTCTAATTCTGAAGAGTTTGACAAAGATGTTCCAGTGATTAGGGCCAGCACAAAGGGTGCTGAAGATTTTTCTTTCCTCCCCCATGAGGCTAAACTAGATGAGTGTTCTGACCTCCCCCAGGCAGCTAAACTGGCTGGTTCTGATCTTGATTCTGGTGATCAGGATTTTTTTGTTGATGAAGATGGAGTTGTTGTTTGGGACAGCTCAAAATTGGAAAAGGGTGTTTTTGTTAGTGAACTGGATTCTCACAAGGTTCAGTGGAAAGAGAAGGACGTGCCAAAATTAAAGGATTGGTGTCCTGGAAGGGCTGCTCAATTGGCTCATGTTCACACTGGTGATTTTGATGACAGAGTTGTACCCTTGGATGTTGTTTTGTTGGATTTTGAAGATGAGACCTGGGGTCAATCTGGGTTTTATTTTATTTTGGTGGAATATCTGTTGACCTTGGAGAGGCCAGATAGTTGTGATGATGATACTTGGTTGGCAATCAAGAAGAAGAGTCCTGGATTTTATGTGTTAGGAAGGCGCTTGATGAAAAGGAGACATCCTAATCCTCAAGTGGTTATGACTCAGAGGAAGGGTCAAGAATTGGTTTTGGAGTCTTTTCATGAAGACCTTGGTCATAGAGGCTTTGGGGAGACTTATAGAAGGGTAGCAGACAGATTTTGGTGGCCGGGTATGAAGTTGGCTGTGCAGGGTTGGGTTCAATCTTGTGAAGAATGTCAAAGAAGAAGTCATTTGAAACCTAAAGAGGTGGGCCGTGCTACTGGTGAATCAACTGTTTTTGAAAGGGTCAGTCTGGATGCTGTCCATATTAAAGAGGGCAGGTATAAATACTTGATTGTTGCTAGGGATGATTTGTCTGGTTGGGTTGAGGCAGTGCCTCTGGTTAATTTGACTGCCAAGAATGTGGCAGAGTTTTTGAAGAAGGAGTGGATTTATAGGTATGGGTTGATGAAGTTGGTCACTGTTGATGGTGGTCCAGAGTTTGGTGCCGAATTTAAAGAAGCTGTGGCTAGTGTTGTTTCTAGGGTTAGAGTGGCTACACCGTATTATCCTGAAGCTGAAGGCATGTTTGAAAGAGGCCATCAAGTTATCAAGAATGCTTTGGTGAAGATGTGTGGAGATAGTGCCGAAAAGTGGAGGCATTATTTACCCTTGGTTTTATTTGCGGATAGGGTCGCTGTGAAGAGGACAACTGGCTATTCTCCTTATGAGTTAATGTTTGGTCAGAAAGCCGTTCTACCAGTGGACTTGGAAGCTGTCTCTTATCTTGGAATTGATTGGAATGACGTGCACTCAACAGAAGATTTGCTCTGTGCCAGGATGCAACAGTTGGAATGTAGAGAGGATTGTCAAGAGAAGGCATACTCTAGAATGATGAAGATTAGGAATCAATCAGTCAGGTACTGGGACAAGAAGTTGGCTCATACACTCAGGAATCCCTTAAAACCTGGTTGTTTGGTTTAATTGTATAATAGAAGTTTGGAGAGTCAGTGGGGCAAAATGTTTGCAGACAGATGGAATGGACCTTACAGAGTCAGATCTCAGGCGTCTGGAGGTTCTTTTAATTGGAAGAGTTGGATGGTGCAGTCTTGAAAAAGAGGGTGGCTGCAGACCAAGTGAAGAGGTTTTATCCCAGAGGCACTAGGCATGAAGAAGATTGACTCCGCAATGAGGGTAAACTAAGGACCATTCTTTAATTTTGTTTTTTTTGTGGTGATGCTATGCATCTGTTTGTTGGAAACTTTTGTTAGAGGGTACCCATGGGTTGGGCTTCTAGATTTGATCTTGGCAAGTGTAGGGGTGACTGATGGGCTGGCTGCTCTATCAACAGTTACCCCAGATTGTCTGTTTCCAACCCTTTCTCTTAATTTGTTTGAACCCTAGTATTGGTTTATTTTCACAGGTTTTAGTCCTCTATGACTTTAAACTGGAATTTCCTTTGGTTTTCAAGTGCTGGACTCTTCACTCTTATTGGTTTTGGTTTTTTTGTGTTGGAGGTTGTGTTTTTGTTAGAAGGTAGCCAGGGGGGGCTTCTAGATTTTATTTTGGCAAGTGTGGGGGTAACTGATGAGCTGGCTGCTCTGTAGAACAGTTACCCCAGAATGTCTGTCTCAAGTCTTTTTTTTCCTAGTTGAATTCTAGTTCTGTTGTTTATTATTCAGGTTTTAAGTCCGCTATGACTTTAAACTTGTTTGGGACTGGCTTCTTTATCTTTGGTTCTTTCAGATTGGTGGTGGATCACTGGTGGTCTCCCATCATTTTTACTTATTGGAGGGAGCCCACCCAGTGATCATTTCTATGGACCAGACTTTCCCTTATTGGACCATCTATGGAGCTGGACTTTTTTTGATTTTTCAGTTATGTTTTTGCTAGATAGTTGTTTTAGATTATTTTATTTTTTCTCTTTTTTTCTTTTAATTTTTTATGGGGGTTGTTTAAAATTATAAAATCAAAAATATAGGGTGTTACCACATCAGGGTCACCTGGATGTGGGCAAGCATTGGTGGGGAAAGGCTCATCAATTGGCCGGGCAATGCTATTTTATTTTTATATATTATTTATTTCATGTGTTTATGTGTTTCATTATTTTTTGTTATCTTCTGAATTTCTAAATTTTTGTTTTTTTTCTGTTAATCATTTAAAAGATTGAATTTTGTATCCACATCAAGGTGCATTTGAATGTGGGTATGGTATCAGGGGATCAGCTCATCAATTGGCTGGGGGATACCATTTGTATTATTTTTTATATTTTATTTTATTTTATTTATGATATTTCATTTCATTTTAATTATAAATTTTTTTTTTGGTATATCAGTAGACCGTAAAAAAAAAAAAAAAAAAAAAAAAAAAAAAAAAAAAAAAAAAAAAAAGAAATTATTTTTTATTATTTGTTTTATATTATTTTTATGTTTCTTATCTTTTTCAGGAGCTCTTTGTCTGGATGAGGAAGCTTCTGGAGGCTGGTCTGGATTGTGATGAAGTTTTTTTTTTGTTGTGATTGTGGGAAGCACTGTGTTCTTTGAAGTGCATCCTGCTGGAGAGATTATAGGGATTGTAATGATCAGGGATTAGATTAGAGGGAAGTTCGGAGGAGGAAGAAGATGAGGCAGGAATAGAGTGCTGGAGGGTGTGTTTAATGATCCTAGACATCTTCCTGTGGTTGTCCAGTAGGCCCTTTCTCAGGGATTTTTCAAAGTCATTCAAGGGTCCATGAAGGGCAAAGGCTTTTAGCATATTGGAACACATGGTGCTTAGGTGTTTCTTCATGTCTCCATAATCCAGGGTCAAAGAAGTTTCTAGAGTTTGGCAAACTCCAATAATAGATTCAGGAGGAGGGGTGCCAACTAGACAAGAAGAATTGGATCAGTAATTATTTTTGTTGAAGAAATGGAATAATTTATTTGGTACTTACAGATTGGAAGCTCATCAAATCTGTAAGCAGCTGGGATTTGGATCTCTGACGATTTTGTTATGGTCATAGTGGGTGGATCAACTAGGGAAAGATATGGATTCTCATGGTCTTCCTCTGAAGGATCCTGAGAAGGTGAACTGGGATGATGAGGTTCCTGGGGCCTAGTTGGAGCAGTGAGATTGTTGTTGTTGTTTTGGTTGTTATTTCTGTTGGATTCAGCTGGAGGAGGTGCTGGTGATGGAGTACCAGGGTAGTTAAAGGATGGAGCAGGAGAGGGGGATTTGGAAGCAGACTGCTCTTTTCTGGATGGAGAATTTGAAGAGATGGAACTGTCAGAAGAGTAGTTGGCTGACAGAGGAGAGGTGTAGTTTCTTTGTCTTAGTTGGGGACGAAGTTGTTGTTGTGGAGCAGTGTGTGGTGTTCTGGTTTCTTCTTGGGGTTCTCTGGCAGTTCTCTTAGAAATCTGGGAAATTTTGGTGTTTTTGGATTTTGGAAGGGTGGATTGCATTGCTCTGGGAGCAGTAGGAGGTAGTTGGGTTGAGTTGTTATTGTTATCTGGATGGATTTGGCTATTTTCTGGCCGTTTTTGGAGGTTTTCGCCCTGATTTTCGCTGTTTGGTGAGGCGGGCGGGCCCCCTGGACACAGTCTAGAAGCCTAGGGGTTTATTTTGAAGCTTTTGGAGCTAATTTAGCAGTAATAAAAGCAGTTTCTTGAGAAGCTAAGGCTGGTCTTTTTGGAAGAGTGCAGGAAGCTGAGCTTCTGGATCTTCTGGAAGGAGCTGAAGATAGATAGGAAGAGGATGGACCAAGTTCTGGAGATCTGGTAGGGGATCTGAAGATGTACTTGTGGGAAGGAGAAGGCGGAGGAATAGGATAGTGGGAATCTCTGTCACATTTCTTTTTTTTGGAATAGCAAGAGTCACAAGCCCTGTTGTAGAATTTGGTTTCTGGATTTGGAAGAGTGAATGTGCAAGGTCTGCACATGTGTATGCACTGTTTGCAGGCATAGTCCCTTGGAGCAGTGAAGCAAGGAAGAGTAGAGGAGTCAACAGCAGGGGATCCAGACATGATTTTTGGTGTGAAAGGTGATGAAAAGGATAAGAGAAGATTTTGTCAGTGATGAGTAGAAGATGAAGTGAAGGTGGACGCTCCGTGGGTCTGGCTGTGTTTGTATTGCATGAAATTGGCTGGGTCAGATTCATGCAAGATTCTGACAGTCATCTACGACTCTAAACTGGAAAATTTATTAGTCCTCCAAGACTTTAAACTGGCTGGTTTCAAGTTTTTATCAAGAAGTAGTCCGTCAAGACTTTAAACTGAACACTGTGTTAGTCCCACAAGACTTTAAACTGAGGGTTGTAAGTCCCCCAAGACTATAAACTGAGGGAAAAGTTTTTGTTGTTGGAGTTGTTTTGAAAGATTGGTGGAAGATCCAAGGGGGAACTTCTGAATTTTGTAAAGGCAAGTTTGGGGGTGACTGATGGGCTGGCAGCTCTATTCACAATAACCCCTGAATGTTAGTTTTTTCTCTGTGTCTTAATGTGGTTGATCTCTGGTTCTGGGTTTATGATTTAGGTTTTTTGAGTCCCCCAAGACTTTAAACTGAGGGCTTTTGAGTCCCCAAAGACTATAAAATGAGGATGGTCCCCTCAGACTTAAAACTGAGGGTCGTTTGTGGTTACATCCTATAGAGGGTGTGGTCAATTTTTCTTTTCTGAATCAAACTCAAGTACTAGTGGAATTACAGAGGGAATCAAGAGATGAAATGAAGTGTTCAGAATTAGCCTTGAACTGGTGAATGAGGTGTCTTCTGTTCTCAATGTCCTGTGGATCTCTAGTAGGAGTGGATTGGAAGTAGTAAAGCAGAAGTTGTTTCTGTTGAGATGTGTGTTGTTGGAACTTGGCCTTGATAGTGGGCAAGTGCGTTGGAGTTGGTGGTGCAATGGATCCTACATTTTTATCATCACTATCAGAAGAGGAAAGAACTAAGAAGTCTTCAGTTTAAAAGTTGAAGGAAGGAATGAATGTTCTTTACCATCAGATGGACCAGGGATGTGGGAACTAGTTGTTCTATGGGTTGTGACATTCTTCTGGGAAGGGTGGAGCTTTTTGATTAATCTGTGTATCAGGATGGATGGCCTAGATCTTTTGGTGCTGGCAGAAGAAGGACCAGGTTGAGGTGGAGGTGAATCTGTGGTGGAAGAAGGTGGACCAGGTCTGTGGCAGGTCTTCTTTCTGGAGTGGTAGACATCGCAGGACTTTCTGTATGGATGAACAGGTGGTGTTATGGCGCAGATTAAATTATTGTTCATGCAGTATTGGCAGGGGCCCATTTCAGAGGCAGATTTGGAAAGGAGGTTAAACATGGTGGTTGGATGAAGAAAGAATGCAGAAATTCTCAATTGGAGGGAGGATGTGGTCTTCCAACATTGGCAGGGGCCTTTGTTGTGTGATTTGGCGCTGTTTTTGCATGTCTTAATTGACATCTGTTAAGGAATTTGGTATTTTTCTGGTTTTATTCCGTGGATATTGGATCTGCGCGTATGTGGGTACTATCAGTGGATAGCCCTGGTTTTTCTCTATATTTTATGTTTTGTAGACATTTTTCATATTCTGAGTTTTAAGGGGTCTTTTACTCAATTTTCATTTATAAAAGATTGCTGTTTAATTTTGTTTTTTGTGTTTTACGGGATAACCTTAAGTCTTAGGCTTAAGTGCTTAGTACCATTTGATAGAGCTAATTTTTCTCTATATTTCATGTCACAATGTTGTTATAGTGATATTCCGTGTTTTAAAGGTTTTAGTAGTTGTAGCTAATTTTTCTAAGTAGATTAGTAGTTTTTATTGGTTTTCTGGCTTCAGGGAGGCCGGGCCACTTCAGGCGGCATCTCCGACGTCGGGCGGCCCGCCCGCCTCTGTTTTAGGAGGTTGGGGAGCGCTCCAGGAGGGTTTTTTATGCAATCTGGCAGGTACAGGCGCCAGATTGGTGGGTGCGCATGGGCTCTTAGTTAGTGGTCTGTGTGTACATAGTGAATAAGACAGTTTGGGGCAACCTTAATCATCATACAATCATCCGGAGGTGATCTCATTGTTCCTCACTCAGTTTTCACTGTTTTCTGGCTACAATTGGCTGTGTTTGTTGCAAGTAAGTTCTTCATTTAACTTAACTTTAGCAACTGTTTTCTCTGTTATAGTCTTGCAAGCTATAGCAAGTATTATTGCTGTCTCTGGTGTGGATTTGCAGCCTACATCAAGTATCTTTGCTGTCTCTGGTGTGGACTTTGTTCTACATTTCAGTTCTTTGGTCTGGTAGTCTATCTGGGGACTACTTTCTTGGCTCATCATGCAGTCAAGTGTGTTAAAAAGGAGCTTTTGCAAAACAGGAAGCAACTTACTTTAGCAAGTAAATCTAACTCTATTTTTCTAAAGGGACAGGGGATTTTCTCTCTGGTTTTTCTCCAACTCCCTTGGTCAAGGCCTATAGCTAGTACTATAGGATTGTCTACACCGCCTGATGTCGGAGGTGCCTCCTTTAGCGGACTGGCCTCCCTGAAGCTAGAAAAACAATAAAAACATCTAATCTACTTAAAAAAATTAGCTACAACTACTAAAACCTTTAAAACATGGGAATTATCTATGACAACATTGAGACGTAAAATAAAGAGAAAAATTATCCCTATCCAATGGTACTAAGCACTTAACCCTAAGACTTAAGGTTAGCCCGTAAAACACGAAAAACAAAATTAAACAGCTATCTTTTATAAATGAAAAATGAGGAAATGACCCATTAAAACTTAGGATATGAAAAATGTCTAGGAGTCATAAAATATAGAGAAAAACTGGGGCTATCCAATGATAGTACCCACATACCCGCAGACCCAATATCCACGGAATAAAACCAGAAAAATACCCAATTTTTTAACAGATGTCAATTAAGACATGCACAAACAGCGCCAAATCACACAACAAATGCCCCTGCCAATGTTAGAAGACCACCGTGATATATCAAGTCAACTCTTCTTCAAATCAGCAACATTATCATTAATATAATTATGTCAATTATCATTCTTAAATCAAAATATTGTGCTTCAACAATATCAAGTGACAAGACTAGCAAAGCTCAACAATTGAGTCAGAAAAACAAAAATACACAACTTACTATAATGGAACAGAAACAAAAGGCTGCGCTAAGCAAGATAAATTTTGAATACTCCCAACACCGATATCAATCTTTTGGATTCTTTAAAATCAATGGTGTCCATGGTTTATTTCTGAGATCTCAAAATCGTAGATTGGCTTCGAAGCAGATTGCTTGGAGGTGATATCAGAAATTAAGTTTCTCAATTTACTTGAAAAAAAATCATTTGGTGGAAGAAATAAATTGGAAAAAATTTAAATAACTATATTTTAACATTAATAAAACCTTTAAAGGCAAGGGTGATCCATTTCCTTTATAATTTGATACCCCAGGTCCTCCAGGAATTGCTAAGGCTATTTCTGCATTATTTATTAATCACTAGAGCTCCATTCAGCCAGTATCACCTTTTTTTGCTAAACATAGCCTTTAAATAAATTAATATTGCAACTTTAAAATAGATAAAGTTCTGTGTATATGATTTATCTTGTATAATTCAACTTATTTTCCTTCAAATATGTCAAACATGTGACCATCTTTGAAATTTCTTAAGAAACCTTTGACATGATTTTCTAAATTAATTTTAAAAAAAGTTATTTTAAGTCCAGCAATAACAAAGAATTTAAAATCTACTTATATGATTTCAAAACTTGTATTAAATTCTTAAATATTTTATTGTTAATATAAAAATATGATAACTGCTCTAGTTTTGTTACTTTACCTTTAATATTGAATAATCTATTAATTTTTACAAATTTTTTTATTGATGATAACATTTTTTATCAGAAGTAGAACAACTTAAATGATTAAATGTGTGTATTCTTAAAAAAATTCAATTTAATCTATTTTTTGATTCAAAATTCTTTCATCAACTCTTTATTATTAACTTTTTTATTAATAAGATTGTTTAAACTAAAATACAATACAGTTAATTTGGTAGCATTAAAAGCACACTTTTATAGCTAATATATTTCAAATTCTTTATTATAGTTTTTTTATTTTAGAACCTTTGATACCAATTTAATAAAAATGACATTTAAAGATTTCACAACTTATATATTTCCTCAAAAGTAAATCAAATTTTCTTATAATATTATGAAAAAAAATTATTCTATTTCACAAATAAAAAAAATTGATAATACTATAATTATCACAACTGAAAATGTTACAGCTACTCCCAGTATTTATCATGTTTAATTTTGCATTAAGTTGTGTATATATGATATAAATTTTTAATATTTAATTATCAAAATTTTTTATATTTGTCTTAAAATTGGATAAATTATACTTTGCTGATTTTATTTCTTCCTCTATTAAGTCATCTCTTTTCAAAAAAACTCTCAAAGCACTAATCAAATATTTATACCTATCTTTTTATTCTTTCATTTCCAAGTACTCTGAAATATCAATATCAAAAACATTAAGCTTTTCTATAGCATGAAAAATTCTAGTGCTGATTTGAATAGAAGAACCTATCCTTGTGAAGCCATGAATTTGGTGACATCTTGAGGTAGAATGCCTCAGTTGATTGGCAGGCCATAATGTCACTGTTATTCCATTAGTTGCTTCAAAGATGATTTTACTTTGAATTTCGGGAAACATAAGTTTTCCACCTGTTTGTCCTGGTTGGGTCTTATTGTACTTCATATGAATGGTATTGTTTTCTGTATCTTTAGGGAAAAATATTCCTAAAGTATACTCACTTGCATCCTTATCACGACGAACCTCATTGGAGAACCCATAACCATTTGCTCCAGATGTCCAAGTTAAATTACTAGCAAACAGTACACCCTCTTCTTCACTATAAACTTTTGAAAATCCAGGAATACCAAGTTTTGCACAAAGATTAGTTGCCTCATTGTACTTTACATATGATATTTTTTTAAAAAAAATATTCAAAGTACATTTCATCCCTCTTCATTTGTTTTTTATATTCATCCGTGTGTACGATATTATCAGTTTATTCATCTGCAAATAAAATCATTCAAAAATTCAGTATTTAAATTAAAAAAAGTGATACTTACGAATATATAAAGATGTCTTCCTATCTAAAATAAAGCCACCACCAAACATTATTCCAAAACCACCAGCTCTTTGATGATAACCATTATTTTTAATTTTATTTTTGCAGTAAGAAAGATCCTTAATGTATTGCACCGTAGCTTCTAACATATCTAGTTCTTTGAGCTCATGAATTTCAAAAGTCTGCACAAGAACATTAGGTATGAAGACACCTTTTGTTTTATAAATAATAAAACCAGGAAAAAAATTGTAATAATTATTAAAATCTTTCATCTTATTGGCATAATATTGTGTAAAGAAATTTGGCTTCTTCCCATTTGTATCCATTCCAAGAGCATTTACAAGTTTCATTCCGGTAGCAATGTCTTTCGCCCACCTATTTTTAGAGTTCTTCCCTGGCAGTTTTTTTTTCGAATTGTTACTCATTGATGGTTCAATCCTAAGAGAATTCAATTTTTATTTAAAATAGAAAAAAATTAAAAATTAGAAAATAGTTACAGAATTTCAATTATCAGTCAATGATACCTTTAACTTTATCATATCTTCAATATTAGAAATATAAAATTAGTATATCTACATATTTATAAATTCATATACTTTTTCTTTATTTCAAATATTGAGAACATGTTTCAAAGGTATACTTAATTAAATTATACATATTAAGAGTATAGCTTTATCCTGTATGCATTCAGAAAGTACAAGATTTGGCTCTACACTTAATATTAATAATATATGAAAGTATAACTCCAATACACTAGTAATATTAAAAAATTTACAGAATTATCAAATCCACATATATAAAATGAGAAATCTTGTTCTGATCAATATATTGACTTAGAAAGTTATACTTCAATAAATTATTAATTTTTAAATTGTAGCATTGTCCTGTATGCTTTCAGCAAGTACGAGACTTTGAAACAACTTAAAAATTAATAAATTAAAGGTAAAGTACAATCATTCTAACTATTATTATGAAAAGCAAAACATTATCCTGTATGCTTTCAGCAATTACGAGATGATATTTTACTTTTCATATTAATAATATAATGGTTGAGATAGTATTTAAGAAATTAAGAAAAATGATAAGCAAAACATGAACTTACATGTCTATAAAATCTTCTTCCATTTGTAGCTGATTGATCAAAATTAATTATAAAGTTAATTTTATAATAACTTTTTTAAAAAATAAATAGTTAGATAAATAAATTGAACATTTTTGATAAGGAATAAAGAAAAGTGAATTGACAAACAAATAAAAAAACTTTAAGTTAACTGAAAAAAATCTTTTTGATAATCATTTGAAAGGGTACAGTAAAAGATACCTTAAAAACAAATTCTGGATTAGAATCATTAGATTAACTTGTCAAAAGTGTAATAAAGAGTAACAAACCAAAATAATATGAAATGCATTGGCAAGAAAAATTTGCTTACTGGTAATCAAATAAGGTCAAGAAAATAGTACCAATAAATCAAAATGATAAAGCAAAAATATGATCAATAACTTTTGAAAGAGGTAAGTGAGACAGAGAAAGGAACAATAAGCTCGGTGGAAAACAGATGTGGATATCATGAATTTTTATGATCTCTTTATCAAAAAAATGCAGCTCTACCAGTCATATGATAAACTTCACCTAAATTCCATTAATAATTTTGCCAAGGCACTGTACGCAGAATGATAATTTTTTCCTATGCATATACTAATTCCAGCTAGAATATACTTGGCTGCATATTGTAAAGATGAAGATTTATGGAATGCTGAAATTCACATCTAAAAAAAATCAACACCACATAATTCTAGCTACCATATTTCATGTAGCTAAAAAACATACACTCATCTCATTTGAAATTACCTTGCATCAAAATTATTTCATTTTCAAATTTTTTTAAAGGGAACTATAATGTGCACCACCTATTTCTAAAATATGAACCGTCTCACCATATTAAATTGATAGATTTTTTAATTGTGCAATTTTTTTGCCTTGATCTTTTTCCTGATCTTATTTGGCTCAAAATATCAAAACATGACCAATGTTGCTTTCAGCAACATTTGATTTTGTTTCTATGTGTAACAATTGAAGGCCGTTTCTAACCATCTGTGGAGCGTTGTATATCCTATTTGTACACATGTTTTTTTATTTATGTATTTTAACTTAAAAATTACTTTTATTGCAGCCAGATTTCTACTGGCTTCTTTTTGGAAGCCTTAATTTAAGACCCAAGCCTATGAAATTGGCTTGGGTCCCTTACATTTCAATTTAGTACTTCCAGCCAGGTTTCCCCTGGCTGGGAGTGTCACTTTCAGGCAACCAAAGTTTTTAAAAGCGACTTTGTTTGATTGTTTTTCCATTCGCACCCTCCCAGCCAATTTACTAGGCTGGGAGGTGGCCAAAAATGTATGCAATGCGCGTTTCTGCTGCAAGAAACGTGTGTTGCACACTCGCTTCCATATTTCATGCAGCTGAGTTGAAATCAGCTGCATGAGATATGGAAAGCAGATGCAATGCATGTTGCATGCAGCAAAAATGCACATTGCATGCAGTGCCTTGCACAGCTAGTTTTTTTCTGGCTGTGCAATGCACACAAAGAAACCAAAGTCCCTGCAAGGGACTTTGGTTTCTAAAATGAAAGCAATTTTCCCCACCAGGTGCAATCTGGTGGGGAAGTGAGAGACAAGTTAGACCAAAGTTGTTTGAAAGCAACTTTGTTCTTAAAAACATCAAAAATCATCAAAAAAAATGAGAAAGGTAGAAAAAGAAACAAAAAAAATTAAAACATGAGTATAAGAAAAAAAATAAGTGCTAGTGATACCAAAAACCCAAGCCAATTTCACTTGGCTTAGTTATTTAATAATATTTTTTTAATGTATTAAATTTAAAATTCAAACACCATAAAATATAAGAAGTTTTTTTATATCAATAGTATAAATTTTATTTACCCCTTTCACATAATTATATTCATAATTTTTTTTTTAAATTTTGACTTTTAAGTTAATTTTTTTTGGAAATCCAAAATTAAATTTTCAAATAAATTTTTTAGTAAGGTAAAATAAATTGTAAATTTGACATTTTGTGATCAAATAATGAAAAAATATTTAAGTTTATTTAAAAAATATTTTTGTTAGAGAAATACCAATATTTTAAGGCTAGAAAAACTGTGCAAATTTTAAGTAAAAAAAATTATATTTTTTTATGAGGGGTTATTACTATTTTTGTAAATATTTTTCAAAATCATTCAGTAAATACTGAATTAAACTAATTTGTAACTCAAATTTTTTGAAAAATAATTAAAACTGAAATAAAAATATTTTTATATTTGATATAAAATTTGAATTGGTAATATTAATGTCTCTTTAAGTAAATTTGAAAATAATAAAAAAAGACCATGTTGATAAGTACTTCATTATTGATTTTCAATGGTTATATGTATATCATATATATATTTCTTGAGTGAAATTTTTTTATACACTCAATAAAATTTGTAATATACAATGCCATTTAATCATTAATAATTGGTCAACTTAGTTATAACAACTTCATATTTAATACCAGCCACTAGTATTTAGTTTTTAATTTAAACTCCAATATAATATGATAGTATCCTTATTCTGTCTGGATGTAATTAACAACAATAATAGACCATAAATGAGTTGGTAATTATTTACAATACTAGTTGAAAAATAACCTATAAGAAATGATATGTTTATCAAAAAGAGTACATTAAAAAAATATTATTTTGAATTTTTTTTGATATAATTTAGGTAGTTAAATGAAAATTTAAATTATCAGCCTTCAAAATGGATAAAATCTAAAAGTGGTGTTTATATAATAAGACTCATATAAAAAAAAGTATAAAAAATCTACTATGTAACTAAATTAAGAAATATTAAGGTATTATTAAAATTATTAAAAAACTTATTTTACAATTATAATGAAATCTAAATGTGAAATTAATGGTGGGATAATAGTAAGACTATGTGGAAACACTTTAATTTATACATACTTTTAACAATGTTCAGATAAAAAAATGGTAAAATTTTATAATAACATCTAGTTAATTGTGATGCAATTTTATTTAGATCAAGAATAAATTTTTCTGAAGAAAAACTATTTAAATTGAGATATGGCCATTTCCTTTCAAGAGATAGAATAATAATAAAAATTTAAAAAAATTATAATAAGTATTCCTAATCACCATTTTTGAAAATTCTCTAGAAAAAATTATTATTATAAATCATTCATTTATTATATCATATGGAGCTTCAACTTGAAGTAGTGATGTGAAGCTTTGAACGTTGTGGAAAATCCTATAGTACTAGCTATAGGCCATGACCAAGGGAGTTGGAGAAAAACCAGAGAGAAAATCCCCTGTTCCATTAGAAAAATAGAGTGAGATTTACTTGCTAAAGTAAGTTGGTTCCTGTTTTTCTAAAGCTCCTTTTCAACACACATGACTGCTTGATGAGCCAAGAAAGTAGTCACCAGATAGACTACCAGACCAAAGAACTGAAATGTAGAACAATGTCCACACCAGAGACAGCAAAGATACTTGATGTAGGCTTCAAATCCACACCAGAGACAGCAATAATACTTGCTATAGCTTGCAAGACTATAACAGAGAAAACAGTTGCCAAAGCTAAGTTAAATGAAGAACTCACTTGCAACAAACACAGCCAATTGTGGCCAGAAAACAGTGAAAACTGAGTGAGGAACAATGATATCACCTCAGGATGGTTGTATGATGATTAAGGTTGCCCCAAACTGTCTTATTCACTATGTACACACAGACCACTAACTAAGAGCCCATGCGCACCCACCAATCTGGCGCCTGTACCTGCCAGCTGCATAAAAAACCCTTCTGGAGCGCTCCCCAACCTCTTAAAACAGAGGCGGGCAGTCCGCCCGACGTCGGAGATGCCGCCTGAAGCGGCCCGGCCTCCCTGAAGCCAGAAAACCAATAAAAACTACTAATCTACTTAGAAAAATTAGCTACAACTACTAAAACCTTTAAAACACGGAATTTCACTATAACAACATTGTGACATAAAATATAGAGAAAAATTAGCTCTATCCAATCGTACTAAGCACTTAACCCTAAGACTTAAGGTTAGCCCGTAAAACACGGAAATTAAAATTAAACAGCAATCTTTTATAAATGAAAAATGAGGAAATGACCCCTTAAAACTTAGAATATGAAAAATGTCTACAAGACATAAAATATAGAGAAAAACCAGGGCCATCCAATGATAGTACCCACATACTCGCAGACCCAATATCCAAGGAATAAAACCAGAAAATTCCCAATTCTTTAACAGATGTCAATTCAGACATGAACAAACCGCGCCAACACACAGCAAAAGCCCCTGCCAATGTTGGAAGACCACAATGTATGTTCTGAAAAACAAAAAAGTTAAAAAATATATATTTATACTAATTAAAAATCCAAAAATAAAAATACTATTATAAATTAATAAAATAAAAATACATAAATTTTATTGTGTTCTCATGATTTAAGGATACTATGTATGAATTTACACATGTTAAACCTAAACCTGCTTTAAGGCTAGTTTACAGGAAGAGCTATAAAGTTTCCTTAAATTCTTAAAATAACTTGAGCATTTTACTTATGATTATTTCTTGTTTTCTTTCCAAAGTTTTTAGAGTTTCTTAATTAATACTGCTATCATGATTGTAAGATATAAAAATTTTTTTGAACACAATGTGGTCTTCCAACATTGGCAGAGGCCTTTGTTGTGTGATTTGGCGCTGTTTGTGCATGTCTTAATTGAAATCTGTTAAGGAATTTGGTATTATTCTGGTTTTATTCAGTGGATATTGGGTCTGCGGGTATGTGGGTACTAACATTGGATAGCCCTGGTTATTGTCTATATTTTATGTCTTGAAGACATTTTTCATATTCTGAGTTTTAAATGGTCATTTCCTCATTTTTCATTTATAAAAGATTGCTGTTTAATTTTTTTTTTTGTGTTTTACGGGCTAACCTTAAGTCTTAGGGTTAAGTGCTTAGTACCATTTGATAGAGCCAATTTTTCTCTATATTTCATGTCTCAATGTTGTTATAGTGAAATTCCGTGTTTTAAAGGTTTTAGTAGTTGTAGCTAATTTTTCTAAGTAGATTAGTAGTTTTTATTGGTTTTCTGGCTTCAGGGAGGCCGGGCCGCTTCAGGCGGCATCTCCGACGTCGGGTGGCCCGCCCGCCTCTGTTTTAAGAGGTTGGGGAGCTCTCCAGAAGGGTTTTTTATGCAGCTGGCAGGTACAGGCGCCAGATTGGTGGGTGCGCATGGGCTCTTAGTTAGTGGTCTGTGTGTACATAGTGAATAAGACAGTTTGGGGCAACCTTAATCATCATACAACCATCCTGAGGTGATATCATTGTTCCTCACTCAGTTTTCACTGTTTTCTGGCCACAATTGGCTGTGTTTGTTGCAAGTGAGTTCTTCATTTAACTTAGCTTTGGAAACTGTTTTCTCTGTTATAGTCTTGCAAGCTATAGCAAGTATTATTGCTGTCTCTGGTGTGGATTTGCAGCCTACATCAAGTATCTTTGCTGTCTCTGGTGTGGACTTTGTTCTACATTTCAGTTCTTTGGTCTGGTAGTCTATCTGGTGACTACTTTCTTGGCTCATCAAGCAGTCAAGTGTGTTTAAAAGGGGTCTTTAACAAAACAGGAACCAACTTACTTTAGCAAGTAAATCTCACTCTATTTTTCTAAATGGACAGGGGATTTTCTCTCTGGTTTTTCTCCAACTCCCTTGGTCAAGGCCTATAGCTAGTACTATAGGATTGTCTACATTTCTGGCGCCCAATGTGGGGTAGAAATTGCTAGTTCTTTGGAATCTCTGTTTTCTTTGGTTGGCTCTTTTTGGTGTTTTGGACTGGAGGAATGGCTTCTGCTTCCTCTATTCCTGTGGTGACTGTCAGTGGGGGGGGATGGTCCTCCTTCTGTGATGGTTAGGGAATGTGTGAGGATTAAAACTTGGGATGGTACCAAGTTTAATGGGGAGGATGTCAAGTGGTTTCTAGAGAAGTATGAAAGTGCTGCTGGAGTGGATGGTGCTTCCTACCTGGACATGGTGAAGCAGATTATCTTCTTCATTGGTGATAGGTCATTGGAGAAGGAGATTGTGGCCATGTCTGGCTACAAGAAGAGGGATTGGAAATTATTGTGTAGGGAGATTGTGGATAGATGGGGTGTCAGGTTCACTATGGTGGATCTGAACAAGGTTGTCAGTGAATGGCAATCTTATGGTGGTGTTGGTAACTTACATAGTTACAGGAAGTTTCTGCTACAGTTTGATCCTGTGGTGGAATATTTGGTGGAAGTGGAGGAGCTGGCACATGAAAATACTGCCAAAGATGTTTTTTGGTCTGCCCTGGCTAGAGATGTCAGGATGGATGTGTTTAAGGAGTTGTCAAGAAAGGAATTGATAAAAACTTTTTCTAATGGGGACCAGAAGTTGCCTGCCTTGGATAAGGTGAAGGAGGCTGTTGAGGCCCATTTGAAGTAATTAGCTGTGGACACCTATCAGGAGGGGTGTGCCAAGTATGTCAGCAAAGTCAGTGAGGCTTTGGCTGAAGAGGAAGTTAGGGAGAAGAAGGAGGAGAAAAATTTGGTGCAGGTTCCCAAACAGGAGAGGGACCCAATGGTGGAGCAGCTGGCTGATCTGACAAAACAGCTGCAAATTTTTGTCCAAGAGGCCAAGAAGGTTAATAAGGCATCTTCACAGCCAAGAGAGTTTGAAATGAGGGCTGGTACGAGTGATCCTTGGGTTTGCTCTTATTGCAGTAGGAGGGGGCACAGGTCCAATGATTGTTGGGCACTGAACAGATATGTGTCTGATGGAAAAGTGGAGTTTGATGGCAGGATTTTTAAGTTCCCTGACGGTATGGTAAGGTAAACTGTTACAGTCGCCTTGCTGTAAGCGGAATCTGGAGGAGATATGTGGATTTAGCTGAAAACCCCGTCCTTCCAATAAAAATAACAAAATGGGAATTCTAAATCACTAAACTAACCAGTCTACTTGGATCTGATTGATAAAAATAATGAAACTCTAAAATATTTAACGCTTATTGAGATTTAAATAAAAGTGGCTGTTGAGAAAAGAAATACTGATAACAACAATTAAGGTGTACCAGTGAAAGATCTGTAAAGATTGACTTTTATGTTTTTATTATAATTTGAGTTTTTATGAGACAGCAATAATCAAGTCCCAGCGATGAAGACCATTCTAAAGATACCCTGTATGAAGTGTGATTTAAATTGTTCAGTAGTATTTCTAAAATGTTATATATAAAATTAAAGTTATGAGGGTATTACAAATTTATTTAATTTGTTGAGTAATAAAAAATAAGACCGTGGTGGTTAATGATTAAGCTGTATGCTGTATCCCTGCCCCTTAATTTCGAGTTTGAGAGGCTCTTAAGTATACCTAGTCACGTGCCTAAGTTTTCCCCTCCAGAGCTCACCCAGAGTCAATCCGGAGCCCGTACGGAGTCCGTACGGAGCCGAAGCGGAGTCCGTACGGAGTTGAAACAGAGTCTGTACGGAGTCCAAACGCAGTCCAAACGGAGTCCGTACGGAGTCCGTACGGAGTCGAAGCGGAGTCCAAACGGAGTCCAAGCGGACTCAATTAGAACCTTTAAAACTATAATAAAAAATCTAGAAAAATTACACATGATAGAGCCACTCCCCCTTTACATTCCAAACTAATTTTTGTAGTCTGCGCAGCTCTAATCACCCCGTAAAAATTCATCAAAGTTAAGTAATTTCTAAAAATGTAAATATTTCTATAAAACTTTAAAATTCATTTAAAAATATAAGAAAAGTAGTAAAAATTCTGGGAATATTTCCCAAGGTTCTTGAGTGACTTGACTTGATACTTATAAACTCTTCAGACCGTAAAAATAAGTTTTCTCCGTAAAATAAATTGTTTTTGCGTAGGCATTTGCTCTTGACCAATTTCTTAATATTTAAAACTCAAATAAATTTAATTAAACCCTTTTACAAAATAATAACGCCAATCTTGCAAGCCGTAATAACTCCATTTAGGTACTTAGGTGCCATACTAAACTTTAGGCTACCACAACAGTTCTTTTGTGAAGCCCAGTGAGGGAAAGGCTCCTGTTGATTTGGTCAGGAGAAGAGGTGGTCTCAATCAAAGGAGGCCAAGGTTTGAGGAGATTCCTGATCAGGGGAAGTCTTCTGTTAAGGTAGATGAGGAGGTCAAGAGAAAGGGGAAGGAGGTCAATAAGGTCTCTTTTTCTACTTTTTTTGGTGGTTTGGAGTTGTATTCTTGTGGTGGACAGTCAAGTGGTGAATGCTTGGCTGGTGTTTATGATGTGGAAGCAGCGAAGGTGGGTAGGCCTAAGAGCAGTTCTCAGGCCCAACCAAAGCCAAATGCTTCAAAGGGTGATCCTAAGCTGAGTGCAGCTAGGAAAAGGTACAGCAAAGAGGAGCTGTACAAGATGCAGAAGGGTATGGCTGACATGGGCCCCCCTAGTTTTGGTGCATTGGACCTGAATGGTGAGCCAATGCCAATGGAGGTGGATTCTGACTCCAAGGAGGATGTCCCTTTGGCTTCATTGCCAAAGCCTGTTGGAGTCAGAGGCTCTGGTGAGGGATCTGTTTTGGTTCCTGTTAATGGTAAATCTGTTGGTGGTGCTGGTCCTCAAGAATCTTCTAGGACCAAGGTGGTGAAGCAAAGAGCTCACTTTGAGAGGCCAGTAGTGTCTGGTCAAGTTAATGTTATGGACTCTGTCCTGGAAAGGATGAACCAAGGTTAGGTTTCCCTATCTTATGGGGAATTGTATGTTATCAGTCCAGGGTTGGCTGATAGGCAGAAGAAGTTGTTGACCAGGAGAAGGGTTTCTTCTGGTGAGGTAGAATACATTTGTGATTCTGCTGAAATGTTTGGTGAGGGTTTGGAAACTCATTTTTCTGCTCCTCTGGGATATGTTAATGTCACTCTGAATGGCAGGGAGGCAAGGGCATTGGTGGATTCAGGTTCTCAGATAAACCTGATTTCTTTGTTTGAGGCAACTCACATGGGCCTCCCCATCAAAACTGGTATTGGTGGGAATTTGAGAGGGATTGGTGGCCATGTCACTGAATTGGTTGGGACTTCAGAGTTTGTGAAGTTAGATGTTGGAGGAGCCTCAGGGAAGGTTCATTTTTAGATTGCTAAAGGTAATGTAAAAGCAGTTTTGGGTGGGCCATTCTTGATGGATTTTCAGGCAAGAATTGGTTATCAATTTGATTTGGGAATCAGTTTGGAGTTGACTGGTGAAGATGAAAGGAGGCTTCACATAAGGTTATCATCCCCTGGAGAGGATGGTTGGGAGACTAGGCCTGGTTATCTTCAATGTGCCAGTGCATGGACTGCTGCAGGAGAAGGAAGGAAGTGGGTGCTGCCTCTGGTTTTTTGGAGTGCGGCTCAGGCTCTATTGAGAGTCTGTCTTTTTAAGAGTAATGAGGGCTGATCACCCTAGTGCTACAACCTCTCCCCGAGATGAGGAAATTTCATATTGTAGTAGGTCAGCTCCCTTTGAGATATACCAAGTGGATTTTCAACTTTCTCTTTTTAATGTTTCACTTCTCTGCAAGTCTTCATCAAGGTTTTTATCAAGTCTCTTTTCTCTCTCAAGATTCTTAATTATTTTTAATTCAAGTTTAAATAAGAAGATTGGTTATATATCTTTATTGAAAGATAGGCGGAAAAGTTTTGGGGCAGTGAGATTGGGGTCTAAAAGTAAGTCCTCCCAATTGTGCACTGCTAGGGTTTCTTCTAAACCTTTCAAAAACATTACCTGGGCCACACCTGTGAGCATTGGGGAAACCCCTGGTTATTTTTGTAGGACAGAAGAAAACTCAAGAAAAGAAGATAAAAAGTTCAAGATAATTCATGAAAATAAAGAAAAAAATCTGAAGATAATGAAGAAAGAAGATGCAAAATATTTTTGTGAAGATCGTCAAGATCTATTTTTGGGCCTCCAGCATGAGGTTAAACTGCAGAAAATTTTGAAGAGAGAAGATCATCAAGATCTATTTTTGGACCTCCAGCATGAGGATAAACTGCACAATTTTAGAAGATGTGATTCAGAAGATGAATAAAGATTTGAAGATTTGGATGTTGGAAGTGAGGATGAAGATGTGGAATTGCGGAAAAGTTTTGGACTGGTGAGATTGGGGTGTAAAAGTAAGTCCTCCCAATTGTGCACCGCTAGGGTTTCTTCTACACCTTTCAAAAACATTTTTACTTGGCCACGCATGTGAGAAATGGGGAAACCCTTGGTTTTTGTTCCAGGTCTGGTGGTGAAGATTTCCTGAAGATCCCACAAGTTGAAGGTGGAGCGGAAAAGTATAAGAAGGTAGCGCAGAAGATTAGGCCTGTCAATGAACCTATGCCTGTGGGTTTGAATCCGCCTTTGAAGAGACCTCCTATGTCAAGAGATCCGTACTGTACTCCTTTGGTGAAGAATCCTCCAGAATTAGTAGAGACGGCTAGGGTGACCGTGGAAAGATTAAAAGTTGTTAATTTTGGTCCTGATGGGTGGTTGTCTGAGGAAGAAAAGAAGTTGTTGTTGCACGTTATTGTGCTAAGGGAAAAAGCGGTGGCATTTTTTGAGGAGGAAAGGGGTTTATTGAAGCACTCTTATGGGGAACCTTACTTGATTCCTGTTGTTTGTCATGAACCTTGGCAAATCAAACCTATTCCGATTCCAGCCGCTATTCAAGAGGATTTTGTAGAAATTGTTAGGGAAAGAGTCAGGACTGGGTTATATGAACAATCAAAATCCAGTTACTCAAGTCAGGTGTTCTGTGTAAAGAAGCAGAATGGAAAGTTGAGGGTGGTTCATGATCTTAGAGCCTTCAATAGAGTCACTATCAAGGACGCTGGTATGCCGCCAAGTGCAGAGGATTTTGTTGAAGCTTTTGCTGGAAGGGTGTGTTATGGTTTGGGTGATATTATGGGTGGTTATGATGAGAGGGAACTACATACGGATTCAAGGCCTCTCACAACTTTTGAGACTCCTTTGGAAAAGACTATAAACTGAGGGAAAAGTTTTTTTTTTGGAGTTGGGTTTGAAAGATTGGTGAAGGGTATCCACAGAGGGAGCCTCCGAATTTAACAAAGGCAAGTTTGGGGGTAATTGATGGGCTGGCTGCTCTATTCACAATTACCCCAGAATGTTAGTTTTTTTCTCTGTGTCTTAATGTGGTTTATCTCTGGTTCTGGGTTTATGATTTAGGTTTTTGAGTCCCCCAAGACTTTAAACTGAGGGTTTTTGGGTCCCCCAAGACTATAAAATGAGGATGGTCCCCCGAGACTTAAAACTGAGGGTTGTTTGTGGTTACATCCTATAGAGGGTGTGGTCAATTTTTCTTTTCTGAATCAAACTCAAGTACTAGTGGAATTACAGAGGAAATCAAGAGATGAAATGAAGTGTTCAGAATTAGCCTTGAACTGGTGAATGAGGTGTCTTCTGTTCTCAATGTCCTGTGGATCTCTAGCAGGAGTGGATTGGAATTAGTGAAGCAGAAGTTTTTTCTGTTGAGATGTGTGTTGTTGGAACTTGGCCTTGATAGTGGGCCAGTGTGTTGGGGTTGGTGGTGCAATGGATCCTACATTGTTATCATCACTATCAGAAGAGGAAGGAACTGAGAAGTTATCAGTTTTAAAGTTGAAGGAAGGAATGAATTTTCTTTACCATCAGATGGACCAGGGATGGGGGAACTAGTTGTTTTATGGGTTGTGGCAATCTTTTGGGAAGGGTGGAGCTTTTTTATTTATCTGGGTATCAGGATGGATGGCCTAGATCTTTTGGTGCTGGCAGAAGAAGGACCAGGTTGAGGCGGAGATGAATCTGTTGTGGAAGAAAGTGGACCAGGTCTGTGGTAGGTCTTCTTTCTGGAGTGGCAGAAATTGCAGGACGTTCTGTATGGATGAACAGGTGGTGTTATGGCGCAGATTAAATTATTGTTGATGCAGTATGGGCAGGGGCTTATTTCAGAGGCAGATTTGGAAAGGAGGTTAAACATGGTGGTTGGATGAAGAAAGAATGCGGACATTCTCAATTGGAGGGAGGATGTGGTCTTCCAACATTGGCAGGGGCCTTTGTTGTGTGATTTGGCGCTGTTTGTGCATGTCTTAATTGACATCTGTTAAGGAATTTGGTATTTTTCTGGTTTTATTCCGTGGATATTGGATCTGCGCGTATGTGGGTACTATCATTAGATAGACCTGGTTTTTCTCTATATTTTATGTCTTGGAGACATTTTTCATATTCTGAGTTTTAAGGGGTCATTTCCTCATTTTTCATTTATAAAAGATAGCTGTTTAATTTTGTTTTTCGTGTTTTACAGGCTAACCTTAAGTCTTAGGGTTAAGTGCTTAGTACCATTTGATAGAGCTAATTTTTCTCTATATTTCATGTCTCAATGTTGTTATAGTGAAATTCCGTGTTTTAAAGGTTTTAGTAGTTGTAGCTAATTTTTCTAAGTAGATTAGTAGTTTTTATTGGTTTTCTGGCTTCAGGGAGGCCGGGCCGCTTCAGGCGGTTTGGTCTTCCAACATTTGCAGGGGCCTTTGTTGTGTGATTTGGCGCTGTTTGTGCATGTCTTAATTGACATCTGTTAAGGAATTTGGTATTTTTCTGGTTTTATTCCGTGGATATTGGGTCTGCGGGTATGTGGGTACTATCATTGGATAGCCCTGGTTTTTCTCTATATTTTATTTTGGGAGACATTTTTCATATTATGAGTTTTAAGGGGTCATTTCCTCATTTTTCATTTATACAAGATTGCTGTTTAATTTTGTTTTTCGTGTTTTACGGGCTAACCTTAAGGCTTAGGGTTAAGTGCTTAGTGCCATTTGATAGAGCTAATTTTTTTCTATATTTCATGTCTCAATGTGGTTATAGTGAAATTCCGTGTTTTAAAGGTTTTAGTAGTTGTAGCTAATTTTCAAAGTAGATTAGTGGTTTTTATTGGTTTTCTGGCTTCAGGGAGGCTGTGCCGCTTCAGGCAGCATCTCTGAGGTCAGGCGGCCCGCCCGCCTCTGTTTTAGGAGCTTGGGGAGCGCTCCAGGAGGGTTTTTTATGCAATTTGGCAGGTACAGGCACCAGATTGGTGGGTGCGCATGGGCTCTTAGTTAGTGGTCTGTGTGTAAATAGTGAAAAAGACAGTTTGGGGCAACGTTAATCATCATACAACCATCCGGAGGTGATCTCATTGTTCCTCACTCAGTTTTCACTGTTTTCTGGCCACAATTGGCTGTGTTTGTTGCAAGTGACCTCTTCATTTAACTTAACTTTGGCAACTGTTTTCTCTGTTATAGTCTTGCAAGCTATAGCAAGTATTATTGCTGTCTCTGGTGTGGATTTGCAGCCTACATCAAGTATCTTTGCTGTCTCTGGTGTGGACTTTGTTCTACATTTCAGTTCTTTGGTCTGGTAGTCTATCTGGTGACTACTTTCTTGGCTCATCAATCAGTCAAGTGTGTTTAAAAAGGGGTGTTTAGCAAAACAGGAACCAACTTACTTTAGCAAGTAAATCTCACTCTATTTTCCCAAAGGGACAGGGGATTTTCTCTCTGGTTTTTCTCCAACTCCCTTGGTCAAGGCCTATAGCTAGTACTATAGGATTGTCTACATTTCTGGCGCCCAACGTGGGGTGGAACTTGCTAGTTCTTTGGAATCTCTGTTTTCTTTGGTTGGCTCTTTTTTGTGTTTTGGTCTGGAGGAATGGTTTCTGGTTCTGCTATTCCTGTGGTGACTGTAAGTGGGGGGAATGGTCCTCCTTCTGTGATGTTTAGGGAGTGTGTGAGGATTAAAACTTGGGATGGTACCAAGTTTAATGGGGAGGATGTCAAGTCGTTTCTAGAGAAGTATGAAACTGCTGCTGGAGTGGATGGTGCTTCCTACCTGGACATGGTGAAGCAGATTATCTTCTTCATTGGTGATAGGTCAGTGGAGAAGGAGATTGTGGCCATGTCTGGCTACAAGAAGAGGGATTGGAAATTGTTGTGTAGGGAAATGGTGGATAGATGATGTGTCAGGTTCACTATCTTGGACTTGAACAAGGTTGTCAGTGAATGGCAATCTTATGGTGGTGTTGGTAACTTACATAGTTACAGGAAGTTTCTGCTACAGTTTGATCCTGTGGTGGAATACTTGGTGGAAGTGGAGGAGCTGGCACATGAACATGCTGCCAAAGATGTTTTTTGGTCTGCCCTGGCTAGAGATGTCAGGATGGATGTGTTGAAGGAGTTGTCAAGAAAGGAATTGATGAAAACTCTTTCTAATGGGGATCAGAAGTTTCCAGTCTTGGATAAGGTGAAGGAGGCTGTTGAGGCCCATTTGAAGTTATTGGCTGTGGACACCTATCAGGAGGGGTGTGCCAAGTATGTCAGCAAAGTCAGTGAGGCTTTGGCTGAAGAGGATGTTAGGGAGAAGAAGGAGGAGAAGAATTTTGTGCAGGTTCCCAAACAGGAGAGGGACCCAATGGTGGAGCAGCTGGCTGATCTGAAAAAACAGATGCACATTTTTGTCCAAGAGGCCATGAAGGTTAATAAGGCACCTTCTCAGCCAAGAGACTTTGAAAGAAGGGCTGGTAGGAGTGATCCTTGGGTTTGCTCTTAATGCAGTAGGAGGGGGCACTAGTCCAATGATTGTTGGGCATTGAACAGGGATGTGTCTGAAGGAAAAGTGGAGTTTGATGGCAGGGTTTTTAAGTTCCCTGATGGTTCTTTTGTAAAGCCCAGTGAGGGGCAGGCTCCTGTTGATTTGGTCAGGAGAAGAGGTGGTCTCAATCAAAGGAGGCCAAGGTTTGAGGAGATTCCTGATCAGGGGAAGTCTACTGTTAAGGTAGATGAGGACGTCAAGGGAAAGGGGAAGGAGGTCAATAAGGTCTCTTTTTCTACTTCCTTTGGTGGTTTGGAGTTGTATTCTTGTGGTGGACAGTCAAGTGGTGAATGTTTGGCTGGTGTTTATGATGTGGAAGCAGGGAAGGTGGGTAGGCCTAAGAGCAGTTCTCAGGCCCTACCAAAGCCAAATGCTTCAAAGGGTGATCCTAAGCTGAGTGCAGCTAGGAAAAGGTACAGCAAAGAGGAGCTGTACAAGATGCAGAAAGGTATGGCTGACATGGGCCCCCCTAGTTTTGGTGCATTGGACCTGAATGGTGAGCCAATGCCAATGGAGGTGGATTCTGACTCTGAGGAGGATGTCCCTTTGGCTTCATTGCCAAAGCCTGTTGGAGTCAGAGGTTCTGGTGAGGGATCTGGTTTGGTTCCTGTTAATGGTAAATCTGTTGGTGGTGCTGGTCCTCAAGAATCTTCTAGGACCAAGGTGGTGAAGCAAAGAGCTCACTTTGAGAGGCCATTAGTGTCTGGTCAAGTTAATGTTATGGACTCTGTCCTGGAAAGGATGAACCAAGGTCAGTTTTCCCTATCTTATGGGGAATTGTATGTTATCAGTCCAGGGTTGGCTGATAGGCAGAAGAATTTGTTGACCAGGAGAAGGGTTTCTTCTGGTGAGGTAGAATACATTTGTGATTCTGCTGAAAAGTTTGGTGAGGGGTTGGAAACTCATTTTTCTGCTCCTCTGGGATATGTCAATGTCACTCTGAATGGCCGGGAGGCAAGGGCATTGGTGGATTCAGGTTCTCAGATAAACCTGATTTCTTTGTTTGAGGCAACTCACATGGGCCTCCCCATCAAAACTGGTATTGGTGGGAATTTGAGAGGGATTGGTGGCCATGTCACTGAATTGGTCGGAAATTCAGAGTTTGTGAAGTTAGATGTTGGAGGAGTTTCAGGGAAGGTTCATTTTTACATTGCTAAAGGTAATGTAAAAGAAGTTTTGGGTGGGCCATTCTTGATGGATTTTCAGGCAAGAATAGGTTATCAATTTGATTTGGGAATCAGTTTGGAGTTGACTGGTGAAGACAAAAGGAGGCTTCACATGAGGTTATCATCCCCTGGAGAGGATGGTTGGGAGAATAGGCCTGGTTTATCTTCAATGTGCCAGTGCATGGACTGCTGCAGGAAAAGGAAGGAAGTGGGTGCTGCCTCTGGTTTTTTGGAGTGCGGCTCAGGCTCTATTGAGAGTCTGTCTTTTTTAGAGTAATGAGGGCTGCTCACCCTAGTGCTACAACCTCTCCCCGAGATGAGGAAATCCCAGGTTGTAGTAGGTCAGCTCCCTTGGAGATATACCAAGTGGATTTTCAACTTTCTCTTTTTAATGTTTCTCTCTCTGAAAGTATTCATCAAGTTTTTTATCAAGTCTCTTTTCTCTCTCAAGATTCTTAATTATTTTTAATTCAAGTTTAAAGAAGAAGATTGGTTATATATCTTTATTGAAAGATATGCGGAAAAGTTTTGGGGCGGTGAGATCGGGGTCTAAAAGTAAGTCCTCCCAAATGTGCACCGCTAGGGTTTCTTCTACACCTTTCAAAAACATTAACTGGGCCACACCTGTGAGCATTGGGGAAACCCCTGGTTATTTTTGTAGGTCAGAAGAAAACTCAAGAAAAGAAGATAAAAATTTCAAGATAATTCAAGAAAATCAAGAAAAAAATCTGAAGATAATGAAGAAAGAAGATGCAAAATATTTTTGTGAAGATCGTCAAGATCTATTTTTGGGCCTCCAGCATGAGGTTAAACTGCAGAAAATTTTGAAGAGAGAAGATCATCAAGATCTATTTTTGGACCTCCAGCATGAGGATAAACTGCACAATTTAAGAAGATGTGATTCAGAAGATGAATCAAGATTTGAAGATTTGGATGTTGGAAGTGAGGATGAAGATGTGGAATTGCGGAAAAGTTTTGGAGTGGTGAGATTGGGGTGTAAAAGTAAGTCCTCCCAATTGTGCACCACTAGGGTTTCTTCTACACCTTTCAAAAACATTTTTACTTGGCCACGCATGTGAGCAATGGGGAAACCCTATGTTTTTGTTCCAGGTCTGGTGATGAAGATTTCCTGAAGATCCCTCAAGTTGAAGGTGGAGCGGAAAAGTATAAGAAGGTAGCGCAGAAGATTAGGCCTGTCAATGAACCTATGCCTGTGGGTTTGAATCCGCCTTTGAAGAGACCTCCTTTGTCAAGAGATCCGTACTGTACTCCTTTGGTGAAGAATCCTCCAGAATTTGTAGAGACGGCTAGGGTGACCTTGGAAAGATTAAAAGTTGTTAATTTTGGTCCTGATGGGTGGTTGTCTGAGGAAGAAAAGAAGTTTTTGTTGCACGTTATTGTGCTAAGGGAAAAAGCGGTGGCATTTGTTGAGGAGGAAAGGGGTGTTCTGAAGCACTCTTATGGGGAACCTTACTTGATTCCTGTTGTTTGTCATGAACCTTGGCAAATCAAACCTATTCTGATTCCAGCAGCTATCAGAGAGGATTTTGTGGAGATTATTAGGGAAAGAGTCAGGACTGGGTTATATGAACAATCAACATCCAGTTACTCTAGTCCGGTGTTCTGTGTAAAGAAGCAGAATGGAAAGTTGAGGGTGGTTCATGATCTTAGAGCCTTGAATAGAGTCACTATCAAGGATGCTGGTATGCCGCCAAGTGCAGAGGATTTTGTTGAAGCTTTTGCTGGAAGGGTGTGTTATGGTTTGGGTGATATTATGGGTGGTTATGATGAGAGGGAACTACATACGGATTCAAGGACTCTCACAACTTTTGAGACTCCTTTGGGAAGATTTCAGCTCACTAGGTTGCCTCAAGGAGCAACTGATTCAGTGGCAGTTTATCAAGCACGGATGACTTGGATTTTTCAGGATGAGGTTCCTACTCATGCTGGTATTTTTATTGATGATGGTGGAATTAAAGGACCATCCACTGATTATGGTAATGAGGTGTTAGCGGAGAACCCTGGCATAAGGAGGTTTGTGTGGGAATATGCAATAACTCTACAGAGAGTGTTGTTCCGGATTGAAGAGGCTGGTTTGACCATTTCAGGGTCAAAATTCTGTTGTTGTGTTCCTGCTTTGGAAATTCTGGGTCATGTGGTGTGTAAAGAGGGAAGGATTATGGCTAAGAAGAAGATTAATAAACTTCAGGCATGGCCAAGGCCTAAAAATACTACTGAAGTCAGAGGATTTTTGGGTGTATGTGTATATGTCAGGATTTTCATTAAGGATTTTTCTTTGTTGGCTTCACCTTTAAGAAGTTTGACCAGAAAAGATGCAGATTGGGAATGGACGGAAGAGTGTGAAGAGGCTTTTCAGAAGCTGAAAAAAGTTGTTGGTGAAGATATAATTCTTCACAAGTTAGATTATGGTGTTGGTGCTGGAAAGATTTATCTGGCAGTGGACTCAAGTTATATTGCTGCTGGTGCTGTGTTGTCTCAGGAGGATAAGACTGGGAGGGTCAGGCCAGTAAGGTATGAGTCTGTGGTGTTTTATGAGGTGGAATCTAGGTATTCTCAACCTAAGTTGGAATTGTGTGGCGTAGCTAAAATTTTAAAGAAGCTACAGACAGTTTTGTGGGGGCAGCATTTTGAGCTGCAGGTGGATGCAAAATCTTTGGTTCAGATGATCAATACACCTAGTCTTCCAAATGCTCCAATGACTAGGTGGGTGGCATTTATTCAACATTTTTCTTTTGACCTGGTACACAAACCAGGTAAAACTTTTACTATGCCTGATGGGTTATCAAGGAGGCGACCTACAGATGAGGATTCTGATTCTGAAGAGTTTCACGAAGATGTTCCAGTGATTAGGGCTAGCACAAAGGGTTCTGAGGATTTTTCTTTCCTCCCCCATGAGGCTAAACTGGATGATTGTTCTGACCTCCCCCAAGAGGCTAAACTGGCTGGATCTGATCTTGATTCTGGTGATCAGGATGTTTTTGTTGATGAAGATGGAGTTGTTGTTTGGGACAGCTCAAAATTGGAAAAGGGTGTTTTTGTTAGTGAACTGGATTCTCACAAGGTTCAGTGGAAAGAGAAGGACGTGCCAAAATTTAAGGATTTGTGTCCTGGTTGGGCTGCTAAATTGGCTCATGTTCACACTGGTGATTTTGATGACAGAGTTGTACCCTTGGATGTTGTTTTGTTGGATTTTGAAGATGAGACCTGGGGTCAATCTGGGTTTTATTTTATTTTGGTGGAATATCTGTTGACCTTGGAGAGGCCAGATAGTTGTGATGATGATACTTGGTTGGCAATCAAGAAGAAGAGTCCTGGATTTTATGTGTCAGGAAGGCTCTTGATGAGAAGGAGACATCCTAATCCTCAAGTGGTTATGACTCAGAGGAAGGGTCAAGAATTGGTTTTGAAATCTTTGCATGAACACCTTGGTCATAGAGGCTTTGGGGAGACTTATAGAAGAGTAGCAGACAGATTTTGGTGGCCGGGTATGAAGTTGGCTGTGCAGGGTTGGGTTCAATCTTGTGAAGAATGTCAAAGAAGAAGTCACTTGAAACCTAAAGAGATGGGCCGTGCTACTGGTGAATCAACTGTTTTTGGAAGGGTCAGCCTGGATGCTGTCCATATTAAAGAGGGCAGGTATAAATACTTGATTGTTGCTAGGGATGATTTGTCTGGTTGGGTTGAGGCAGTGCCTCTGGTTAATTTGACTGCCAAGAATGTGGCAGAGTTTTTGAAGAAGGAGTGGATTTATAGGTATGGGTTGATGAAGTTGGTCACTGTTGATGGTGGGCCAGAGTTTGGTGCTGAATTTAAAGAAGCTGTGGCTAGTGTGGGCTCTAGGGTTAGAGTGGCTACACCGTATTATCCTGAAGCTGAAGGAATGGTTGAAAGAGGCCATCAAGTTATCAAGAATGCTTTGGTGAAGATGTGTGGAGATAGTGCCGAAAAGTGGAGGCATAATTTACCCTTGGTTTTATTTGCTGATAGGGTCACTGTGAAGAGGACAACTGGCTATTCTCCTTATGAGTTAATATTTGGTCAGAAAGCCGTTCTACCAGTGGACTTGGAAGCTGTCTCTTATCTTGGAATTGATTGGCATGACGTGCAAACAACAGAAGATTTGCTCTGTGCCAGGATGCAACAGTTGGAATGTAGAGAGGAATGTCAAGAGAAGGCATACTCTAGAATGATGAAGATTAGGAATCAATCAGTCAGATACTGGGACAAGAAGTTAGCTCATACACTACGCAATATAGGGGGTGGACTTGCTAGCAAGTCCTCAACCTGAACTGAGATGGAACTCAGATGGAACTCAGACTGAACTCATACTGAACCCAAACTGAACTCTACTTGAACACCCACCTAAAACTGTTCTGCTGAGTGGTGTTCATTCCTGATTGTATGGTTCCTTTATCAATAGCTCAATGTGTGTTCAATCTGTTGTGAGTTTGGGTCCAAGGTTGCGGACTCACTAGCAAGTCCGCCCCCCATATTGTGTGGTGATAGACTCAGGAATCCCTTAAAACCTGGTTGTTTGGTTTTGGTGTATAATAGAAGTTTGGAGAGTCAGTGGGGAAAAATGTTTGCTGACAGATGGAATGGACCTTACAGAGTCAGATCTCAGGTGTCTGGAGGTTCTTATGTTTTGGAAGAGTTGTATGGTGCAGTCTTGAAAAAGAGGGTGGCTGCAGACCAAGTTAAGAGGTTTTATCCCAGAGGCACTAGGCATGAACAAGATTAACTCCGCAATGAGGATAAACTATGGAACATTCTTTTTTTGTTTTGGAATTTTTGTGGTATTGCAGAGCAACTTTTGTGTGGAAACTTTTTGTTAGAAGGTACCCATGGGTGGGGCTTCTAGATTTGATCTTGGCAAGTGTAGGGGTGACTGATGGGCTGGCTGATCTATCAACAGTTACCCCAGATTGTCTGTTTCCAACCCTTTTTCTTAATTTGGTTGAACCCTAGTATTGGTTTATTTTCACAGGTTTTAGTCCTCTATGACTTTAAACTGGAATTTCCTCTGGTTTTCATGTGCTGGTCTCTTCACTCTTATTGGTTTTGGTTTTTTTGTGTTGGATGTTGTGTTTTTGTTAGAAGGTACCCAGGGGGGGGCTTCTAGATTTTATTTTGGCAAATGTGGGGGTAACTGATGGGCTGTCTGCTCTGTAGAACAGTTACCCCAGAATGTCTGTTTCAAGTCTTTTGTTTTTCCTAGTTGAATTCTAGTTCTGTTGTTTATTATTCAGGTTTTGAGTCCGCTATGACTTTAAACTGGTTTGGGACTGGCTTCTTTATCTTTGGTTCTTTCAGATTGGTGGTGGATCACTGGTGGTCTCCCATCATTTTTACTTATTGGAGGGAGCCCACTCAGTGATCATTTCTATGGACCGGAATTTCCCTTATTGGACCATCTATGGAGCTGGACTTTCTTTGATTTTGCAGTTATGTTTTTTCTAGATAGTAGTTTTAGATTATTTTCTTTTTTCTCTTTTTTTCTTTTAATTTTTTTATGGAGGTTGTTAAAATTATAAAATCAAAAATATAGGGTGTTACCACATCAGGGTCACCTGGATGTGGGCAAGCATTGGTGGGGAAAGGCTCATCAACTGGCCGGGCAATGCTATTTTATTTTTATATACTATTTATTTCATGTGTTTCTGTGTTTCATTATTTTTTATTATTTTCTGAATTTCCAAATTTTGAATTTTGTTTTCTGATTAATCATTTAAAAGATTTAATTGGGTATCCACATCAAGGTGCACTTGGATGTGGGTAAGGTATCAGGGGCTCAGCTCATCAATTGGCTGGGGGATACCATTTGTATTATTTTTTATATTTTAATTTATTTCATTTATGTTATTTCATTTCATTTTAATTATTAGTTTTTTTATTTTTAGTATATCAGTAGACCGTAAAAAAAAAAAAAAAAAAATTCTGAAATTATTTTTTGTTACTTGTTTTATATTATTTTTATGCTTCTAATCTTTTTCAGGAGCTCATTGTCTGGATGATGAAGCTTCTGGAGCCTGGTCCAGATTGTGATGACGTTTTTGTTTTTTGTTGGGATTGTGGGAAGCACTGTGTTCTTTGAAGTGCACCCTGCTGGAGAGATTATAGGGATTGTAATGATCAGGGATTGGATTAGAGGGAAGTTCAGAGGAGAAAGAAGAAGAGGCAGGAATGGAGTGCTGGAGGGTGTTTTTAATGATCCTAGACATTTTCCAGTGGTCCTCCAGTAGGCGCTTTCTCAGGGATTTTTCAAAGTCATTCAAGGGTCCATGAAGGGCAAAGGCTTTTAGCATATTGGAACACATGGCGCTTAGGTGTTTCTTCATGTCTCCATAATCCAGGGTCAAAGAAGTTTCAAGAGTTTGGCCAACTCCAATAATAGATTCAGGAGGAGGGGTGCCAACTAGACAAGAAGAATTGGATCAGTAATTATTTTTGTTGAAGAAATGGAATAATTTATTTGGTACTTACAGATTGGAAGCTCATCAAATCTGTAAGCAGCTGGGATTTGGATCTCTGACGATTTTGTTATGGTCATAGTGGGTGGATCAACTAGGGAAAGATATGGATTCTAATTGTCTTCCTCTGAAGGATCCTGAGAAGTTGAACTGGGATGATGAGGTTCCTGGGGCCTAGTTGGAGCAGTGAGATTGTTGTTGTTGTTTTGGTTGTTATTTCTGTTGGATTCAGCTGGAGGAGGTGCTGGTGATGGAGTACCAGGGTAGTTAAAGGATGGAGCAGGAGAGGGGGATTTGGAAGCAAACTGCTCTTTTCTGGATGGAGAATTTGAAGAGATGGAACTGTCAGAAGAGTAGTTGGCTGACAGAGGAGAGGTGTAGTTTCTTTGTCTTAGTTGGGGACGAAGTTGTTGTTGTGGAGCAGTGTGTGGTGTTCTGGTTTCTTCTTGGGGTTCTCTGGCAGTTCTCTTAGAAATCTGGGAAATTTTGATGTTTTTGAATTTTGGAAGGGTGGATTGCATTGCTCTGGGAGCAGTAGGAGGTAGTTGGGTTGAGTTGTTATTGTTATCTGGATGAATTTGGCTATTTTCTGGCCGTTTTTGGAGGTTTTGGCCCTGATTTTCGCTGTTTGGTGAGGCGGGCGGGCCCCCTGGACACGGTCTAGAAGCCTAGGGGTTGATTTTGAAGCTTTTAGAGCTAATTTAGCTGTAATAAATGCAGTTTCTCGAGAAGCTAAAGCTGGTCTTTTTGGAATAGTGCGGGAAGCTGAGCTTCTGGATCTTCTGGAAGGAGCTGAAGATAGAGAGGAAGAGGATGGACCAAGTTCTGGAGACCTGGTACGGGATCTGAAGATGTACTTGTGAGAAGGAGAAGGCAAAGGAATAGGATAGTGGGCATCTCTGTCACATTTTTTTTTGGAATAGCAGGAGTCACAAGCCCTGTTGTAGAATTTGGCTTCTGGATTTGGAAGAGTGAATGTGCAAGGTCTGCACATGTGTATGCACTGTTTGCAGGCATAGTCCCTTGGAGCAGTGAAGCAAGGAAGAGTAGAGGAGTCAACAGCAGGGGATCCAGACATGATTTGTGGTGTGAAAGGTGATGAAAAGGATAAGAGAAGATTTTGTCAGTGATGAATAGAAGATGAAGTGAAGGTGGACGCTCCGTGGGTCTGGCTGTGTGTGTGTATTGCATGAAATTGGCTGGGTCAGATTCATGCAAGATTCTCAGTCCTCTATGACTCTAAACTTGAAAATTTAAAGTCCTCCAAGACTTTAAACTGGCTTGTTTCAAGATTTTATCAAGAAGTAGTCCGTCAAGACTTTAAACTGAACACTGTGTTAGTCCCCCAAGACTTTAAACAGAGGGTTGTAAGTCCCCCAAGACTATAAACTGAGGGAAAAGTTTTTGTGTTGGAGTTGTTTTGAAAGATTGGTGGAGGGTATCCACAGGGGGAGCCTCCGAATTTAGCAAAGGTAAGTTTGGGGGTAATTGATGGCCTGGCAGCTCTATTCACAATTACCCCAGAATGTTAGTTTTTTCTCTGTGTCTTAATGTGGTTGATCTCTGGTTCTGGGTTTATGATTTAGGTTTTTTGAGTCCCCCAAGACTTTAAACTGAGGGTTTTTGAGTCCCCCAAGACTATAAAATGAGGATGGTCCCCCAAGACTTAAAACTGGGGGTTGTTTGTGGTTACATCCTATAGAGGGTGTGGTCAATTTTTCTTTTCTGAATCAAACTCAAGTACTAGTGGAATTACAGAGTGAATCAAGAGATGAAATGAAATGTTCAGAATTAGCCTTGAACTGGTGAATGAGGTGTGGTCTGTTCTCAATGTCCTGTGGATCTCTAGCAGGAGTGGATTGGAAATAGTGAAGTAGAAGTTGTTTCTGTTGAGATGTGTGTTGTTGGAACTTGGTCTTGATAGTGGGCAAGTGCGTTGGTGTTGGTGGTGCAATGGATCCTACATTTTTATCAATACTATCAGAAGAGGAAGGAACTGAGAAGTTATCAGTTTTAAAGTTGAAGGAAGAAATGGATGTTCTTTACCATCAGATGGACCAGGGATGGGGGAACTAGTTGCTTTATGGGTTGTGGCACTCTTCTGGGAAGGGTGGAGCTTTTTGATTAATCTGGGTATCAGGATGGATGGCCTAGATCTTTTGGTGCTGGCAGAAGAAGGACCAGGTTGAGGCGGAGGTGAATCTGTTGTAGAAGAAAGTGGATCAGGTCTGTGGCAGGTCTTCTTTCTGGAGTGGCAGACATTGCAGGACGTTCTGTATGGATGAACAGGTGGTGTTATGGCGCAGATTAAATTATTTTTGATGCAGTATTGGCAGGGGCCCATTTCAGAGGCGGATTTGGAAAGGAGGTTAAACATGGTGGTTGGATGAAGAAAGAATGAGGACATTCTCAATTGGAGGGAGGATGTGGTCTTACAACATTGGCAGGGGCCTTTGTTGTGTGATTTGGTGCTGTTTGTGCATGTCTTAATTGACATCTGTCAAGGAATTTGGTATTTTTCTGGTTTTATTCCGTGGATATTGGGTCTGCGGGTATGTGGGTACTATCATTGGATAGCCCTGGTTTTTCTCTATATTTTATGTCTAGTAGACATTTTTCATATTCTGAGTTTTAAGGGGTCATTTCCTCATTTTTCATTTATAAAAGATTGCTGTTAAATTTTGTTTTTTGTGTTTTACGGGCTAACCTTAAGGCTTAGGGTTAAGTGCTTAGTACCATTTGATAGAGCTAATTTTTCTCTATATTTCATGTTTCAATGTGGTTATAGTGAAATTCCGTGTTTTAAAGGTTTTAGTAGTTGTAGCTAATTTTTCTAAGTAGATTAGTGGTTTTTATTGGTTTTCTGGCTTCAGGGAGGCCGGGCCGCTTCAGGCGGAATCACCGACGTCGGGCGGCCCACCCGCCTCTGTTTTAGGAGGTTGGGGAGCGCTCCAGGAGGGTTTTTTATGCAATTTGGCAGGTACAGGCGCCAGATTGGTGTGTGCGCATGGGCTCTTAGTTAGTGGTCTGTGTGTAAATAGTGAAAAAGACAGTTTGGGGCAACCTTAATCATCATACAACCATACGGAGGTGATCTCATTGTTCCTCACTCAGTTTTCACTGTTTTCTGGACACAATTGGCTGTGTTTGTTGCAAGTGAGTTCTTTGTTTAACTTAACTTTGGCAACTGTTTTCTCTGTTATAGTCTTGCAAGCTATAGCAAGTATTATTGCTGTCTCTGGTGTGGATTTGCAGCCTACATCAAGTATCTTTGCTGTCTCTGGTGTGGACTTTGTTCTACATTTCAGTTCTTTAGTCTGGTAGTCTATCTGGTGACTACTTTCTTGGCTCATCAAGCAGTCAAGTGTGTTCAAAAAGGGGACTTTAGCAAAACAGGAACCAACTTACTTTAGCAAGTAAATCTCACTCTATTTTTCTAAAGGGACAGGGGATTTTCTCTCTGGTTTTTCTCCAACTCCCTTGGTCAAGGCCTATAGCTAGTACTATAGGATTGTCTACAGCGGCATCTCTGACGTCGGGCGCCCCGCCCACTACTGTTTTAGGAGGTTGGGGAGCGCTCCAGGAGGGTTTTTTATGCAATCTGGCAGGTACAGGCGCCAGATTGGTGGGTGCGCATGGGCTCTTAGTTAGTGATCTGTGTGTACATAGTTAATAAGACAGTTTGGGGTAACCTTAATCATCATACAACCATCCGGAGGTGATATCATTGTTCCTCACTCAGTTTTCACTGTTTTCTGGCCACAATTGGCTGTGTTTGTTGCAAGTGAGTTCTTCATTTAACTTAGCTTTGGCAACTGTTTTCTCTGTTATAGTCTTGCAAGCTATAGCAAGTATTATTGCTGTCTCTGGTGTGGATTTGCAGCCTACATCAAGTATCTTTGCTGTCTATGGTGTGGACTTTGTTCTACATTTCAGTTCTTTAGTCTGGTAGTCTATCTGGTGACTACTTTCTCGGCTCATCAAGCAGTCAAGTGTGTTTAAAAAGGGGACTTTAGCAAAACAGGAACCAACTTACTTTAGCAAGTAAATCTCACTCTATTTTTCTAAAGGGACAGGGGATTTTCTCTCTGGTTTTTCTCCAACTCCCTTGGTCAAGGCCTATAGCTAGTACTATAGGATTGTCTACAACATGATTTATTGTTTAAAAATTCATATTATAAAGTTAAATAATTTATTTAATTTTCTAAAGCTTCATTTTCAAAGACACTACTCCATTTTCTATTACTTAACAAATATATAAATTTTGATTACAAAATTTTTAGAATTTTCTTTTTGAGAAGGGTCAAAATATAATGTGAAGATTTTCATCTAGGATTTCTTGTACTCTAAAAGAAAATAATTTTCTCCCTTAAGTAAGCCTTTTCAAAAATATGAAAATATAAACAAGAATATTAACTTATCTTATTTTTATTTTCTTTACTGAAATTTCTAGTTCAATCACTTTTTTATATGAAATTAGTTTAAAACCATGGTTAAATGCTACTATATAATTAATTTTTATTATATATATATATATATATATATATATATATATGAAATATTTAGAAGCTCATCATTTTTTATTTACTTGAATAAATGGCTCAATTGTAATTCCTAACAGTTATTAATGTTTCCCAAACTCAATAACAAATTTCTCATATGAAATATTAGCTTTTAATATAATCAGTTTATCTATAGCTGATATTCAACTTGAGATTTACCTTTTTAGATTCAGCTAAAATTAAACAAATGGAGCAATCATGCATATGTGTATAAATGGTAACCATATGTTACTTAGAGGATTGTGAAATTCACTCATCAGAATGGTTTAAGTATTAAAATAAATTTAGGTCATTTTTTTCTTGTATTTGAAACAAATTAGGAAATTATTTTAAAAATATATTTCAATTTTTATCATGTTTAAAAAGTTGGAAATATTAATTTTGAAAATTTTGAGTTTCTTATATGATATACCAAGCTTTAGTTTACATTGTTTCAAGTAGAATAGAATTTTAGTATTAGAAATTGAAAGCAATTTACCATTATCTGTTTTTAATTGTGTTCTACTTATAGAATTATTACATAACATTAAACATTATTTAAATCAAAAAGGTTTAAAAGATATTTAGAGTTTTACAAAATTTCAACATTTATTAAACTTTGATTTGAAAACCAACTATGATGTACACTCACTAGAAATAAGCAATCCCAATTTTAAAATAATTTATAAATCTAAAAATAATGAGTCAATTAACATAAATATATATAATTTTTCAAAACCAAATCTTTAGATTCAAAATATGATGTTTTAATGAAAAATTGATACAAAACTTTAATGAAATGAAATATCTTAAAAGATTCAAAAATCGAATATCAAAACAAGTGATTTTTGCTAAAAAAACTACTAAATATTGCAGATAAAATATAAAAATAAGTCATATTTTTAAAAAAAATGATCTAACAATATTTATTTTTGTTAAAAAAATCAAAAACTTTGTTAAGCTTGTTTGTTTTAATAATGTTAAAATCCACTAAACATTATCTAAAGGTGGCAAAATATTTCAAAAATATGTTGAATTTTGTGAGACAAAAATCAACAATTTTGTATCATTTCCAGTTGTGCTATGACTTTATTCCACCCTTTTTATCTGATTGTTCAAGTATTACTTGTCTATGATCACTAGTTTTGAAGTTAAAATTTACACATGTTCATTATATTTGATAAATGAAAAATAAATCAAAATTTTATAACTACAAAATAAGATTTTGAAACTCCTTCTTTCAATTTGAAAAATTTTTCAGTTTATTTGAGTAATGATTTTAAGAATAACATAAAATTTGAAATTCACAAGGACTTATTTCTAGGGACTATAATTATTTACTTTTGTAATTCATGAGCTACTTATAAATGATGTAAAACATCAGAAAAGTAAGTTATAGTTATAAATCTACAGATTATACTGTGTCTGGTATATTTTTCTTTAATTAATCTTTTAAACTTATCTTAACCTACATACCACACAATAGAAAATCATTATATAAAAAAAGGAGAAAATTCTCGGATAACATCATAAAGAGTAATAACCATGGATTGATATTCCATAAAAGTGGTTAATAAAATTTTAAGAGAACCTAAATAAGTATTCTTTAATCAATATATATCCTTTTTGTCTTTTTAATTTATTCTAAACCATTTTTTTGAAAGTTGAATCTATATATCTAATTCCAAAACCACTATTAAGTCCCCTGGTAGACTTTTTAAGCAATTATATATATATTATATATCAAAAATTGAAATAAAAAATAGAAACATAATTTTATTTACCTTTAATTATTTAAATATAGATTATTTTCAAAATGCATTGCGATTACTTGTGAAGGTTAGAAGATTAGAAGTTGGATTTATGAGTTTTTAGAAGGGAAAATATTGTAAAATTCTTTCATAAATATTTATTTCATAGTTTCAAATGTTGAAATATACAAATTAATAAGATTTAAAATTAAATTGAGATTTAAAATCTTTTTTCTACTCAAGTAAAATTAAATAAAATGATGATATCAAAATTGCAATTAAGTTTAAGCTTTTGATATTCTCCATCTTCAATTTTATTGATAGTGCATCAAAAATATAATAATATTTTTTTCCTACATCACTTTTTACATAAAAGATACTTTTATTATTTTATGAATTAAATATTGCTTATATAAAATTAACATCTATGTCAACTGTTTATGACTATTAATCTATATAATAAATTTTTTTAGAAGAAAAAATAACACCAGTATATACTCACTTTGAAATTATATAATTTAAACTAGTTTACAGGTAGATAATGAAGCGTGATTTCATTTTTGAATATGAATTATAGAAGTCATATTTTGTCAATTTTGATTCTTTTTGAGCTCAAATGTATCCACTGCAACTTATGTAAGAATAATAATTATTTTTATTGAAATTTACATGAGAAAGTATGCCTATTATTCAAAATCAAACTTGCTCTAATTGTGTTTTTCAATCATTATTTCCATTCATAACAATAAAAAACATTTCAATTTGCTGATGTTTTAGTTTTTGATATCCCCAAGTTTATAGCTCAGGTGTACTATTCACAAAATTATTAAAAATATAATTTTGAAAGACATGATTAACTTGAAAGTGATAGGGCATTAAATTTTTAAAAATAAGCTCTAAATTCAGGATGGATAGTATTTTTTCTATTTTCACAAATGAACAATTTTTTGTTTCAATAAATCCAGAAAAAAAATTTTGTTGTAAGCATATTATATTAGATTTATTTTGATTTTACATACAATATTTTCAAGATTTGTGTTTAATATTTCCAATGAAAGTTAATGTTAATGTGAATTTTAAGTAAGCCTGAAGAAATTTAATCAATAGGCATATTGGATATGTAAAGTAATATTTTGCTCCAATCTTAAATCATCCTGGGCTAAAAAATATCTTGAATAATGTTTTTGTGGGTCAATTTGGACTTAAGTAAGATTAAGTGAGGTTTAATAAAGGACAGATTTAAGGCTAAATTCATTACTAGTGACTTTTTTCTCAAAATAGTTATAAAATATGTATCATTCTTGAATCAAGCTTAAATAAAGTTGACTTCAAAAAGAGATAATTTCTAGCAGCACAACACCATATTTACAAAGGTGTACAATACCTCAAATATTACTCATAATATAGTAAGGCAAGGAATATACAAAATTCACATTTGAAACGAGGATTTATATTTTGAATTTGAAATTGAGAAATTGAATATTATTTTCCAGTTAAAATATCTATTAGTCATTTTACCAAAAGTTTTCAGTAATCAGATTGATTTTTGATGGTATTTTATTGTAGATTAATTATGTTGAGGAGCCATTTTATCAAAATTACTGGTTTTGGTTCTGACATTCCATGTGAAATTCAATGCAAATCTTTTTGAAAGTGAATAGTTGACATATTGGATATGCAAAAGCTTATGTTAGATCAAAGTGAGCTCAAAGGGAGTTCAACTCATGATCAAATTTAGATTTTGCAAGATCAAACAGTAATCAATGTAGGCTCATCCTGAGCTCAATTTGTGACAAATATCTGACTCAAAGTAAGTCCAAACAATTTCCTCCATGGTGATGATGTGTGCATAATTCAGGCATAGATTTGTGTTTCAACATAGTTCAAGCAAGGGGTATTGCTAGCAATACCCCCCCAATTTTTCTGTGGTGATATTAACCCTCAACATGTATAGTAAATTTCAATACTTAAGAATACTTGATGTCCTTTAAAGGTCATGAAAAAAAGCATTAAATCATTCAACATTAATTTTGATCAAAATTAATGTTGGCATGCCATTATGCATTGAAAAAACTAACTGAATGAAAAATTTCATGATCAAAATGCTCATTAATTTGGATCAAAATTAATGTTCACCAATACATATTGAATATAATCTATCTCCACTTACTCAGACAAGATATAACTACCATTCAACATGTATATGGTCAGCCTTAATTTCAATTGAACTTAATGGGCAGTTTTATGAAGAATCTTTTGGGTTGTTTGCTGGCTGGGGTTCAATATGTAAATTTTAATATTAAATTTGCTCAAAATTAATGTTGACCAATAAATATTGAATACACACTATGCCACTTACACTTTCCAGGAATAGCTACATGCAATATGCCAGTATCAAAAGTAATTTTTATTGAAATTAATTTTGGAAAGGCACCATCCATGCATAAAAATAAGCAGTTGACTCCAGAAACTCATTATTATCATGCTCATTAATTTTGATCAAAATTAATTTTTGATACTGGAATATTTAATGGTAGTTATGCCTGGAAAGTTTAAGTGGCATAGCATGTATTCACTATGTATTAGTCAACATTAATTTTGATCAAAATTAATATGAACATGGACTATGCATAACATTCCAATAAGTATTGGTAAGCTAAGCAGTTGGATTAACTGCTTTGATCAAGTACACCATATAAAAATTTATGTTTTAATGCCTTGGTTAATTTTGATTGAAATTAATTTTAAGCCATTCATGTTGAATTTCATCTATGTCTGTGTAGTCCATGTGACATGGCTTGTATTCAATATGCAGGGGTCTACATTAATTTAAATCAAGATTATGAGGTTCATTGCATAATAAATTTTGTGGTTTCTGTCAGGGTTCCATGCATGGTTCCATATGATACTTGTTAATTCCTATCAAAATTAAATTCAACACCAATATATTGAATGCAAACCATGGCACTTGCAGTACTTGGTCATAGCTAAAATTCAATATTCCTGTCTCAAAATTAATTTCAATAGAAATTAATCAGGAACCATGAAGTTTATCAATAATGTATGAGTTAATTTTCAAGTTATATGTGAAATTATTTTCTTGTACCCATTTCTACGTTATCTCAACAATTTTTTTCAAGTTTTATTATATTAATCAAAACTGTGATAAGTTGTGAAAAATTAGCTAATCCAAATCTCAAATTGAATATTAATGTTTTAATAATTTTAAATGTTGCTTAAGGTATTTTATTGGGTGATTCATAATAATATTTTATCAACTTAGTAGTCCTATCACTTTTGGAAAGTATCAATATTGGTATAGTTGGGCACAACAATGCAATATTTTGGGCAGACTAAGATATATTGTAAAATAAAACTACTCAATTTTTTTTCCCTTATTGGTATACAAGTTCATCAATGGTTTGGTCACAAGGCCCACACCCTAGCCCAACACTCCTCCTGTCACTTAAAAAAAAAATTCTTATCTTAATTTCTAATGTTACCAATTTTATATTTATAATTCATTTCTTTTTTGGTGAGGAATATCAGTATATTTTTGAATCTCTCATTGTCATCTGAAGGTAAATTTAATAAATATTTATGAAGAATTATCCTTTTTTAATATAATATACTAATCAAGTGTATCTCCATTGTTTAGGAGTAAAATCTAATTTAAAAAATTTTGTATTTACCCATGGCAGTTTTCATATGGGATATACATTTTTTATTTTTTGTTTTTCACACTAAAAGTCCCCAAATAATTCCTAGTATTTTCTGTTAGCTACATCAAATTTCGCTTCAATATAAACAGATTGTGATTTATCATGTTACTCAGTTTACACCACTATGAATAATAAATATTAAAAAAAGCTCAAATGATATAATATCCACTTCTTTATGTTTTCTGTTTCTTTCATCCTCAATTTAATTTCAATCTTATTCAATTTTTTATCCTATTAAATTATAAACTTCAATTTTCTAGAATGGAGTTTCTTATAATTATTCATTATATTACATCATAATTTTTTAATATCGAATACTTTTTTTTAATATTCATTAATCAATATGTCTAGTAATCAAAATCCTACACCTCCACTTTGTATGTGTATCATTTTCTTCTCTCTTAATTCATATATTTCACTTATGTTCTATATCTTTTTTTCAAAAAATTGATTTTCCAGCACCCAAATGTTTTCCTCCCACTCTCTGATTGATAGTTGTTTTGAAACTTTTGAGCTTGCACCATGTCTACTACATGGCATGGCACCTAACCCACCTGTACTTAGTAATGAGAGGAAGAAAATAAAGAGAGTTCAGTATTACAATTTACTTGAATTGGATAGAGATAAAATGGAAGAACTTGTCAAGATCCTTAAAAATAATACTTCTCCTTCATATTTATCTAACGCTTGTCACGGCTCACACCAATATGTGAAAAGCCTTGAAAAATTTACGTTCTTCTTTTTTTTTTTCTCCTTTTAAATTAGTAGATAAGATTAATAATATTTTTTTTCTTCATATATATTTGTAGCTTACGAGGAGGGTGTGATTCCTCCTGATGAAGTCATTGCAATTAGGGATGATCATGAGACAGATGAATTATCAGATTCAACTAATGCTTTAACTTCAAAGGAAGATCTTGAAACACCTGTTATCCACTCCAAGAAAAAGAAATTATCCCAAGGCTCCTCTTTTGTTTGACATATTAAAACACCTTCTGCTAATGATTTTACTGATGTATAAAAAAATATATCTCAAAAAAAAGCAAAGGCTTTAGTAATGAGTATATTCTTGTTTCCTTTTTTTTATTTTTATTCTTTTGTCTTTAAAATTCTATCATATATCTCTTTTTTTACTTACATATTGTACTTTTTATCTTTCTTTTGATATTTTGTACCGGAAACTCACCTACTGTAGATTTTTCCATCCATAAATGCCCTCTCCCTGATGAAGATTATGAAAAGGGCGATGAGAATAGCAATGATGAGCTGTAAAAATATGAAGCTATTCTTGCTCATCAAAACAAGCAAACTTTTAAATATTTTTCAAGACATGACTATATGATTGATAAAGATGATGATTCTAACAGCTCATCACCAAATTCCTTCATTCCTAAGAAGAAATACAAATCACCTCCTAAATTACCTACTTTGACCTCTTTGAAAGCTTCTCTACCAATGAAATCAACTCCAATCAAGATATCAAACAAAACTTTATTTTCTTCATCCTCAGTTCAAAAAGTCTCAATTTCAGGAGGAATTCTTTAAAATTCATAAATTTTATAAAGGTAGAGTCAGCACAGCAAAGGTCCTTAGGTTGTGGTTGGAAATTGTTACTCTCCTCCAATTATCCTCTTCTACTTCTTCCAAAGAAACCATTTTAAATATTCCAATGTTTACTTTTCATTGGAAGAAATCTTGTGGAGAAGATTGGCTTTCAAAACTTACTGAGTTTTGTAAGTTGCCATAATTTTTAGTCTTAAATTTTTTCTCTACTTATTTATTTTTCTTTTTGTAGCAAATATTTTTTAGAGATTGATAGCTCACAGATATGGGTACTGGATAATATTGATTTAATAAAAATGGAAGATTTATGTGATCCTGATGGTTTAAATACTAAAATTCTTTCCTCAACAAAAAAAACTGATCACCCTGAATCTGATCTTATCCAAATTCACATAAAATTAATGATCCCAAGTGATCACTGCTGTTCTTAATGGGTATCTCTTATATCATTTTCACTATATCTGACTGCACATGAATTCTGCCAGCTTCCATCACATAAAAACATTAACTCAGATTGTCCAAGTGAATTTGGTCTTCAGCTTCTAGCTACCATTCAAATCTGAAGTGACTTATTCCTGATGGCTTAGAAGTTGGTCCCACTGCACCTTAAAACTGTGATATATATTGATTTCAACTCTTCTTCAAATAAGAAATATTATCATTGATATAATTATGTCAATTATCATTCTTAAATCAAAATATTGTGCTGCAACAATATCAAGTGCAAAGACTAGTGAAGCTCAACAATCAAGTCAGAAAAATGAAAATACTCATCTGAATATAATGAAGCAGAAACAAAAGGCTGCGCTAAACAAGTAAAATTCTGAATACCCCCACCACCAATATAAATCTTTCACATTCTATATAATGGATAGTGTCCGTGGTTTATTACTGAGCTCTCAAGATCATAGATTGGCTTCAGCAGCTGATTTCTTTGAGATGATATCAGAAATAAAGTTTCTTAATTTACATGAAAAAAAATCATTTGATGGAAGAAATAATTTGTAAAAATTAAAATAACTATATTTGAACATTAATAAACCCCTTTATAGGCAAGTGTGATCCATTTCCTTTAAAATTTGATACCCCAAGTCCTCCGGGAATCACTAGGGTAATTTATGGAGATTTTCTTCAACACTGGAGCTCTATTCAGCCAGTATCACCTTTTTTTTGCTAAAAATAGCCTTTCAATAAATTAATATTCCAACATGTAAATAAATAAAGTTCTGTGTGTATGATTTATCTTGTATAATTCAGGTTATTTTCCTACAAATACGTCAAACATTTGACCATCTTTGAAATTTATTAGGAAACCTTTGACATGATTTTCTAAATTAATTATCAAAAGAAATTATTTTTAGTCCAGCAATGACAAAGTTTTTAAAATCAACTTGTATGATTTCAAATGCTTGTATTAAATTCTTAAATATTTTATTGTTTATATAAAAATATGATAACTGCTTTAGTTTTGTTAATTTACCTTTAATATTGAATAATCTATTAATTTTTACAAATTTTTTCATTGATTGTAACATTTTAATCAGAAGTAGAACAACTTAAATAATTAAATGAGTTTATTTTTAAAAAAATACAATTTAATCTATTATTGATTTAAAATTCTTTCATCAACTCTTTATTATTAACTTTTTTATTAATAATCCTGTTTGACCTAAAATACTATACAGATAATTTGGTAGCATTAAAAGCACATTTTTTATGGCTAATATATTTCGAATTCTGTATTATAGTTTTTTTATTTTAGAACCATTGCTACCAATTTAATAAAAATGACATTTAAAGATTTCACAACTTATATATTTCCTCAAAGTAAATCAAATTATCTTATAATATTATGAAAAAAAATTATTCTATTTCACAAAAAAAATAAATAGATAATACTATAATCATCACAACTGAATATGTTACAGCTACTCCCAGTATTTTTCATGTTTAATTTTGCATTAAGTTGTGTATATATGATATAAATTTTTAATATTTAATTATCAAAATTTTTTAGATTTGTCTTAACATTAGATAAATAATACTGTGCTGATTTTATTTCTTCCTCTATTAAGTCATCTCTTTTCAAAAAAACTCTTAAAGCACTAATAAAATATTTATACCTATCTTTTTCTTCTTTCATTTCCAAGTACTCTGAAATATCAATATCAAAAACATTAAGCTTTTCTATAGCATGAAAAATTCTAGTGCTGATTTGAATAGAAGAACCTATCCTTGTGAAGCCATGAATTTCGTGACATCTTGAGGTAAAATACCTCTTTTGATTGGCAGGCCATAATTTCACTGTTATTCCATTAGTTGCTTCAAAGTTGATTTTATTTTGAATTTCGGGAAACATAAGTTTTCCACCTGTTTGTTGTGGTTGGGTCATATCATACTTCATATGAATGGTATTGTTTTTTGTATCTTTAGAAAAAAATATTCCTAAAGTATACTCACTTGCATCCTTATCATGACGAACCTCATTGGAGAACCCATTACTATTTGCTCCAGATGTCCAAGTTAAATTACTAGCAAACAGTACACCCTCTTCTTCACTATAAACTTTTGAAAATCCAGGAATACCAAGTTTTACACAAAGATTAGTTGCCTGGTTGTACTTTACATATGATATTTTTTAAAAAAAATATTCAAAGTACATTGCAATCCTCTTCATTTGTTTTTTATATTCATCCCTGTGTACAATATTATCAGTTTATTCATCTGCAAGTAAAAGCATTCAAAAATTCAGTATTTAAATTAAAAAAAGTGATACTTCTGAATATATAAAGATTTCTTCCTATCTAAAATAAAGCCATCACCAAAATTTTTTCCAAAACCTTCAGCCCTTCAATGATAACCATTATTTGTAATTTCATTTTTGCAGTAAGAAAGAGCTTTAATGCATTGCACCATAGCTTCTAACATATCCAGTTCTTTGAGCTATTGAATTTAAAAAGTCTGCACAAGAAGATTAGGTATTAACACACCTTTGGTTTATTAATACTACAACCAGGAAAAAAATTGTAATAATTATTGCAATCTGTCATATTATTTGCATAAGATTGTGCAAAGAAATGTGACTTCTTCACGTTTGTATCCATTCCAAAAGTGTTAACAAGCTTCATTCTGGTAGAAATGTCTTTAGCCCACCTATTTTTAGAGTTTTTCACTGGCCTTTTTTTTTCAAATTTTTACTCATTAATGGTTCAATCCTAAGAGAATTCAATTTTGATTTAAAATAGAAAAAAATTAAAAATTAGAAAATAGTAACAGAATTTCAATTATCAGTCAATGATACCTTTAACTTTATCATATATTCAATATTAGAAATATAAAATTAGCATATCTACATATTACTAAATTTGTATACTTTTTCTTTATTTCAAAAATTTAGATAGTGTTTCAAAGGTATACTTTATTAAATTATACATATAAAGAGTATAGCTTTATCCTGTATGTGTTCAGAAAGTACAATATTTGGCTCTACACTTAATTATAATAATATTATCAAAGTATAACTCCAATACACTAGTAGTATTAAAAAATTTTCAAAATTATCATATCCACATATATAAAATGAAAATCTTGCTCTGAAAAATATATTGAGTTAGAAAGTTAAACTTTAATAAATTATTACTTTTAAATTTTAGCATTTTCCTGTATACTTTCAGAAAAGACGAGACTTTGAAACAACTTAAAAATCAATAAATTAATGGTAAAGTACAAACATTCTAATTATTATCATGGAAAGCAAAACATTATCCTGTATGCTTTCAGAAAGTACAAGATGATGTTTTACTTTTTACATTAATAATATAAAGGTTGAGATAGTATTGAAGAAATATAGAAAAATAATAAGAAAAACATGACCTTACATGTCTATATAATCTTCTTCCATTTGTAGCCGATTGATCAAAATTAATTATAAAGTTTATTTCATAATCACTGTTTTAAAAAAATAAATTGAAAATTTTTGATAAGGATTAAAGAAAAGTAAATTGACAAAAAAAAATTTAAGTTAACTGAAAAAGTTTTTTTTGATAATTATTTGAAAGGGTACTGTAAAAGATTACTTAAAAATAAATTCAGAATTAGAATCATTAGATTAACTTGTCAAAAGTGTTAAAAAGAGTAACAAACCAAAACAATATGAAATGCAATAGCAAGAAAAATTTGCTTACTGGTAATTGGATAAGATCAAGAAAATAGTACCAATAATTCAAAATAATAAAGCAAAAATATGATTGATAATTTTTGAAAAAGTAAGTGAGACAGAGAAAGGAACAATAAATTAGGTGGCAAACAGATGTGAATATCATGAATTTCTACTGATCTCTTTTGCAAAAAATGAAGCTCTTCCAGTCATATGATAAACTTCATCTAAATTACAAGAATAATGTTGCCAAGGCACTGTATTCAGAGTGATCATTTTTTCCTATGCATAAACTAATTCCAGCTAGAATTTACTTGGCTGCATGTTGTTCAGATGAAAATTTGTGGAATGCTGAATTTCACATCTAAAAAAATTTGACACCACATAATTCTAGCTACCATGTTTCATGTAGCTAAAAAACATACACTAATCACATTTACATTTACATTGCCTCAAAATTATTTCATTTTTGAATTTTTTTAAAGGGAACTATAATTTTCCCCACCTATTTCTAAAATATGAACCTCCCCGCCATATTTAATTGGTAGATTTTTAATTGTGCATTTTTTTTGCCTTGACCTTTTTCCTGATCTTACTTGGCTTGAAATATCAAAACATTAGCAATGTTTCTGAAAGCAACATTTGATTTTGTTTCTATGTGTAACAATGGAAGGCTGTTTCTAACTGTCTGCAGAGCATTGTATACCCTATTTGAACACATGTTTATTTATTTATGTATTTTAATAAAAAATTACTTTTTATTACAGCCAGATATCTACTGGCTGCTTTTTGGAAGCCTTAATTTATGACCCAAGCCTTTGAAATTGGCTTGGGTTCCTTACATTTAAATTTAGTACTTCCAGCCAGGTGAAACCTGGCTGGAAATGTTTCTTTCAGGTGACCAAAGTTGCAAAAATAGACTTTGGTTGCTTTATTTTACATTTGCCATATCCCAGCCAATTTAATAGGCTGGGAGGTGGCCAAATCTGTATGCAACACATGTTGCTTCTGAAAGCAACATGATTTGCACACTTTCTTCCATATTTCATGCAGCTAACTTGAAATCAGCTTCATGAGATATGGGCAGCAAATTCAATGCACACAGAGAAACCAAAGTCTCTGTAAGGGACTTTGGTTTCTAAAATGAAAGCAATTTTCCCCATTAGGTGCAATCTGGTGGGGAAGTGAGAGACAAGTTAGACCGAAGTTGTTTGAAAGCAACTTTGGTCTTAAAAAGATATAAAATCATCAAAAAAAATGAGAAAGGTAGAAAACGAAACAAAAAAAAATTAAAACATGAGTATAAGAAAAAAAATAAGTGCTAGTGATACCAAAAACCCAAGCCAATTTCACTTTGCTTAGTTATTTTATAATATTTTTTTAATACATTAGAATTAAAATTCAAACACCATAAAATATAAGTTTAATACATTAAAATTAAAATTCAAACACCATAAAATATAAGAAACTTTTTTATATGAATATTATAAATTTTATTTACCCCTTTCCCATAATTATAATCATAATTTTGTTTTTTAAATTTTGACTTTTAAGTTAATTTTTTGGAAATCCAAAAAGTAAATTTTCAACTAAATTTTTTAGTAAGGTAAAATAAATTATAAATTTGACATTTTGTAAATAAATAATGAAAAAATATTTGAATTTATTTAAAAAACATTTTTGTTAGAGGAATAACAATATTTTAAGGCTAGAAATACTGTGCAAATTGTAATTAAAAAAATTATATTTTTTTTGTGAGGTACAATTTTTGTAAATAATTTTCAAAAAACATTTGTTAAATACTGAATTAAATTACTTTTTAACTCAATTTTTTTGTAAAATAAATAAAATTGAAATAATAATATTGTTATATTTGATATAAAATTTGAATTGGTTATATTAATGTCTCTTTAAGTAAATTTAAAAATCATTAAAAAAGACCATGTTGATAGGTAGTTCATTTTTGATCTTCAATGGTTATATGTATATCTTATATATATTTATTGAGTGTTTTTTTATATACACTCAATAAAATTTGTAATATACAATGCCATTCAATCATCAATTATTGGTCAACTTAGTTATAACAACTTCATATTTAATACCAGCCACTAGTATTTAGTTTTTAATTTTAAACTCCAATATAATATGAGAGTATCCTTCTTTTTTTCTGTATGTAATTAACAACAATAACAGACCATAAATGTGTGGGTAATTAATTAAAATCAATATTTGAAGAATAACCTATAAGAAATGATAAGTTTATCAAAAAGAGTACATTAAAAAAATATACTTTTGAATTTTTTTTTGATATAATTTGGGTTGTTAAATGAAAATTTAAATTATCAGAATTCAAAATGGAAAAAATCTAAAAGTGGTGTTTATATAATAAGCCTCATATAAAGAAAGGATAAAAAATCTACTATGTAACTAAATTATTAAATATTAAGGTAATTTTAAAATCATTGAAAAAACTATTTTACAATTATATATAAATCTTAATGTGAAATTAATGGTGGAATAATAGTAAGACTATGTGAAAAAAAATTTAATTTATACATACTTTCAACTACGTTCAGATAAAAAAATTGGTAAAATTTTATCATAACATCTAGTTAATAGTGATGCAATTTTATTTAGATCAAGAATAACTTTTTCTGAGGAAAAACTAATTAAATTGAGATATGGCCATCTCCTTTGAAGAGATAGAATAATAATAAAAATTTAAAAAAAATATAATAAGAATTCTAAATCACCATTTTTGATAAGTCTCTAGAAAAATTCATTATAATATATCATTCATTTATTACATCATATGGAGCTTCAACTTGAATTAGTGATGGGCAGCTTTACACTTATGTTCTGAAAAATAAAAAAATAAAAAATATATAGTTATACTAATGAAAAAGCCAAAAATAAAAATACTATTATAAATTAATAAAATAAAACTACATAAATTTTTTTTCTTTCTCATGATGCAAGGGTACTATGTATGAATTTCCTCATGTTAAATATAAACCTGCTTTTAGCCTAGTTTTCAGGTAGAGCTATAAAATTTATTTAAATTCTAAAAAAAACTTTTGCATTTTACTTATGATTTATTTCTTGTTTTCTTTCCAAAATTTTTAAAGTTGCTTAATTAATACTGCTATCTTGATTGTAAGATATATATTTTTTTTAGATACATGATTTATTGTTTCAAAAATTATATTATAAAGTTAAATCATTTATTTCATTTTTAAAGCTTGATTTTCAAAGACACTACTCCATTTTCTATTACTTAACAAATATATAAATTGTGATGGCAAAATTTTTAGAATTTCCTTCTTGAGAGGGTCAAACTATATTGTGAAGATTTTTATCTAGAAATTCTTTTACTCTAAAACCAAATAATTTTCTGCCTTAAGTAAGCCTTTTCAAAAATTTGAAAATATAAATAAGAATATTAACTTATCTTATTTTTCTTTCTTTACCTATATTTTTAGTTCAATCCCTTTTTTAAATGACATTAGTATAAAATCATGGTTAAATGCTACTATATAATTAATTTTTATTATATATATATATATATATATATATATAATATTTAGAAGGTCATCATTTTTTATTTACTTGAATAAATGGCTTGATTATAATGCCCAACAGTTATTAATGTTTCCCAAACTCAATAACAAATTTCTCATATGAAATATTAGCTTTTAATATAAGCAGTTTATCTATAGCTGATATTTAACTTGAGATTTACCTTTTTAAATTCAGAGAAAAATTAAAAAAAGGAGCAATCATGCATATGTGTATAAATGGTAACCATATGTTACTTAGAGGATTGTGAAATTCACTCATCAGAATGGTTCAAGTATTAAAATGAATTGAGGTCATTGTTTTCTTGTATTTGAAACTAATAAGGAAATTATTCTAAAAATATATTTTAATGTGTATTATGTTTAAAAATATGGAAATATGATTTTTGAAAATTGTGAGTTTATTATATTAGAAACCAAGATTTAGTTTACATTGTTTCAAGTAGAATAAAATTTTAGTATTATAAATTGAATTCAACGTACCATTATCTGATTTTATTGTGCTCTACTTATAGAATGATTAAATAACATTAAACATTATTTAAATCAAAAAGGTTTAAAAAATATTTAGAATTTTACAAAATTTTAACATTTATTAATCTTTGATTTGAAAACCAACTATGATTTACTCTCACTAGAAATAAGCAATCCCAATTTCAACATAATTTATCAATCTAAAAATAATAGGTCAATTAACATAAATTTTTTTTTTTTTCAAAACCAAATCTTTAGATTCAAAATATGATGTTTTAATGAAAAAATGATACAAAACTTTAATGAGATGAACTCTCTTAAAAAAATCAAAAATAGATCATCAAAACAAGTGATTTCTGAAAATAAACTACTATCTATTGTAGATAAAGCATAAAAATAAGTCATATTTTATAAAAAAATGATCCAAAAATGTTTATTTTTGTTAAAAAAATCAAAAACATTGTTAAGCTTGTTTGTTATAATAATGTTAAAATCCACTAAACATTATCTAAAGATAGAAAAATATGTCAAAAATATGTTGAATTTTGTGAGCCAAGAATCAAAAATTTTGTATCATTTCCTGTTGTGCTATGACTTTATTCCACCCTTTTTATCTGATTTTTCCATTATTACTTTGCTATGATCACTAGTTTTGAAGTTAAAATTTACGAATGTTCATTAGATTTGATAATTTGAAAAATAACTCAAACTTTTATAACTACAAAATAAGATTTTGAAACTCCTTCTTTCAATCAATGATTGAAATTTTCAGTTTATTTAAGTAATGATTTTAAGAATAAAAAAATTTGAAATTCACAAGGACATATTTCCATGAACTATAATCATTTACTTGTGTAATGCATGAGCTACTTATCAATGATGTAAAACATCAGAAAAGTAAGTTATAGTTATAAATCTACATATTATACTGTGTCTGGTATATTTTTCTTCAATAAATCTTTTAAACTTATCTTAACCTACATACCACACAATAGAAAATCATCATATTAAAAAAGGAAAAATTTGTATGATAATATCATAAAGAATAATAACCATGGATTGATATTCCATAAAAATGGTGAATAAAATTTTAAGAGAACCTAGATCAGTATTCTTTCATCAAAATATATCCTTTTTGTCTTTTTAATTTATTCCAAACAAATTTTTTGAAAGTCAAATCTATATATCTAATGCCAAAACCATTATTAAGTTCCCACTTAGAGTTTTTAACCAATTATATATATATATATATATATTATTTACCAAAAATTGAAAGAAAAGATAAAAACATAATTTTATTTACCTTTAATTATTTAAATATAGAGTATTTTCAGAATGCATTGTGGTTACTTGTGAGGGTTAGAAGATTTGAAGTTGAATTTATGAGTTTTTAGAAGGGCAAATATTGTAAAATTCATTAATAAATATTTATTTCATAGTTTCAAATGTTGAAATCTACAAACTAATGGGATTTAAAATTATATTGAGATATAAAATCTGTTTTCTACTCAAGTAAAATAATATAAAATGATGATATCAAAATTGAAATAAAGTTCAAACTTTTGATATGCTCTATCTTCTATATTATTGATAGTGCATCAAAAAAATAATAATATTTTTTCCTACATCAATTGTTACATAAAAGATAGTTTTATCATTTTATGTATTAAAGATTACTTATTTAAAATTAACATCTATGTCAACTGTTTATGACTATTAATCTATATAATAAATTTTTTTTGAAGGAAAAATAACATCAGTATATACTGACTTTGAAATTTTTTAATTAAAGATAGTTTACAGGTAGATAATGAAGGGTGATTTAATTTTTGAATATGAATTACAGAAGTCTTATTTTGTCAATTTTAATTCTTTTTGAGCATAAATGTATCCACTGCAGCTTATGTAAGAATAATAATTATTTTTATTAAAATTTACATGAGAAAGTATGCCTATTTTTCAACTTTCTCTAATGTTGTTTTTCAATCATTATTTCCATTCATATAAATAAAAAACATTTCAAATTGCTGATGTTTTAGATTTTGGTATCCCCAAGGTTTATATCTCAGGTTTACTATTCACAAAATTATTAAAAATATAATTTTGAAATACATGATAAACTTGAAAGTGAGGGGGTATTAAATTTTTAAAAATTAATTCTAAATTCAGGATGGATAGTATTTTTTCTATTTCAACAAATGAACTATTTTTTGTTTCAATAAATCCAGAAAAATAAATTTTTTTAAGCATATTAAATTACATTTATTTCAATTTTACATACTATATTTTTAAGATTTTTGTTTAATATTTCCAGTGAAAGTTAATTTTAATGTGAATTTTAAGTAAGCCTGTAGAAATTTAATCAATAGGCATATTGGATATGTAAAATAATATTTTTCTCCAATCTTGAATCATCCTGGCTAAAAAATATCGAGTTTTTGTGGGTCAATTTGGACTTAAGTAGGATTAAGTAAGGTTTAATAAAGGACAGATAAAAGGCTAAATTCATTACTAGAATATTTTTCTGAAAATTGTTATAAAATATGTATCATCCTGGAATCAAGCTTCAATAAAGTTGACTTCAAACAGAGATAATTTCTAGCAGCAAAACACCATATTTTCAAAGTTATACGATACCTCAAATATTACTCATAATATAGCAAGGCAAGCAATCTAAAAAATTCACCTTTGAAAAAAGGATTTATATTTTGAACTTGAAATTGAAAAGGGAATATTATTTTCCAATTTAAATATCTATTAGTCATTTTACCAAAATTTTTCAGTAATCAGATTGAATTTTGATGGTATTTTATTGTAGATTAATCATTTTGAGGAGCCATTTACTTATAATTACTGGTTTTGGTTCTGATATTCCATTTGAAATTCATTATGAATTTTTACTAAAGTGAATAGTTGAAATATTGGATATACCAAAGCTTATGTTAGATCAAAGTGAGCTTAAAGGTAGTTCAACTCATGATCAAATTAGGATTTTTAAAGATCAAACAGTAAGCAATGTAGGTTCATCTTGAGCTCAATTTGTGAAAAATCTCTGACTAAATTTCAGGCCAAACAATTTCCTCCATGGTAATATTGTGTGCATAATTCAGGCATAGATTTGTGGCTCATAAGAGTTTAAGCAAGGGATATTGCTAGCAATACACCCCTAAGTTTTCTGTAGTGATACACCTAAGTTTCCCAAGATTCTTTCCAGCTACATTGACATCATCAGATGGATTTTCATGACGTTTTCTATTTCCAGTTTTTTGAACTGGTTGAGTTATGAGCCCAGATTCTTCAGTCTGTTTAAGGTGTTGCATTGTGTGGTACTTACAACTACTCCAGTTTATTTTATATTTACCAAATCACAAATTAGTATTAATACATCACATTTTATACAATTTTTAAAAGATAGCATGGAGCATACATGTATCACTTGAGGGTGGTGATTAATTTTTTTAAATCAAAAAGTTTAAAACACTATTATTAATAAGTTTTTATACTGTCTTAATATGACACCTAATCTTAATTTTATAATATCTTATTCCCTTATATTACACATTCTAATCCATCACTCCTACACAAAACTTTCTACCTAATCTTTAACAATGACAGCTTTTCAGCATCATCCTTATTAGTTCAAATCATTTGGCAAGCCTCTTCTTCATCAACAGCTAAATTTTTATGATGATTTATATTTCAATTTTTTGCACCTGTTATGGCTTGAACTCAGGTTCTCCAGTATATTTTATTGATTGCATTTTATGGCACTAACAACTAATCCACTTGATTTGAATTATTCAAAAAACAGATTTGTATGTACAAATCATAATTTGATATGTATTTTAAATATAGCATGGAGCATACATTTATCACCTTAATTCAGACATTCTTTTATATCTAAAACAAAATTATTAAAGCAGTATTTGTGATTCATTTTCATACTGTCTTAATTATAATCCTATGTTTCTAGTGTAATATATTATTTCTTAATATTACACATTCTAATCCACCACTTCTTCACATGTTTCTAATTTATCTTCATTCACCCTAGCTTATTAGGATTTATTTTATTAACTTTAACATTTTGGTTAGCTACTTTGACATTTTCAGATAGATTTACATCATCATTTCTGATTCCAGTTTTTTGAGCTGCTTGATGATGAACCCAGATCCTTCAGCCTTTTGAATTGTTTTAATATTTTAAAACAAAAAACTCAACCGCTGTGGTCTTCTAACATTGGCAGTTCCCTTTGTTGGTCTCTTTGGGGTAGTTTAAATATGTCTTAAATGACATTATTTAATAATTGGGTGTTTTTCTGGATTTATTCAGCAAATATTGGGACTTCAGGGATGTGATTACTAATATTGGATAGCCACAGTTTTTCTCTATATTTTATGTCCTGATGAAATTTTTCAGATTTTAAGTATTAAAGAGATTATTCACATTTTCCATTTAAAAAGATAGCTGTTTAATTTTATTTTTTGTGTTTTATGGGTTATCCTTAAGTCTTAGGGTTAAGTGCTTAGTAACATTGGAGTGAGCTAATTTTCCTCTACATTTTATGTCACAATGTTGTTATAGCCTAATTATGTGTTTTAAAGGTTTTAATAGTTGAAGTAGATTTTTCTAAGTATTTTGGGTATTTTTGGAGGTTTTTGGTGGTTTTCTGGCCTCAGGGTGCTCCGGCCGCCTCAGGCGGGCCTCCTGACCTCTGGAGGCCCGCTTTCCTCTGTGCTAGAAGGCTGGGAAGCATTTCTAGAGGGGTTTTATGCAATTTGGCGCTCAAGAATGCCAAATTTGTTGGTGTGCATGGGCTTTTAGATAGTGGCCTGTGTGTAAATAGTGAATAAGACAGTTTGGGGAAACTTTAATTATCATACAATCATAAGTAGGTGATATCATTTTTCCTCACTCTGTTTTCAATTTTTTTTGGCAAAAATTGGCTGTGTTTGTTGCAAGGTGAGTTCTTCATTTAACTTAACTTGGCAAATGGTTTATCTGGTATAGTCTTGAAAGCTATATCAAGAATTATTTCTGTCTCTGGTGTGGATTTGCAACCTACATCTAGTACCATTGCTTTCTCTGGTGTGGAAACTGGTCTAAATTTCAGTTCTTTTGTTTGGTAGTCTGTCTGGAGAATACTTTCTTAACTGATCAGGCATTCAAGTGTGTTGAAAAAGGGGCATTAGAAAATAGGAACCAATTTACTGTAGCACTTAAATCTCACTTTATTTTTCTTAAGGGACAGGAGATTTTCTCTCTAGGTTTTCTCGAACTCCCTTGGTAAAGGCCTATAGCTAGTACTATAGGATTTTCTACATTTCTGAGGCCCAAAATGGGGTTTAAACCTGCTAGTTCTTTGGAATATCTGTTGTCTTTGAATGGCTTCTGGTTCTTTTATTCTAGTGGTTACTGTCAGTGGGGGGGGGGAGGTCCTCCTGCTTTGATGATTAGGGAGTGTGTTAGGATCAAAACTTGGGATGGTAATAAGTTTAATGGTGAAAATGTGAAGCTGTTTCTTGAGAAGTATGAGACTGCTTCTGGTGTGGATGTTGCTTCTTACCTAGACATGGTGAAGCAAATTATTTTCTTCATTGGTGATAGGGCAGTGGAGAAGGAGGTTGTGACCATGTCTGGCTACAAGTAGAGGGACTGGAAGTTACTGTGTAGGGAGATGGTGGATAGGTGGGGTGTCAGGTTCAATATGTTGGATATGAACAAGGTTTTCAGTTAATGGAAGTCTTATGGTTGTGTTGTTAACTTTCACAGTAACAGGAAGTTTTTTCTACAGTTTGATCATGTGGTGGAATATTTGGTGGAAGTGGAGGAGCTGGCACATGCGAATTCTGCCAAGGATGTTTTTTGGTCTGCCTTGGCTAGAGAGTTTAGGATAGATGTATTGAAGGAGCTGTCAAGAAAGGACTTGATGAAGACTCTTTCTAATGGGGATCAGAAGTTTCCTTCCTTGGAAAAGGTGAAGGAGTCTGTGGAGACCCTTTTGAAGTTATTGGCTGTGGACACCTATCAGGAGGGGTATGCCAAATATGTCAGCAAAGTCAGTGAGGCTTTGGCTGAAAAGGAAAATTAATTGAAGAAGGAAGAGAAGAATATGGTGAAGTTTCCCAAAAAGAAGAGGGACCCAGTCGTGGAGAAGTTGGTTGATCTGAAAAAACAGCTACATATTTTTGTTCAGGAGGCTAAGAAGGCCAATAAGGCTCCGTTTCAGCTTAGAGATTTTGATAGGAGGGCTGGTAGGAATGGTCCTTGGGTCTGAACTTATTGGAGCAGGAGGGGGAACAAGTCCAATAATTGTTGGGCTATGAACAGAGATGTATCAGAGTGAAAGGTTGAGTTTTATGGAAGGGTGTTCAATCTCCCTGATTGTTCATTTATGAAGCCCTTTGAGGTGCAGGAAACTGTTGATTTGGTCAGGAGAAGGAGTGGTCTCAATCACAGGAGGCCAACATATGAGGAAATTACTGATCAGAGGAAGTCTTTTGATAAGGCAGATGATGATTTCAAGAGAAAAGGGAAGGAGGTTAATAAGGTCTCTTTCTCTACTTGCTTTGTTAGATTGGAGATTTATTCTTGTGGTGGACAGTCAAGTGGTGAATGCTAGGCTGGTGTTTATGATGTAGAAGCTGGAAAGTTGGGAAGGCCTAGGAGCAGCTCTCAGGCCCAATCAAATTCTAAGGCTTCAAAAGTAGATCCTAAGCTGAGTGCAGCTAGGAAGAAGTACAGAAAAGAGGAGCTGTACAAGATGCAGAAGGGGATTGCTGAGATGGCCCCCCCTAGTTTTGGTGCATGGGCATGAATTGTGAGCCAATGCCTATGGATGTTGATTCTGACTCTGAGGAGGATGTCCCTTTGGCTTCATTTCCAAATTCTGCTGGAGTTAGAGGCTCTTGTGAGGGATCTGGTTTGATTTCTGTTGATGGTAAATCTGTTGGTGGCTCTTGTTGTCAAGAATCTTCTAGGACCAAGGTAGTGAAGCCAAGGGATAATTTTGAGAGGCCATTAGTTTCTGTCCAATCTAATTTTATGTACTCTGTTCTGGAAAGGATGAATCAGGGTCAGGTTTCCCTTTCTTATAGGGATTTGTATGCTATCAGTCCTGGGCTGGCAGATAGACAGAAAAAGTTGTTGACCAGGAGAAGGGGTTCTTCTGGGGAGGTGGAATACATTTTTGATTCTGCTGAGAAGCTTGGAGAGGGGTTGGAAACTCATTATTCTCTCCTCTGGGTTATGTTAATGCCACTCTCAAAGGCAGGGAGGCTAGGGCATTGGTTGATTCAGGTTCTCAAATTAACTCATCTTTTTTGAGGCTACTCATCTGGGCCTCCCCATAAAGACAGGGATTGGTGGAAATTTAATAGGGATTGGTGGCCATGTCACTGAGTTGATTGGAACAGCTGATTTTTTGAAGATTGATGTTGGTGGAGCCTCAGAGAAGGTTCATTTTTACCTTGCCAAAGGTAATTTAAAAGCTGTTTTGGGTGGCCCATTCTTGTGTATTTCCAGGCAAGAATTGGTTATCAGTTTGATATGGGAATAAGCTTGGAGTTGACTGGTGAAGATGAAAGAAGACTTCACATGAGGCTGTCATCTCCTGGAAATAATGGTTGATGGACCAGGCCTGGCTTGTCTTCAATGTGCCAGTGCATGGATTGTTATAGGAGAAGAAATGAAATGGGTACTGCCTCAGGTTTTTTGGCGTGTGGCTCAGGATTTAGTGAGAGTATGTCTTTTTTAGAATGATGAGGGCTGATCACTCAAGTGCTACAACCTCTCCCCAAAATGAGGAAATCCCAGATTGTAGTAGGTCAGCTCAATCGGAGTTATACCAAGTGGATTTTAAACCTTTCTTTTTTAATGTTTCTCTTCTTTGCAAGTATTCATCATTCTTTTATCAAGTATCTATTCTCTCTCAATATTCTCAATTATTTTTAATTCAAGTTCAAACAAGAAAATTGGTTATATATCTTTATTAAAGGATATGGGGAAAAGCTGTGTAGTGGTGAGATTGGGGTGTAAAATTAAGTCCTCCCAATTGTGCGCCGCTAGGGTTTCTTCTACGTCTTTCCAAACCATTACCTTTGCCATGTATGTGAATATTGGGGAAACCCCTGGATAATTTTGTAGGATGGAAGAAGACTCAAGAAAAGAACATAAAAATTTCAATAAAACTGAAGAAAATCAAGAAAATAATCTGAACATAATCAAGAAGGAAGGTAAAATATATTATTTTTAAGAAGATCAGCAACATCAATTTTTGGTCTTCCAGAATGAGGTTAAGCTGCACAAAATTTTGAAGAAAGAAGATAAGCAAGATCAATATTTGGGACTCTGGCATGAGGATTAACTGCGCAATTTTAGAAGATGTGATTCAGAAGATGAATAAAGATTTGAAGATTTGGAAGATGGAAGAGACGATGAAGATGTGGAATTGCAGAAAAGCTGTGGAGTGGTGAGATTGGGGTCTAAAAGTAATTCCTCCCAATTGTGCACTGCTAGGGTTTCTTCTTAACCTTTCAAAAACATTATCTTGGCCACACATGTGAGCAATGGGGAAACCCTTGGATTTTGTTCCAGGTCTGGTGGTGAAGATGTCCTGAAGATCCATCAAGTTGAGGGTAAAGCAGAAAAATACAAGAAGGTAGCGCAGAAAATAAGGCCTGTCAATGAGTCTATGCAATAAGGTTTGAATTATCCTTTGTCAAGAGATCCATACTGTACTCCTCTGGTGAAGAATCCTCCTGATTTTGTGGAAACTGCTTTGGTGACTGTGGAAAGGTTGAAATTTGTTAATTTTGGTCCTGATGGATGGTTCTCTGATGAGGAAAAGTCATTGTTATTTCACTTTATTGTGCTGAGGGAGAAATCATGAAAAGGAAAGGGGTGTGTTTAAACACTATTATGTGGAACCTTACTTGATTCCTGTGGTTTGTCATAAAATTTAGTAAATAAAACCTATTCCATTACCAGCTGCTATAAGGGATGATTTTGTAGAGATTATCAAGGAAAGAGTCAGGACTGGTTTATACTAAAATTCAACATTTAGTTACTCAAGTCCTGTTTTCTGTGTAAAAAAGCAGAATGGGAAACTGAATTTGGTGCGTGATATTAGAGCCTTGAACAGAGTCACTATCAAGGATTTGAGAATGAAGCCAAGTGCGGAAGACTTTGTAGAAGCTTTTTCTAGAAGGGTGTGTTATGTTTTGGGTGATATTATGAGTGGTTATGAGGAAAGGGAACTTTACACGGATTAACAGCCACTTAAAATGTTTGAGACTCCTCTGTGAATATTTCAGCTCACTAGTTTGCCTCAAGGAGCAACTAATTCAGTAGAAGTATATCAAGCACAAAAAGCTTAGATTTTACCAGATGATGTTCCTACTCACGCTGGTATTTCTATTTATGATGGTGGAATCAAAAGACCCTCCACTGATTAAGGAAATGTGGTGCTGAAGAAGAACCCTGGTATAAGGATATTTTTATGGGAATATGAAATTACTCTAGAGAAAGTTTTGTTTAGGATTGAAGATACTGGTTTGACCATTTCTGGGTCAAATTTTTGTTTTTGTGTTCCTGCTTTGAAAATTCTGGGTCATGTTGTATGTAAGGAGGGAAAGATTATGGCAAAGAAGAAAGTCAATAAAAATTGGTCATAGACAAGGCCTAAAAATACTACTGAAGTCAGGGTATTTAAGGGGGTTTTTGTGAACCTCAGAATTTTTATTAAAGATTTTTATTTGTTGGATTCATCTTAAAGAAGGTTGGCCCGGAAATATGTGGAGTGGGAATGGACTGAAGAGTGTAAAGAGGCTTTTCAGAAGTTGAAAAGGTGGTGGGTGAAGATATTATTCTTCACAAGTTAGATTATGGTATTGCTGCTGGAAAAATTTATCTGGCAGTGGATTCAAGTTATATTGCTGCTGGTGCTTTTTTGTCTCTGGAAGATTAAATTGGGAGGGTCAGGACAGTTAGGTATGAGTCCCTGGTATCTTATGAGTTTGAAGCTAGATATTTTCAACCCAAGTTAGAATTGTGTGGTGTAGCAAAAATTTTGAAGAAGCTTCAAACGGTTTTGTGGGGGCAGCATTTTGAGCTGCAGGTGGATGCAAAATCTATGATTCAAATGATAAATACACCTAGTCTTCCAAATCCTCAAATGACAAGGTGGGTGGCATTTATTCAACATTTTTCTTTTTACCTGGTACAGAAACCTGTCAAAACATTTACGATGCCAGATGGATTATCAAGGAGACCACCCACGGATGAAGATTCAGACTCTGAAGAATTTGATGAAGATGTTACAGTGGTTAGGGCCAGCACAAAGGGTGCTAGAGATTTTTCTCTCCTCCACCATAAGACTAAACTGGAAGATTGTTCTCTCCTTCACCAAGAGGTTAATCTGGCTGGTTCTGATCTGGATTCTGGATATCAGGATGTTTTTGTTGATGAAGATGGGGCTGTTGTTTGGAATGGCTAAAAATTAAATAATGGTGTTTTTGTTGGTGAAATGAATTCTCTTAAGATTCAGTGGAAGGAAAAGGATGTATCAAAGTTTAGGGATTGGTGTCCTGGTTGGGATGGTTGTGTTGCTCATTTTTACACTGGAGATTTTGATTACAGGGTTGTACCCTTGTGTTTTGTTTTGTTGGATTTTGAAGATGAGAGCTGGGGTCAGACTAATTTTTATTTCATTATGGCTTAAAACCTGTCAACCTTTGAGAGGCCAGATATTTGTGACATTGATACTTGGGTGGCAATCAAGAAGAAGAGTCCTGGATTCTATGTGTCAGGAAGGCAGTTAATGAGGAGGAGGCATCCAAATCTTCAAGTAGTGGTGACTCAGAAGAAGAATAAAGATTTGGTATTGAAGTCTTTGCATGAAGACCTTGGTCATAGAGGCTTTAGTGAGATTTATAGAAGAGTAGCATATTGATTTTGGTGTCCAGGTATGAAGTTGGCTGTGCAGGGTTGGGTTCAATCTTGTGAAGAATTTCAAAGATGATGTCACTTGAAACCTAAAGAGTTTGGTGGTGCTACTGGTGAAATAACTGTGTTTGGAAGAGTCAGTCTGGATGCTGTCCATATAAAAAATAGCAGGTATAAATACTTGATTATTTCCAGGGATGATTTGGTTGGCTGGGTTGAGGCAGTGCCTCTAGTTAATTTAACTGCCAATAATGTGAAAGAATTTTTGAAGTAGGAATGGGTGTTTAGGTATGGGTTGATAAATTTGGTGACTGTTGATGATGGGCCAGAGTTTGGAGCTAAATTTAAATAAGCTGTTGAAAGTATTGGCTCTAAAGTCAGAGTGGCTACACATTATTATCCTGAAGCTGAAGTCATGGTTGAAAGAGGCCATCAAGTTATCAAGAATGCTTTGGTGAAGATGTGTGGGGATAGTGCTGAAAAATAGAGGCATTATTTACCCTTGGTGTTATTTGCTGATAGGGTCACTGTGAAAAGTACAACTGGCTATTCCCCTTATAAATTGATGTTTGGGCAGAAAGCTCTTCTACCAGTGGATTTAAAAGCTGTCTCTTATCTTGGAATTGATTAAGATGATATGTGCTTAACTGAAGATTTCCTCTGTTCCAGGATGCAACAGTTGGAATGTAGAGAGGAATTTCAAGAGAAGGCATACTCTAGAACGATGAAGATAAGAAATCAATCAGTCAGATACTGGGGCAAGAAGTTGGCTCATAGACTCAGGAATCCCTTGAAACCTGGTTGTTTGGTTTTAGTGTATAATAAAAGTTTGGAGAGTTAGTGAGGAAAGATGTTTGCTGACAGATGGAATAGACCTTACAGAGTCAGATCTCAGGTTTCTGGAGGCTCTTATATTTTGGAGGAGTTATTTGGCACAGCCTTAAAGAAGAGAGTGGCTGCTGATCAGGTAAAGAGATTTTACCAAAGAGGCACTAGAAGTGAAGAAGATTGATTCCACAATGAGGATAAACTATGTAACATTTTTTAATTTTGGATGTTGGTGATGCTGTGCATCTGTTTTGTTGAAAATATTTTTGTTAGAAAGAACCTATGGGTGGGGCTTCTAGATTAGATCTTGGCAAGTGTAGGGGTAACTGATGGGCTGGCTTCTCTATTGACAGGTACCCCAGATTGTCTTTTTCCAACCCCTTCACTTAATTTCGTTGAAACCTAGTATTGGCTTATTTTCACAGGTTTTAGTCCTCTATGAATTTAAACTGGAAATTCTTTTGGTCTTCAATTGCCCTACTCTTCACGCTTATTTTTTTTTGGTTATTTTGTTGGAAGTTGTGTTTTGTTAGAAGGTACCCAGGGGTGCCTTCTAGATTATATTTTGGCAAGTGTGGGGGTAACTGATGAGATAGCTGCTCTGTGGAAAAGTTACCCCAAAAGTTCTGTTTCCAGAATTTTGTTTTCCTTGTTGAATCCTAGTTCTTGTTTTTGTTATTCAGGTTTCAAGTCGACTATGATTTAAACTGGCTTCTTTGGTTTAAGTGATGGATCACTGGTGGTCTCCCATCATATTTACTTATAGGAGGGAGCCCAACAAGTGATCATTTCCTTGGATTGGAATTTATATGGAACCAGAATTTGTCTTTTTTTCTTTAATTTTGTGTCTATTGTTGTATTTGATGGTAGTTTTAGATTATTTTCTTTTCTCTCTTTTTTTCTTTTAATTTTTAATGGGGGGTATTAGGATATAAAGAGGGAAAAATCACAAAAATATATTATATTGTGTCATCACATCAGGGTCACCTGGATGTGAGCAAGCATTGGTTGGAAAAGGCTCATCAATTGGCCAGGCAATGCTATTTTCATTTTTATCTCTATCTCATTTTTTTTATCAATTTCATTGATTTCTATTTTTTTCATAATTTCTTTATTTATATTTATTTTCTTAATTTATTTTATCTCAATTCATTTAAAAATTATTTAAAGGTGTATCCACATCAAGGTGCACTTGAATATGGGTACGGTATCAGTGGATCAGCCCATCAATTGGCTAGGGGATATTATTTGTAATTCTTATTTATCTTATTCCATTATTGTTATACATTTCATTTTAATTTCTAAGCTGTCCTATTTTTTGGGTAATTTTTTCTAATTTTTTTCAAGTTTTTTAATATGTTAGTAGTTTAAAAATAAAAATAAAAATAAAAATAAAAATAAAAATAAAAATAAAAATAAAAATAAAAATAAAAATAAAAATAAAAATAAAAATAAAAATAAAAATAAAAATAAAAATAAAAATAAAAATAAAAATAAAAATAAAAATAAAAATAAAAATAAAAATAAAAATAAAAATAAAAATAAAAATAAAAATAAAAATAAAAATAAAAATAAAAATAAAAATAAAAATAAAAATAAAAATAAAAATAAAAATAAAAATAAAAATAAAAATAAAAATAAAAATAAAAATAAAAATAAAAATAAAAATAAAAATAAAAATAAAAATAAAAATAAAAATAAAAATAAAAATAAAAATAAAAATAAAAATAAAAATAAAAATAAAAATAAAAATAAAAATAAAAATAAAAATAAAAATAAAAATAAAAATAAAAATAAAAATAAAAATAAAAATAAAAATAAAAATAAAAATAAAAATAAAAATAAAAATAAAAATAAAAATAAAAATAAAAATAAAAATAAAAATAAAAATAAAAATAAAAATAAAAATAAAAATAAAAATAAAAATAAAAATAAAAATAAAAATAAAAATAAAAATAAAAATAAAAATAAAAATAAAAATAAAAATAAAAATAAAAATAAAAATAAAAATAAAAATAAAAATAAAAATAAAAATAAAAATAAAAATAAAAATAAAAATAAAAATAAAAATAAAAATAAAAATAAAAATAAAAATAAAAATAAAAATAAAAATAAAAATAAAAATAAAAATAAAAATAAAAATAAAAATAAAAATAAAAATAAAAATAAAAATAAAAATAAAAATAAAAATAAAAATAAAAATAAAAATAAAAATAAAAATAAAAATAAAAATAAAAATAAAAATAAAAATAAAAATAAAAATAAAAATAAAAATAAAAATAAAAATAAAAATAAAAATAAAAATAAAAATAAAAATAAAAATAAAAATAAAAATAAAAATAAAAATAAAAATAAAAATAAAAATAAAAATAAAAATAAAAATAAAAATAAAAATAAAAATAAAAATAAAAATAAAAATAAAAATAAAAATAAAAATAAAAATAAAAATAAAAATAAAAATAAAAATAAAAATAAAAATAAAAATAAAAATAAAAATAAAAATAAAAATAAAAATAAAAATAAAAATAAAAATAAAAATAAAAATAAAAATAAAAATAAAAATAAAAATAAAAATAAAAATAAAAATAAAAATAAAAATAAAAATAAAAATAAAAATAAAAATAAAAATAAAAATAAAAATAAAAATAAAAATAAAAATAAAAATAAAAATAAAAATAAAAATAAAAATAAAAATAATTTTTATATATATCTGCTAATTATTATTGTTCTTTCTATTTAGTGAATTATTCATTTTCTTTTTTTTATTTTATTTTCTTGAAGAAGAAGCCTCCTGCAGTTGGTGTTGATTATGGTGGTGTTTTTGCTTTTTGTTTGGATTGGAGGAAGAACTGTGTTCTTTGTGGTGTAGGTGGCTGGAAAGGGTATATGGGTTGTAATGATCAGGAGCCAGGTTAAAGGTAATTTCTGGTAATAAGTAGAAGAATCTGAGATAGAGTCTTGGAATGGGTGCTTGATTATTCTAGACATCTTCCAGTGGTCATCAAGGAGCTGTTTCCTCAGAATCTTTTCAAATTCATTCAACAGACCATGAAGAGCAAAGGCCTTAAGCTTGTTTGAACACATCATGCTTAGATGTTGTTTCACATTGGCATAATCCAGCGTTAAAGTAATTTCTAGAGGTTGGCCAATTCCAATTTCAGTTTCAGGAGGTGGAGCTCCAACTGAACACAAGAATCGGATCAGCTATTATCTATGTTGAAGAAATCGGATTAATTAATTTTGTACTTAAAGTTTGGGAGCTCATCAAATTTGTGTGCTGCAGAATCTGGACTGTTGAAGAATGTTGAATGGATGTTCAAGGAGGATTAACAAGATGGAGGTATAAATTTTCATGATCATCTCTAAATGATGTTGAGAAAATTTTGTAGAAGAAAAAAGTTCCTGTGGCCTTGTTGGAGCACTGGGGCTGCTGTTGTTGTTTTTAATATTATTTCTTGGCACAGGTTGGTTGGATACTGGTGGAGGAGTACCAGGTTGGTTGTAGAGGCCACCTGGGAGCTGATTTTGAAGCTTTTATAGCAAGATTTGATGAGATAAATGCTGTTTCTTAAGATGATAAATCAGGTCTTTTTGAGAGAGTTCTGGGGACAGAGCGGCATGATCTTCTGGATGGAGCTGAACCTAGTTTTGGGGATCTGGTAGGATATCTAGGGATATATTAGTGTGTAGGTGAAGGTGGTGGTATAGGATAATTGAGGTATCCTTCACATTTTCTCTTTTTGGAGTTTCAAGAATTAAAGGCCTTGTTGTAGAGTTTGACTTTAGGAGTTGGAAGAGTGAAGGTGCAAGGTCTGCACATGTTGATACAATTTTTGCAAGAATATTCCTTGGGAGCAGTGAAACAAGGAAGGTCAGATGCTTCAAAATCTGGGGATCCAGAAAGTTTCTGTGATGGGATTTCACACACCACTTTACACTTGAGGAAAAAGCAACTCATTTAAATCAATAATAACAAAGTCTAAATCCATGTTCGAAGGGCAGAGGTGATTTTAAATAGCAACTGCAATGTTCCTTTTTGTACTCACTATTCAACCGCACTTATCTAAAACTTTAAATCTAAATTAGTTAATCTCTCAATAGTGTGTTCATTCTTTTTCTTTCATAGGCAACGCACAGCACTACTGCAAATTCAATATTCCGCTAAAGGGTTATTGTGTGTCTGTGGGTTATTAACAGGGTTAGTGAGCATGGATATGATGATTAGTGGATGGTCAAGGGGTTAACAGATGTTAGTGAGGAGGTTCCAGGTGTTACAGGTTTTAGTGATGAGGGTCAGTGAGGATATAGGGAGGTCTGTGGTGTGCGGAATGATTGATGGGCATGAGGTCAATGCGAGAAGGAGTAGTGGATATAAAAGGGATGGGATTTTGGTTTGACATTCTTTAGAATTAAATTATAAACTGTATATATAGTTAATAGTGGTAAAGCTTCAGGTTAAATAATTATTATTGTACATTTCCTTATTTTTTCAGTAATCATTTCTAAAAACTTAAATATTTGATTATTGAGTTTGAAACTCTTTGTGAGATCCTAAGAATATTTATATTACCTTTAAATTATATTACGATTCTTATCAAACATATCTAAAAGTAAAAATTCTTCCTTTGATACACCTTCAAACATACCTCAAAGAAGCAGCTTTTCCTTCAACTCATCTTTGAATTACTTCCTCGAGTATTTCTTCTGTACTTTGAAGAAGTCTCTAAACTCCTTCCTTAATCTCACTTTCCCAGGAACACCCTAAACCTTGTGCGTAGGTCTTCTGGTGACAGTATAATTTAATTCTCCGTAGTTCTCATTCTTTTGCACTACTACATCCTTTTTCAGGTGTCCTTAAATTCTTTATAAAATGGCACCTGTTCAATGCACTCCTCCTTAAGGAGCTGCTACTAGGGCTGGTGCCAGAGGTAGGCCACCAGTCACATGGCCTGTTTCACACACTCACTCAGTGGAACCTTTGAACATTAGGGATCGGGAAGACTCAGTCCAATCTGTGGACAACATCCCCCAGGATTTTGATGATACTAGCGATGAAGCAGAAGGAGAGAATAAAATGCATGAGGCACTGTCTTCCCCTTCTACTCAACCTTCTGGTAAACCTTCTGAACCTTGAACATCTAGTTCCTTGAAAGACTTCATGAGACTTTTCATGAAAAGGCTTTCAAATCCAACGTCTTTGGAGGCATCAAAATTCAAAACTCCTTCCATGAAATCTCCTGACAAATTTCATGGAGAAAACCAAGACAGATTGTGCCCCTTCTTGAAAACCTGCAAACTCCTGTTTCATAACGACCCTCAAACCTTCTATAACAACCAATAAAAGGTTGTTTACACTTCTTCATTCCTAGCTGGAAAAGCAGCAAGATGGTTCAAACCTTATCTTCTCATGCTCTCTACGACAGAAACCCACTTACTTATCAATAAATGGAAAAAGTTTGAAGAACAACTCTTTACTTTGTTTGGTGACCCTAATGAAACTGACAACAAGGAAATTAAACTTGATTTCCTCTGCATAAGTGATAATCCTAAAGCTTCTGAATATATCTCAAACTTCAGAGCGCTTCAAACTCAAGTAGGTTGGAATGGTGCTGCCCTCAACTATCATTTCAAAAGGGAATTCCTTTGAGGATTCTGGATCAATTAAATCTTCATGGTCAGAAGATGACTACCTTAACAGATTTAATGGATTGAACCCTCAATCTTGATGGCGTTTACAAAGGACAACTACAACATCATTGATATGCCATCAAATCTCAGGGCCTAAATTTTAAATCGGGACCTTCTTCACACCCACGCCCAACTCAATCCTCCTTAACTCAATCCAAACCCAATAAGGGAAAGGACAAACCTCTGCCAAAAGGCTTGACCCCAGGCAATATCAGTAAGGTATTTACCCAAAAGGGGAACTTAAAGAAGCTGAGACAAAGAGATGAGCAGATAATGGGCTATGTATGTATTGTGGGAATAAGAACAGGCTAGAAGTTTGTGTGAAGTTGAAGGAAAGAGAAGTTACTAGTTCAAGATCAAAAAACTAGTAGATAGTTTACTTGTGTGCAAAGCAAACTATTGTATCTCTCCAAGTGCAAAGAGCCTCCATGTCTTAATGACTGGAGTTGCCTTAAACCACTTAATATTCATTCTTTTCAAGGAGGATACCCCCTTCAGTTGTCTTATAGACTCTGGAGCTTCAATTTCTTTTGTCAGTTTATCTTTTGCCAAGAAGTTAAAACTGATATTCACAGATATCAATTGAACTCCAATTTATTTGGTCGAATCAGAGGAACCCAAATATTGGGTAAGAAAGTTTTATGGGTTTTCAACTTTCTGAATTTTCCCCCTTTGAGTGGGAATTATCAGTCTTGAACGCCCCAAGAATGGATGATACCATCCTTGGCCATGGCTTTTAAACTCATTGGAATCCTGAAATTGATTGGTCACAGTGATTGCTCACCCCACGCACTAAGTATATTTCTGATTCTTCAATGCAGGTCAATAGGTAGTTAAGCAACCCGCCTGAAAATGTCCTGCTAGATGACTTGCAAGAATCTGATCTTTATCTAAATGAGAAATTGGCTAACCCTTCTAGCTTGATCACTTCACTCAAAGAGGATTTAAATTGCCTCAAAGTAGTCATATTATGCTCTCTCAATGCTGGTCTTCCCTCAAAATATTCTCTCAAAGATGATAAGGAGGACCAAATCAACATTGAAGCCATTAAATCAACTCTAAAAGAAATCTATCATGATTTCCTTGATATTTTCTCAATCCGCAAGGCCAATAATTTACCACCTCATAAACCCTATGACCATCAAATGGAGTTAATAGGTCCAGTACCTCCGGCAGGTCGTTTCTATTCTTTTTTGAAGGACAAATCTCAAGTTCTTTGAGACTACATTGCAGAGAATGTAGTCAAAGGTTTCATCAGAGCCATTAAATCTCCAACCAGTTCCCCTGATATCTTGGTAAAGAAAAATGATTGTAGCCTTAGGTTGTGTGTTTACTATATAAATTTCAATACAGTCACTAAGAAGAATGCATATCCTGTTCCCCTTATGTCATTGCTTCTTACCCTTTTTAATGGTGCTAATTTCTATTCTAAAATTGATCTCAGAGGCACTTATAATCTTATTTGCATTGTTGAAGGTCATGAACCACTGACTTCAATGCGAACTAGATTTTGTAGTTTTGAATACTTAGTCATGCCTTTTGAATTATGTAACGCACCATCTACTTTTAAACTTTTTTTAATGAAATCTTTCAAATGTTTTCAAACAATTCATTTTTGTCTACTTAGACGATATTTTAATTTTCTTGAAGACCCTTGATGAACATATTCATCATGTTCAACAGGTTCTAAATCCCCTTCGGGATCACGGTATCTATGCCAAGCACACTAAGTGCAAATTCCATATTAAATCTATTGATTTTTTGGGTTTTATGTTGTCCGATGATGGTTAAGTCATGGATGAAAAAAGGTCCAAAAAGTCCCAGAATGCCCTGAGCCCAAAACTGTTAAATCTTTCAGCCTAGATATCCCTGGGACTGAGTATTTCTAATACTTAAAATAAGATAACCTTAAGTAAGTTAAGCTTATTTCTTAAAAATAAGTTTAACACAACAATATATATGATTATATTACATATATATATAATTATTACTCTATTATATAAATTATAGTAGTTTAAATAGCTTATCCATAGCCTAATAATACTTATAAAGGTGTTAATGGAGTCATAATTTAAGCCTAGATATCCTTAGGACTGAGTGTTTCTTATACTTAAAATAAGATAAACTTAAGTACATTAAGCTTATATCTTTAAAATAAGGTTAAAATAATAATATATATGATTATATTACATATATATATAATTCTTACTCTATTATATAAATTGTAGTAGTTTAAATAACTTATCCATAGTCTAATAATACTTATTAAGGTGTTAATGGAGTCATAATATACTTATCTTAAGTGATATTAAGTAATTATTGACATACATAAGCTTATATGTATACATAAATCTCATATTCAGTGAAATATGCATATTTAGGTATATAAGTGTGTTTTAGACTCTTAATAGCCTATAAACTTTGTTTTTCTGCTTATTTTAAGGTCATATGGACGTATCCAGTGGACTCACAATGCCTACAGAAGCATAAACATCTATTTCAGGCGCATACACTCAGTCTGGACAACTTAATCTGCTTCCTTGGATGGATATTCACAAATTTATGGGTTGGGAGGTCATTGCTGGGTTAAAATGGATGCTTGGGGATGTTATTGGGGGATTAGAAATTTCATTTGTTTCCTTTATATGCTTTGAGTTTCATTATATTCTCTTTGGATGAGTTATTTTACCTGTTTCTTTATGGTATCCACTTTTATCTGGATTTTCTATTTATGGTATGGGTCTGTGTTATCATTAATTGTGATGGAGGGTCCTTACTGGAGGTCTGGGTGTTGAATATGCTTGAAGTGGAAGCCATTAGGAGGTGTAGGCCCTCACTGTTCTGTAATTTCTGGGGATAGAAGTGACATCATCTGGATTGAAGGTCTGTGCACTCCAGTGGATTTTGGTATAAGTAAGGGAGGATTTTGACGGTTATTAGACATCACTGACTTAATAAAATTCAAAAAAACATTATAAAACAGTTACTATTATTCAAAAATATATTATAAATCCTTTATAAATTGATATTAACTTTACATAAGCTATAACTATATTATATTCATCTATATCCCACCACTATCACACATTTAAATCCAAGTATTGTGAGTTTTAATTGAGTATAACTATTTTATTAGTCTTCCCCTGAGGTTTAATCACTAAATCATTTATTAATAAGTAGTAGGAACATAAAAAAATACTATTAAATCATACTTAAATACTAGATACACTGACAATTAGGGGTCTTTCCTTAGTTTTACTTATTATTTAGTATAAGCCTTGGGACATGATTTTTACTTTAGTATTGCTCAAAACAAACCAATAATTTGGGTCTGCTGCATATTAGTGGGTCATCATAACTCAGTGATTGCGGAAAAGAACCATTATAATAGTTGTACTAATTTTTTTTAATAAAAATGAGGTATTTACAGTAGTAACTGTACCCAATATAAACCCGATTTCACTTGGTATTTGGTCAACAATATTACACCTAATTAAATTGTGTTTGGTAAAAGCTTGGTAAGTTATTTATTCACCCTTATAAAGGTCTAGTTAAACTTATTATTTTATTTTTAAGAGATTTTTTTGAATTTTTATTACATTTTATTTAAATAAATAGAGATTAAATTCAGGGTAAGCTCCAGTGCTTTTTTTAGTAATAATATTGCTTATACTTTTAATCTACTAATTCCAATAGGTTTTACTTTCTTAAGACATAATATATTGTTAATTTTATCAATATGAGTGCTCCCCAAGACAATGGCATAACCATGGAGGGTCAGTTATACCCCCAGACAGAGCAAATGAGCATAGAGGAAAAGGAGGCCCTCTTAAAAAGATTACTATAAAAAAGACGTCTCCTCCTCTTTAGGATCAACTATCCCATCTGGAAAAACAGGTATTGAAGTTGGAGGAATCAAAATCCCTCATGCTCAAGGAGGTAGAGCAATTAAAAACAATTTCAAGGTAGGATTTCAGCAGATGAACCAATCATTGGCAGAGCTAAAGGAAGGCCAGACAAGTCAGCAACCCCCTACCCAAGGTGGATCACATCACTCCCAGGAGAAAATGCTGGTAGAAAAATGGAAGTGGGATTGGTTCCATCAACAATGGGCCAGTCACAACTGCAACAAGGATCCCCCTCCTCATCAGAATCTTCAGTTCACCCCTACAAGGGAAAAAAAATGCGCCAAAAATCCAGGCTCACACAAATCCCGTTTTAAGTAGATTAACCTCTCAAATTGAACACAATACTGATAATTACACTGTAGGTAATATTATTGATGTCAAATAAGTGCAGAAAATAGAAGAGGAATTAAGAAATTTAGGTTTTAATGTAGATACACCTGACTTGTCTTTTGTCAATAACAACAGTAGTATTTATAATACAGTTAATCCTCAGTTGCCACCACTTACTAGTGAGATGAGAATTTCACAAGAGAGTGAAAGAATTGAGAAGGAAGACATGGATTAATTTAACAATAATCCAACTGTCCATAGAAATGTTTCAGAATTGTGGAATAGAATGACTGATTGTGAGGAACAGACAGTTAAACTCACAAGTGATACAATTTCATCATTAAAATTAAATATTTCTCAACTGGAAACATGTAATAAAGAATTAGAGAATGAACATTTGTCTCTAACTCTTAAATATGATTCATTGAATAGTAAATATAATGAGCTTTCAAACAAATTCTGTGAGTTGGAAAAATTGTATGAAACACATTTATTGAAAACTGAATCAAGAACTAAGTTATCTTTTGCCCAGAAAAATCAAAGTGTCTCTGAGCTTCTACAATGATTGACTAAAGTTGAGATTGAAACTGCCAATCTACTAGTGAACCAAGATATTCATAAGTATACTCAATATAATAATACTCCTTTCATTGGCAAAAGTGAATCTCCTTCCTTCCCTATACTACCACGACTAAAACCATCTGGTGGTAGTGTCAAATCTGAAAATATAAGTCACAAATATGTACAGGAGGAAGTACAAGACCATTTATCAAGAGTAAATGAGTTGTTTAATTTACCTAAGATTAGTGAAAAAAAATCCAATCAGAAGAGCTGGCCAAAGAAAGTTCAGTACCCAAATTATGATGGGGAAGCCAGCTCTGATTGGCAACATTTTATCCAAAGAATTGACAATTTTAAATTCTCATATAAGTTCCAAATGAAGAAATAACATCAAAATTGATCTGTTTATTTAAGGATGTTGCTTTATTATGGTTTGAAGCTGTTTTGAATAAGGGTAAAGACTACTCTTGGGCTGAATGGAAACAAATAATTGAAAAAAAATTTGGGGGTTCTAACTTCAGACTCACTCAGCAGAGACTTTATGAGAAAACTAGGTATAATCCAATGAATGGTGACAAACCTATGGTATTTTTAATGAATTTAAATAAAATATCAAAAGCCATTGAGCCTAAAATGGATTTTAACTAATGGAAAGATAAGATACTATATAAATTACCTATATCTGTCAGAGACATTTTTGTAGCTAGAACAATTAATGTTACTGAATATTCTGTCTTTATTAATATTTGCAATGAAATATTACTAAAACATATATATGAAGCAAGGTATTCCACTTATAAACAAAATGTTGAACCTTTGAAAAATCAGAATTCAAAAAACCTTCAGGAGAAGCAGAAAAAACTTACTGCACCTGTAGTACCAAAAAAGTATGAGACAAATACTTGTCATAAGTGTAACAAACCTTGGGCTAAAGGTCACAAATTTGAGAAGAATATAAATATTGTTGAAAATCAACATGAATCTGAAATTGAAACAGAGAAAAGTAAAGATTCAAGTGATTATGACAGTAATATCTCATATAGTGATGAAAATGAAGTCTGTATGTTGGAAGATGATTTGTCCATCTTTGACAATCCAATATTAAGTATGGACTCAAATGAATCTTTAATGAATTTTGAGGATTCTGAAAAAATAAAGAGATACCAGCTGATAACTTTAGAATGACACCTATCACGGTTCCAGCTATCATTTCTGGTGAAAATGTTAATATAGTATTGGACACAGGAGCTTCTGGTTCTGTTGTTTCTACTAATACATTACAGAAAATTGATAGTGAATATAAGTTTAAGCTTGAACCCCTTCAAAGTAAAAATTTGAGAGGTTTTGGATCAGTACTACATCCCATTGGTAGATACAAAGCTGCTGTTTTCTTTAAACATCAACATGGTTATGTAAGAGTAACTTGTGACTTTGTAGTAATGGATAATACTGACTGTAGTAACTGTTTTATCATTGGGAATGATATTATGACTAATTTTGGTGTGAAATTAGACCCTGCTAATAACAATTTTACAATTGGAATGAATGGTAAAAGGAAATTTAAAATAAATCCTTTTAACACAGTCTTACACATTGAGTCAGTAACAAATATTCCGTTCAAAGGAAGAGAATCCAATGAGATGGAACTTCTGGAAACAGAAATTTCAAAAGAATCATTTGGCACTCAGATAAGTAAAGCTGAGAAAAATAATATTTTGGACTTAATTAAAGCATTTCAAATGGCTTTTGCACATGGTACAAATGAACTTGGACTTGTAAAAGATCATTAAATGAAAATAAGTTTAACCTGTGATATGGATAATATTCCTGCTATTCTTAAAAAGAAACCATTCCCTGCCTCACCAATGAAGAGGAAAGACATAGAGGATAATATTAAGATGTTATTAAAAATGAACATTCTTGAAAATGTTGAAACTACACCAAAATATATTTTAATATCACCAGTGCTAATTTCTTATGAACAAGATAAAGCAAGACTGTGTGGTGATTATAGAGCATTAAATACATTAAAAGTAGATGATATTTATCACTTGCCAAGGATTGCCTCTATACATGCTACCCTCAAAGGTGCTAAGTATTTAGGTTGCTTAGATGGAAATAAAGGGTACAATCAAATTCCTGTTGAAAAGAATTCACAGAAGTTTTTGTTGATAACAACACACAGGGGATTTTATAAATATGTCAGGATGCCATTTGGACCAAAAAATGCTACATCAATATTTCAGAAATTAATGGGTATAACATTCCATAATGAAATGATTGAGGGATGGTTAATGGTATACATTGATGACATAATAGTGTTCTCTAAGACTTATGATGAACACTTAATCCATTTATAGAAGGTATTTCAAAAAATGTATGTAAAAATGACCCTTGCATTGAAAAAATGTAAATATGGGTTTGAATCTTTGAAAGTGCTTGGTCATATTGTATCTAAATAAAGAATATTGGCATTCCTCAAAATGTAAAGGATGTACAATCTTTTCTTTGTATGTGTGGTTATTATAGACAATATATAAAAAACTGCCAATTAATTGATGCACCATTGACCAAACTAATAAAGAAATCAGAAGCTTTCATTTCGAATAATGAAAGACAACAGGCTTTTGAAAAGTTGAAAGAATGTTTAATGACAGCTCCTATCTTGGGATTACCAGATTTCCAATTGCCTTTTGTATTATATACAGATGCAAGTTTTATTGGTCTGGGTGCTGCTTTGCATCAAAAACAACTTACTGAAGGAAAAATGTCAGAAGTAGTAATATGCTGTATTTCACGTACTCTAAGAAGTAGTGAATTGAAATATGGTGCTACTCAACTTGAATGTTTGGCAGTAGTATGGGCTCTTGAGATGCTACATTATTACCTTGAAGACCAAAAATTTGAGTTAATAACTGATTGTAGTGCAGTTAAGTCACTCTTAAACATGAAAACTCCTAATAGACACATGTTTAGATGGCAATTAGCTGTACAAGAATACAGAGGACGGATGACTATTACACATAGAGCAGGAACCTTACACTCTAATGTAGATCTGTTATCTAGAGTACCTCTGCCTAATAATGAGAATAATCGTGCTTATGTTCCTGAATCAGAGATTATTAAAATTTATGGCATTTATATTTTAGATCTTGAGGATGAATTTATTCAATTGATTCTTGATATGTATGCTTCAGATCCTGACTTGAGTAAACTCACTACAATATTAAATGATCAATCTAATTCTTCCATGAATTTTTTAATAAAAACATTACCAAATAAGTATAAAGAGGCATTAGAAAAAGGAAAGTTTTCCATTGAGGATGGTTTTATATATTACAGGAAAAAGTTAAGTAATGTAATTGTAATTTCCCCTTCAATGAAGGAGTTAATGTTAAGTATATGTCATGATGATATATTAGCAGGTCATTTTGACTACCATAAAACATTAACCACAGTAAAAAACACAGCTTGGTGGATTAACATGTCTGAGGATGTTCAAAAATATGTTGAGACATGTGATTCTTGCCAAAAATCTAAAAGATTAACAGGCAAAAGAGCTGATTTATTACAACAAATTTAGGAACCAAAAGCTCCATGGTAAATAATTAACATGGACTTGGTAAAAGGTTTTCCAATAGCAGGGCATAAGAGTTATAACTCCTGATGGGTAATTGTAGATAGATTTGCAAAAAATTTTAAATTTATTCCTACCCACAAAGAGGTTTCTGCAAAGGACTTAGCTTTTTATGGTGGACACAAATGTTAAATATAGCAGGTTTCCCCAAAGCAATAGTTTCTGACAGAGATCCTAAATTTACTTCTGAGTTCTGGACATCACTTATGGTTTTTTCAGGGTGTCAATTAAAACTTTCTACAACACACCATCCACAAACTGATGGGCTAGCAGAAAGAATGATACAAACTTTAGAAGATATGATAAGAAGATATTGTGCTTTTGGTCTTAATTTTAAAGACAATAACAAATTAACACATGATTGGGTAACCCTTATCTCAGGTTTAGAATTTGCATACATAGTACAGTACATTCTGTCACTGTCAAAAAGCCATTTGAGTTATGGTTGGGTTATGTACCTAATACCCCTGCTAAAACTCTTAATAAATTACCTAGATTGGATATCCATCAAGGTACTAAATATTTTCATCAGATGCAATAATTATGCAGAAAACATGCCCAATAATGTATAAATAAGGTGTTTGAGTATGAAAATAAAAGATGGTATAAAGCCCATAAAGAACAAATGTTCAAAGAGGGTGATGAAGTCCTTATTTCAACACTACAATTCAATTTAAATGGTAATGTTAAATTGAAGGATCCATTCATTGGACCATTTATAATTAAAAAGATGGTTGGTAATAATGCTGTTGAGGTTATTCTATATGCACCTTATGATAGAAAACATCCAGTATTTACTATTTCTCTTATAGAACCATACCATTCTAATGATACTGCCCTATTTTCAAGAAGATCAGGAAGCCATAAACAGCAACCTGAATATATAGTTGAAAGGGGCAGAAATTGGAAAGATACTTAAAAAGAGACACCTTACTAAAGAAAAGGGAGTTGAGTATCAATTAAGATTTAAAAATAAATCAAGTGAATATGACCAGTGGATTCCAGAAATTGTAATCTCTGATCTTAAAAGTCTCTAGAAAAAATTTAAATCAAAATAATACTCACCACGGGAAATCTAGGGGTGAATTGCTAGCAATCCCCTCTCTTGAAATTTAGAGTGTCCCTTAAATATGCCAGGTTTATGAATACTTTATAAAAATAAGTAAATTAGAGTTAGATTTACATTTATTCTCAGATTGATTATAGAAAGAATATCAACTGATTCCAAATTATGCACGAGTTGATCCTCCAGATCTTGATTTTGGTCCTCTGATGAGAACAAATTGAGCACAAATTGATCTATCCTAAGCTTATGCATATATAATAATTCAGGATGCTTGCTCTATTAAATTTGATAATAAAAAAAATTGATGAATTTATATAAAAAAAAATATTATGTAAGATATTAAATTATAAATTTAGGCATCATAGGAGGGCATGTAATAGAACTTTATTATACCATGTGACACCTTAATACTGTATCACGCAGTTTGAAACATTTAAAACAAAATGAGTCATAATGGGCAATGAAATTGCTTGGACAGACTCTTTCAAAATTAATACTGACCATAATACACAAATATGAAACCTTGGTATCTATCCAATAAAAGATTTTCCTTCTGATAAATGGATTTTTCTCAGTTACTACCTGCTAAAAAGTGTCCTTCTGAGGTTTGTCTGACTTTCAGGGGGGTAATTTGGCCACATCACACTACTTCTATTTCCATGATTGACCAAAACATCATCCTCATTCCCATCTAAAGATTTGATTTCATCTGACTGTGGCTGATCAAAGGGGTCCACCACAAGTTTAGCCAAAATTTTGGTGAAAACTTTTTTGATGGATAGTGACTAACTGGTGCTTTCCAAAATTGTCCACCTCAAGTTGGGATAAACTTCAGGAGGTTAAATTTATTATGAATACCAAATTAACTGAAGAATACTTTTGCCCTAGCTACTCTGCATCATAAAAGTGTCCAACTGACGTATAGCCATAATTCAGGTAGACACTTTTGGAAAGGCACAGTCTGATGGGTTTAATATCTATATATGGCAATAAGTATCAGTTTTTTATCAACATGGAACTAGAATTAATTTAATATGGCCAAAGTGTCCACCTGAATTTTGGCCAAAATACAGGTGGAAATTTTTATGAGGATTACTTGATGAAATGAAGAAGACTTGCAATTACTTTCCATCATAAAAGTTTCAAACTTAAGTTTATCAAAAATTGTGGTGACACTTTTTCCAGATCCAGTCATATGGGATCAACTCTCTATATGGCAATGAGAATCGCTTTTTAGTCAATCATGGCATTAGAAGTAATTTTATATGGAAAAACTTTCCACCTGATTTTTGGCCAAAAATAAGTTGGAAATGTTTATGAGGAATACTAGATTAACTAAAGAAGACTTGCACCCTACTACTTTCCATCATAAAAATGTCCACCAGAAAAATTCTCAAACTTGTGCTTGACACCTTTCGCCTGGTCCAGCCATATGGGATCAATTCTGCATATGGAAATGAGGATTTAATTTGGTCAATCATGGTACTAGAAGTAATTTGATATAGATAAAGTGTCCAACTAAATATTGGAAAAAAATCAGTTGAAAACTTCATTTAGTTTTTCAAAAAATCAAATTAAGTAAAATTTTATTCCTGATGATGCCCATTTTATCCAACACCTCTTCTGAGCCTTGAAAGTAGGCATTTAGCTTGAATTTTGAATTTCATATAAAATTCCTATTATTCGACATATTTCTTTTTATCCCTTTTTTTCCTTTTAGATATCAATTAATTTTATGTAAAACAAATCATTTTCATAATTTTTTACCTGTATTTAATAGAATTATTAAAGGTTTAACATCACCCTGTAAGCATTTGGCACATGTTTTTTTGCTATACTAATAAAAATAATAATATACTGGTAACAAAAAATTGATCAAATGATAAAATATTAATAAAACAGAAAGATCAAATACCAGTGGATATGTTTTAAAAAATTACCAGTTGCACTGAAGAAGAGCTGCACCCTAGATACTCACCATCAAAAAAGTGTCCAGCACAAGTTTGGCCGAGCTTGTGCTGGACACTTTTGGTCAGTTGCAGTCATATGAGATCAATTCTCGCTATGGCAATGAAAAAAATTTTTTTGGATAAAAAACTTCACTAGAAGTAGTTTTACATAGCCAAATTTTCTACTTAGATTTCATCCAAACCACAGGTGCACAATTTTTTATCTTTGAAAAAAAGTCAATTTAGTAAAATTTATCCCTGATGGCTCTCATTTGCTTCAACACCTCTACTGGCCTTTGATAGTAGGAATATTACTTGGATTTCTTTTTTCATATTTGATCTCTTTAACTTAATTTTTAATTCCTAATATTGCTTTTGGATATCAATTAATAATTTTTAAAATAAACTATTTTCATATTTTTATACATTTATTTAATAATATTATAAATGGCATAACATCACCTGGTATGCATTTGGCACATGAGTTTTTTCTATACTTATAAAATTAATAATATAATGGCGACCAAAAATTAATCAAATGATATTAATGAGTGAAGAACAAATATAAAATACCAGTAGACATGTTTGTAAAAAATACTAGATGAACTGAAGAAAAATTCTACCCTAGCTACTCTACATTAAAAAAGTGTCCAGCACAAGTTCTGCCAAACTTGTGCTGGACACTTATGGTCAGGTGCAGTCAGATGGGAGCAATTCTCTATATGGAAATGAAGATAAATTTTTGATATAAAATTACACTAGAATTAGTTTGATATGGCAAATTTTTCATGCTGAAGTTTTGGTGAAGCTCAAGTGGATTTTTTTTTTATTTTTACAAAAAAGAAAATTTAGTGCAAGTTTAGCCCTGATTGTTCTAATTTAATTCAACATCTCTTTTTTCTGTTTATGGCAGGAATTCAACTTGGATTTTAATTTTGATCTTTGATTTCTTTTATTTTACTTTATTCCTCTCATATTGCTTTTGGATAGAAGTTTATTTTTTGTAAAATAAATCATTTTCATATTTTTTTACCTTTATTTAATAATATTATAAAAGGTGTAACATCACCCAGTATTCATTTGGCACACAATTTTTTGCTATACTGATAATATTAATAATATAATGGTGAGAAAAAATTAATCAATTGATAAATATGAGTGAGGCACAAAGATTTAATAACATCGGAAATGTTTATAAGAAATTTCAGATGATTAAAAATATCTTGCACCCTGGATACTCTTCATGATAAAAGTGTCCAGCACAAGTTTGGCCAAACTTGTGATGGACACTTTTGGTTGCATGCCGTCAGACGCAATCAATTCTTTTCATGGAAATGAGACTGAATTATCACTCCATCATTGCACTGAAAGTAGTTTTACATAGACAAATTGTCCCCTGGAAGTTTGTCCAAACCTAAGGTAGACAATTTTTACCTTTGGTAAAAAGTAAATTTGATCCATGTTAATCTATGACGGTGCCCATTTTTTCTGAAGCCTCTACTGGCTCATGATAGCAGAAATTATACTCAATATCTTTATTTCATGTTTGATCTCTTTAATTTTAATCTTACCCTTTTATTTATCCTTTAGCTTTTAAATATCAATTTTATTTTGGTAAAACTGATAACTTTCACATTTTTTTATATTTATTATATTATATTATTAAAGTTGTAAAATCATCCAGTGTACATTCATTACACATTTTTTTGCTATACTAAAAACATTAATAATATAATGGTGACTAAAAAATAATCAAATAATAAATATGGATGACACAGAAAGATCAAATACCCATAGAAATTTTTAAAATGAATATAAGATTAACTGAAGAAGACTTGCACCCTAGCTACTCTCCATCATAAAAGTGTCCAGCACAATTTCAGCTGAGCTTGTTCTGGACACTTTTGGTTGCATGCAGTCAGATTAGATAAATTTACTCAATGGAAGTTAAACTGAATTTTTGCTCAATCATTGCACAAGAAGTAGCTTTATACTGCTATACTATCCTCCTGATTTTTTGGAAAACATTAGGTGGACACTTTTATTAATTTAAAAAAAAAGAAAAAATATTCCAAATCTAGAACTGGTGGTGCAAATTTGGTCTGAAAACTCAAATTATCTTTGATGGCAGAAATTTTATTTGAATTTTTAATTTCATATTTAATCACTTTTAATTTACTTTTTTATTCCTGTTTTTGATTTTAAATATCAATTTATTTATTGTAAAACTAATAATTTTCATATTTTTTTTACTTTTATTTAATAAGATTATGAAAGATGTAGCATCTTCCAGTATGCATTTGGCTTAGAAATTTTTTCAATACTAATAACATTAATATTATAATGGTGAAAAACAATGAATCAAATGATAAATATGAATGACACAGAAAGATCATATACAAGTGGATTCGTTTATAAGGAATACCTGATGAACTGAAGAAGACCTGCACCCTAGATACTCACCATCATAAAAGTGTCCAGCATAAGTTTGGCCAGACTTGTGCTGAACACTTTTGGTTGCATGCAGTCAGATGGGATAAATTTACTCTATGGAAATGAAAATGACATTTTGCTTAATCATTGCACAATAAGTAGTTTGATATTGCCAATATGTCCTCCTGAAGAATTTTCAAAACTCATCAGGACACTCTCTTTGGTTTAAAAAAAAGAAAATATAGTGCAAGTTTAGCCCTGGTGGTGCATATTTGATCTAACACCTCTACTTGTTATTGATAGTGGGAATTTTCCTTAGATTTTTTTTTCTTATTTTATCCATTTTATTTTACTTTTTTATTGTTCATATTGCTTTGGATATCAATTTTTAATTTTTAAAATAAATAATTTTCATACTCTTATACCATTATTTAATAATATATGATTAAAGGTGGAACACCACCTGGTATGCATTTTTCACACAAGTTATTACTATAGTAATAACGTTAACAATATAATGATGACAAAAAATTAATCAAATGGTAAATTTAAATGACACAGAAAGATCAAATTCCAGTGGAAATGTTTATAATAAATCCCTTTTGAGTTTAAGAAGATTTGCTGTATGCCTACTCTCAATTATAAAAGTGTCCAGCACAAGTTAAGCCGAACTTGTGCTGGACACTTTTGGTTGCATGAAGTCATATGAGATAAATTCTCTCTATGGAAATAAAAAATGATATTTCACTCAATTATTGAAGTAAAGAATGTTTAATATTGTAAAATTGTCCCCTGGATGTCTGTCCAAACCTCAGTTCAAAATTTGTTAGCTATACATAAAAGTAAGTTTAGACCAAGTCTTGACCTAGGGGTCCCCAACTGTCCCAACACCACTTCTGGATCTTGATAGTAAAAATTTTACTTGTATTTTTTATTTCGTATTTGATCCCATTTATTTTCATTTTACTTTTCTATTACTCTTTTTAATTTTAAATATCAATTTATTTTTTTAAAAACTAAACATATTCATATTTTTTTAACTTTATATAATAATATTATTAAAGTTGTAACATCACCAATTTTGCATTTGGCATGCAGGTTTTTGCTATACTAGAAACATTAATAATATATATGGCGACAAAAAATTAACTATAAGATAAATATGAATGATAAAAAAAAGTTAAAAACCCAATAGAAATGTGAAAAACAAAAAACTGATGTACTGAGAAACACTTCCAACCTAGCTACTCTCCATCATAAAAGTGTCCAGCACAAGTTCGGCCGAACTTGTGCTGGACACTTTTGTTCAGGTGCAGTCAAATGGGATCAATTCTCTCTGTGGAAATTAAATTTAAAAAAATGCTAAAAAATTACTTTAGAAGTAGTTTGGTATGGCTGAATTATCCACCTTGAGTTTTTCCAAACCTCTGGTGAAAAATTTTTTATCTTTAAAAAAAATTAAATTTTATCAAATTTAGCCCTGATGGCACCCATTCGTTTCAACACCTCTACTGGCTCTTGAAGGCAGGAATTTTTCTTGAATTTTACTTTTTCATATTTGATCTCTTTTACTTTACTTTTTTATCACTCATGTTACATTTGGATATTAATTTATAATTTTGGAAAAGAAATCATTTTCATATTTTTTTAACATTTTTTAATAATATTATAAAAGGTGTAATATAACATGGCATGCATTTGGTGCACAAGTTTTTTCTGTACTAATAAAATTAATAAAATTCTAATGACAAAAAATTAATCATATAATAAAATATGAATAACACAGAAAGATCAAATACCATTTGATATGTTTTAAAAAAATAAAAGTTGCACTGAAGAAGACCTGCACCCTAGCTACTCTCCATCATAAAAGTGTCCAGCACAAGTTCCGCCGATCTTGTGCTGGACACTTTTAGTCACGTGCAGTCAGATGGGATCAATTCTCTATATGGCAACAAAAAAACATTTTTTATTAAACTTCACTACAAGCAGTTTTGTTTAGCTGAATCATTTACCTGTTGTTCTTCCCAACCTCAGGTGTATAATTTTTTATCTTTAAAAAAAGGTCACTTATTACAATTTAGCCATGATGGCTCCCATTTATTTCAACACTTCTACTGGCTCTTGAGAGCAAGAATTTTACTAGTATTTTGTTTTTCATAATTTATCTCTTTGAGATTAATTTTACCTTTTTATCCCTCATATTGCTTTTGTATATCAATTTATTTTTTGTAAAACAAATCATTTTCATATTTTTTTACCTTTATTTAATAATATTATAAAAGGTGTAACATCACCCGGTATGCATTTGGCACACGAGTTTTTGCTATACTTATAATATTAATAATATAATGGTGACAATATATTAATCAAATGATATAAATGAGTGAGGAACAAAGATCAAGTACCAATGGACATGTTTATAAGAAATACCAGATTAACTGAAGAAAAATTCTACCCTAGCTACTCTCCGTCATAAATGTGTCCAGCACAAATTTGGCTGAACTTGTGCTGGACACTTTTTGTCACATGCAGTCTGGTGTGATCAATTCTCTCTCAATCATTGAACTAGAAGTTGTTTGATATGGCTAAATGGTTATGCTGAAGTTTTTTTAAACCTCAGATTGGCACTTTTTTGTTTTTCAAAAAAGCAATTATAGTCCAAGTTTAGCCTCACTGGTGGACATTTGCCCCAACATGTCTACTTGCTCTTGATGGCAGTATATTTATTTTAATTGTTGATTTCATATTTGATTCCTTCAATTTTACCTTTTTATGCCTCATATTGCTTTTGTATATCAATTTATTTTTTGTAAAACAAATCATTTTCATATTTTTTTACCTTTATTTAATAATATTATAAAAGGTGTAATGTCAGCCAGGCTACTAGACTTACCCAGTGAAATAATTAATTATTTACTGGATGAAGCCGCACCCTATCATTTTTAATTATCATTTAATTATCATTTAGTTACATTAAAATTAGTTATAATAAATTAACTAATTACAAAATGTTAAAATTAAATTAATTAATTAAATAAATAATTAAAATTAAAATTATAATTTTGTCCCTTATATTTTTCTCTAACACTGTGCTCATTTGACAGGTTGGGAAAATTTTATATTAAAGAATAAATACAAAGATAAAATAAGATTTAAATATTCAAATAATATTAAATATATACAAAAAAACCAAATTTCTTATTTAGGATTGACTTTTACAGTAAATATTAAAAATATTGATGTATTTCTGACATACTCTGTAAATACATCTTTTTTGACGCCTTCTTTTTAGAATAACTTTATTATTTGAAATACTTTTCTGGAATGTTCTTTTTCTCTCTCTTTTCCTACTGTTTTTAGAATTTGTTTTCCGTGCTTTGTCTCTCCTTTGCCTATAAAAGGCCTCTCTTTTTGTTGTCTTTTGATCATTCTATCTTACCAAACCATTTTATTACAACTATTAATCAAATAAACACTTATTCTTATATTCTATATCATTAGTATTTACAATAGCGTAATTCTAATTTATAATTTATATTAATATTTTAATCCTACCTCTTTTATTGAGTAAAAACATTCATCTTTGAATTAAGAAATACGTACAAAATTGTTGATAATCCATTTAAGCCTTTTAAATCCTCGTAGAACTACGTACCAAATCTTCTAGACTAAAAGTATACCTTGACATGTAACATCACCCGGTATGCATTTGGCACACAAGTTTTTGCTATACTTATGATATTAAAACATAATGGTGACAAAAAATCAATCAAATGATTAATATGATTGAGGCACAAAGATCAAATACCAGTGGACATGTTTATAAGAAATACCAGATGAACTGAAGAAAAATTCCACCCTTGCTAACCTCCATCATAAAAGTGTCCAGCACAATTTCGGCCGAGCTTGTGCTGGACACTTTTGGTCACATGCAGTCTGATGTGATCAATTCTCTCTATTGCAATGAAGATGAATTTTTCTTCAATAATTGCACTGGAAGTTGTTTGATATGGTAAAATTGTCATCCTGATGTTTTGGTAAAGCTCCAGTGGATTTTTCTTTATTTTTACAAAAAAGAAATTATAGTCCAAGTTTAGTGCCACTGTGGGCGTTCACCCCATCATGTCTACTTGCTCTTGATAGGAGGAATTTCACTTTAATTTTTTATTTCATATTTGATCCCTTTAATTTTACCTTTTTATCCCTCATATTGCTTTTGGATACCAATTTATTTTTTGTAAAACAAATAATTTTCATATTTTTTTACCTTTATTTAATAATATTATAAAAGGTATAACATCACCCGGTATGCATTTGGCACACGGGTTTTTGCTATACTTATAATATTAATAACATAATGGTGACAAAAATCATTTAAATGATAAATATGAGTGAGGCACAAAGGTCAAATACCAATTAATCAATAGTTCTTTTTAATATTATAAATTTTTTGATTAAATAAAATGGTAATAATGAATTATATTTTTGATCCACAATTCCACTCTAATGATTCCCACTGCACAAAAAGGGTTCACTTGGTCCTTTCTTTACTGCTTGTGCATATATTTTATTGCCCACAGTACTACAATTTTTTGTAGTGATTATCCCACATCTGATTCAGGAATATTTTTAAACAATATAAGTTTTTTTTACAAAAGACCTTATCATATCCAATATCCCACAAAAAATACAACCTGTTTTTGTATTAAAGCCTGTTAATTATTAAGAAATTGTTAAAATAATTAGATTAGACCCTGGCACAGCTAGATCCATACCAACCGACCTAAAGTCTTTTCAATATTGAAAACAATTAAATAAAATTATGATATCATACTAAATTATGGTCACCAACCATAATTCAGCACTTCTCATTTGCTCTGCTACAAAATGAGTGCATGTAGCATTTTTCTAACGTCGGACTGTTTTTCTTCCTTCCCTCACACCTTTAGTCCAGAATGAAAATTTAGTATGAGTTTTGGTCAAAATGGTTTGCCAGTGTTATCTGTATGCAATATGAATTCATATTGCATATTTTTATTTATGCATAAAATATACTCGTTAAGCATCATTTTTTTGGCATTTTTCAATCATTATGCATATTCATTATACAGATTTATATGCATATTAATATATTTTATTCATTTACGTATATGCACCTTTTTTTTGCATATTCAATATGCATATTTTTAATGCATATTCAATATGCATATTTTTATGCATATTTTATGCATATTTTTATGTGTATTCAATATGCATATTTTTTATGCATAATCACTATACATATTTTTTATGCATATTTTTTATGCATATTTTTATGCATATTTTTTATGCATATTTATTCTTCATAGTCATTATGCATACACTTTGGATAGGCAATTCACATCAATTTTTAGCATGCAATAAGTATCCACCATGCAAATTCAAATGCATATGCATCTATATCATACACGCAACATATATTCAAGTTTAATATTTGAATATTAAGGTATGCTAAGTGATGTTGTTCAACATTTTGCCAAACCTGAGATTAACTGATGTTCAATGTGGTTCTTAAGCTCTGCTCAAGGAGGGATTGTTCTGGATTCAATCTGTGACAGTTTATTTTTTCAATGTTTTTTCATCAGATTTAAAAACATCTTTCTGACAGTTTCAGGATGGTTTCCCAACAGTTTCCTGACAAATTCCTAATAGTTTCAAAAAGAGGGAACTGCTAGAAGTTCACCCCAGATTTCCCGTGGTGACTGTTTATTCAGTATATGTATTATAGAAAATTTAAAAAAATTTCTATTCACTCCTTACTTTTAATTAAAATGTCTTAACATTTTTTCATTGTTTTTTTTGGGTGAGGGAGTGTCAGCCTAGATATCCCTAAGAATGAGTATTTCTTATACTTAAAATAAGATAACCTTAAGTAAATTAAGCTTATATATTAAAAATAAGGTTAAAATAATAATATATATGATTATATTACATATATATATAATTCTTACTCTATTATATAAATTATAGTAGTTTAAATAGCTGATCCATAGTCTAATAATACTTATTAAGGTGTTAATGGAGTCATAATATACTTATCTTAAGTGATATTAAGTAATTATTGACATACATAAGCTTATATGGATACATAAATCTCATATTCAGTGAAATATGCATATTTAGGTATATAAGTGGTTTTTAGACTCTTAATAGCCTATAAACTTTGTTTTTATGCTTATTTTAGGGCATATGGATGTATCCTGTGGACTCAAAACGCCTACAGAAGCATAAACATCTATTTCAGGCGCATACACTCAGTCTGGACAACTTAATCTGCTTCCTTGGATGGATATTCACGGATTTATGGGTTGGGAGGTCATTGCTGGGTTAATATGGATGCTTGGGGATGTTATTGGGGGCTAGGAAATTTCATTTGTTTCCTTTATATGCTTTGAGTTTCATTATATTCTCTTTGGATGAGTTATTTTACCTGTATCTTTATGGTATCTGCTTTTATCTGGATTTTCTATTTATGGTATGGGTCTGTGTTATCATTAATTGTGATGGAGGGTCCTTACTGGAGGTCTGGGTGTTTAATCTGCTTGAAGTGGATGCCATGGGGAGGTGATTGGCCCTCACAGTGCTGTGATTGCCAGGAATAGCAGTGACATCATCTGGATTGAAGGTCTGTGCACTCCAGTGGATTTTGGTATAAGTAAGGGAGGATTTTGATGGTTATTACATTCACTTACTTACTAAAATTCTAATAAACATTATAACACAATTATTATTATTCAAAAATATATTATAAAGACTTTATAAATTGTTATTATATTTAGATAAGCTATAACTATATTATATTCATCTATTTTCCACCAATAACACACATTTAAATCCAAGTATTGTTAGTTTTAATCGAGTATAACTATTTTATTAGTCTTCCACAGAGGTTTAATAACTAAATCATTTATTAATAAGTAGTAGGACTATTAATAAATACTATTTAATCATACTTAAATACTAGATACACTGACAAAATCCCTCCAAGGATTTTTGGGTTTTGCCTATTTCTATAGAAGATTTATCAAGGATTCCTCTAAAAATATTTCCTATCTTACATCTCCTTATAGAAAAGATATTCATTTTGTTTTTACTTGTACAGCACAAAAGTAATTTGAAGCATTAAAGACTGCGTTCACCACAGCTCCAATTCTTTGTCATTTTGATCCTTCTGCTTTGACAATAGTCATGAAAGAGGCTAGTGATTATGCTATTTCAGGGGTCATCTCTCAATTCAATCCTGAAAAGAAATTGTTTCATCCTGTTTCTTTTGAGTCCTGCAAATTTATTGCGGCAGAATAAAATAATGAAGTACATGACAAAGAGCTATTAGCTATCATTCTTTGTCTTAAAAAATGGCGCTCTTCTATTCTCACCCTGGATAGTCCTGTTCAGATCCTGACTGACCATAATGCTTTAAATACTTTATGTGTTCCAAAGTGTTAACCAGGTGTCAGGCCAGGTGGGCTGAATTTCTGTCTGAATTTCCTTTCTCTATTTCTTAGCGCCCAGGAAGAACTTTGTTGTCCCAGATATCCTGTCATGTCGGGATGACATTTATCCACAGTGGGGGGACACATGTTCTGGCAAGAACCCAGCAAATGTGAAATAAATCTTCAACAAATCACTGTTAACAACTCATCAACTTAATTCAATGAAAATTCAATCTTTTCAAAATCCACTATCCAAAATTATTGAAGCTTAGTCAAAGGACAATTATTATTTAGTATTAAAAGACAAAATACTCTCAAAGCAAGGGGCCAAAAGATTTAGTATTGAATCAGGTCTATTAGTCTTCAAAGTTAGAGTAGTCATACCCCACAACAATAAAATAAAATTATGGATTTTCAATAGTCAACATGATTTTCATTTAGCTGGTCATTTTGGTGTTGATAAGACCTACCAGTTAATAGCAAGGGATTTCTTCTGGCCAGAAATGACTAGAGAGATCAAGGCCTATATAAGATCTTGTTACAAATGTAATAGGAATAAGGCTCCCCGTCACCAGAAGAATGGGTTGCTTCAACCACTTCCTATTCCCTCTAAGCCTTGGGAATCCTTATTGATGGATTTTATTTCTCAACTTCCTCTTTCTAATAATTTTGATGCTATATTAGTGATAGTAGATAGATTTTCAAAAATGTCTACTTTCATTAAAACCACTACAACTGCTACAACAGAAGATTTTTCAAAATTGTTTCAAGAGAACATATTTTCCAAACATGGATTACCTAATGATATTATTTCAGATAGAGTCTCATTTTTTTTATCCACATTCTGGACTAAATTGTGTCAACAACTCAATATCAAAAGGAGTCTCTCCACAGCCTATCATCCTGAAACCAATGAGAAAACATAGAGGGTCAATCAAATACTCAAGAAATACCTCCAAATGTATGTCAGTTACCAACAAGACAATTGTACCACATGGTTACCATTGGCCGAATTTGCTCATAATAACTTTAATCATTCTTCAACACGAAAATCTACTTTTGAAACTGTTTATGGAAGACATCCTTGATTCAACTCAATCCATGTAGGAACTAGTCATCCTTTCAAACATTATCTTTAAAAAGTATCACAACTTCATGAAGAACATAAATAAAACTTATAATTTGGAAATTTGAAGGTACAAGGAACAGGCCAACAAACATGGACAATCTACTCCTTCCATTAAACCAGGAGACAAAGTATGGCTTGACGCACAAAACATTTGAAAAATTCGACCATCTAAGAAACTGTCTGAAAAGCTCTTGGGACCATTCAAAATCAACTCCAAAGTCTCTTAAACTGCATTTAAACTCAAGCTACCTCCTAAATGGCAGGATATTTACCCGGTTTTCCATGTTGTAGACAATCCTAGAGTACTAGCTATAGGCCTTGACCAAGGGAGTTGGAGAAAAACAAGAGAGAAAATCCCCTGTCCCTTTAGAAAAATAAGTGAGATTTACTTGCTAAAGTAAGTTGGTTCCTGTTTTACTAAAGCTCCTTTTTAACACACTTGACTGCTTGATGAGCCAAGAAAGTAGTCCCCAGATAGACTACCAGACCAAAGAACTGAAATGTAGAACAAAGTCCACACCAGAGACAGAAAAGATACTTGATGTAGGCTGTAAATCCACACCAGAGACAGCAATAATACTTGCTATAGCTTGCAAGACTATAACAGAGAAAACAGTTGCTAAAGTTAAGTTAAATGAAGAACTCACTTGCAACAAACACAGCCAATTGTGGCCAGAAAACAGTGAAAACTGAGTGAGGAACAATGAGCTCACCTCCGGATGGTTGTATGATGATTAAGGTTGCCCCAAACTGTCTTATTCACTATATACACACAGACCACTAACTAAGAGCCCATGCGCACCCACCAATCTGGCGCCTGTACCTGCCAAATTGCATAAAAAACCCTCCTGGAGCGCTCCCCAACCTCCTAAAACAGAGGCGGGCGGGCCGCCCGACGTCGGAGATGCCGCCTGAAGCGGCCCGGCCTCCCTGAAGCCAGAAAACCAATAAAAACCACTAATCAACTTAGAAAAATTAGCTACAACCACTAAAACCTTTAAAACACGGAATTTCACTATAACAAAATTGAGACATGAAATATAGAGAAAAATTAGCTCTATCAAATGGTACTAAGCACTTAACCCTAAGACTTAAGGTTAGCCCGTAAAACACGAAAAACAAAATTAAACAGCAATCTTTTATAAATGAAAAATGAGGAAATGACCCCTTAAAACTCAGAATATGAAAAATGTCTACAAGACATAAAATATAGAGAAAAACCAGAGCTATCTAATGATAGTACCCACATAGCCGCAGACCCAATATCCACGGAATAAAACCAGAAAAATACCAAATTTCTTAACAGATGTCAATTAAGACATGCACAAACAGCGCCAAATCACACAACAAAGGCCCCTGCCAATGTTGGAAGACCACATCCTCCCTCCAATTGAGAATGTCTGCATTCTTTCTTCATCCAACCACCATGTTTAACCTCCTTTCCAAATCTGCCTCTGAAATGGGCCCCTGCCAATACTGCATCAACAATAATTTAATCTGCGCCATAACACCACCTGTTCATCCATACAGAACATCCTGCGATGTCTGCCACTCCAGAAAGAAGACCTGCCACAGACCTGGTCCACTTTCTTCTACAACAGATTCAACTCTGCCTCAACCTGGTTCTTCTTCTGCCAGCACCAAAAGATCTAGGCCATCCATCCTGATACCCAGATTAATCAAAAGGCTCCACCCTTCCCAGAAGAGTGCCACAACCCATAAAGCAACTAGTTCCCCCATCCCTGGTACATCTGATGGTAAAGAACATTCATTTCTTCCTTCAACTTTAAAACTGATAACTTCTCAGTTCCTTCCTCTTCTGATAGTGATGATAACAATGTAGGATCCATTGCACCACCAACACCAACGCACTTGCCCACTATCCAGGCCAAGTTCCAACAACACACATCTCAACAGAAACAACTTCTGCTTCACTATTTCCAATCCATTCCTGCTAGAGATCCACAGGACATTGAGAACAGAAGACACCTCATTCACCAGTTCAAGGCTAATTCTGAACACTTCATTTCATCTCTTGATTCACTCTGTATTTCCACTAGTACTTGAGTTTGATTCAGAAAAGAAAAATTGATCACACCCTCTATAGGATGTAACCACAAACAACCCTCAGTTTTAAGTCTTGGGGGACCATCCTCATTTTATAGTCTTGGGGGACTCAAAAACTCTCAGTTTAAAGTCTTGGGGGACTCAAAAACCTAAATCATAAACCCAGAACCAGAGATCAACCACATTAAGACACAGAGAAAAAACTAACATTCTGGGGTAATTGTGAATAGAGCAGCCAGCCCATCAATTACCCCCAAAATTGCCTTTGCTAAATTTGGAGGCTCCCCCTGTGGATACCCTCCACCAATCTTTCAAAACAACTCCAACACAAAACTTTTACCTCAGTTTATAGTCTTGGGGGACTTTCAACCCTCAGTTTAAAGTCTTGTGGGACTAACACAGTGTTCAGTTTAAAGTCTTGACGGACTACTTCTTGATAAAAACTTGAAACCAGCCAGTTTAAAGTCTTGGAGGACTAATAAATTTTCCAGTTTAGAGTCGTAGATGACTGTCAGAATCTTGCATGAATCTGACCCAGCCAATTTCATGCAATACACACACAGCCAGACCCACGGAGCGTCCACCTTCACTTCATCTTCTACTCATCACTGACAAAATCTTCTCTTATCCTTTTCATCACCTTTCACACCACAAATCATGTCTGGATCCCCTGCTGTTGACTCCTCTACTCTTCCTTGCTTCACTGCTCCAAGGGACTATGCATGCAAACAGTGCATACACATGTGCAGACCTTGCACATTCACTCTTCCAAATCCAGAAGCAAAATTCTACAACAGGGCTTGTGACTCTTGCTATTCCAAAAAAAAGAAATGTGACAGAGATGCACACTATCCTATTCCTGCGCCTTCTCCTTCTCACAAGTACATCTCCAGATCCCCTACCAGGTCTCCAGAACTTGGTACATCCTCTTCCTCTCTATCTTCAGCTCCTTCCAGAAGATCCAGAAGCTCAGCTTCCTGCACTCTTCCAAAATGACCAGCCTTAGCTTCTCAAGAAACTGCTTTTATCACTGCTAAATTAGCTCCAAAAGCTTCAAAATCAACCCCTAGGCTTCTAGACAGCGTCCAGGCGGCCCGCCCGCCTCACCAGGGCCAAAACCTCCAAAAACGGCCAGAAAATAGCCAAATTCATCCAGGCAACAATAACAACTCATCCCAACTACCTCCTACTGCTCCCAGAGAAATGCAATACACCCTTCCAAAATCCAAAAACACCAAAATTTCCCAGATTTCTAAGAGAACTGCCAGAGAACCCCAAGAAGAAACCAGAACACTACACACTGCTCCACAACAACAACTTCGTCCCCAACTAAGACAAAGAAACTACACCTCTCCTCTGTCAGCCAACTACTCTTCTGACAGTTCCATCTCTTCAAAATCTCCATCCAGAAGAGAGCAGTCTGCTTCCAAATCCCCCTCTCCTGCTCCATCCTTTAACAACCCTGGTACTCCATCACCAGCACCTCCTCCAGCTGAATCCAACAGAAATAACAACCACAACAACAACAACAATCTCACTGCTCCAACTAGGCCCCAGGAACATCAGCATCCCAGTTCACCTTCTCAGGATCCTTCAGAGGAAGACCATGAGAATCCATATCTTTCCCTAGTTGATCCAACCACTATGGCCATAACAAATTCGTCAGAGATCCAAATCCCAGCTGCTTACAGATTTGATGAGCTTCCAATCTGTAAGTACCAAATTAATTATTCCATTTCTTCAACAAAAATAATTACTGATCCAGTTCATCTTGTCTAGTTGGCATTCCTCCTCCTGAATCTATTATTGGAGTTGGCCAAACTCTTGAAACTTCTTTGACCCTGGATTATGGAGACATGAAGAAACACCTAAGCGCCATGTGTTCCAATATGCTAAAAGCCTTTGCCCTCCATGGACCTTTGAATGAATTTGAAAAATCTCTGAGAAAGCGCCTACTGGACAACCACTGGAAAATGTCTAGGATCATTAAACACACCCTCCAGCACTCCATTCCTGCCTCTTCTTCTTCCTCCTCTGAACTTCCCTCTAATCCAATCCCTGATCATTACAATCCCTAAAATCTCTGCAGCAGGATGCACTTCAAAGATCACAGTGCTTCCCACAATCCCAACAAAAAACAAAAACGTCATCACAATCCAGGCCAGCCTCTAGAAGCTTCATCATCCAAAAAATGAGCTCCTGCAAAAGATTAGAAACATAAAAATAATATAAAACAAATAATAAAAAATAATTTCAGAATTTTTTTTTTTTTTTTTTTTTTTTTTGTATCTACTAATATACTAAAATTAAAAATTATTAACTAAAATGAAATGAAATAAAATAAATGAAATAAAATAAAATATAAAAAATAATACAAATGGTATCCCCCAGCCAATTGGTGAGCTGATCCCCTGATACCTTACCCACATCCAAGTGCACCTTGATGTGGATACACAATTAAATCTTTTAAATGATTAACAGAAAACGAAATTCAAAAAAAATTAGAAATTCAGAAGATAATAAAAATAATGAAACACAGAAACACATGAAATAAATAATAAATAAAAATAAAATAGCATTGCCCAGCCAATTGATGAGCCTTTCCCCACCAATGCTTGCCCACATCCAGGTGACCCTGATGTGGTAACACCCTATATTTTTGACTTTATAATTTTAAACAACCCCCATAAAAAAATTAAAAGAAAAAAAAAGAAAAAAGAAAATAATCTAAAACTGCTATCTAGCAAAAACATAACTGCAAAATCAAAGAAGGTTTAGCTCCATAAATGGTCCGATAAGGGAAAGTCCGGTCCATAGAAATGATCACTGGGTGGGCTCCCTCCAATAAGTAAAAATGACAGGAGACCACCAGTGATCCACCACCAATCTGAAAGAACCAAAGATAAAGAAGCCAGTCCCAAACCAGTTTAAAGTCATAGCGGACTTAAAACCTGAATAATAAACAACAGAACTAGAATTCAACTAGGAAAAACAAAAGACTTGAGACAGACATTCTGGGGTAACTGTTCTACAGAGCAGACAGCCCATCAGTTACCCCCACACTTGCCAAAATAAAGTCTAGAAGCACCCCCTGGGTACCTTCTAACAAAAACACAACATTCAACACAAAAAACCAAAACCAATAAGAGTGAAGAGTCCGGCACTTGAAAACAAAGGAAATTTCAGTTTAAAGTCATAGAGGACTAAAACCTGTGAAAAATAAAACAACACTAGGGTTCAACCAAATTAAGAGAAAGGGTTGGAAACAGGCAATCTGGGGTAACTGTTGATAAAGCAGCCAGCCCATCAGTCACCCCTACACTTGCCATGATCAAATCTAGAAGCCCCACCCATGGGTACCCTCTAACAAAAGTTTCCAACAAACAGATGCATAGCATCACCACAAAAAAAAAACCAAAATTAAAAAATGGTCCGTAGTTTATCCTCATTGCAGAGTCAATCTTCTTCATGCCTAGTGCCTCTGGGATAAAACCTCTTCACTTGGTCTGCAGCCACCCTCTTTTTTAAGACTGCACCATCCAACTCTTCCAAAACATAAGAACCTCCAGACGCCTGAGATCTGACTCTATAAGGTCCATTCCATCTGTCAGCAAACATTTTGCCCCACTGACTCTCCAAACTTCTATTATACACCAAAACCAAACAACCAGGTTTTAAGGGATTCCTGAGTCTATGAGCCAACTTCTTGTCCCAGTACCTGATTGATTGATTCCTAATCTTCATCATTCTAGAGTATGCCTTCTCTTGACATTCCTCTCTACATTCCAACTGTTTCATCCTGGCACAAAGCAAATCTTCTGTTGAGTGCACGTCATCCAAATCAATTCCAAGATAAGAGACAGCTTCCAAGTCCACTGGTAGAACGGCTTTCTGACCAAACATTAACTCATAAGGAGAATAGCCAGTTGTCCTCTTCACAGTGACCGCATCCGCAAATAAAACCAAGGGTAAATAATGCCTCCACTTTTCGGCACTATCTCCACACATCTTCACCAAAGCATTCTTGATAACTTGATGGCCTCTTTCAACCATGCCTTCAGCTTCAGGATAATACGGTGTAGCCACTCTAACCCTAGCACCAACACTAGCCACAGCTTCTTTAAATTCAGCACCAAACTCTGGCCCACCATCAACAGTCACCAACTTCATCAACCCATACCTTTAAATCCACTCCTTCTTCAAAAACTCTGCCACATTCTTGGAAGTCAAATTAACCAAAGGCACTGCCTCAACCCAACCAGACAAATCATCCCTAGCAACAATAAAGTATTTATACCTGCCCTCTTTAATATGGACAGCATCCAGACTGACCCTTCCAAAAACAGTTGATTCACCAGTAGCACGGCCCACCTCTTTAGGTTTCAAGTGACTTCTTCTTTGACATTCTTCACAAGATTGAACCCAACCCTGCACAGCCAACTTCATACCCGGCCACCAAAATCTGTCTGCTACTCTTCTATAAGTCTCCCCAAAGCCTCTATGACCAAGGTCTTCATGCAAAGACTTCAAACCAATTCTTGACCCTTCTTCTGAGTCACCACCACTTGAGGATTAGGATGTCTCCTTCTCATCAAGTGCCTTCCTGACACAAAAATCCAGGACTCTTCTTCGTGATTTCCAACCAAGTATCATCATCACAACTATCTGGCCTCTCCAAAGGCAACAGATATTCCACCAAAATAAAATAAAACCCAGATTGACCCCAGGTCTCATCTTCAAAATCCAACAAAACAACATCCAAGGGTACAACTCTGTCATCAAAATCACCAGTGTGAACATGAGCCAATTGAGCAGCCCAACCAGGACACCAATCCTTAAATTTTGGCACATCCTTCTCTTTCCACTGAACCTTGTGAGAATCCAGTTCACTAAAAAAAACACCCTTTTCCAATTTTGAGCTGTCCCAAACAACAACTCCATCTACATCAACAAAAACATCCTGATCACCAGAATCAAGATCAGATCCAGCCAGTTTAACCTCTTGGGGGAGGTCAGAACAATCATCCAGTTTAGCCTCATGGGGGAGGAAGGAAAAATCCTCAGCACCCTTTGTGCTGGCCCTAATCACTGGAACATCTTCGTCAAACTCTTCAGAATCAGAATACTCATCTGTAGGTGGCCTCCTTGATAACCCATCAGGCATAGTAAAAGTTTTACCTGGTTTGTGTACCAGGTCAAAAGAAAAATGTTGAATAAATGCCACCCACCTAGTCATTGGAGCATTTGGAAGACTAGGTGTATTGATCATGTGAACCAAATATTTTGCATCCACCTGCAGCTCAAAATGCTGCCCCCACAAAACCGTCAGTAGCTTCTTTAAAATTTTAGCTACGCCACACAATTCCAACTTAGGTTGAAAATACCTAGATTCCACCTCATTAAACACCACAGACTCATACCTTACTGGCCTGACCCTCCCAGTCTTATCCTCCTGAGACAGAACAGCACCAGCAGCAATATAACTTGAGTCCACTTCCAGATAAATCTTTCCAGCACCAACACCTTAATCCAACTTGTGAAGAATTATATCTTCACCAACAACCTTTTTCAGCTTCTGAAAAGCCTCTTCACACTCTTCAGTCCATTCCCAATCTGCATCTTTTCTGGTCAACCTTCTTAAAGGTGAAGCCAACAACAAAAAATCCTTAATGAAAATCCTGACATATACACATACACCTAAAAATCCTCTGACTTCAGTAGTATTTTTAGGCCTTGGCCATGCCTGAATTTTATTAATATTCTTCTTCGCCATAATCCTTCCCTCTTTACACACCACATGACCCAGAATTTCCAAAGCAGGAACACAACAACAGAATTTTGACCCTGAAATGGTCAAACCAGCCTCTTCAATCCTGAACAACACTCTCTCTAGAGTTATTGCATATTCCCACACAAACCTCCTTATTCCAGGGTTCTCCAATAACACCTCATTACCATAATCAGTGGATGGTCCTTTAATTCCACCATCATCAATAAAAATACCAGCATGAGTAGGAACCTCATCCTGCAAAATCCAAGCCATCTGTGCTTGATAAACTGCCACCGAATTAGTTGCTCCTTGAGGCAACCTAGTGAGCTGAAATCTTCCCAAAGGAGTCTCAAAAGTTGTGAGAGGCCTTGAATCCGTATGTAGTTCCCTCTCATCATAACCACCCATAATATCACCCAAACCATAACACACCCTTCCAGCAAAAGCTTCGACAAAATCCTCTGCACTTGGCGGCATACCAGCGTCCTTGATAGTGACTCTATTCAAGGCTCTAAGATCATGAACCACCCTCAACTTTCCATTCTGCTTCTTTACACAGAACACCAGACTTGAGTAACTGGATGTTGATTGTTCATATAACCCAGTTCTGACTCTTTCCCTAACAATCTCTACAAAATCCTTTCGAATAGCAGCTGGAATCGTAATAGGTTTGATTTGCCAAGGTTCATGACAAACAACATGAATAAAGTAAGGTTCCCCATAAGAGTGCTTCAGAACACCCCTTTCCTCCTCAACAAATGCAACCGCTTTTTCCCTTAGCAAAATAACGTGCAACAACAACTTCTTTTCTTCCTCAGACAACCACCCATCAGGACCAAAATTAACAACTTTTAATCTTTCCAAGGTCACCCTAGCCATCTCTACAAATTCTGGAGGATTCTTCACCAAAGGAGTACAGTACGGATATCTTGACAAAGGAGGTCTCTTCAAAGGGGAATTCAAACCCAAAGGCATAGGCTCATTGACAGGCCTAATCTTCTGCGCTACCTTCTTATACTTTGCCGCTCCACCTTCAACTTGAGGTATCTTCAGGAAATCTTCACCACCAGACCTGGAACAAAAACCAAGGGTTTTCCTATTGCTCACATGTGTGGCAAAGGTAATGTTTTTGAAAGGTGTAGAAGAAACCCTAGCGGTGCACAATTGGGAGGACTTAATTTTACACCCCAATCTCACCACTCCAAAACTTTTCCGCAATTCCACATCTTCATCCTCACTTCCAACTTCCAAATCTTCAAATCTTGATTCATCTTCTGAATCACATCTTCTAAAATTGTGCAGTTTATCCTCATGCTGGAGGTCCAAAAATAGATCTTGATGATCTTCTTTCTTCAAAATTTTCTGCAGTTTAACCTCATGCTGGAGGCCCAAAAATAGATCTTGATGATCTTCTTTCTTCAACATTTTCTGCAGTTTAACCTCATGCTGGAGGCCCAAAAATAGATCTTGACGATCTTCACAAAAATATCTTGCATCTTCTTTCTTCATTATCTTCAGATTTTTTTCTTGATTTTCTTGAATTATCTTAAAATTTTTATCTTCTTTTCTTGAGTTTTTTTCTGTCCTACAAAAATAACCAGGGGTTTCCCCAATGCTCACAGGTGTGGCCCAGGTAATGTTTTTAAAAGGTGTAGAAGAAACCCTAGCGGTGCACAATTGGGAGGACTTACTTTTAGACCCCAATCTCACCGCCCCAAAACTTTTCCGTATATCTTTCAATAAAGATATATAACCAATCTTCTTCTTTAAACTTGAATTAAAAATAATTAAGAATCTTGAGAGAGAAAAGAGACTTGATAAAAACCTTGATGAAGACTTTCAGAGAAGTGAAACATTAAAAAGAGAAAGTTGAAAATCCACTTGGTATATCTCCAAGGGAGCTGACCTACTACAATCTGAAATTTCCTCATCTCGGGGAGAGGTTGTAGCACTAGGGTGATCAGCCCTCATTACTCTAAAAAAGACAGAATCTCAATAGAGCCTGAGCCGCACTCCAAAAATCCAGAGGCAGCACCCACTTCCTTCCTTCTCTTACAGCAGTCCATGCACTGGCACATTGAAGATAAACCAGGCCTAGTCTCCCAACCATCCTCTCCAGGGGATGACAACCTCATGTGAAGCCTCCTTTCGTCTTCACCGGTCAACTCCAAACTGATTCCCAAATCAAATTGATAACCAATTCTTGCCTGAAAATCCATCAAGAATGGCCCACCCAAAACTGCTTTTACATTACCTTTAGCAATGTAAAAATGAACCTTCCCTGAGGCTCCTCCAACATCTAACTTCACAAACTCTGAAGTTCCAACCAATTCAGTGACATGGCCACCGATCCCTCTCAAATTCCCACCAATACCAGTTTTGATGGGGAGGCCCATATGATTTGCCTCAAACAATGAAATCAGGTTTATCTGAGAATCTGAATCCACCAATGCCCTTGCCTCCCTGCCATTCAGAGTGACATTGACATATCCCAGAGGAGCAGAAAAATGAGTTTCCAACCCCCGCCAAACTTTTCAGCAGAATCACAAATGTATTCTACCTCACCAGAAGAAACCCTTCTCCTGGTCAACAACTTCTTCTGCCTATCAGCCAACCCTGGACTGATAGCATACAATTCACCATAAGATAGGGAAACCTGACCCTGGTTCATCCTTTCCAGGACAGAGTCCATTACATTAACTTGACCAGACACTACTGGCCTCTCAAAGTGAGCTCTTTGCTTCACCACCTTGGTCCTAGAAGTTTCTTGAGGACCAGCACCACCAACAGATTTACCATTAACAGGAACCAAACCAGATCCCTCACCAGAACCTCTGACTCCAACAGACTTTAGCAATGAAGCCAAAGGGACATCCTCCTCGGAGTCAGAATCCACCTCCATTGGCATTGGCTCACCATTCAGGTCCAATGCACCGAAACTAGGGGGGCCCATGTCAGCCATACCTTTCTGCATCTTGTACAGCTCCTCTTTGCTGTACCTTTTCCTAGCTGCACTCAGCTTAGGATCACCCTTTGAAGCATTTGGCTTTGGTTGGGCCTGAGAACTGCTCTTAGGCCTACCCACCTTTCCTGCTTCCACATCATAAACACCAGCCAAGCATTCACCACTTGACTGTCCACCACAAGAATACAACACCAAATGAGACCTTATTGACCTCCTTCCCCTTTCCCTTGACGTCCTCATCTACCTTAACAGAAGACTTCCCCTGATCAGGAATCTCCTCAAACCTTGGCCTCCTTTGATTGAGACCACCCCTTCTCCTGACCAAATCAACAGGAGCATTCCCCTCACTGGGCTTCACAAAAGAACCGTCAGGGAACTTAAAAACCCTGCCATCAAACTCCACTTTTCATTCCGACACATCTCTGTTCAGTGCCCAACAATCATTGGACCTGTGCCCCCTCCTACTGCAATAAGAGCAAACCCAAAGATCACTCCTACCAGCCCTCCTTTCAAAATCTCTTGGCTGAGAAGGTGCCTTATTAACCTTCTTGGCCTCCTGGACAAAAATGTGCAGCTGTTTTGTCAGATCAGCCAGCTGCTCCACCATTGGGTCCCTCTCCTGTTTGGGAACCTGCACAAAATTCTTCTCCTCCTTCTTCTTCCTAACTTCCTCTTCAGCCAAAGCCTCACTGACTTTGCTGACATACTTGGCACACCCCTCCTGATAGGTGTCCACAGCCAATAACTTCAAATGGGCCTCAACAGCCTCCTTCACCTTATCCAAGGCAGGCAACTTCTGATACCCATTAGAAAGAGTCTTCATCAATTCCTTTCTTGACAACTCCTTCAACACATCCATCCTGACATCTCTAGCCAGGGCAGACCAAAAAACATCTTTGGCAGCATTTTCATGTGCCAGCTCCTCCACTTCCACCAAATATTCAACCACAGGATCAAACTGCAGCAGAAACTTTCTGTAACTATGTAAGTTACCAACACCACCATAAGATTGCCATTCACTGACAACCTTTTTCAGATCCACCATAGTGAACCTGACACCCCATCTATCCATCATTTCCCTACACAACAATTTCCAACCCCTCTTCTTGTAGCCAGACATGGCCACAATCTCCTTCTCCACTGACCTATCACCAATGAAGAAGATAATCTGCTTCACCATGTCCAGGTAGGAAGCACCATCCACTCCAGCAGCAGTTTCATACTTCTCTAGAGACCACTTGACATCCTCCCCATTAAACTTGGTACCATCCCAAGTTTTAATCCTCACACACTCCCTAAACATCACAGAAGGAGGACCATCCCCCACTGACAGTCACCAAAGGAATAGCAGAACCAGAAGCCATTCCTCCTGACCAAAACACCAAAAAGAGCCAACCAAAGAAAACAGAGATTCCAAAGAACTAGAAAGTTCCACCCCACGTTGGGCGCCAGAAATGTAGACAATCCTATAGTACTAGCTATAGGCCTTGACCAAGGGAGTTGGAGAAAAACCAGAGAGAAAATCACCTGTCCCTTTAGAAAAATAAGTGAGATTTACTTGATAAAGTAAGTTGGTTCCTGTTTTTCTAAAGCTCCTTTTTAACACACTTGACTGCTTCATGAGCCAAGAAAGTAGTCCCCAGATAGACTACCAGACCAAAGAACTGAAATGTAGAACAAAGTCCACACCAGAGACAGCAAAGATACTTGATGTAGGCTGCAAATCCACACCAGAGACAGCAATAATACTTGCTATAGCTTGCAAGACTATAACAGAGAAAACAGTTGCTAAAGTTAAGTTAAATGAAGAACTCACTTGCAACAAACACAGCCAATTGTGGCCAGAAAACAGTGAAAACTGAGTGAGGAACAATGAGATCACCTCCGGATGGTTGTATGATGATTAAGGTTGCCCCAAACTGTCTTATTCACTATATACACACAGACCACTAACTAAGAGCCCATGCGCACCCACCAATCTGGCGCCTGTACCTACCAAATTGCATAAAAAACCCTCCTGGAGCGCTCCCCAACCTCCTAAAACAGCGGCCGGCGGGCCGCCCGACGTCGGAGATGCCGCCTGAAGCGGCCCGGCCTCCTTGAAGCCAGAAAACCAATAAAAACCACTAAACTACTTAGAAAAATTAGCTACAACCACTAAAACCTTTAAAACACGGAATTTCACTATAACAACATTGAGACATGAAATATAGAGAAAAATTAGCTCTATCAAATGGTACTAAGCACTTAACCCTAAGACTTAAGGTTAGCCCGTAAAACACAAAAAAAAAAATTAAACAGCAATCTTTTATAAATGAAAAATGAGGAAATGACCCCTTAAAAATCAGAATATGAAAAATGTCTTCAAGAAATAAAAAATTGAGAAAAACCAGGGCTATCCAATGATAGTACCCACATACCCACAGACCCAATATCCACGGAATAAAACCAGAAAAATACCAAATTTCTTAACAGATGTCAATTAAGACATGCACAAACAGCGCCAAATCACACAACAAAGGCCCCTGCCAATTTTGGAAGACCACAACGTATCTCTCCTGGAACTGGCTCTAGAAACATACCTGGGAAGGAACCAACCTCCTCTGGAACTGGTTGAAGTAGAAGAACATCTAGAGTGGGAAGTAAGCCATATCCTTGATTCAAGAATGTGCAAGGGGAAACTTCAATACCCATGGAATGGGAAGGCTTCCTCAATGACTCATACAAAATATCCTGGGAACCAGCCATCATTGTTTCAATCGCCCCTGAAATCCTAAATACTCTTCATCGTAAATATCCTTTAAAATCAAAACCTTAAAACTCTCTTTTTTTTTCTTTTTTCTTCTCTTCTCTTTTCTTTTCTTTTCTTAAAGTTCTAAAACTTCTTCTCTTCTAAAAATCCTTACTCTGTTTTCTTTTTTCTTCTTCTCCTTCAAAATTTTTTTTCAACCTTCTTTAACAATAAATAAAATAAAATAAAATAAAATAAAATAAAATAAAATAAAATAAAATAAAATAAAATAAAATAAAATAAAATAAAATAAAATAAAATAAAATAAAATAAAATAAAATAAAATAAAATAAAATAAAATAAAATAAAATAAAATAAAATAAAATAAAATAAAATAAAATAAAATAAAATAAAATAAAATAAAATAAAATAAAATAAAATAAAATAAAATAAAATAAATAAAATAAAATAAAATAAAATAAAATAAAATAAAATAAAATAAAATAAAATAAAATAAAATAAAATAAAATAAAATAAAATAAAATAAAATAAAATAAAATAAAATAAAATAAAATAAAATAAAATAAAATAAAATAAAATAAAATAAAATAAAATAAAATAAAATAAAATAAAATAAAATAAAATAAAATAAAATAAAATAAAATAAAATAAAATAAAATAAAATAAAATAAAATAAAATAAAATAAAATAAAATAAAATAAAATAAAATAAAATAAAATAAAATAAAATAAAATAAAATAAAATAAAATAAAATAAAATAAAATAAAATAAAATAAAATAAAATAAAATAAAATAAAATAAAATAAAATAAAATAAAATAAAATAAAATAAAATAAAATAAAATAAAATAAAATAAAATAAAATAAAATAAAATAAAATAAAATAAAATAAAATTAAAATTAAAAAATAAAATAAAATAACAAAAACAAATTTCTAAAAAATTCATTAAAAAAAATCTTAAACATCAATAATTCCTTTAATTTTCTTTATTTTCTCCTTTCAAATTTTTTTTCTTTTTCAAAATACAATTTTGATTTCCTTATTTCTTTTTCTTTGAACTATCAAAATTTTTCACAAACTCAATACGACTAATTTTCTCAAACTTCACTTCAACCTTTAAAATTTTTTTTTAAATTCTTCAAACAAATTACTCTTTTCTTTCAAATTCTTTTTTTTTAAAACTATTTTTTTTCTTTCTCTTCAAATAACCAAAATTCCCCAAAACTTCAAAAATAACCTCAAATAAATTTTCACGAATTAAATTTTTTCTTTTTCTTTTTTCTCATTAAATTTTCATTAAAAAACATAAAACCAAAATTTTCAATCAACTATTTTTTTACTTATTTTTTTTCTTTTCAAAACTCAAATTCTTCTTCTTTCAAAATTTAAAACAAAATTTTATTCAAATATTTTTTTCTTTCTTTTTTTTCTCCTTCAAAATCTTATAAAACATATAATAAAAATTGAATTAAAACAACAAAAGCAATAGAATAAATTAATACACAATTTAAATTTGCTTTCACCGCGCAATACGGGGGGTGGACTTGTTAGCAAGTCCGCAACCTTGGACTCAAATTCACCACAGATTGAACACACATTGAGCTATTGACAAAGGAACCATACAATCAGGGATGAACACCACTCAGCATAACAGTTTTTGTGGGTCTTCAAGTAGAGTTCAGTATGAGTTCAGTATGAGTTCAGTCTGAGTTCCATCTGAGTTCAGTCTGAGTTCAGGTTGGGGACTTGCTAGCAAGTCCACCCCCTATATTGCGAAGTGTTTCTACCTTTTTTTCTCTTTTCCTTCTCTCTTTTCTTTTTTCTCTACCCATTCAAAATCTTCTCCTGCATTCTCTCTCAAACCAATTTCTTCATTTTCTCCAACATCACCCTTCTTTCCTTTCTGCATTTTTCAAATACCTCCTCCTCTCCTACCGGTGTGGTCTTCCAACATTAGCAGGGGCCTTTGTTGTGTTGTTTGGCGCTGTTTGTGCATGTCTTAATTGGCATCTGTTGAAGAATTGGGTGTTTTTCTGGTTTTATTCAGTAAATATTGGGACTGCGGGTATGTGAGTACTATAATTGGATAGCCCCGGATTCTCTATATATTTCATGTCTTGTTAATATTTTTCATATTCTAAGTTTTAAGGGGTCAATTCCTCATTCTTCAGTTACAAAAGATAGCTGTTTAATTTTGTTTTTTGTGTTTTATGGGATAACATTAAGTCTTAGAGTTAAGTACTTAGTACCATTGGATAGGGCTAATTTAGCTCCATATTTCATGTCTCAATGTTTTTATAGTGTAATTCCGTGTTTTAAAGGTTTTAGTAGTTGTAGCAAATTTTTCTAAGTAGATTAGGTTTTTTTATTGGTTTTCTGGCTTCAGGGAGGCCAGGCCGCTTCAGGAGACACCTCCGAGGTTGGGCGGCCCACCCAACTCTGTTTTAGAAGGTTGGGAAGTGCTTCTGGAGGGTTTTTATTCAATTTTGCTGGTACAGGTGCCAAATTGGTTGGTGTGCATGGGCTCTTAGATAGTGGTCTGTGTGTACATAGTAAATAAGACAGTTTGGGGCAACTTTAATTATCATACAACCATCTGGAGGTGATATCATTGTTCCTTACTCAGTTTTGACTGTTTTTGGCCACAATTGGCTGTGTTGGTTGAAAGGTTAGTTCTTCATTTAACTCAACTTTAGCAACAGGTTCTCTCGTATAGTCTTGCAAGCTATATCAAGTATTATTTCTGTCTCTGGTATGGATTTTCAGCATACATCAAGTATCTTTTCTTTCTCTGGTGTGGACATTGGTCTAAATTTCAGTTCTTTGGTCTGGTAGTCTGTCTGGGGACTACTTTCTTGGCTCATCAAGCAGTCAAGTGTGTTGAAAAAGGGGCTTTAGCAAACAGGAACCAACTTACTTTCGCAAGTAAATCACACTCTATTTTTCTAAAGGGACAGGGGATTTCCTCTCTGATTTTTCTCCAACTCCCTTGGTCAAGGCCTATAGCTAGTACTATAGGATTGTCTACACTGGTATCACCTCTCCAATTACAAGTGACTCTTCTGCCACAGCAAAGGAGGCTGCATTGACAATCTTTTCAATCTCTTCATTAAATTTATTGAAGAGTCAAACTCATTGACCCTGAAGAGGCTTCTTCTACCACACCTGGTCAAGGGTTTCCTCCTCCTCCTCCTTTGAATCAAGTTCTGGTTGACTGGCCTCAACTGGCCACAATGGGAAAGCCTCCACAATTGGAGTTTCTTTGATGACATCTGAATTCTAAAAATATAACATATGGTCATCATTGTAAACTAAAAAACTTGAAACAAAAAAAAAGTAAAACTCACCTCAAAAACAGGGTCGGGTTCTAAAAACAGCTTAGGGGTGACCTCTATTGTCACTCCCTTCTCCTCCTCATCATCATCCTTGATGATCATCATTTTCTTTTTCAGAGGGCGGCTTGAGATTGTAACCTCATCCTCATCCTTTACAACTAACTCATCCACCTTTTCTTTCACCCTTCATTTTCCATCTGTGGTCTGGGCTACCCAAGTGACCATGGTATCTTTGACCTCATTTCCCTCTTCTTCCACCAATTGATCATCCCTGACTGATACGTCCCAGATATCCTTGACCATCTCTTTGGTCTTAGGAATTACCCAGTACTTAGTCCCTGTAAATCTCCGCTCAATATCCCCGTTTTTTGCAAGGGAATCACAGGCCACCCATCTCCAGCAACAAAATTTGCATTTCTGGCAAAGGCCTTGTGTGGCTGTGCTTTTGACACAGAAATACTCCATACACGCACAAGCAATGCAAGCGTGAGTATACTGGCAAGTAACAGCACCTCCATAAGCCTTGGGGTGTGGAGGTGTGGGAACAGGAGTGGGGAAGTTAGACATATTAAAAAAATTTTAAAGGAAGAAGTATAGGAAAAAATATAGTGTGGGAAGAATGTCTTATCACCCTCAACAGAGCTCCCATCTTATACCCAGGGATATGTCACGGGCCACGTTATAGACAATCCTATAGTACTAGCTATAGGCCTTGACCAAGGGAGTTGGAGAAAAACCAGAGAGAAAATCCCCTGTCCCTTTATAAAAACAAGTGAGATTTACCTGTTGCAGCAAATTAGAGATCTGTTTGCTGGACCCTCTAATTAAACACTCTTGACCTCTTTAAAAGTGAAGATAATAGTCCCAGACAGACTGCCAGAAAGAGTTGAAGTGAACAGTAATATATTCCAAAAAAAAACTAGCCAATGAGAAAGTGAGGAACAGAGAGGCAATGAGTAAAGAGATAAGATTCTTCCCTAAAAATCTTCCCACACACACATCATACAGCCAGTGCACAGACCACCCTAACCAATTCCCCAGCCAAAATCCAGCTTTCCCAGCCTTTTCATGCATAAAAGTGCATTTTAGCGCCTCCCCAGTGCCCAGGCGGCCAGGCCTCTTGGAGGTGGCTCCACTTAGGGGCGGACAGCCGCTTCTAGGCCCTAAAATACCCATACAACCCATAAAAACCCTAAAAAAACCTAAAAACCCATAACTTCACTAATAAACAAGATAAACACACATAAGACATACCAAAATGAAAAGAAAATACAGGAAAATAATCTGAGACATAATAAGTGACCCTAGCTTAAGCCTACATAAGCACAACTAAGCAATAAACAACCAATAAATACCAATAACAACACCATAACTACCCTATAAAGCAAGGTAACCACCCATAAGGGATCCCAAAATGAAGAGAAAAAAAGGACATTAAGCTGAGACATAATAAGTGACCCTAGCTTAAGCCTCCATAAACACTACTAAATATCACCTAAAGATGAAAAAAACCACTAATAACACCATAACCCCAATAACACCTTACATACCAAATACCTCCAAATATGCACTCCAAAAGCCCACCCAGGTTTGGATCACCACAAAGTGACATTTGAGGAAAAATCAGTTATTAAATCAATAATAACGAGATCTAAATCCATGTTCGAAGCGCAGAAGAGACTTTACATAGAAACTGCAATGTTCCTTTGTGTACTCACTATTCAACCTCACTAATCTAAAACTATAAATATAAATTGGTTAATCTCACAATAGTGTTTTTAGTCTTTTTCTTTGATAGGCAACGCACAGTGCAACAGCCAATGCAATATTCCTCTAAAGATTTATAGTGTGTCTGTGGGTTATTAACAGGGGTAGTGAGCATAGACAGGATGGTTAGTTGAGGGTTAAGGGGATAACCGATGATAGTGAAAAGGGTCCAGGTGTAACAGATGTTAGTAAGAAGTCACTGTGAGGATATATAAAGGTCTATGGGGTGCAGAATTATCGATGGGCATGATGTCAATGCGAGGAGTAGTAGTGGATATAAAAGTGATGGGATTTTGGTTTGACATTCTATAAAATTAAATTATAAAACGTATATATAGTTAACAGTGGTAAAGCTTCAGTTTAAATCATTATTATTGTACATTTCCTTATTTTCTCAGTAATAATTCCTAAAAACTTAAATCCTTGATTATTGAGTTCCCAACCCTTTGTGAGATCCTAAGAATATTAACATTACCTTTAAATTATATTAAGATTCCAATCAAACATATCTCAAAGAAGCAGCTTTTCCTTTGACTCATCTTTGAATCACTTCCTCGAGTATTTCCTCTGTACTTGGAAGAAGTCTCTGATCTCCTTCCTCAATCTCACTTCCCAGGAACACCCTCAACTTTGTGCATAGGTCTTCCGGTGACAGTCATACACCTAAGTTTCCAATTTCCTTAAATGACATATTCCAACTTCCCACTTCTTTAAATCTTTTCAAATTTATCATCATTCACCCAAGCTTAACAGAATCTATTTTATCAACCACAACAATTTGTCCAGCTTCTTTTCAATCATCAGGGGGATTTACATGATGATTTCTTATTACATTTCTTTAAAATTTTTGAGTCTTGAAACCAGATCCTTCAGTCTGTTAAATAAGTTGCATTGTTTGACAATAACAACTATAAAATTTGATTTGAAATTATCCAAATGACAGACTTATATATATACATCACATTTTGAGATGGATTTTAAATATAGCATGGAGCATACGTTTAACACTTGTCAGTAGGGAGTATTCTTTTTTTTAAAAGGAAGTACCAAAAAATTATTTGTCATATACTTTTATACTTTCTTAATCATACACCTAAGTTTCTTTATGTAATGATTTATTTACTTTAATTGAAAGTCCTAATTCACCACTCCTTCACTTGTTTATCTACCTTTTCTGAATACACCAAAGCTATATTAGTATCTTTTGATTAACAACATCTTTTTGAAAGTCTCTTTGAAATAATCAGCTTTATTTACAAGATTATTGATATGTTTAGTTTTTTCACCTTTTGTTGCATTAACCCAGGTCCTCCAGTCTGTTGACTAGTTTGTATTTTCTGGAAATAAACAATATGCCAATATTTTTGATATTATCCAAATCACAGACTTGTATATATACATCACACTTTGAGATAGATTTAAAATATATCATGAAGCATACATATATCACTAGTTAATAGTGGATATATTTTTTAAAAAAGAAAAGTAAAAAATCAGTATTTTTAATAAATTGACAAACTGCCTTAATCATAGCCTTATGCTTCCTTCTGTAATATCTTTTCAAAATATATCACAAATTCATATCCACTACTCCTTTACAAATTTAATTAGTTCATTTAAAACCACTATAGTTTTTTCAGGATCTATATTAGTTGCCCCAATGCTTTGGCCAGATTCTTTGTCATCATCAGCTTTGTTAGCATGTGAATTTATAATTTTTTTTGAAGCTGTTGAGGTTTTAATCCATATTTTTCAGTCTGTTAAATAGGTTGCATTGTGTGACACTAATGACTATTTCACTTGATTGGTTATTAACCAAATTGTAATTGAGTATAAAATCATCACTTGAAAATAATTGTTAATTTGTTTGTATAAAAAAGTACCTGAACAGTATTTGTGATATATTTCCATACTGTCCTAATGATACATCAAAGCTTTCTTGTGTAATATATTATTGCTGTATATTACAAATTGTAACCAACCACTCCCTCACACGTTTATCCACCTCCTCTGCCTTAATTTTAGCCTTGTTAGTATTTATTTTATTAGCAACCACCTTTTTTCCAGTTTCCTTGACATCATCAGCTGGATTATTCTTAGGATTTTTGATTTCAGTATTTTTCAACTGTTGAGGCTTGAACCCAGGTCCTTCAGTCTGTTTAACTTGCTGCATTGTGTGGCACTAACAGCTATGCCACTTGATTTGATATTGACTGAATGACAAATTAGTATTTATACATCAAATTTTATACAATTTTTAAAAGATATCATAGAACATACATGTATCACTTGAGGTGGTGATTAATTTTTTTTACTAGAAAGGTTTAAAATAGTATTTGTAATAAATTTTCGTACTGTCTTAAAAATACTACTAAGCTTACTTCTAGAATATCTTCTTCCTTATATTACAAATTCTAATCCACCATTGCTTCACACAATGTTCTACCTCATCTTTAACAATGTCAGATTTGTCAGGGTCTACTGTATTAGGCCCAATAGTTTAGCAAGCCTCTTTTTCTTTAAAAGATGTATTTATACAGTTATTGATATCTTCAACTTTCTGCACCAATATTGGCTTGAAGCTAGGCCCTTCAGTCTGTTGTAATGGTTGCATTATATGGCACTAACAACTATTCCACTTGATTTAAAATTATTCAAACCACAAATTTGTATATAAACATCACAATTTGATATGGCTTCTAAATAAAGCATTGATCATACATATAGCACCTGAATGTAGACATTATATTCTATTTAAAGAAAAACTATTAAAACAATATTTGTGATATATTTTTATACTTTAATAATCATACACCTAAGTTTCCATGTGGAATATATTATTTCCTTATATGGCACATTCCAATCCACCACTTCTTTACATGTTTTCTAATTTATCATCACTCACCCTAGCTTAACAGGATCTATTTTATCAACCCCAACATTTTGGCCAGCTTCTTTTAAATCATCAGGGGGATTTACATGATGATTTCTAATTACATTTCTTTAAAATTTTTGAGTATTGAAACCAGATTCTTCTTTATCAACACCAACATTTTGGCCAGCTTCTTTTAAATCATCAGGGGGATTTACATGATGATTTCTAATTACATTTCTTTAAAATTTTTGAGTATTGAAACCAGATCCTTCAGTCTGTTAAATAAGTTGCATTGTTTGAAAATAACAACTAGACAATTTGATTTGATATTATCCAAATGACAGAATTATATATATACATCACATTTTGAGATAGATTTTAAATATAGCATGGATCATACATTTATCACTTGTCAGTAGGGAGTATTCTGTCTTTAATAGAAAAGTACCAAAAAAATATTTTTCATATATTTTTATACTTTCTTAATCATACACCTAAGTTTATTTATGTAATGATTAATTTCTTTTATTGAAAGTCCTAATTCATCACTTCTTCACTTGTTTATCTACCTCTTCTGCATCCATCATAGCTATATTAGTATCTTTTGATTAACAACTACTTTTTGAAAGTCTCTTTGAAATCATCAGCTTTATTTACAAGATTATTGATACCTTTAGTTTTTTCACCTTTTGTTGCATTAACCCCAGTCCTACAGTCGGTTGACTAGTTTGTATTTTCTGGCAATAAACAATATGCCACTATTTTTGATATTATCCAAATCACAGACTTGTATATATACATCACACTTTGAGATAGATTTAAAATATATCATGAAGCATACATATATCACTGGTTAGTAGTGGATATATTTTTTAAAAAAGAAAAGTAAAAAATCAGTATTTTTAATAAATTGACATACTGCCTTAATCATATCTTTATGCTTCATTCTGTAATATCTTTTCAAAATATATCACAAATTCATGTTCTTTAATTATTTCATTTAAAACCACTATAGTTTTTTCAGGATCTATATTAGTTGCCCCAATGTTTTGGCCAGATTCTTTATCATCATCAGCTTTGTTAGCATGTGAATTTATAATTTTTTTTGAAGCTGTTGAGGTTTTAATCCATATTTTTCAGTATGTTAAATAGGTTGCATTGTGTGACACTAATGACTATTTCAATAGATTGGTTATTAACCAAATTGTAATTGAGTATAAAATTATCACTTGAAAATAATTGTTAATTTTTTTGTAAAAAAAAGTACCTGAACTGTATTTGTGATATATTTCCATACTGTTCTAATGATACATCAAAGTTTTCTTGTGTAATATATTATTGCTGCATATTACAAATTGTAACCAACCACTCCCTCACACGTTTATCCACCTTCTCTGCCTTAATTTTAGCCTTGTTAGTATTTATTTTATTAGCAACCACCTTTTTTCCAGTTTCCTTGACATAATCAGCTGGATTATTCTTAGGATTTTTGATTTCAGTATTTTTCACCTGTTGAGGCTTGAACCCAGGTCCTTCAGTCTGTTTAACTTGCTGCATTGTGTGGCACTAACAGCTATGCCACTTGATTTGATATTGATTGAATGACAAATTAGTATTTATACATCAGATTTTATACAATTTTTAAAAGATAGCATAGAACATACATGTATCACTTGAGGTAGTCATTAATTTTTTTTACTGGAAAAGTTTAAAATAGTATTTGTAATAAATTTTCATACTGTCTTAATAATACTACTAAGCTTACTTCTACAATATCTTTTTCATTATATTAAATATTCTAATCCACCATTGCTTCACACAATTTTCAACCTCATCTTTAACAATGTCAGCTTTGTCAGGTTCTACTGTATTAGTACCAATCGTTTAGCAAGCCTCTTTTTCTTTAAAAGCTTTATTTTAACAGTTATTTATATCTTCAACTTTTTTCACCAGTATTGGCTTGAAGCTAGGCCCTTCAGTCTGTTGTAATGGTTGCATTATATGGCACTAACAACTATTCCACTTGATTTAAAATTATTCAAACCACAAATTTGTATATAAACATCACAAATTAATATGGCTTCTAAATATAGCATGGATCATACATATAGTACCTGAATGTAGACATCATATTCTATTTAAAGAAAAACTATTAAAACAATATTTGTGATATATTTTAATACTTTAATAATCATACACCTAAATTTCCATGTGGAATATATTATTTCCTTATATGGCACATTCCAATCCACCACTTCTTTACATGTTTTCTAATTTATCATCACTCACCCTAGCTTAACAGGATCTATTTTATAAACCGCAACATTTTGGCCAGCTTCTTTGAAATCATCAGGGGGATTTACATGATGATTTCTAATTACATTTCTTTAAAACTTTTGAGTATTGAAATTAAATCCTTCAGTCTGTTAAATAAGTTGCATTGTTTGACAATAACAACTAGACAATTTGATTTGATATTATCCAAATGACAGACTTATATATATACATCACATTTTGAGATAGATTTTAAATATAGCATGGAGCATACATTTATCACTTATCAGTAGGGAGTATTCTGTCTTTAATAGAAAAGTACCAAAATAATTTTTTATATATATTTTTATACTTTCTTAATAATACACCTAAGTTTATTTATGTAATGATTTATTTCCTTTTATTGAAAGTCCTAATTCATCACTCCTTCACTTGCTTATCTACCTCTTCTGCATCCACCATAGCTATATTAGTATCTTTTGATTAACAACTACTTTTTGAAAGTCTCTTTGAAATCATCAGCTTTATTTACAAGATTATTGATATCTTTAGTTTTTTCACCTTTTGTTGCATTAACCCCAGTCCTACAGTCAGTTGACTAGTTTGTATTTTCTGGCAATAAACAATATGCCGCTATTTTTGATATTATCCAAATCACAGACTTGTATATATACTTCACACTTTGAGATAGATTTAAAATATTTCATGAATTATACATATATCACTAGTTAGTAGTGGATATATTTTTTAAAAAAGAAAAGTAAAAAATCAGTATTTGTAATAAATTGACATACTGCCTTAATCATAGCCTTATGCTTCATTCTGTAATATCTTTCTAAAATATATCACAAATTCATATCCACTACTCCTTTACAAATTTAATTAGTTTATTTAAAACCACTATAGTTTTTTCAGGATCTATATTAGTTGCCCCAATATTTTGGACAGATTCTTTGTCATCATCAGCTTTGTTAGCATGTGAATTTATAATTTTTTTTGAACCTGTTGAGGTTTTAATCCATATTTTTCAGTCTGTTAAATAGGTTGCATTGTGTGACACTAATGACTATTTCACTTGATTGGTTATTAGCCAAATTATAATTGAGTATAAAATTATCACTTGAAAATAATTGTTAATTTGTTTGTATAAAAAGGACCTGAACAGTATTTGTGATATATTTCCATACTGTCCTAATGATACATCAAAGCTTTCTGGTGTAATATATTATTGCTGCATATTACAAATTGTAACCAACCACTCCCTCACACGTTTATCCACCTCCTCTGCCTTAATTTTAGCCTTGTTAGTATTTATTTTATTAGCAACCACCTTTTTTCCAGTTTCCTTGACATCATCAGCTGGATGATTCTTGGTATTTTTGATTTCAGTATTTTTCAACTGTTGAGGCTTGAACCCAGGTCCTTCAGTCTGTTTAACTTGCTGCATTGTGTGGCACTAACAGCTATGCCACTTGATTTGATATTGACTGAATGACAAATTAGTATTTATACATCAAATTTTATACAATTTTTAAAAGATATCATAGAACATACATGTATCACTTGAGGTAGTGATTAATTTTTTTTACTAGAAAGGTTTAAAATAGTATTTGTAATAAATTTTCATACTGTCTTAATAATACTACTAAGCTTACTTCTACAATATCTTTTTCCTTATATTAAATATTCTAATCCACCATTGCTTCACACAATTTTCAACCTCATCTTTAACTTTGTCAGCTTTGTCAGGGTCTACTGTATTAGGCCCAATCGTTTAGCAAGCCTCTTTTTTTTAAAAGCTTTATTTTAACAGTTATTTATATCTTCAACTTTTTGCACCAGTATTAGCTTGAAGCTAGGCCCTTCAGTCTGTTGTAATGGTTGCATTATATGGCACTAACAACTATTCCACTTGATTTAAAATTATTCAAACCACAAATTTGTATATAAACATCACAAATTGATATGGCTTCTAAATATAGCATGGATCATACATATAGTACCTGAATGTAGACATCATATTCTATTTAAAGAAAAACTATTAAAACAATATTTGTGATATATTTTAATACTTTAATAATCATACACCTAAGTTTCCATGAGGAATATATTCTTTCCTTATATGGCACATTCCAATCCACCACTTCTTTACATTTTTTCTAATTTATCATCACTCACCCTAGCCTAACAGGATCTATTTTATCAGCCCCAACATTTTGGCCAGCTTCTTTGAAATCATCAGGGGGATTTACATGATGATTTCTAATTACATTTCTTTAAAAATATTGAGTATTGAAACCAGATCCTTCAGTCTGTTAAATAAGTTGCATTGTTTGACAATAACAACTAGACAATTTGATTTGATATTATCCAAATTACAGACTTATATATATACATCACATTTTGAGATAGATTTTAAATATAGCATGGAGCATACATTTATCACTTGTCAGTAGGGAGTATTCTGTCTTTAATATAAAAGTACCAAAAAAATATTTTTCATATATTTTTATACTTTCTTAATCATACATCTAAGTTTATTTATGTAATGATTTATTTCCTTTTATTGAAAGTCCTAATTCATCACTTCTTCACTTGTTTATCTACCTCTTCTGCATCCACCATAGCTATATTAGTATCTTTTGATTAACAACAAGTTTTTGAAAGTCTCTTTGAAATCATCAGCTTTATTTACAAGATTATTGATATCTTTAGTTTTTTCACCTTTTGTAGCATTAACCCCAGTCCTACAGTCGGTTGACTAGTTTGTATTTTCTGGCAATAAACAATATGCCACTATTTTTGATATTATCCAAATCACAGACTTGCATATATACATCACACTTTGAGATAGATTTAAAATATATCATGAAGCATACATATATCACTAGTTAATAGTGGATATATCTTTTAAAAAAGAAAAGTAAAAAATTAGTATTTTTAAAAATTGACATACTGCCTTAATCATAGCCTTATACTTCCTTCTGTAATATCTTTTTAAAATATATCAAAAATTCATATCCACTACTTCTTTACAAATTTAATTAGTTCATTTAAAATCACTATAGTATTTTCAGTATCTATATTAGTTGCCCCAATTTTTTGGCCAGATTCATTGTCATCATCAGCTTTGTTAGCATGTGAATTTATAATTTTTTTTGAAGCTGTTGAGGTTTTAATCCATATTTTTCAGTCTGTTAAATAGGTTGCATTGTGTGACACTAATGACTATTTCACTTGATTGGTTATTAAAAAAATTGTAATTTAGTATAAAATTATCACTTGAAAATAATTCTTAATTTGTTTGTATAAAAAAGTACCTGAACAGTATTTGTGATATATTTCCATACTGTCTTAATGATACATCAAAGCATTCTGGTGTAATATATTTTTGCTGCATATTACAAATTGTAACCAACCACTCCCTCACACGTTTATCCACCTCCTCTGCCTTAATTTTAGCCTTGTTAGTATTTATTTTATTAGCAACCACCTTTTTTCCAGTTTCCTTGACATCATCAGCTGGATTATTCTTAGGATTTTTGATTTCAGTATTTTTCACCTGTTGAGGCTTGAACCCAGGTCCTTCAGTCTGTTTAACTTGCTGCATTGTGTGGCAGTAACAGCTGTGCCACTTGATTTGATATTGACTGAATGACAAATTAGTATTTATACATCAAATTTTATACAATTTTTAAAAGATAGCATAGAACATACATGTATCACTTGAGGTAGTGATTAATTTTCTTTACTAGAAAGGTTTAAAATAGTATTTGTAATAAACTTTCATAATGTCTGAATAATACTACTAAGCTTACTTCTACAATATCTTTTTCCTTATATTACAAATTCTAATCCACCATTGCTTCACACAATGTTCAACCTCATCTTTAACAATGTCAGCTTTGTCAGGGTCTACTTTATTAGGCCAAATTGTTTAGCAAGCCTCTTTTTCTTTAAAAGCTTTATTTTTACAGTTATTTATATCTTCAACTTTTTGCACCAATATTGGCTTGAAGTTAGGCCCTTCAGTCTGTTGTAATGATTGCATTATATGGCACTAACAACTATTCCACTTGATTTAAAATTATTCAAACCACAAATTTGTATATAGACATCACAAATTGATATGGCTTCTAAATATAGCATGGATCATACATATAGCACCTGAATGTAGACATCATATTCTATTTAAAGAAAAACTATTAAAATAATATTTGTGATATATTTTAATACTTTAATAATCATACAACTAAGTTTCCATGTGGAATATATTATTTCCTTATATGGCACATTCCAATCCACCACTTCTTTACATGTGTTCTAATTTATCATCATTCACTTTAGCTTAACAGGATCTATTATATCATCCCCAACATTTTGGCCAGCTTCTTTTAAATCATCAGGGGTATTTACATGATGATATTTAATTACATTTCTTTAAAATTTTGAGTATTGAAACCAGATCCTTCAGTCTGTTAAATAAGTTGCATTGTTTGACAATAACAACTAGACAATTTGATTTGATATTATCCAAATGACAGACTTATATATATACATCACATTTTGAGATAGATTTTAAATATAGCATGGAGCATACATTTATCACTTGTCAGTAGGGAGTATTCTGTTTTGAATAGAAAAGTACCAAAAAATTATTTGTCATTTTTTTTATACTTTCTTAATCATACACCTAAGTTTATTTATGTAATGATTTATTTCCTTTTATTGAAATCCTAATTCATCACTTCTTCACTTAAATTGTAACCAACCACTCCCTCACACGTTTATCCACCTCCTCTGCCTTAATTATAGCCTTTTTAGTATTTATTTTATTAGCAACCACCTTTTTTCCAGTTTCCTTGACATCATCAGCTGGATTATTCTTAGGATTTTTGATTTCAGTATTTTTCACCTGTTGAGGCTTGAACACAGGTCCTTCAGTCTGATTATCTTGCTGCATTGTGTGGCACTAACAGCTATGCCACTTGATTTGATATTGACTGAATGACAAATTAGTATTTATACATCAAATTTTATACAATTTTTAAAAGATAGCATAGAACATACATGTATCACTTGAGGTAGTGATTAATTTTTTATAATAGAAAGGTTTAAAATAGTATTTGTAATAAACTTTCATACTGTCTTAATAATACTACTAAGCTTACTTCTACAATATCTTTTTCCTTATATTACAAACTCTAATCCACCATTGCTTCACACAATGTTCAACCTCATCTTTAACAATTTCAGCTTTGTCAGGGTCTACTGTATTAGCCCAATTGTTTAGCAGGCCTCTTTTTCTTTAAAAGCTGTATTTTTACAGGTATTTATATCTTCAACTTTTTGCAACAGTATTGGCTTGAAGCTAGGCACTTCAGTCTGTTGTAATGGTTGCATTATATGGCACTAACAACTATTCCACTTGATTTAAAATAATTCAAACCACAAATTTGTATATAAACATCACAAATTGATATGGCTTCTAAATATAGCATGGATCATACATATAGTACCTGAATGTAGACATCATATTCTATTTAAAGAAAAACTATTAAAACAATATTTGTGATATATTTTAATACTTTAATAATCATACACCTAAGTTTCCATGTGGAATATATTATTTCCTTATATGGCACATTCCAATCCAACACTTCTTTACATGTTTTCTAATTTATCATCACTCTCCGTAGCTTAACAGGATCTATTTTATCAACCCCAACATTTTGGCCAGCTTCTTTTAAATAATCAGGGGGATTTTTATGATGATTTCTAATTACATTTCTTTAAAACTTTTGAGTATTGAAACCAGATCCTTCAGTCTTTTAAATAAGTTGCATTGTTTGAAAATAACAACTAGACAATTTGATTTGATATTATCCAAATGACAGACTTATATATATACATCACATTTTGAGATAGATTTTAAATATAGCATGGAGCATACATTTATCACTTGTCAGTAGGGAGTATTCTGTCTTTAATAGAAAAGTACCAAAAAATATTTTTCATATATTTTTATACTTTCTTAATCATACACCTAATTTTATTTATGTAATGATTTATTTCCTTTTATTGAAAGTCCTAATTCACCACTTCTTCACTTGTTTATCTACCTCTTCGGCATCCACCATAGCTTTATTAGTATCTTTTGATTAACAACAAGTTTTTGAAAGTCACTTTGAAATCATCAGCTTTATTTACAATATTATTGATATCTTTAGTTTTTTTCACCTTTTGTAGCATTAACCCCAGTCCTACAGTCGGTTGACTAGTTTGTATTTTCTGGCAATAAACAATATGCCACTATTTTTGATATTATCCAAATCACAGACTTGTATATATACATCACACTTTGAGATAGATTTAAAATATATCATGAAGCATACATATATCACTAGTTAGTAGTGGATATATTTTTTAAAAAAGAAAAGAAAAATATCAGTATTTATAAAAACTGACATACTGCCTTAATCATACCCTTATGGTTCCTTCTGTAATATCTTTTTAAAATATATCAAAAATTCATATCCACTACTCCTTTACAACTTTAATTAGTTCATTTAAAACCACTATAGTATTTTCAGTATCTATATTAGTTGCCTTAATTTTTTGGCCAGATTCTTTGTCATCATCAGCTTTGTTAGCATGTGAATTTATAATTTTTTTTGAAGCTGTTGAGGTTTTAATCCATATTTTTCAGTCTGTTAAATAGGTTGCATTGTGTGACACTAATGACTATTTCACTTGATTGGTTATAAAACAAATTGTAATTGAGTATAAAATTATCACTTGAAAATAATTGTTAATTTGTTTGTATAAAAAAGTACCTGAACAGTATTTGTGATATATTTCGATACTGTCCTAATGATACATTAAAGCTTTCTGGTGTAATATATTATTGCTGCATATTACAAATTGTAACCAACCACTCCCTCACACGTTTATCCACCTCCTCTGTCTTAATTTTAGTCTTCTTAGTATTTATTTTATTAGCAACCACCTTTTTTCCAGTTTCCTTGACATCATCAGCTGGATTATTCTTAGGATTTTTGATTTCAGTATTTTTCACCTGATGAGGCTTGAACCCAGGTCCTTCAGTCTGTTTATCTTGCTGCATTGTGTGGCACTAACAGCTATGCCACTTGATTTGATATTGACTTAATGATAAATTAGTATTTATACATTAAATTTTATACAATTTTTAAAAGATAGCATAGAACATACATGTATCACTTGAGGTAGTGATTAATTTTTTTTACTAGAAAGGTTTAAAATAGTATTTGTAATAAACTTTCATAATGTCTTAATAATACTACTAAGCTTACTTCTACAATATCTTTTTCCTTATATTACAAATTCTAATCCACCATTGCTTCACACAATGTTCAACCTCATCTTTAACAATGTCAGCTTTGTCAGGGTCTACTGTATCACCACAGAAAAAATGGGGGGGTATTGCTAGCAATACCCCTTGCTTGAACTCCGTTGAGCCACAAATCTATGCTTGAATTATGCACACATCATCACCATGTAGAAAATTGTTTGGCCTTACATTTAGTCAGAGATTTGTCTCAAATTGAGCTCAAGATGAACCTACATTGATCACTGTTTGATCTTGTAAAATCCTAATTTGAAAATCAGTTGAACTCCCTTTGATCTCAATTTGATCTAACATAAGCTTTTGCATATCCAATATGTCAACTATTCACTTTCAAAAAGATTCGTAATGAATTTCACATGGAATATTAGAAACGAAACCAATAATTTTGAGTAAATGGCTCATAAAAATGATTAATCTACAACAAAATACCATCAAAATTCAATCTGATTACTGAAAACTTTTGGTATAATGACTAATAGATATTTAAATTGGAAAATAATATTCCATTTCTCAATTTTAAATTCAAAATATAAATCCTCGTTTGAAATGTGAATTTTGTAGATTCCTTGCCTTCCTATATTATGAGTAATATTTGAGGTATTTCACACCTTTGTAAATATGGTGTTGTGCTGCTAGAAATTATCTCTGTTTCAATTCAACTTTATTGAAGCTTGATTCCAGAATGATACATAATTTATAACTATTTTGAGGAAAAAGTCACTAGTAATGAATTTAGCCTTTTATCTGTCCTTTATTAAACCTCACTTAATCCTACTTAAATCCAAATTGACCCACAAAGACCTTATTTGTGATATTATTTAGCCCAGGATGATTCAAGATTGGAGCAAAATATTATTTTAAATATCCAATATGCCTATTGATTAAATTTCTTCAAGCTTACTTTAAATTCACATTAACATTAACTTTCACAGGAAATATTAAACACAAATCTTGAAAATATAGTATTTAAAATCATAATAAATATAATATAATATGCTTACAACAAAATTTTCTTTCTGCATTAATTAAAACAAAAATATGTTCATTTGTGAAAATAAAAAAAATACTATCCATCCTGAATTTAGAATTCATTTTTAAAAATTTAATGCCCCCTCACTTTCAAGTTTATCATGTATTTCGAAAATTATATTTTTAATAATTTTGTGAATAGTACACCTGAGATATAAACTTGGGGATATCAAAAACTAAAACATCAGCAAATTGAAATGTTTTTTATTGTTATGAATGGAAATAATGATTGAAAAACACCATTAGAGCAAGTTTGATTTTGAATAATAGGCATACTTTCTCATGTAAATTTCAATAAAAATAATTTTTATTCTTACATAAGTTGCGGTGGATACATTTGAGCTCAAAAAGAATTAAAATTGACAAAATAAGACTTCTATAATTTATATTCAAAAATGAAATCACCCTTCATTATCTACCTGTAAACTATTTTAAATTGAATAATTTCAAAGTCAGTATATACTGATGTTATTTTTTCTTCTAAAAAATTTATTATATAGATTAATAGTCATAAACAGTTGACATAGATGTTAAATTTATATAAGCAATCTTTAATGCATAAAATGATAAAACTATCTTTTATGTAAAAAGTGATGAAGGAAAAAATATTATTAAATTTTTGATGCACTATCAATAAAATTGAAGATAGAGAATATCAAAAGTTTAAACTTAATTTCAATTTTGATATCATCATTTTATTTTATTTTACTTGAGTAGAAAACAGATTTTAAATCTCAATATAATTTTAAATCCCATTAGTTTGTAGATTTCAACATTTGAAACTATGAAATAAATATTTATGAAAGAATTTTACAATATTTGCCCTTCTAAAAACTCATAATTCCAACTTCAAATCTTCTAACCTTCACAAGTAACCACAATGCATTCTGAAAATACTCTATATTTAAATAATTAAAGGTAAATAAAATTATGTTTTTATTCTTTATTTCAATTTTTGATAAATAATATATATATATACATATATATATATATATAATTTCTTAAAAAGTCTAAGAGGGAACTTAATAGTGGTTTTGGCATTAGATATATAGATTCAACTTTCAAAAGATTTGTTTGGAATAAATTACAAAGACAAAAAGGATATATTTTGATGAAAGAATACTGATTTAGGTTCTCTTAAAATATTATTAACCATTTTTATGGAATATTAATCCATGGTTATCATTCTTTATGATATTATCATAGAATTTTTTCCTTTTTTAATATAATGATTTTCTATTGTGTGGTATGTAGGCTAAGATAAGTTTAAAAGATTTATTGAAGATATATATACCAGAAACAGTATAATCTGTAGATTTATAACTATAACTTACTTTTCTGATGTTTTACATCATTGATAAGTAGCTCATGCATTACACAAGTAAATAATTATAGTCTCTGAAAATAATTCCTTGTGAATTTCAATTTTTTTGTTATTCTTAAAATCATTACTCAAATAAACTAAAAATTTCTTCAAATATTGATTGAAAGAAGGAGTTACAAAATCTTATTTTTTAGTTATAAAAGTTTGAGTTATTTTTCATATTATCAAGTATAATGAACATATTTAAATTTTAACTTGAAAACTAGTGATCATAGCAAAGTAATACTGGAAGAATCAGATAAAAAGGGTAGAATAAAGTCATAGCACAACAGGAAATGATACAAAATTGTTGATTTTTATCTCACAAAATTCAACATATTTTTAACATATTTTACCACCTTTAGATAATGTTTAGTGGATTTTAACATTATTATAACAAGCAAACTTAACAATGTTTTGATTTTTTTAACAAAAATAAATATTGTTATATCATTTTTTTAAAAAATATGACTTATTTTTATGCTTTATCTACAATAGTTAGTAGTTTTTTTTGCAGAAATTACTTGTTTTGATATTCTATTTTTGAATTTTTTAAGAGACTTCATTGCATTAAAGTTTTGTAATAATTTTTCATTAAAGCATCATATTTTAAATCTAGAGAATTGGTTTTGAAATAATATATATTTTCATGTTAATTGACTCATTATTTTTGGATTGATAAATTATGTTAAAATTGGGATTGCTTATTTCTAGTGAGTGTACATCATAGTTTAATTTCAAATCAAAGATTAATAAATGGTGAAATTTGGTAAAATTCTAAATATCTTTTAAACCTTTTTGATTTAAATAATGTTTAATTTTATGTAATCATTCTATAATTAGAACACAGTTAAAATCTGATAATGGTACATTGCTTTCAATTTCTAATACTAAAATTCTATTCTACTTGAAACAATGTAAACTAAAGCTTGGTATCTCATAAGAAACTCACAATTATCAAAAATCATATTTCCAACTTTTTAAACATGATACACATTAAAATATATTTTTAGAATAATTTCCTAATTAGTTTCAAATACTAGAAAATAATGACCTCAATTTATTTTAATACTTAAACCATTCTGATGAGTGAATTTCACAATCCTCTAAGTAACATATGGTTACCATTTATACACATATGCATGATTTCTCCTTTTCTTTAATTTTAGCTGAATCTAAAAAGTAAAATCACATGTGGAATATCATCTATAGATAAACTTCTTATATTAGAAGCTAATATTTCATATAAGAAATTTGTTATTGAGTTTGGGAAACATTAATAAGTGTTGGGTATTATAATTGAGCCATTTATTCAAGTAAATAAAAAAGGATGACCTTCTAAATATTTCATATATATATATGTATATATAAATATATATATACAATAAAAATTAATTACATAGTAGCATTTAACCATGTTTTTATACTAATGTCATATAAAAAAAGGGATTGAACTAAAACTTTCAGTAAAGAAAATAAAAATAAGATAAGTTAATATTCTTGTTTATATTCTCATATTTTTGAAATGGCTTACTTAAGGGAGAAAACTATTTGGTTTTAGAGTACAAGAATTTCTAGATAAAAATCTTCACAATATAGTTTGACCCTTTCAAAAAGAAAATTCCTCAAATTTTACTATCACATTTTATATATTTGTTAAGTAATAGAAAATGGAGTTGTGTCTTTGACAATGAAGCTTTAGAAAATGAAATAAATGATTTAAATTTATAATATAATTTTTGAAACAATAAATCATGTATTCAAAAAAAAAATTATATATCTTACAATCAAGATAACAGTATTAATTAAGCAACTCTAACAACTTTGGAAAGAAAACAAGAAAAAAATAATTAGTAAAATGCATAAGTTATTTTTAGAATTTAAGGAAACTTAATAGCTCTACCTGTAAACTAGCCTTAAAGCAGGTTTGGATTTAACATGTGGAAATTCATACATAGTACCCTTCCATCATTAGAGCAGAATAAAATTTATGTAGTTTTATTTTTTTAATTTATAATAGTATTTTTATTTTTGGCTTTTTCATTAGTATAACTATATATTTTTTAACTTTTTTGTTTTTCATAACATAAGTTCAAAGCTGCACATCACTACTTCAAGATGAAACTCCATATAATGTAATCAATGAATGATATATTATAATGAATTTTACTAGAGACTTTTCAAAAATGGTGATTAAGAATACTTATTATAATTTTTTAAATTTTTATTATTATTCTATCTCTTGAAAGGAGATGGCCATATCTCAATTTAATTAGTTTTTCCTCAGAAAAATTTATTCTTGATCTAAATAAAATTGCATCACTATTAACTAGATGTTATTATACAATTTTAACAATTTTTTTATCTGAACATAGTTGAAAGTATGTATAAATTAAAGTGTTTCCACATAGTCTTACTATTATCCCACCATTATTTTCACATTTAGATTTCATTATAACTGTAAAATAAGTTTTTCAATAATTTTAATAATACCTTAATATTTAATAATTTAGTCACATAGTAGATTTTTTATCATTTTTTTATATGAGGCTTATTATATAAACACCACTTTTAGATTTTATCCATTTTGATGTCTGATAATTTATATTTTCATTTAACTACCCAAATTATATCAAAAAAAATTCAAAAGTATATTTTTTTAATGTACTCTTTTTGATAAACTTATCATTTCTTATAGGTTATTCTTCAACTATTTATTGTAATTAATTACCCACTCATTTATGGTCTGTTATTGTTGTTCATTACATACAGACAAAATAAGAATACTCTCATATTATATTGGAGTTTTAAATTAAAAAGTAAATACTAGTGGCTGGTATTAAATATGAAGTTGTTATAACTAAGTTGAACAATAATTAATGATTAAATGGCATTTTATATTACAAATTTTATTGAATGTATATAAAAATAACACTCAAGAAATATATATAAGATATATATATAACCATTGTATATCAAAAATGAAGTACTTATCAACATGGTCTTTTTAAATGATTTTCAAATTTACTTAAAGAGACATTAATATTACCAATTCAAATTTTATATCAAATATAACAATATTATTATTTCATTTTTAATTATTTTACAAAAAATTTGAGTTTCAAAGTAATTTAATTCAGTATTTAATGAATGTTTTTGAAAAATATTTTTAAAAATAGAAATAACCCCTCACAAAAAAAAATATAATTTTTTTTACTTACAATTTGCACCATATTTCTACCCTTAAAATATTGGTATTCTTCTAACAAAAATATTTTTTAAATAAATTTAAAATTTTTTTCATTATTCAATAAAAAAATGTCAAATTTATAATTTATTTTACCTTACTAAAAAATTTAGTTGAAAATTTAATTTTGTATTTCCAAAAAATAAACTTAAATGTCAAAAATTAAAAAAACAAAATTATAAATATAATTATGAGAAAGAGGTAGATTAAATTTATAATATTCATATAAAAAAATTCATATATTTTATGGTGTTTGAATTTTAAATTTAATGTATTAAAAAATAATTATTAAATAACCAAGCCAAATTAAATTGGCTTGGATTTTTTGTATCTCTAGCACTTATTTTTTTTCTTATACTCACATTTTAATTTTAATTTTTTTTTCTAGATTTCTCATTTTTTTTTATGATTTTTAATGTTTTTAAGACCGAAGTTGCTTTCAAACAACTTTGGTCTAACGTTTCTTTCACTTTCCCACCAGATTGCACCTGGTAGGGAAAGTTGCTTCAATTTTAGAGACGAAAGTCCCTTGCAGGGACTTTGGTTTCTCTGTGTGCATTGCACAGCCAGAAAAAAACTGGCTGTGCAATGCACTGCATGCAGCACATGCAACACGCATCGCTGCTGCATGCAGCGCGCATTGCATGTGCTGCGCATATCTCATGCAGCTGACTTGATATCAGCTGCATGAGATATGGTAGCGATTGTGCAACGCGCATTACTTGCAGCAGCAACGCGCGTTGCACACTGATTTGGCCACCTCCCAGCCTAGTAAATTAGCTGGGAGGGTGGCAAACATTACAGCAAGCAATCGAAGTTGCTTTTAGCGACTTCGATTGCTTGAAAGAGACACTTCCAGCCAGGGGAAACCTGGCTGGAAGTACTAAATTGCAATGTAAGGGACCCAAGCCAATTTCAAAGGCTTGGGTTATAAATTAAGGTTTCTAAAAAGCAGCCAGTATAAATCTGGCTGCAATAAAAAGTAAATTTTTTAAATAAAATACATAAAAAAATAAAAATGTGTTCAAATAAAATATACAACACTCTTCAGCCAGTAAGAAACAGCCTTCCATTGTTACACATAGAAACAAAATCAAATGTTTCTTTCATCAACATTGGTCATGTTTCAATATTTTGAACCAAGTAAGATCAGGAAAAAGGTCACGGCAAAAAAATTGCATAATTAAAAGTCTCCCAATTTAATATGGTGCGGAGGTTCATATTTTAGAAATAGGTGGTGCACATTATAGTTCCCTTTAAAAAAATTTAAAAATGAATTAATTTTGGCGCAATGTAAATTTAAATGTGATGAGTGCATGTTTTTTATCTACGTGAAACATGGTAGCTAGAATTATGTGGCGTCAATTTTTTTTAGATGTGAAATTCAGTGTTCCACAAATGTGCATCTGTACAACATGCAGCCAAGTAAATTCTAGCTGGAATTAGTTTATGCATAGGAAAAAATGATCATGCTGTGTGCAGTTCCTTGGCAACATCATTCTTGGAATTTAGATGAAGTTTATCATATGACTTGGAGAGCTGCATTTTTTTGAAAATGTGATCAGTGAAAATTCATGATATATACATCTGTTTGCCACCCAATTTATTTTTCCTTTCTCTTTCTCACTTACCTTTTTCAAAAATTATCAATCATATTTTTGCTTTATCATTTTGAATTATTGGTACTATTTTCTTGACCTTATCTGATTACCGGTAAGCAAATTTTTCATGCTATTGCATTTCATATCATTTTGGTTTGTTACAATTTTTTACACTTTTGAAAAGTTAATCTAATGATTCTAATTCTGAATTTATTTTTATGGTATCTTTTACTGTACCCTTTTGATTCATTAAAAATTAAATCTTTTTCAGTTAACTTAAAGTTTTTTTATTTGTTTGTCAATTTACTTTTCTTTATTCCTTATCAAAAATGTTCAATTTATTTATCTAACCATTTATTTTTTAAAACAGTGATTATAAAATAAACTTTATAATTAATTTTGATCAATCAGCTACAAATTGAAGAAGATTTTATAGACATGTAAGTTCATGTTTTGCTTATCATTTTTCTATATTTCTTTAATACTTTCTCAACCATTATATTATTAATATGAAAAGTATAACATCTTCTCGTACTTGCTGAAAGAATACAGGATAATGTTTTGCTTTTCATAATAATAATTAGATTGTTTGTACTTTACCTTTAATTTATTGATTTTTAAGTTGTTTCAAAGTCTTGTACTTGCTGAAAGCATACAGGACAATGCTACAATTTAAAAATTAATAATTTATTGAAGTATAACTTTCTAAGTCAATATATTGATCAGAGCAAGATTTTTCATTTTATATATGTGGATATCATAATTCCGTAAATTTTTTAGTATTACTAGTGTATTGGAGTTATACTTTCATTATATTATTAATATTAAGTGTAGAGCCAAATCTCGTACTTTCTGAATGCATACAGGATAAAGCTATACTCTTTATATGTATAATTTAATAAAGTATACCTTTGAAACGCTTTATTAATATTTGAAATAAAGAAAAAGTATATAAATTTACTAATATGTAGATATGCTAACTTTTGTATTTCTAATATTGAAGATATGATAAAGTTAAAGGTATCATTGACTGATAATTGAAATTATGTTACTATTTTCTAATTTTTGATTTTTTTCTATTTTAAATCAAAATTGAATTCTCTTAGGATTGAACCATCAATGGGTAACGATTTGAAAAAAAAACAGCCAGGGAAGAACTCTAACAATAGGTGGGCGAAAGACATTGCTACTGGAATGAAACTTGTAAACACTCTTGGAATGGATACAAACGGGAAGAAGCCACATTTCTATGCACAATCTTATGCAAATAATATGACAGATTGCAATAATTATTACAATTTTTTTCCTGGATGTAGTATTTATAAACCAAAAGGTGTCTTAATACCTAATGTTCTTGTGCAGACTTTTGAAATTCATGAGCTCAAAGAACTAGATATGTTAGAAGCTATGGTGCAATGCATTAAGGATCCTTCTTACTGCGAACATGAAATTACAAATAATGGTTATCATCAAAGAGCTGGTTGTTTTGGAAAAATCTTTGGTGGTGGCTTTATTTTAGATAGAAAGAAATCTTTATATATTCGTAAGTATCACTTTTTTTAATTTAAATTCTGAATTTTTGAATGCTTTTCCTTGCAGATGAATACACTGATGATATTGTAAAAACGGATGAATATAAAAAACTAATGAAGAGGATTGCAATGTACTTTGAATATTTTTTTAAAAAAATATCATATGTAAAGTACAATGAGGCAACTAATCTTTGCGCAAAACTTGGTATTCCTGGATTTTCAAAAGTTTCTAGTGAAGAAGAGGGTGTACCGTTTGCTAGTAATTTAACTTGGACATCTGGAGGGAATGGTAATGGGATCTCTAATGAGGTTCATCTCGATAAGGATGCAAGTGAGTATACTTTAGGAATATTTTTTCCTAAAGATACAGAAAAAAACACCATTCATATGAAGTATGATAAGACCCAACCACGACAAATAGGTGGAGAACTTATGTTTCCCGAAATTCGAAGTAAAATCAACTTTGAAGAAACTAATGGAATAGCAGTGACATTATGGCCTGCCAATCAACTAAGGCATTTTACCTCAAGATGTCATGAAATTCCTGGCTTCACTAGGATAGGTTCTTCTATTCAAATCAGCACTAGACTTTTTCATGCTATAGAAAAGCTTAATGTTTTTGATATTGATATTTCAGAATACTTAGAAATTAAAAAAGAAAAATTTAGGTTAGAATATTTGATTATTACTTCAAGAGATTTTTTGAAAAGAGATGACTTAATAGAGGAAGAAATAGAATCAGCAAAGTATTATATATCTAATGTTAAGACAAATCTAAAAAATCTAGATATATAAATATTAAAAATTTATATTATATATACACAACTTAATGCAAATTTAAACATGATAAATACTGGGAGTAGCTGTAACATTTTCAGTTTTGATAATTATAGTATTATCTATTTTTTTTATTTGTGAAATAAAATAATTTTTTTTCATAATATTATAAGAAAATTTGATTTACTTTTGAGGAAATATATAAGTTGTGAAATCTTTAAATTTCATTTTTATTAAATTGGTAGCAAAGGTTCTAAAATAAAAAAAACTATAATAAAGAATTTGAAATATATTAGCCATAAAAATGTGCTTTTAATGCTACCAAATTAACTGTATAGTATTTTAGGTCAAACAGGCTTATTAATAAAAAAGTTAATAATAAAGAGTTGAAGAAAGAATTTTGAATCAATAATAGATTAAATTGTATTTTTTTAAGAATGTACTCATTTAATTATTTAAATTGTTCTACTTCTGATTAAAAATGTTACAATCAACGAAAATATTTGTAATAATTAATAGATTATATAATATTAAAGTTAAAGTAACAAAACTAGAGCAGTTATCATATTTTTATATAAACAATAAAATATTTAAGAATTTAATACAAGTATTTGAAATCATATAAGTAGATTTTAAAATCTTTGTTATTGCTGGACTTACAATAATTTTTTTTAATAATTAATTTAGAAAATCATGTCAAAGGTTACTTAATAAATTTCAAATATGGTCACATTTTTGACGTATTTGAAGGAAAATAACTTCAATTATACAAGATATATCATATAGACAGAACTTTATCTATTTACATGTTGGAATATTAATTTATTGAAAGGCTATGTTTAGCAAAAAAGGTGATACTGGCTGAATGGAGCTCCAGTGATTAAGAAAATCTGCAGAAATAGCCCTAGCAATTTCCGGAGGACTTGGGGTATCAAATATTAAAGGAAATGGATCACACTTGCCTATAAAAGGTTTTATTAATGTTAAAATATAGTTATTTAAATTTTTCCAAATTATTTCTTCCATCAAATGATTTTTTTTTCATGTAAATTAAGAAACTTAACTTCTGATAGTACCTCCAAGCAATCAGCTGCTGAAGCCAATCTATGATCTTGAGAGCTCAGAAATAAACCACGGACACCATCGATTATATAGAATGTGAAAGATTGATATTGGTAGTGGGAGTATTCAGAATTTTTTTTGTTTAGTGCAGCCTTTTGTTTCTCTCTCATTATAGTCAGTTCAGTATTTTCGTTTTTCTCACTTGATTGTTGAGCTTCACTAGTCTTGCCACTTGATATTGTTGCAGCACAATATTTTGATTTAAGAATGATAATTGACATAATTATATCAATGATAATATTTCTGATTTGAAGAAGAGTTGACATTGATATATCACGGGTTTGAAGTGCAGTGGGACCAACTTCTAAGCCATCAGAAATCGGACTCTTCAGATTTGAAAGGTGAGCTAGAAGCTGAAGACAACGTTCAATTGGACAATCTGAGTTAATGTTTTGATGTAATGGAAGCTGGCTGAATTCATGTGCGGTCAGATAAAGTGAAGATGATATAAGAGATACCCATGAAGAACGGCAGTGGTCACTTGGGATCATTAATCTCATGAGCATTTGGATAAGATTGGATTCAGGGTGATCCGTTTTCGTTGTTGAGGAAAGAATTTCAGTATTTAAACCATCAGGATCACATAAATCTTCCATTTTTTTAAAATCAATATTATCGAGTACCCATAGCTGTGAGCTATCAATCTCTAAAAAAATATTTGCTACAAAAGGAAAAAAAAAATAAGTAAAAGAACAAAAGTCAAGACTAAAAATTATGGTAACTTACATAACTCAGTAATTTTTTAATGCCAATCTTCTCCACAAGATTTTTCCCAATGAAAAGTAAACATTGGAATATTTGACATGGGTTCTTGGGAAGAAGTAGAAGAGCGTAATTCGAGGAGAGTAACAATTTCCAACCATGACCTGAGGACCTTTGCCGTGCTGATTCTACCTTTATAAAAATTATGAATTTTACAGAATTCCTCCTGAAAATCAGATTATTTTAGAACTGAGGGTGAATAAGTTAGAGGTTTTTTCGATATCTTGATTGGAGTTGATTTCATTGGTAGAGAAGCTTTCAAAGTGGTCAAAGTAGGTAATTTAGGAGGTGATGGGTATTGCTTCTTAGAAATGAAGGAATTTGGTGATGAGCTGTTTGAATCATCATCTTTATCAAACATATCAACATGTCTTGAAGAAGATTTTAAACTTTGATTTTTTTGATGAACAAGCATAGCTTCATATTCTGACAGTTGATCATCGCTATTTTCATCGCTCTTTTCATCATCTTCATCAGGGAGAGGGCGTTTATGGATGGAACAATCTACAGCAGGTGAGTTTCTGGTACAAAATATCAAAAGAAAGATAAAAAGTACAATATGTAAGCAATAAAAGAGATATATGATAGAATTTTAAAGATAAAAGAATAACAATAAAAAAAAAGGAAACAAGAATATACTCATTATCAAAACCTTTGCTTTTTTTTTGAGATTTATTATTTGATACATCAGAAAATTCATTAGCAGAAGCTGGTTTAATACTTCAAACAAAAGAAGAGCCTTGGGATAATCTCTTTTTCTTGGAGCAGATAACAGGTGTTTCAAGATTTTCCTTAGAAGTTGAAACATGAGTTAAATCTGATGGTTCATCTGTCTCATCATCGTCCCTAATGACAATGATTTCATCAGGAGGAATCATACCCTCCTCATAAGCTACAAATATATATGAAGAAAAAAAAATATTAATAATCTTATCTACTAATTTAAAAGGAGACAAAAAAGGTGAAGAACATACATTTTTCAAGGCTTTTCACATGTGGAGTAAGTCATTACAAGGGTTAGATAAATATGAAGGAGAAGGATTATTGTTAAGGATCTTGACAAGCTCTTCTGTTTTATCTCTAGCCAATTCAAGTAAGTTGCGATACTGAACTCTCGTTATTTCCTGCCTCTCATTGCTAAGTACAGGAGGGTTAGGTGCCATGCCATGTGGCAGACATGGTGCAAGCTCAAAAGCTTCAAAGCGAGTATCAATCAGAGAGTGGGATGAAACACATTTGGGTGCTGGAAAATCAAATTTTTGAAAAAAAAAGATATAGAACATAAGTGAAATATATAAATTAAGAGAGAGGAACATGATATACATACAAAGTGAAGGTGTAGGATTTTGTATACTAGACATATTGATTAATGAATATTAAAAAAAAGTATTTGATATCAAAAAATTATGATGTAATATGATGAATAATTATAAGAAACTCTATTCTAGAAAATTGAAGTTGATAAATTAATAGAATAAAAAATTGAATAAGATTAAAATTAAAGTGAGGATGAAAGAAACAGAAAACATAAAGAGGGGGATTTTATATTATTTGAGCTTTTTTTAACATGTATTATTCATAGTGGGGTAAACTGAGTAACATGCTAAATCACAATCTGTTTATATTGAAGCGAAATTTGATGTAGCTAACAGAAAATACTAGTAATTCTTTGGGGACTTTTAGTGTGAAAAACAAATAATAACAAATGTATATCCCATATGCAAATGGCCACGGGTAAATACAAAATTTTTTAAATTAGAATTTACTCCTAAACAATGGAGATACACTTAATTAGTATATTATATGAAAAAAAAGGATAATCCTTTATGAATATTTGTTAAATTTACTTTCAGATGACAATGCGAGATTCACATATATACTGATATGCCTCATCAAACAAGAAATGAATTATAAATATAAAATTGGTAACATTGGAATTTAAGATAAGAATTTGTTTTTTAAGTGACAGGAGGAGTGTCAGGCTAGGGTGTGGGCACCGTGACCAAACCTTTGATAAACTTGGATACAACTAAGGGAAAAAAAAATTGAATAGTTTTATTTTGCAATATATCTTAGTCTGCACAAGATATTGCATTGTTTTCCCTAACTATACCAATATTGTTTCTTTTCAAAATTTATAGGGCTACTAAGTTGATATAATATTATTATGAATCACCCAATGAAATACCTTAAGCAACATTCAAAATTATTAAAATATTAATATTCAATTTGAGATTTGGATTAGCTAATTTTTCACAACTTACCACAGTTTTGATTAATATAATAAAACTTGAAAAAAATTGTTGAGATAACCTAGAAATGGGTGCAAGAAAATGATGAGACATATGACTTGAAACTTAACTCATACACTATTGATAAACTTCATGGATCCTGATTAATTTCTATTGAAATTAATTTTGAGACTAGCATATTGAATTTTAGCTATGACCAAGTACTGTAAGTGCCATGGTTTGTATTCAATATATTGGTGTTGAAATTAATTTTGATAGGAATCAACAAGTATCATATGGCACCATGCATGAAACACTGACAGAAACCATCAAATTTATGAGGCAATGAACCTCATAATTTCGATGGAAATTAATATAGACCCCTGCATATTGAATACAAGCCATTTCACATGGACTACATAGACATAGATAAAATTCAACATGCATGGCTTAAAATTAATTTTGATCGAAATTAACCAAGGCATTAAAACATCAATTTTTATATGGTGTACTTGATCAAACCAGTTTATCTAACTGCTTAGCTTACCTATACTTATAGGAATTTTATGCATAGTCCATGTCCATATTAATTTCGATCAAAATTAATGTTGACTAATACATAATGAATACATGCTATGCCACTTACACTTTCCAGGCATAGCTACCATTAAATATGCCAGTATCAAAAATTAATTTCGATCGAAATTAACGAGCATGATAATCATGAATTTCTGGAGTCAACTGCTTATTTTTATGCATGGTGCCTTGCCAACATTAATTTCGATCGAAATTACTTTTGATACTGGCATATTGCATGTATATATGCCTGGAAAGTGTAAGTGGCATAGTGTGTGTTCATTATGTATTGGTCAACATTAATTTCGATCGAATTTAATGTTGACATTTGCATATTGAACCCAAGCAAGAAAACAACCCAGAAGATTCTTCATAAAACTTCCCATTAATTTCGATCGAAATTAAGGCTGACCATATACATATTGAATGGTAGTTATATCTGGTCTGAGTAAGCGGAGATAACTTATATTCAATATGTATTGGTCAACATTAATTTTGATCAAAATTAATGAGCATTTTGATCATGAACTTTTTCAGTCAGTTAGTTGTTTCAATGCATAATGGCATGCCAAAATTAATTTTGATCAAAATTAATGTTGAAATGATATAATGCTTTTTTGGATGACATGTAAAGGACGGCAAGTATTTTTAAGTATTGAAATTTACTATACATGTTGAGGGTAAATATAAAATTTACATATCCATATTAATTTCTATAAAAATTAATGTTGACCAATACATAATAAATAGTAAATATTCCAGAATAGTGTAAGTGGCATAGCTTTTTTTCAATCTGCACTTGGCAACATTAATTTCGATTGAAATTAAGGTTCATGATTATCATCAATTTATTCAGTCAGTTGCTTACTGTTATGCATGGTAACATGTCAACATTAATTTTAATAAAAATTGAATTTGACATGCCACCAAGCATTTTTATGTAAGATGAAAAGTAGGGCACTCTATTCTTAAGTAAACACATTACAATGCATATTGAGCATGTAAATATCATTTACACATTAATATTAATTTCAATCAAAATTAATGTGGACCAATAAACATTGAACACAAGCTTTACAACTTACACACACCAGATATAACTACCATTCAATATGTATATGGTGCTCACTAATTTCGATCAAAATTAATGAGCAGTTTTATGAAGAATTTTTTGGCTCGTTTGCTGGTTTGGGTTCAATATGAAAATGTCAATATTAAATTCTAATGAAATTAATGTTGACCAATACGTAATGAATACACACTATTCCACTTACACTTTTCAGGAATAGACACCATGCAATGTGCCAGTATCAAAAGTTATTTCGATCGAAATTAATGTTGGAAAGGCACCATGCATAAAAATAAGCAGTTGACTCCAGAAATTCATGATTATCATGCTCATTAATTTCGATCGAAATTAATTTTTGATACTGGCATATTTAATGGTAGCAATGCCTGGCAAGTATAAGTGGCATAGCGTGTATTCACTATGTATTGGTCAACATTAAATTCGATTGAAATTAATATGGATACATAAATGTGACATAAAGAGGTATGGACCATCAATTTGTTGAAAATACATTTTTAAATCTCATAAATTATTTGTTTTTCTTAAATAAAATGTTACTCTCTCTCAATATCACTTTATAACATTTACCAAGCTGCTTTGAAAAAAAATAGAATACATAAAATTCAATATAAGATAGCTATATTACACAGAAGATCACCGTTATACCTAAGTTATGATGATGTTGATGCTCTATTAATTGATTCCTGAATCTTTACCAGATCAATATCAGCTCCAACCCCAAGTGACTCACGTTCATTCACAGATAATCCTTGCAAAAATGTTGCTGAATAGCAATTCTTGGGGAGGTATTCAGGAACATTGAATATACCATTTTGTGCAACTGTCCTTTCTGATGACCGTGAATATGTTTTTAATGCTGATTTTTTTTGAGCTGGTGTATGGGCTAAGTCCTTTGTCATCTTATCCATTTTTTTAAACAAATCATTGAGTTCAGGATTTCGCCATCCAGGAATAGCTCGGATAGGTGCAGTTGGGGCTGGTGCTGGGACTTCCTCGATATCAGAGATGCACCTAGTATCATGAAAAAGCACAACAAAACCTGGCACATCACTGCAGAGATCTCTTGCTAACTTGTAGCGTGCACTAGCAATCTGAATTCCAACTAAATCAGCTTCATAATAACAAAAAGCAAAGTAAAATAAAAAACTTACCTTGGTCCGATAACGTTTTACTTGTGCCCTTGCCCTCTTTTCAATCTTTTCTCTTGCTACCCTTTCCTCTTCTTGCCCAAACAACCTTATCATCTCCTTCCCCTTATTAACTACACATTTCTCAATAACACATTGAGTGAACTGAAGCTTTGACTGATCGATTGTATTCAAGGTGGTGAGCCATCTGGTACAGTGGTCGCATACTATGCTTCCCATGACTTGATTCCAAGTTGATTCTGAAAAGTCACGGCAAGTCCAATCAAACGCAAATTTCCGAAAACCTTTTTCTTGAAATTCATGCTCTAAGTTTCTTTTGACAGAAAGTGGGATTGGTGCTCCTCCTTTTAGTCCTCGAGGCTCAGGTGCTGGAAAAAATTTGGGTAGTCGAATTTTGGATTGCAAGAAGGCTATAGAATTGGTTATCAGAAATTTTCAATCAGCTGCAGAATTGGCACGGTTATAAGATTGGACTTGGGTTAGGACAGTTTGAATGGTTTTTAGTTTGAATTGGTTCCAAGCTTTCCAATTTTCAATCTCCAAAGGTGTTGGGCTGGAAGGATATTTTGTTATTTGTGTTGGTCCCCCAAGACAATACTTCAGAAAGTGGTAAATATTTCTATTTAGACTTTCCGAGCTCCTGGGAACATCATTCCTTCTAACTAAGCCTCTTACAGCCCTTAACCCCCATTCTCGCTCATGAGACTCTGCTGAATTGAGTCTGTGGTAATCACTGATACCCATAATGATTGAGGGATTCACTAACAATTCAAATAAGTTTATTAAATTGGTTATTTTTCAATAAAAGAATACACTACAAATTTGACTTACCTGCTCCACTTGTGCTTGCTCCTTGGTTAGGCTGAGCAGATGATGATTGGTCTCCGAAAAATTCCCTCAATACTTCACTAGCCCAATCTCTTCCTAGCTGATCAGCTTGCTGATAAGCACTTTCAGAAGCAGAAGGATGATTAGGATTAAAATTTCTCGGTTCTGAATGAGACTCTTTGCCTGGATTGGGATTAGGTGGTGGGTTAGGATTAGGTGGTACAGATTGAGATGCATCTGGAGGTGGATCAGCAGAGGGTGGTGGAGGAGTATTTCCAGTATTAGTATGTTGAGGCGGAAAACAATCAGAATCGGTTGGGTCAACAGACATCCCTTCAAAATTATCATCCATAATGAACTGTAATAAAATAAAATAAAATAAAAATAATCAGTTGTTAAAATTTATACCTATCAAAGCTAAAGTAAAAAAAGATACTATGTATATAGTCTTGTAAATGTGTATGTTCTCTTGTCGAAACATAAAGTGAATAATATATAGCTATCAGCTAGAGTTGGAAGGTCAAACTATTTATAGTAGATGAATGAGCAAGAAGATCATTCATTAAGTAAAAATTTTATCATATTTCTCATTATCATGATTTTATTTCTTTCATTCTTACATTTAAGATAAAAATGACTCATTGAAAGCATGGGTTCTCTCGCAATAAAAGCAACCAAAGTAATTGTTCACTGATTTATGATAAGGTAAGTTGGATGCATTGCATTTTTTAATTGAGCATTCAATTATTTCTTTCACCATTTACAAATATCACCAATCCTACAAATTTCCCCAATCCCAAATTAACACAAAGATGTTAGTCAACAGAAAATAAATTTGATTAATTTTTTCACTCACTACTGTCTGCAGTCCAATGGCAGTGACAACCTCGTCTTTGATTCCAAACATTCCTTTTTTGTGCTCGACAGTAGCTGCATGTCCAATTATTGCATCTTTCTTAATCACAATTTGAGTTGCTTTGGCTACTCTTACTAACCGACAATGCACTTGTGGGAAAAGCTCATAGGGATCCTTTGATGTTTCTTCTGGACAGAGCTCTTTGAAAGGACTTACTATTAGATATATTTGATCATTCTCTTCCTTTGATCTGAAAAGATCATCAATTTTCCCAACATGGCTATCTTTTCCATAGTAGAATTCAATTGTTGAATTAGCAATGTGTCGATGGTAACTAGTAAACCTCTTTCCATGTATCAATATGCTTGCTTCATTTTAAACTACCCGATCCCCACTTTTCTCCAATGGTGTCAAAGCCTGTCTTGAAGTTTCTTTTCCCATTTGTGCCCTTACCCATTTAGTAAATAATGCCATACTTAGATGGATCCATTTGTTTTGTTTATCGAGATCAATATGGATTTTTTTAGTCTCACATTGATCATTATCTTCAGCTTCACCAAGATCTAATACCCTAGACTTCCGATACCAATGTTTGAGCATTGTTAGCGGTATCTCTCCTGTGGTAAATATTAATAAATTAGCACAGCTGAGTTTTTAAATCATCGCTTACAAACATTACATACGTGGATGGTGATTGTTTGGAATTTCAGATAATATATGATTCACCCGCTCTCCAGACCAAGTAGCTGTACCTGATGGTGGACCAAGACGCTTTATCATTTCAGGATAATGTTGAGTGATATGCAGATTTGGCTTTGCATTAATATTCTTCCAACCCTCTTCAAGGCACTCACAATACTCTAACAGAAATTGATCTAGATCTTTAAGCTCATTAGTCTGTATAGATTTTAATGTCAAAAAATTGGTGATTGAGCATAATGTTACAAGTGACTTGAGAAGATAATATTCTCTTGGTTTATCAGCTGAGGAAGCTGAAGATTCAGATTCTTTAAATTTTTCAAACCAAAGGGGTATAAGTGACAAAGGGAAGTAGAGAGTATACAGCATGTGCCATTCTGCTGCCTTGAGGGATCCTGCCTTTTTAGATCCTACTGATTTTGGAACTCGTGTTAGCCAGGAAGGTCTTCTTACTTGATCAATCATCTTCCATACAATCTCTTTGCATTTGTACAACAATGCATGCATGTTTATCAGAATATTTTATATCATAGAAAAAATTCTGTTGTACGCACAAGCATCTTAATTTTTTTTCTATCAAATGCCTTCTGAGTTATATCTAACTACCCTATAATTATTTGATTTTGATAAAAATTCTTAGTTATGGACTATAAGAAAAGTAATCCATATTTTTAACATAATTATTTAAAAAATTACCCCCAAAATCAAAGTTAAACCCAAAAATAAGGTTAATATTTTGTAAAAAACAATCAAAAACATATTTCTTTCACTTTAAAAATTGGTCTGTACTAGGTAGAATTTTCTATAAAGAAAAAATCAAAAATACTCAAATAATAGATGCTACAAAAGTGTAAAACTTAAAGAATTACATAAAAGCTGAAACCTTGTATAACTTTTCATACATAAATGTGATGAAGTGACACTCTAGTCTATTTATTCAGGTTGAACAAAAATTACTCAATAGAATATGTATTACTATCATATTGGACCAAAAATAATTTTTTGGTAATCAAAAAATGAACATAGCCTCACATTTAACAAATTATTTTTGTGGAAGAATTTTTTGAAAAGAAAAAAAAATCTGTTTCTTAAATGAGTCTGCTTTTATCACATAATCATTCTCTTTATTTTATACCATTCCTTTTGAGTTCAAGTTGCATATAAAAATATAATTTATGCATATTATAATTCCATAAACTTGAAATATTTCTTATTCTTAATTTTTGTGATATTTCTCCTTAAATCAACTTTGATCATAAAGTTTTGGAGCTCAACAATTTATCCTTCCTCTTTGTTTAATTTAATTGAACACTTTCTTAATCTAATTATTTATGAACCCTAGTAGCTCTTACTTTCCTCATGGAAACCTGCCCACAAACACAAGAAAACTTAATAGAATTTTTAATGAGACTTTGCCTCCATTCAATTCTCACTTTTGTAGATCTATACACAATTTTTGTCGTTCACTTTTGGATATTTCACCAGAATCAAATGGATGGAAACAAAACCCTACTGAAGAGCAATTAGACAGATTTTCATCATTCGACATGAATTCTTGCAACATCCCCTTTGAACTACCTCATCCAGAATCAAATTCAGCGGTTTCAGAAAAGTTTCCACCAAATTTCCGTGAATCTTTTATTGAGAACCTTCGCATGTGTGGTTTCCCAGGATCAACTTTCTCTTGGAACTTAGATTGGTTTGAAAAATGGAACCAGGTCTTGGCAAAATTCTCATTAAACACTGGGACAATGCCTTAAAAACCAATAATTTGATTGCATATCCAATTGACTCAACTCAAATTAGCTTCTCAAATCAAATAGGAGTTCTTCACCGTTGGTTTTTAGGTCATGCTGATAGATTAAGACTTGGGAAAGATTCTCATAGCTCTCAAGAAATAATCAAAGTGAGAAAGAATAAATATAGAATAAAAAAAAAGTATGAAAATCCCCTTTTTTTCAACCGTTTTTATTTATGACCTTATTTCAAATAACAAAGATTCTTAGAATTCAGTTAACCGAACTAAACTTCTTAAACAACTTCCACATTGTGAAACTTATCACAACCTTTTCACAAACATCAAGTGTTGTTCAGACACCGAAATTGATAATGATGGATCGTTAAGACGTATCTTAATGCAATGGAGGTCTGAATATTTTTCTAAAGTTGCACAATATCTTGACCAACAACACTTTGATATTCGAGATACTTCAACCTACTCTGGAAGTGTGCTAAAGGACTTAGCCTTGTACAAAAGAATCAGTTTGGTTTCAACATTATCCCCTAACCTTAATCCTTCTCATGTCCCCCAGGTTTTTCGGAATGACTGTTATTCTCCCTTATATCTTGCATCTCTAAATCCTCAACAACTCAGACTTTTAAATCCTCAAAATTCCATAAATTTACCTGCTCTCCTTGAAATTCTTTCTTCCTCTAATGTGAGTGATTGACAAACTCCTTTAATAATAGGTTTGCACACTCATACTCCTCATTTCCACTGTTTGGGACACTTAGCCTTGAAAACAAAAACATAATTTTAATGATTACTATTATCATTAAAATTTATAGAAATGAAATTTGGCTTAAATTGTTAGCTCCATTTTTTTCCTTTGAATCTTATACATGCTGAATTCTATACTTCCTTGTACAAAATAATTCAAAAAATTTACTTCATTTTGCTGCCCCATTCTATACAGCCGATCAACAGCCTGCTGCTCAACTGCTGGATTACAATTTGGCTCCTATTTCAACATTGAACATATAAAAAATTTAATATTTTTGTTCTTAATATGAAATAAAAGACATTGAGCTCACCATTATATATACATTTTGAGCACACCTGAGATCTATACCCACTCCTGCAGCCTGAATCGTTCCAACCAAAACTTGGCAATTTTTATTAAAATGGAATTCATGCATATTTTTGTCTCGATTTGTCCTGCGGAGTTCACCCGTAAGCTGGGTATACCTAATATTGTGGTCATCTAAAGCCATTTTTATTCTATTTTGAAATATTAGAAAATTGGTTTTAATAAGCCAACACAATTTTGTAAAACAATTCATTATAGAATCACTTACATCTGCAAAAAGTCTGCAAAGTTGGAGAATATAACAGCTTTTGGAAAATTTATACCCCTTTCACCAGACAAAAAGTTTTTTAAGTGGCCTATAAGATGAAAAATCTTTGTGGAATGCTGCCAGGTGAAATCAAAAGTTGGAGTTTCATCCAGATTTTCGTAGATTGGATGGTTGCAGAATTTTCTTAAAATCATCAGCTCTCTTAGAAACTCAGATGAGTCCCAAGGGAAGTCAGTGCTTCTGGAGGGCCCATATCGCTCAGTGAATCCTTCTTGAAGCACATCAAGTTTAGACCTCCATGGATCTGCTAATTGAACCGATATCCCCCTTTGAATCTTTTTTGGAAGAGACAAAATTGCATCCATTGTTCTACGTAGGCTTATGACTTTCATTAAGTGATTGATTGATTTAATAGAATTGGCCTTTCTTTTTGCAAACCTGGAAAAAGGAAATTCTTCCATAACCAGTCTTCTTGCCACTTTTCGATTCTAAGAAAAAATATGAGACTTTGAAGGTCAGTGGGCCTGTTCTGAAGTGGAGTTCCAGTCAAGCATAGTTGGTGTTGGGATTCCAAGTCAAATATTGTTTGAGCCCTCTGGGAGTAAGGATTTTTAATGTAACTAAAAGAATATTTATAAAAATTGATTATAAAAATTAAGTTTTAAGTTTTAGATATAGAAATGGGCACTAACTGAGCTTCATCTAAAACAACTCTATACCATAAGAGCATTTGAGTCACCGGTATCTTTTTTTGGCTTTGATTTTTTGACATCGTTGGGCTAGCTATTTCATAGGTCGTTAAAACAATAGCAGTGTCCTGTAGCTTATTGACATTAGTATTTTGACAATCCTTCCCATAAAGAACCTTGAAAGGAAGCGCATTATCTTCAAAGTGAACACTTATTTCATTGATCCAATTTGATAGTGTTGCCAGGGGGCATATAATCAGTGTGGCTGAACTCCGATTAATACCTTCTTGATTTTCTGATACCTGGAATTGTCTTGCTTCACCTTGAGTTGCACTTATAAGAGAAAGAGTTGAAAGTGTCTTTCCCAAACCCATATCATCAGCAAGTATTGACCTGTTTCCTTCAGGCGTTAATTGATTGTTAGGAAACTGATCTTTATAGTCATTGAATCCAGTTCTAATCCAATGGTTGTCCTGGTGCCTCCACATGATATCCAACTTTTCCTTTAACATTCATTCATTGTAAATCATAAAATTTATTGCTTGAAGTTGATGTTTTTTGAGAACTGTTTTGATTCCTTGGATAAGTTGATCAGCTTTCCAATCTTGAGTACTCTGAGATATTTGGAAAGAGCCTTCAAAAATTACATGCGGGATATTAAAAAAGATAGTGGAGTCGTAGTTCAGGATTGGACATAAATCAATTTGAGCAGAAGAAAATGCTTCTTTAGCAAGACTGATTAGTGAACTTGAAGAAAAGAGGCATCCCCAAAGTTGATACTGATTACCAAAAACTGGAACCAAGTAAGCATGAAAATAGAAAGGCTTCACAGGATTCAAGGCACTTCTTTGGTTTAAATGGTGAGATCCAGAGCCAATGTCACCCAATATTGGTCCAATGTGCTGACTCTGCACTTGAGAAAGATTACCGACAAGGGTTGGTTTTCTTTCTTCAAATAGTCCAAAAATATGAACATTCGAATGGCCTCGCTGTAAAATCATGGGGGTCGGTGAGTTTTGAAATCTTGAAATTACATTCATATTAATTTTATCGATTGTTATTGAGAACTTTCCAACACATCTGAGACTTGAAATATTAAGTAAGAATAGTATCTGAAGATAGTGGTTGTTAAAAGATGAATTGAAGCAAAAAATGAAGAATCAGTTTTGAATAAAACGACAAAATAACTTTTTAGCATATGCTATGCTAAGCTCATAATTCTTTCACATGTATTATTATTATCTTTTTAATAAATATTGGAAGTAAATCAATGATAACTGAAATGAATAATATGGCTTAAAAATAAATCTTGAGCCTATAGAGTAAATTTTGGTTTGTGGAGGAGGAAAAATTTTCTCAATAAAAATGTGCTTTATTGTTACATTATAATCACAAAATAGAATAATTTCACTATTATTACACTTATTAATGTTTCTGTCTAATAGTAAAATGATTTAGATGTCAGTTCAAAATCCAAATTGAAACTACTACCTAGAACGATGTCTTGATACTAACATACTTTTTGTAAGTCTTTGGACAGACACTTATGGTGATCTCAATAATATTAAAATTGATTTGAATTGTATGTTTTATCAAATATCTATGTAGTCTAGTGTAATAATTGAGATACTACAGTTTAACCTTCTGTTACCAACTTGGCAAGAAAATATATGTAGATATTCTTAGAACGAATATCAAATTTTGCTTTCCACAAGATGGGAAAGTGAATATTATGATATGTTAAGTGATATGTTCAAGCTTTGCTCAATCTGTGCTCAGCTAAAAATCAAAGTAATCACCAAGCTCCAAGAAACCTGTGATTGAGTTTGGTTGAACCTAGGTCTAACTGATTACCAAATATTTGTCCAATAAATTTAAATCTTGTTTCACAATGAATTCCCAACAGCCTTCCAACAGCTTTCCAACCACTTCCCAACATTTTTAAATTAGGGGTATTGCTAGCAATACCCCCCCAAGTTTTCTGTGGTGTATTAGGCCCAATTGTTTAGCAAGCCTCTTTTTCTTTAAAAGCTGTATTTTTACAGTTATTTATATCTTCAACTTTTTGCACCAGTAATGGCTTGAAGCTAGGCCCTTTCGTCTGTTGTAATGGTTGCATTATATGGCACTAACAACTATTTACTTGATTTAAGCTTTATTCAAACCACAAATTTGTATATAAACATCACAAATTGATATGGCTTCTAAATATAGCATGGATCGTACATATAGCACCTGAATGTAGACATGATATTCTATTTAAAGAAAAACTATTAAAACAATATTTGTGATATATTTTAATACTTAATAATCATACACCTAAGTTTACATGTGGAATATATTATTTCCTTATATGGCACATTCCAATCCACCACTTCTTTACATGTTTTATAATTTATCATCATTCACCCTAGCTTAACAGGATCTATTATATCATCCCCAACATTTTGGCCAGCTTCTTTTAAATCATCAGGGGGATTTACATGATGATTTCTAATTATATTTCTTTAAAATTTTTGAGTATTGAAACCAGATCCTTCAGTCTGTTAAATAAGTTGCATTGTTTGACAATAACAACTAGACAATTTGATTTTATATTATCCAAATGACAGACTTGTATATATACATCACATTTTGAGATAGATTTTAAATATAGCATGGTGCATACATTTATCACTTGTCAGTAGGGAGTATTCTGTTTTAAATAGAAAAGTACCAAAAAATTTTTTATCATTTTTTTAATACTTTCTTAATCATACACCTAAGTTTATTTATGTAATGATTTATTTCCTTTTATTAAAAGTCCTAATTCACCACTCCTTCACTTGTTTATCTACCTCTTCTGCATCCACTATAGCTATATTCATATCTTTTGATTAACAACAACATTTTGAAATTCTCTTTGAAATCATCAGCTTTATTTACAAGATTATTGATATCTTTAGTTCTTTCACCTTTTGTTGCATTAACCCCAGTTCTACAGTTGGTTGACTAGTTTGTATTTTCTGGCAATAAACAATATGCCACTATTTTTGATATTATCCAAATCACAGACTTGTATATATACATCACACTTTGAGATAGATTTAAAATATATCATGAAGCATACATATATCACTGGTTAGTAGTGGATATATTTTTAAAAAAGAAAAGTAAAAAATCAGTATTTTTAATAAATTGACATACTGCCTTAATCATAGCCTTATGCTTCCTTCTGTAATATCTTCTTAAAATATATCACAAATTCATATCCACTACTCCTTTACAAATTTAATTAGTTTATTTAAAACCACTATAGTTTTTTCAGGATCTATATTAGTTGCCCCAATGTTTTGGCCAGATTCTTTGTCATCATCAGCTTTGTTAGCATGTGAATTTTAAATTTTTTTGAAGCTGTTGAGGTTTTAATCAATATTTTTCAGTCTGTTAAATAGGTTGCATTGTGTGACACTAATGACTATTTCACTTAATTGGTTATTGACCAAATTGTAATTGAGTATAAAATTATCACTTGAAAATAATTGTTAATTTGTTTGTAAAAAAAAGTACCTGAACAGTATTTGTGATATATTTCCATACTGTCCTAATGATACATCAAAGCTTTCTGGTAAAATATATTATTGCTTCATATTACTAATTGTAACCAACCACTCCCTCACATGTTTATCCACCTCCTCTGCCTTAATTTTAGCCTTGTTAGTATTTATTTTATTAGCCACCACCTTTTTTCCAGTTTCCTTGACATCATTAGCTGGATTATTGTTAGGATTTTTGATTTCAGTATTTTTCACCTGTTGAGGCTTGAACCCAGGTCCTTCTATCTGTTTATCTTGCTGCATTGTGTGGCAATAACAGCTATGCCACTTGATTTGATATTGACTGAATGACAAATTAGTATTTATACATCAAATTTTATACAATTTTTAAAAGATAGCATAGAACATATATGTATCACTTGAGGTAGTGATTAATTTTTTTTACTAGAAAGGTTTAAAAAAGTATTTGTAATAAATTATCATACTGTCTTAATAATACTACTAAGCTTACTTCTACAATATATTTTTCCTTATATTAAAAATTTTAATCCACCATTGCTTCACACAGTGTTCTACCTTATCTTTAACAATGTCAGCTTTGTCAGGGTCTACTGTATTAGGCCAAATTGTTTAGAAAGCCTTTTTTATCTTTAAAAGCTGTATTTATACAGTTATTGATATCTTCAACTTTTTGCACCAGTATTGGCTTGAAGCTAGGCCCTTCAGTCTGTTGTAATGGTTGCATTATATGGCACTAACAACTATTCCACTTGATTTAAAATTATTCAAACCACAAATTTGTATATCAACATCACAAATTGATATGGCTTCTAAATATAGCATGGATCATACATATAGCACCTGAATGTAGACATCATATTCTATTTAAAGAAAAACTATTAAAACAATATTTGTGATATATTTTAATACTTTAATAATCATACACCTAAGTTTCCATGTGGAATATATTATTTCCTTATATGGCACATTCCAATACACCACTTCTTTACATGTTTTCTAATTTATCATGATTCACCCTAGCTTAACAGGATCTTTTATATCAACCCCAACATTTTGGCCAGCTTCTTTTAAATCATCAGGGGGATTTACATGATGATTCCTAATTACATTTCTTTAAAATTTTTGAGTATTGAAACCAGATCCTTCAGTCTGTTAAATAAGTTGCATTGTTTGAAAATAACAACTAGACAATTTGATTTGATATTATCCAAATGACAGAATTATATATATACATCAAATTTTGAGATAGATTTTAAATATAGCATGGAGCATACATTTTTCACTTGTCAGTAGGGAGTATTCTGTCTTTAATAGAAAAGTACCAAAAAAATATTTTTCATATATTTTTATACTTTCTTAATCATACACCTAAGTTTATTTATGTAATGATTTATTTCCTTTTATTGAAAGTCCTAATTCATCACTCCTTCACTTGCTTATCTACCTCTTCTGCATCCACCATGGCTATATTAGTATCTTTTGATTAACAACTACTTTTTGAAAGTCTCTTTGAAATCATCAGCTTTATTTACAAGATTATTGATATCTTTAGTTTTTTCACCTTTTGTTGCATTAACCCCAGTCCTACAGTCAGTTGACTAGTTTGTATTTTCTGGAAATAAAAAATATGCCACTATTTTTGATATTATCCAAATTACAGACTTGTATATATACATCACACTTTGAGATTTATTTAAAATATTTCATGAATCATACATATATCACTAGTTAGTAGTGGATATATTTTTTTAAAAAGAAAAGTAAAAAATCAGTATTTTTAATAAATTGACATACTGCCTTAATCATAGCCTTATGCTTCCTTCTGTAATATCTTTTTAAAATATATCAAAAATTCATATCCACTACTCCTTTACAAATTTAATTGGTTCATTTAAAACCACTATAGTATTTTCAGTATCTATATTAGTTGCCCCAATGTTTTGGCCAGATTCATTGTCATCATCAGCTTTGTTAGCATGTGAATTTATAATTTTTTTTGAAGCTTTTGAGGTTTTAATCCATATTTTTCAGTCTGTTAAATAGGTTGCATTGTGTGACACTAATGAATATTTCACTTGATTGGTTATTAAAAAAATTGTAATTTAGTATAAAATTATCACTTGAAAATAATTGTTAATTTGTTTGTATAAAAAAGTACCTAAACAGTATTTGTGATATATTTCCATACTGTCCTAATGATACATCAAAGCTTTCTGGTGAAATATATTATTGCTGCATATTACAAATTGTAACCAACCACTCCCTCACACGTTTATCCACCTCCTCTGCCTTAATTTTAGGCTTGTTAGTATTTATTTTATTAGCCACCACCTTTTTTCCAGTTTCCTTGACATCATCAGCTGGATTATTCTTAGGATTTTTGATTTCAGTATTTTTCACCTGTTGAGGCTTGAACCCAGGTCCTTCAGTCTGTTTAACTTGCTGTATTGTTTGGCACTAACAGCTATGCCACTTGATTTGATATTGATTGAATGACAAATTAGTATTTATACATCAAATTTTATATAATTTTTAAAAGATAGCATAGAACATACTTGTATCACTTGAGGTAGTGATTAATTTTTTTTACTAGAAAGGTTTAAAATAGTATTTGTAATAAATTATCATACTGTCTTAATAATACTACTAAGCTTACTTCTACAATATATTTTTCCTTATATTAAAAATTTTAATCCACCATTGCTTCACACAGTGTTCTACCTCATCTTTAACAATGTTAGCTTTGTCAGGGTCTACTGTATTAGGCCCAATTGTTTAGCAAGCCTCTTTTCTTTAAAAGCTGTATTTTTACAGGTATTGATATCTTCAACTTTCTGCACCAGTATTGGCTTGAAGCTAGGCCCTTTCATCTGTTGTAATGGTTGCATTATATGGCACTAACAACTATTTACTTGATTTAAAATTATTCAAACCACAAATTTGTATAAAAATATCACAAATTGATATGGCTTCTAAATATAGCATGGATCATACATATAGCACCTGAATGTAGACATCATATTCTATTTAAAGAAAAACTATTAAAACAATATTTGTGATATATTTTAATACTTTAATAATCATACACCTAAGTTTACATGTGGAATATATTATTTCCTTATATGGCACATTCCAATCCACCACTTCTTTACATGTTTTCTAATTTATCATCATTCACCCTAGCTTAACAGGATCTTTTATATCAACGCCAACATTTTGGCCAGCTTCATTTAAATCATAGGGGAGATTTACATGATGATTTCTAATTACATTTCTTTAAAATTTTTGAGTATTCAAACCAGATCCTTCAGTCTGTTAAATAAGTTGCATTGTTTAAAAATAACAACTAGACAATTTGATTTGATATTATCCAAATGACAGAATTATATATATACATCAAATTTTGAGATAGATTTTTAATTTAGCATGGAGCATAGATTTATCACTTGTCAGTAGGGAGTATTCTGTTTTTAATAGAAAAGTACCAAAAAAATATTTTTCACATATTTTTATACTTTCTTAATCATACACCAAACTTTATTTATGTAATGATTTATTTCCTTTTATTGAAAGTCCTAATTCTCCACTCCTTCAATTGTTTATCTACCTGTTCTGCATCCACCATAGCTATATTCATATCTTTTGATTAACAAAAACTTTTTGAAAGTCTCTTTGAAATCATCAGCATTATTTACAAGATTATTGATATCTTTAGTTTTTTCACCTTTTGTTGCATTAACCTCAGTCCTACAGTCGGTTGACTAGTTTGTATTTTCTGGCAATAAACAATATGCCACTATTTGATATTATCCAAATCACAGACTTGTATATATAAATCACACTTTGAGATAGATTTAAAATATATCATGAAGCATACATATATCACTAGTTAGTAGTGGATATATTTTTTAAAAAAGAAAAGTAAAAAATCAGTATTTTTAAAAATTGACATACTGCCTTAACCATACCCTTATGCTTCCTTCTGTAATATCTTTTTAAAAAATATTAAAAAGGCATATCCACTACTCCTTTACAAATTTAAATAGTTCATTTAAAACCACTATAGTATTTTCAGGATCTATATTAGTTGCCCCAATGTTTTGGACAGATTCTTTGTCATCATCAGCTTTGTTAGCATGTGAATTTATAATTTTTTTTGAAGCTGTTGAGGTTTTAATCCATATTTTTCAGTTTGTTGAATAGGTTGCATTGTGTGACACTAATGACTATTTCACTTGATTGGTTATTAAACAAATTGTAATTGAGTATAAAATTATCACTTGAAAATAATTGTTAATTTGTTTGTATAAAAAAGTACCTGAACAGTATTTGTGATATATTTCCATACTGTCCTAGTGATACATCAAAGCTTTCTGGTGAAATATATTATTGCTGCATATTAAAAATTGTAACCAACCACTCCCTCACACGTTTATCCACCTCCTCTGCCTTAATTTTAGCCTTGTTAGTATTTATTTTATTAGCCACCACCTTTTTTCCAGTTTCCTTGACATCATTAGCTGGATTATTGTTAGGATTTTTAATTTCAGTATTTTTCACCTGTTGAGGCTTGAACCCAGGTCCTTCTATCTGTTTATCTTGCTGCATTGTGTGGCAATAACAGCTATGCCACTTGATTTGATATTGATTGAATGACAAATTAGTATTTATACATCAATTTTATACAATTTTAAAAAGATAGCATAGAAGATACATGTATCACTTGAGGTAGTGATTAATTTTATTTGCTAGAAAGGTTTAAAATAGTATTTGTAATAAATTTTCATACTGTCTTAATAATACTACTATGCTTACTTCTACAATATCTTTCTCCTTATATTAAAACATTTAATCCACCATTGCTTCACACAATGTTCTAACTCATCTTTAACAATGTCAGCTTTGTCAGGGTCTACTGTATTAGGCCCAATTGTTTAGAAAGCCTCTTTTTCTTTAAAAGCTGTATTTTTACAATTATTGATATCTTCAACTTTTTGCACCAGTATTGGCTTGAAGCTAGGCCCTTCAGTCTGTTGTAATGGTTGCATTATATGGCACTAACAACTATTCCACTTGATTTAAAATTATTCATACCACAAATTTGTATATAAACATCACAAATTGATATGGCTTCTAAATATAGCATGGATCATACATATAGCACCTGAATGTAGACATCATATTCTTATTAAAGAAAAACTATTAAAACAATATTTGTGATATATTTTAATACTTTGATAATCATACACCTATGTATCCATGTGGAATATATTATTTCCTTATATGGCACATTCCAATCCACCACTTCTTTACATGTTTTCTAATTTATCATCATTCACCCTAGCTTAACAGGATCTTTTATATCAACCCCAACATTTTGGCCAGCTACTTTTAAATCATCAGGGGGATTTACATGATGATTTGTTATTACATTTCTTTAAAATTTTTGAGTATTGAAACCAGATCCTTCAGTCTGTTAAATAAGTTGCATTGATTGACAATAACAACTAGACAATTTGATTTGATATTATCCAAATGATAGACTTATATATATACATCACATTTTGAGATAGATTTTAAATATAGCATGGAGCAAACATTTATCACTTGTCAGTAGGGAGTATTCTGTTTTGAATAGAAAAGTACCAAAAAATTATTTGTCATTTTTTTATACTTTCTTAATCATACACCTAAGTTTATTTATGTAATGATTTATTTCCTTTTATTGAAAGTCCTAATTCACCACTCCTTCACTTGTTTATCTACCTCTTCTGCATTCACCATAGCTATATTAGTATCTTTTGATTAACAACAACTTTTTGAAAGTCTTTTTGAAATCATCAGCTTTATTTACAAGATTATTGATATCTTTAGTTTTTTCATTTTTTGTTGCATTAACCCCAGTCCTACAGTTGGTTGACTAGTTTGTATTTTCTGGCAATAAACAATTCGCCACTATTTTTGATATTATCCAAATCACAGACTTGTATATATACATTACACTTTGAGATAGATTTAATATATATCATGAAGCATACATATATCACTAGTTAGTAGTGGATATATTTTTTAAAAAAGAAAAGTAAAAAATCAGTATTTTTAAAAATTGACATACTGCCTTAATCATACCCTTATGCTTCCTTCTGTAATATCTTTTTAAAATATATCAAAAATTCATATCCACTACTCCTTTACAAATTTAATTAGTTTATTTAAAACCACTATAGATTTTTCAGGATCTATATTAGTTGCCCCAATGTTTTGGCCAGATTCTTTGTCATCATTAGCTTTGTTAGCATTTGAATTTATAATTTTTTTTGAAGCTGTTAAGGTTTAAATCCATATTTTTCAGTCTGTTAAATAGGTTGCATTGTGTGACACTAATGACTATTTCACTTGATTGGTTATTAACCAAATTGTAATTGAGTATAAAATCATCACTTGAAAATAATTGTTAATTTGTTTGTAAAAAAAAGTACCTGAACAGTATTTTTGATATATTTCCATACTTTCCTAATGATACATCAAAGCTTTCTTGTGTAATTTATTATTGCTGTATATTACAAATTGTAACCAACCACTCCCTCACACGTTTATCCACCTTCTCTGCCTTAATTTTAGCCTTGTTAGTATTTATTCTATTAGCAACCACCTTTTTTCAAGTTTCTTTGACATCATCAGCTGGATTATTCTTAGGATTTTTGATTTCAGTATTTTTCACCTGTTGAGGCTTGAAACCAGGTCCTTCAGTCTGTTTAACTTGCTGCATTGTTTGGCACTATCAGCTATGCCACTTGATTTGATATTGACTGAATGAAAAATTAGTATTTATACATCAAATTTTATACAATTTTTAAAAGATAGCATAGAACATACTTGTATCACTTGAGGTAGTGATTAATTTTTTTTACTAGAAAGGTTTAAAATAGTATTTGTAATAAATTTTCATACTGTCTTAATAATACTACTAAGCTTACTTCTACAATATATTTTTCCTTATATTAAAAATTTTAATCAACCATTGCTTCACACAATGTTCTACCTCATCTTTAACAATATCAGCTTTGTCAGGGTCTACTGTATTAGGCCCAATTTTTTAGCAAGCCTCTTTTTCTTTAAAAGCTGTATTTTTACAGTTATTGATATCTTCAACTTTTTGCACCAGTAATGGCTTGAAGCTAGGCCCTTTTGTCTGTTGTAATGGTTGCATTATATGGCACTAACAACTATTTACTTGATTTAAAATTATTCAAACCACAAATTTGTATATAAACATCACAAATTAATATGGCTTCTAAATATAGCATGGATCATACATATAGCACCTGAATGTAGACATCATATTCTATTGAAAGAAAAACTATTGAAACAATATTTGTGATATATTTTAATACTTTAATAATCCTACACCTAAGTTTCCATGTGGAATATATTATTTCCTTATATGGCGAATTCCAATTAACCACTTCTTTACATGTTTTCTAATTTATCATCATTCACCCTAGCTTAAAAGGATCTATTTTATCAACCCCAACATTTTGGCCAGCTTCTTTTAAATCATCAGGTTGATTTACATTTATATTTCTAATTACTTTTCTTTGAAATGTTTGAGTCTTGAACCTAGATCCTTTAGTCTGTTAAATAAGCTGAATTTTTTGTTAATAACAACTAGAAAATTTGATTTGATATTATCCAAATGACAGACTTGAATATATACATTATATTTTGAGATAGATTTTAAATATAGCATGGAGTATACATTTATCACTTGTTAGTAGGAAGTATTCTGTTTTTAATAGAAAAGTACCAAAAAATTATTTGTCATATATTTTTATACTTTCATAATCATACACCTAAGTTTCTTCATGTAAAAATTTATTACCTTTTATTAAAAGTCCTAATTCACTACTTCTTCTGTAGGGTGGTCCTTCAAGTCTAGAAGATTTTTCAAGGTATTTCAAGGATGGCAACATTGGATTTTAGAGGACACAAAATAGTGTACGTATTTCTCTTATAGTTAAAAGATTAATTACTCAATGATAAGAGGTAAGATTTTAATTATTATTTTAACTAATGATTTAGAACTACGTGATTGTAAGTACTAAAGACAATAATAAATAGTAAGAAGTATTTAAATGTAGTATTGGTTTTAATAATGTAATTAATTTAATGATCCAAAAGCACAAAAAGAGAGGGCCTTTTATACGCAAAGATGTGAGAAATAAAGATATGGATTTAATACCACCTGATACAAGGGTGTGGGAAAAATAAAGATTGTATGTGAAATAATAAAAAATATACCAAATAGTGGATAAATAAAAGGTATCATTTTGTTTGAAATAAAAATTTAAATCCCTTGGTCTGTCACATTTAGTACAAAAACATTTAATTTTTAATGTTAATTCAACAAAATCTAAATAAAGGAGTTTCAATTTTTTTTCTTTTTATATTTGTATATTTTTAATACTATTTTTATTCCCTCTCATCTGTATTATTGAGCACGGTGTTAGGGTAAAAATGTATGTGACAGTTACTAATTTTTATTAATTATTTACATTACTTATTGTACTTAGCTAGATAGTTGTAAGTAATACATAAGTAGTCTGTAAATAATTAATTATTAATAAGGATTAAAAGGTGTGGCTTCATCTCAGTAAGAAAATTAATTATTCTACTGGGTTAGTCTAGTAGCCTGGCTGACACTCCCTCACTCTAAAAAAACAATAAAAAATATGCTATGATTTTTTCTTTATATATTTCTTTAGCAGAGAAGAAAGATTAGATATTTCCTTCCCATGTATCCAAGAATCATATTCAGAAGATTTTTTTTTTGGATCTCAATAAGTATTCTGTACATTTTTCAGCAGTAACTATTCTGTCATTATGAATTTTATCAATTTCTGCTGTCTCTGTGATTACATTAGGGGTCTTTTTTGGTCTTCACCTCCTTTTGGAAAACAAATCAATATTGGATGTATAAGGTTTTAAAAGAGATATTTGAAAAACAGGATGTTTTCTGTAATATGGAGAATACAAAATAACTTCAACTCAATTATCACCAACCATTATTCTTACAACAAATGGACCAACAAATGGGTCTTTCAATTTGTTATTACCTTGTAAATTTAAGTGGACAGTTGAAATCAACACCTCATCACCCTTCTAAAAATTGTATTCTTTATTGGATTTTTCCCATCTCTTCTTCTCATATTCAAATGATTTTTCAATACGTTTTTGAGCATGACTTCTGCAAAGTTGTTGCATTTGAAGAAAATATTTTACACCAGGATGTAAATCCAATTTAGGTATTTTATTATTGAGAATTTGGGCAGGAGTATTTGGAACATATCCAAGCCAGAGATCAAAAGGCTTTCTTTGAGTAACAGAATGAACATTGCTATTATAAGCAAATTCCAACCCAGGAAGTAAGGTAAACCAATCATGAGTGAATTTTTCATTGTCTTTATACTCAAGGCCAAAAGCACAGTACCTTCTTATCATGTCCTCTAGAGTCTGAATTATTCTTTCAGCTAATCCATCAGTCTGAGGGTGATGGGCAGTAGATAGTTTCAGATCACAACCACAAACATCCATCAGAGACATTAAAAATTCAGAAGTAAATTTAGGGTCTCTGTCAGAGATTATGGCTTTAGGAAAACCAGCAGTGTTAAACATATGAGACCACCATAAGAAATCTAATTCCTTAGTGGAAACATCCTTTTGAGTAGGGATAAATTTACACATTTTGGTGAATCTGTCCACAATAACCCAACAAAAGTTATAACTGTCTTTTCCAGCAATAGGTAATCCTGTTACAAAATCCATGTTTATTATCTGTCATGGTGCATAAGGAGGATCAATATGTTTCATTAATCTAGCTCTCTTACCAGTCAATCTTTTTGATTTTTGGCAAGAATCACAAGATTCAACATATAATTTGGTGTCTTCAGACATATTAACCCGCCAAGCAGTTTCTTTAATTCTGATCATTGTTTTTTCAAGATCAAAATGTCCAGCTAATCTGTCATCATGACAAATTTTCAAGATTATTTCTTTCATAGAAGGAGGAATAAAAATGACATTACTCAACTTTCTTCTATAATATAGATATCCTTAATTAATTGAAAATTTCCCTTTCTCCAAAGCCTTCTGGTACTTTGTTGGAAGGGTTTTAATTAGTGCTTGTATTAAAGAATTTTTTCGATCATTTAATATGGTGCATAACTTTTTCAAGTCAGTGTCCTTATCATATGAATCCAGAATAAGCTTTAATAGCTCTTCCTCCATATAAACCACATATACCCTTTGAATATGAATAATTTCATCCTCAGGATCATAAGCAGGATTAGAGTCATCATTTGGTTAAGGTAAAGTTGATAACATATCCACATTTGAGTGAAAAATACCAGCCCTATAAATAATTTTCATTCTCCCTCTGTACTCTTGAACAGCTAACTGCCACCTGAACATATGTCTGTTATGTGTTTTCAAGTTTAAAAGGGATTTAACTGCACTGCAGTCAGTGAAAATTTCAAATTTCTGGTAATCTAGGTAATAATGTAGCTTTTATAGAGCCCACACTACAGGTAAACATTACGATTGAATAGCACCATATTTCAATTTACTATTTCTCAAGGTTCTTGAAATATATCAAATTACTCCTTTTGATACTTTATCATTTATCACTTGTTTTTGTTGGAGGGCAACACCCAGACCAATAAAACTGGCATCAGTATATAAAACGAATGGCTTATTAAAGTCAGGTAAAGCCAGAATAGGTGCTGACATCAAACAGTGTTTCATAGTGTCAACTGCCCTTTGTCTTTCACTATTCCAGACAAAAGCAACATCCTTTCTAGTTAAATGGGTAAGGGGTAAAGCTATTACTTGGTAATTTTTAATATACTGTCTATAGTATGCATACATTCCCAAAAAACTCTTAAGCTCTCTAACTGTATTAGGAGCCTTCACCTGTTGTATGGCTGCCACTTTGTTTTGGTCAACACATATCTGTAAGCCTGAAACAACATGACCAAGAACTTTTAAAGAATGGAAACCAAATTTATATTTCTACAAAGCAAGTGTCATATTTATCTCATCCATTTTTTGGAACACTTTAAACAGGTGGTTGAGATGGTCCTCAAATGTTTTTGAGAATATAATGATATCATCAATATAAACCATCAGCCATCCTTCAATTATCTCCTGATGGAATGTGTTATCCATGAGTTTTTGAAAAACTAAAGGGGAATTTTTAAGGCCAAATGGAATCCTAACATACTTATAAATACCCATATGAGTAGCATTCATCAGAAAATTCTGAGAATTTTTCTCAACAGGTACCTGGTGATATCCCTTATTACCATCCAAACAGCTGATATATTTAGCACCCTGTAAGGTAGAATGTATAGAGCTAATTCTAGGCAAAGGATAGATATCATCAACAGTATAACTATTTAGTGCTCTATAATCACCACATAACCTGGCTTAATCTTTCTCATAAGAGATTAGGACAGGTGAGATAACAAAATATTTAGGTGTTTCAACTACCTTTTAAATAATCTTTATTTTAAAAAGGGAAGAGATATTGTCTTCAATATCTTCTCTCTTTGTGGGAGAAGAAGGATAAGACTTTTTCTTTAAACTAGGTGGAATATCAGTTAATGGACAAGACAATGAGAGTTTCATTTTTTCTTTAACTAATCCTAGTTCATGTGACCCATGAGCAAAGGCCATAGGAAAAGTCTTTATCAAGTTAATTATTGAATCTTTATCCTCACCAGAAATTGTTCTCCAAAAGAGGCATTGTCAATTTCAGACATAAGGGCATGAATTTCCTTTGTATATCTTCCTTTATATTGAACCACAGAATTACATGTGTTAAATTCTGGTTTTAATAATTTTTTGGGGGAGGAAAATTTAAATTTTCTCTTCCCATTTATCCCCATTGTGAAGCATTGGTTTGAAGGATCTAATTTTATGCCATATTTGGTTAAAATGTCATTTCCTATGATAAAACAACTGCTTAAATTATCATTTTTCATGACAAAAAAAATCACAAATAGCTCTTACAAAACCATGGTTATAATTAAAAAATACTATGGCTTTGTATTTACCAATGGGGGACAAAACAGAGCCATACCCTCTCCAATTTTAAGAAGTGATAGGCATCAGTTTTGATTTATAGTATTGATCCACTGAGGCAAGTGCTTTTTCAGATACTACACTTCTTCCAGCTCCAGAATCCAGAACAACTTCCATGATGGTTCCATTGATCAAGACTGGTGCTTTGAGAGGGGCAATTACAATTGAGCTATCCTCAATGTTCCTTATGATCTCAGCTTCCTCAACTGTAGATAAATCATTATTATCAATATCAATATTATTTAAATAATGAATATATTCTTGCAGCATCAATATTTCTAGTTGAGATTCATATGAAATATTGCTGGCACAATCACTTGAAGTATCATCCAGTTCTATTGTGTCATAAGCCTTCTCCTCAGTTTGTTCAACAAAATTTATCCTCTCGTGACAAACATGGCCTTTCTGCCAAGGCTTTTTGCACTTGAAGCAAGTGTTTTTTGCATACTTTTTTGGTGAAACAGGGGCAGAAGGTTTACCAACCTTTTATATAGGTCTCTGTTGGTAAGTGGAGGATTTCTCCAAAGGGGTCCTAGGAATGAATCTTCTGGCATCATACTTGTTGTTTAGAAGGATCTCATTGCAAGTATTAATGAAAGAAGAGGGTTCTCTGGAGAACTCAGTCCTAGCCACTATCAAGTCTCTCAGAGACATTGGTAATTTATAAAGGATCCTGTGCTTCCATAACTCAAACTCCATATTTTGGTCCATTTCCCTCAAGATTTTTACAAGTTTCATTAAGAACTCAATATTTTTATCAGTGGAAGAGCTATATCTAGTTTCCTCATACTGCTTTTGTTGAGCCATTCTGAACTTGGAGCCACCAAATTGTGCTTTTATCAATTTTTTCCAATCTTCCCATGAGTAGTCATTTCTGTCCAGCAGAGCAGATTCATACCACATTAGGGAGACATTAGTAAGCAAAGAAATTAATTTAGACACAATTTCCTGGTCTGGGAGTTTGTAAGAATTTTTTAAGTTATCAATTCTGAAAATAAATTGCTGCCAATCAGAAGAAGAATCACCATCAAATGTTGGGTACTGGTCAAGTTTTGGGCAATTCTTTTGATTTGAAGGAATCTCCTTAGTAAAAGCTTGTTTCTGAGTAAGGAGCAGCTGTAGCATCTCTAGTTGTGCAGTTATCTCATTGTGTAATCCCTCTGTTGAAGATCCTGTTGCATCATCAATTTTTGATGGAAACTCAGAAGTATCAACATGTATTTCTGGAACCAATTTTCCTTTAGATGAACAAGCCACAGGTAAATTTGGAGCATCCTGTACTATATGTTCATTTAAATAAGTCTCAGAATATTTTAGATCATAAAAAAATGAGTTCAATTTCTCCTCCATGGTTGTTAGTCTGGTTTTCACTCTTGGAAGACTAGATAAACTCTCATTGATTTTTGCAAAAGATAACTGATTTTTAATTTGAAAAGATGAAAAATTATTATTCAATCTTTTCAGATTCATCTTGTTTATCTCCACCTCCTGGAAACAGGCAGATACAGTATCTTTCAGCTTAGACAAATTATTTTTGATATTTTGCCATAAAAAAACTTTCTTTTCATGGGTTTCCTTGTAATGAAACAATTCATCAGAAACTCTCTGTGATTCACTCCTTAATGCTTGATAACCCTGTTCAGTTAACAAAATTTTATATTTCTGAGTCAGTTGCATGTTGTTTATTTTATGATTTTTTTTAGCAATAATATCCCTCAAATATTCATCATTAATGTTAGCTACATCTGGAGTTTTTTTCAATAAGAAAACAGAGTAACTTTCAAGCATCTCATAAAAATCAGGTTCAAGTGTTTCATCAATAATAACCATATCAGTATTTATCATTGAAGTAGCAATTATAACTAAAGGATTAGATACATTTGAAATTTGAGCAATTTGTCTACTGTTCTCAGCCTCTACAGGTCTCACAGTCTCATCTCCTCTTCCAGAGTTACCTGAAGGAACTGAATTAGTTAAAATAAATGGTACTTGTGAATAAATAGAAGGGGTTACCAAGTTTTGCTGGGAAAGATCATATTGTTTTTTCTTCTTCTTCCTCCTTGATAGGGGTGAGGAGGTGTGTGGTTGATTTGGCTGGGTCTTGATGGACCTGCCTGGGCAATTGAGTCTGTTGATTTCAAGACAGGTAATCCCACTGAGTGTTCAGCCAATCCCACTGCCACTTGGATACTTCCACTTTCTCTGGTTGCTGGAAAGCCAATTGATGAAAATCCCTGGGGGGAGGAGGTCTCCTCTTCTCTTGAAGAAAAGCATCTATTTTTCTTACCTTCTCCTCTAGAGCATCTACGCTTGAACTCAATCTCAAGTTTTCTGTCCTTAATTCTTTTATGTGTGTTGACAGGTTCTTTACTTGTTGAGGTAGTGGCATCTTTTTTATTTTGAAGCCTTTTGGAAGTTCTTCTGTGGAGTTTATTACAGGTTTCTGTTCCTGAGTTGTTTCTACCAGAATTTCCACTTCCTTCATTTCTACATCCTGATTGGTGAAATGATTGAATAATTTGAGATCTTTTACTAGTTAAATGACAACTCACAGAAGTAGCCTCATCATAATCAATTAAATCCAATTCCTCTTCCTGTGCAGCAGAGAGTTTAAAGATTAATTAATCAATGATAAGAGGTAGGATTTTAATTATTATTATAATTAATGATTTAGAACTACAGGATTGTAAGTACTAAAGACAATAATAAATAATAATAAGTATTTAATTGTAGTATTGGTTTTAATAATGTAAGTAATTGAGTGATCCAAAAGGAAAAAAAATAGAGAGCCTTTTATAGGCAAAGATGTGAGAAATAAAGACACGGTGTATACAATCCTATAGTACTAGCTATAGGCCTTGAACAAGGGAGTTGGAGAAAAACCAGAGAGAAAATCACCTGTCCCTTTAGAAAAATAGAGTGAGATTTACTTGCGAAAGTAAGTTGGTTCCTGTTTTGCTAAAGCCCCTTTTTAACACACTTGACTGCTTGATGAGCAAAGAAAGTAGTCCCCAGATAGACTACCAGACCAAAGAACTGAAATGTAGAACAAAGTCCACACCAGAGACAGAAAAGATACTTGATGTAGGCTGAAAATCCACACCAGAGACAGCAATAATACTTGCTATAGCTTGCAAGACTATAACAGAGAAACAGTTGCCAAAGTTATGTTAAATGAAGAACTCACTTGCAACAAACACAGCCAATTGTGGCCAGAAAACAGTGAAAACTGAGTGAGGAACAATAAGATCACCTCCGGATGGTTGTATGATGATTAAGGTTGCCCCAAACTGTCTTATTCACTATTTACACACAGACCACTAACTAAGAGCCCATGCGCACCCACCAATCTGGCGCCTGTACCTGCAAAATTGCATAAAAAACCCTCCTGGAGTGCTCCCAAACCTCCTAAAACAGAGGCGGGCGGGCCACCCAACGTCGGAGATGCCGCCTGAAGCGGCCCGGCCTCCCTGAAGCCAGAAAACCAATAAAAACCACTAATCTACTTAGAAAAATTAGCTACAACTACTAAAACCTTTAAAACACGGAATTTCACTATAACAACATTGGGACATGAAATATAGAGAAAAATTAGCTCTATAAAATGGTACTAAGCACTTAACCCTAAGACTTAAGGTTAGCCCGTAAAACACAAAAAACAAAATTAAACAGAAATCTTTTATAAATGAAAAATGAGGAAATGACCCCTTAAAACTCAGAATATGAAAAATGTCTTCAAGACATAAAATATAGAGAAAAACCAGGGCTATCCAATGATAGTACCCACATACCCGCAGACCCAATATCCACGGAATAAAACCAGAAAAATACCTAATTTCTTAACAGATGTCAATTAAGACATGCACAAACAGCGCCAAATCACACAACAAAGGTCCCTGCCAATGTTGGAAGACCACATCCTCCCTCCAATTGAGAATGTCCGCATTCTTTCTTCATCCAACCACCATGTTTAACCTCCTTTCCAAATCTGCCTCTGAAATGGGCCCCTGCCAATACTGCATCAACAATAATTTAATTTGCGCCATAACACCACCTTTTCATCCATACAGAACGTCCTGCGATGTCTGCCACTCCAGAAAGAAGACCTGCCACAGACCTGGTCCACTTTCTTCTACAACAGATTCACCTCCACCTCAACCTGGTCCTTCTTCTGCCAGCACCAAAAGATCTAGGCCATCCATCCTGATACCCAGATTAATCAAAAGGCTCCACCCTTCCCAGAAGAGTACCACAACCCATAAAGCAACTAATTCCCCTATCCCTGGTCCATCTGATGGTAAAGAACATTCATTTCTTCCTTCAACTTTAAAACTGATAACTTCTCAGTTCCTTCCTCTTCTGATAGTGATGATAACAATGTAGGATCCATTGCACCACCAACACCAACGCACTTGCCAACTATCAAGGCCAAGTTCCAACAACTTACATCTCAACAGAAACAACTTCTGCTTCACTATTTCCAATCCACTCCTGCTAGAGATCACCAGGACATTGAGAACAGAAGACACCTCATTCACCAGTTCAAGGCTAATTCTGAACACTTCATTTCATCTCTTGATTCACTCTGTAATTCCACTAGTACTTGAGTTTGATTCAGAAAAGAAAAATTGACCACACCCTCTATAGGATCTAACCACAAACAACCCTCAGTTTTAAGTCTTGGGGGACCATCCTCATTTTATAGTCTTGGGGGACTCAAAAACCCTCTGTTTAAAGTCTTGGGGGACTCAAAAACCTAAATCATAAACCCAGAACCAGAGATCAACCACATTAAGACACAGAGAAAAAACTAACATTCTGGGGTAATTGTGAATAGAGCTGCCAGGCCATCAATTACCCCCAAACTTGCCTTTGCTAAATTCGGAGGCTCCCCCTGTGGATACCCTCCACCAATCTTTCAAAACAACTCCAACAACAAAAACTTTTCCCTCAGTTTATAGTCTTGGGGGACTTACAACCCTCAGTTTAAAGTCTTGGGGGACTAACACAGTGTTCAGTGTAAAGTCTTGACGGACTACTTCTTGATAAAATCTTGAAACCAGCCAGTTTAAAGTCTTGGAGGACTATAAATTTTCCAGTTTAGAGTCATAGAGGACTGACAGAATCTTGCATGAATCTGACCCAGCCAATTTCATGCAATACACACACACAGCCAGACCCACGGAGCGTCCACCTTCACTTCATCTTCTACTCATCACTAACAAAATCTTCTCTTATCCTTTTCATTCCTTTCACACCACAAATCATGTCTGGATCCCCTGCTGTTGATTCCTCTACTCTTCCTTGCTTCACTGCTCCAAGGGACTCTTCCTACAAACAGTGCATACACATGTGCAGACCTTGCACATTCACTCTTCCAAATCGAGAAGCCAAATTCTACAACAGGGCTTGTGACTCCTGCTATTCCAAAAAAAAGAAATGTGACAGAGATGCCCACTATCCTATTCCTCCGCCTTCTCCTTCTCACAAGTACATCTCCAGATCCCCTACCAGGTCTCCAGAACTTGGTCCATCCTCTTCCTCTCTATCTTCAGCTCCTTCCAGAAGATCCAGAAGCTCAGCTTCCCGCACTCTTCCAAAAAGACCAGCCTTAGCTTCTCAAGAAACTGCTTTTATCACTGCTAAATTAGCTCCAAAAGCTTCAAAATCAACCCCTAGGCTTCTAGACTGCGTCCAGGCGGCCCGGCCGACGTCGGGCGGCCCGCCCGCCTCACCAAACAGCGAAAATCAGGGCCAAAACCTCCAAAAACGGCCAGAAAATAGCCAAATTCATCCATTTGACAATAACAACTCAACCCAACTACCTCCTCCTGCTCCCAGAGCAATGCAATCCACCCTTCCAAAATCCAAAAACACCAAAATTTCCCAGATTTCTAAGAGAACTGCCAGAGAACCCCAAGTAGAAACCAGAACACCACACACTGCTCCACAACAAAAACTTTGTCCCCAACTAAGACAAAGAAACTACACCTCTCCTCTGTCAGCCAACTACTCTTCTGACAGTTCCATCTCTTCAAATTCTCCATCCAGAAGAGAGCATTCTGCTTCCAAATCCCTCTCTCCTGCTCCATCCTTTAACAACCCTGGTACTCCATCACCAGCACCTCCTCCAACTGAATCCAACAGAAATAACAACCACAACAACAACAACAATCTCACTGCTCCAACTAGGCCCCAGGAACCTCATCATCCCAGTTCACCTTCTCAGGATCCTTCAGAGGAAGACCATGAGAATCCATATCTTTCCCTAGTTGATCCACCCACTATGACCTTAACAAAATCGTCAGAGATCCAAATCCCAGCTGCTTACAGATTTGATGAGCTTCCAATCTGTAAGTACCAAATTAATTATTCCATTTCTTTAACAAAAATAATTACTGATCCAATTCTTCTTGTCTAGTTGGCACCCCTCCTCCTGAATCTATTTTTGGAGTTGGCCAAACTCTTGAAAATTCTTTGACCCTGGATTATGGAGACATGAAGAAACACCTAAGCGCCATGTGTTCCAATATGCTAAAAGTGTTTGCCCTCCATGGACCCTTGAATGACTTTGAAAAATCCTTGAGAAAGCGCCTACTAAAAGACCACTGGAAAATGTCTATGATCATTAAACACACCCTCCAGCACTCCATTCCTGCCTCTTCTTCTTCCTCCTCTGAACTTCCCTCTAATCCAATCCCTGATAATTACAATCCCTATAATCTCTCCAGCAGGATGCACTTCAAAGAACACAGTGCTTCCCACAATCCCAACAAAAAACAAAAACATCATCACAATCCGGACCAGCCTCCAGAAGCTTCCTCATCCAGACAATGAGCTCCTGCAAAAGATTAGAAACATAAAAATTATATAAAACAAATAATAAAAATAATTTCAGAATTTTTTTTTTTTTTTTTATGGTCTACTGATATACTAAAATAAAAAATTAATAATTAAAATGAAATGAAATAACATAAATGAAATAAAATAAAATATATAAAAATGGTATCCCCCAGCCAATTGATGGGCTGATCCCCTGATACCTTACCCACATCCAAGTGCACCTTGATGTGGATACACAATTAAATCTTTTAAATGATTAACAGAAAAAAAAATTTAGAAATTCAGAAGATAACAAATAATGAAACACAGAAACACATGAAATAAATAATATATAAAAATAAAATAGCATTGCCCGGCCAATTGATGAGCCTTTCCCCACCAATGCTTGCCTACATCCAGGTGACCCTGATGTGGTAACACCCTAAATTTTTGATTTTATAATTTTAAACAACCACCATAAAAAATTAAAAGAAAAAAAATAGAAAAAAGAAAATAATCTTAAACTGCTATCTAGCAAAAACATGACTGCAAAATCAAAGACAGTCCAGCTCCATAGATGGTCCAATAAGGGAAAGTCCGATCCATAGAAATGATCACTGGGTGGGCTCCCTCCAATAAGTAAAAATGATGGGAGACCACCAGTGATCCACCACCAATCTGAAAGAACCAAAGATAAAGAAACCAGTCAAAAACCAGTTTAAAGTCATAGTGGACTTGAAACCTGAATAATAAACAACAGAACTAGAATTCAACTAGGAAAAAACAAAAGACTTGAGACAGACATTCTGGGGTAACTGTTCTACAGAGCAGCCAGCTCATCAGTTATCCCCACACTTGCTAAAATAAAATCTAGAAGCCCCCCCTTGGTACCTTCTAACAAAAAACACAACATCCAACACAGTAAAAACCAAAACCAATAAAAGTGAAGAGACCAGCACATGAAAACCAGAGGAAATTCCAGTTTAAAGTCATAGAGGACTAAAACCTGTGAAAAGAAACCAATACTAGGGTTCAACCAAATTAAGAGAAAGGGTTGGAAACAGACAATCTGGGGTAACTGTTGATAGAGCAGCCAGCCCATCAGTCACCCCCTTACTTTCCAAGATCAAATCTAGAAGCCCCACCCATGGGTACCCTCTAACAAAAGTTTCCAACAAACAGATGCATAGCATCACCACAAAAAAACCAAAATTAAAGAATGGTACGTAGTTTATCCTCATTGCGGAGTCAATCTTCTTCATGCCTAGTGCCTCTGGGATAAAACCTCTTCACTTGGTCTGCAGCCACCCTCTTTTTCAAGACTGCACCATCCAACTCTTCCAAAACATAAGAACCTCCAGAAGCCTGAGATCTGACTCTGTAAGGTCCATTCCATCTGTCAGCAAAAATTTTGCCCCACTGACTCTCCAAACTTCTATTATACACCAAAATCAAAAAACCAGGTTTTAAGGGATTCCTGAGTCTATGAGCAAACTTCATGTCCCAGTACCTGACTGATTGATTCCTAATCTTCATCATTCTAGAGTACGCCTTCTCTTGACATTCCTCTCTACATTCCAGCTGTTGCATCCTGGCACAGAGCAAATCTTCTGTTGAGTGCATGTCATCCCACTCAATTCCAAGATAAGAGACAGCTTCCAAGTCCACTGGTAGAACGACTCTCTGACCAAACATTAACTCATAAGGAGAAAAGCCAGTTTTCCTTTTCACAGTGACTCTATCATAAAATAAAACCAAGGGTAAATAATGCCTCCACTTTTCAGCACTATCTCCACACATCTTCACCAAAGCATTCTTGATAACTTTATGGCCTCTTTCAACCATGCCTTCTGCTTCAGGATAATATGGTGTAGCCACTCTAACCCTAGAACAAACACTAGCCTCAGCTTCTTTAAATTCAGCACCAAACTCTGGCCCACCATCAACAGTCACCAACTTCATCAACCCATACCTATAAATCCACTCCTTCTTTAAAAACTCTGCCACATTCTTGGCAGTCAAATTAACCAGAGGCACTGCCTCAACCCAACCAGACAAATCATCCCTAGCAACAATCAAGTATTTATACCTGCCCTCTTTAATATGGACAGCATCCAGACTGACCCTTCCAAAAAGAGTTGATTCACCAGTAGCACAGCCCATCTCTTTAGGTTTCAAGTGACTTCTTCTTTGACATTCTTCACAAGATTGAACCCAACCCTGCACAGCCAACTTCATACCCAGCCACCAAAATCTGTCTGCTACTCTTCTATAAGTCTCCCCAAAGCCTCTATGACGAAGGTCTTCATGCAAAGACTTCAAAACCAATTCTTGACCCTTCTTCTGAGTCACCACCACTTGAGGATTAGGATGTCTCCTTCTCATCAAGCGCCTTCCTGACACATAAAATCCAGGACTCTTCTTTTTGATTTCCAACCAAGTATCATCATCACAACTATCTGGCCTCTCCAAGGTCAACAGGTATTCCACCAAAATAAAATAAAACCCAGATTGACCCCAGGTATCATCTTCAAAATCCAACAAAACAACATCCAAGGGTACAACTCTGTCATCAAAATCACCAGTGTGAACATGAGCCAATTGAGAAGCCCAACCAGGACACCAATCCTTAAATTTTGGCACGTCCTTCTCTTTCCACTGAACCTTGTGAGAATCCAGTTCACTAACAAAAACACCCTTTTCCAATTTTGAGCTGTCCCAAACAACAACTCCATCTACATCAACAAAAACATCCTGATCACCAGAATCAAGATCAGATCCAGCCAGTTTAACCTCTTGGGGGAGGTCAGAACAATCATCCAGTTTAGCCTCATGGGGGAGGAAGGAAAAATCTTCAGCACCCTTTTGCTGGCCCTAATCACTGGAACATCTTTGTGAAACTCTTCAGAATCACTTCCAACTTCCAAATCTTCAAATCATGATTCATTGTCACGCGCCACGTGACACTCGAGGCTAAATCAGCTCATTAAATCAATAATATCGAGTCCTAAATCTATACTCGAAGCTCAGAAAGCAATTCTCCATAGCAACTGCAATTTTCCTTTGTGTACTTACTATTTAACTGCGCTAGCCTAAACTATAAATCTAAATTAGTCAATCTCCCAATAGGGTACATTAGTCCTTTTCAATAAGCGACGCACAGCGCTAGGATTAACGAAATAGTACAGTAGTAGTTTTCATTAAAGTTTTGTTAATTAATTAAAAAGGGGTAAATTGAGCATGGATGGATATTTAGCAAAGAGGGTCTAAGTGTATGTTAGTAATGGTCAATGGAATGGGAATGGTGCGAAGGAAGGGAGGTCAATGCGAGGAGGAACAAAGGATATAAAAGGGGTTGGGTATTTGGTTCGATATTCCTTAGAATTAAATTATAAAATAGTATTTACATTAATAGTGGTAAATCTTTAAATTTAAAATCATTGTTATTGTATCTTTCTTTTATTTTCTCAATATTCATTTCTAAATCCTAAATCTTTGATTATTGAGTTTCCAACCCTTCGTGAGATTTAAAGAATTACTATTACCATTGAAACTAGTCTATAATTCTTCTCGAACGAACCTCGAACCTGTAGTGATTACTTCGAGTGACCTTCGAATCATTTCCTCGAATCATTCCTCTGTGCTTTGAAGAAGTTTCTAAATCCCTAATCTCACTTTCAGGAACATCCTCGACATTGTGCGTAGGTCGTCCGGTGACATTCATCTTCTGAATCACACCTTCTAAAATTGTGCAGTTTATCCTCATGCTGGAGGTTTAAAAATTGATCTTGATGATCTTCTTTCTTCAAAATTTTCTGCAGTTTAACCTCATTCTGGAGGCCCAATAATAAAAAATGCCGGTCTTCACAAAAATATTTTGCATCTTCTTTCTTCATTATCTTCAGATTTTTTTCTTGATTTTCTTGAATTATCTTGAAATTTTTATCTTCTTTTCATGAGTTTTCTTCTGTCCTAAAAAAATAACCAGGGGTTTCCCCAATGCTCACAGGTGTGGCCCAGGTAATGTTTTTGAAAGGTGTAGAAGAAACCCTAGTGGTGCACAATTGGGAGGACTTACTTTTAGACCCCAATCTCACCACTCCAAAACTTTTCCGCATATCTTTCAATAAAGATATATAACCAATCTTCTTCTGTAAACTTGAATTAAAAATAATTAAGAATCTTGAGAGAGAACAGAGACTTGATAAAAAAATTGATGAATACTTGCAGAGAAGAGAAACATTAAAAAGAGAAAGTTGAAAATCCACTTGGTATATCTCCAAGGGAGCTGACCTACTACAACCTGGGATTTCCTCATCTCGGGGAGAGGTTGTAGCACTAGGGTGATCAGCCCTAATTACTCTAAAAAAGAAAGACTCTCAATAGAGCCTGAGCCGCACTCCAAAAACCCAGAGGCAGCACCCACTTCCTTCCTTCTCCTGCAGCAGTCCATGCACTGGCACATTGAAGATAAACCAGGCCTAGTCTCCCAACCATCCTCTCCAGAGGATGATAACCTCATGTGAAGCTTCCTTTCGTCTTCACCAGTCAACTCCAAACTGATTCCCAAATCAAATTGATAACCAATTCTTGCCTGAAAATCCATCAAAAATGGCCTGCCCAAAACTGCTTTTACATTACTTTAGCAATGTAAAAATGAACCTTCCCTGAGGCTCCTCCAACATCTAACTTCACAAACTCTGAAGTTCCAACCAATTCAGTAACATGGCCACCGATCCCTCTCAAATTCCCACAAATACCAGTTTTGATGGGGAGGCCCAAATGAGTTGCCTCAAACAAAGAAATCAGGTTTATCTGAGAACCTGAATCCACCAATGCCCTTGCCTCCCTGCCATTCAGAGTGACATTGACATATCCCAGAGGAGCAGAAAAATGAGTTTCCAACCCCTCACCAAACTTTTCAGCAGAATCACAAATGTATTCTACCTCACCAGAAGAAAACCTTCTCCTATTCAATAACTTCTTCTGCCTATCAGCCAACCCTGGACTGATAGCATACAATTCCCCATAAGATAGGGAAACCTGACCCTGGTTCATCCTTTCCAGGACAGAGTCCATAACATTCACTTGACCAGACACTACTGGCCTCTCAAAGTGAGCTCTTTGCTTCACCACCTTGGTCCTAGAAGATTCTTGAGGACCAGAACCACCCACAGATTTACCATTAACAGGAACCAAACCAGATCCCTCAACAGAACCTCTTACTCCAACAGGATTTGGCAATGAAGCCAAAGGGACATCCTCCTCAAAGTCAGAATCCACCTCCATTGGCATTGGCTCACCATTCAGGTCCAATGCACCAAAACTAGGGGGGCCCATGTCAGCCATACCCTTCTTCATCTTGTACAGCTCCTCTTTGCTGTACCTCTTCCTAGCTGCACTCAGCTTAGGATCACCCTTTGAAGCATTTGGCTTTGGTTGGGCCTGAGAACTGCTCTTAAGCCTACCCACCTTTCCTGCTTCCACATCATAAACACCAGCCAAGCATTCCCCACTTGACTGTCCACCACAAGAATACAACTCCAAACCACCAAAAGAAGTAGAAAAATAGACCTTATTGACCTCCTTCCCCTTACCCTTGACGTCCTCATCTACCTTAACAGAAGACTTCCCCTGATCAGGAATCTCCTCAAACCTTGGCCTCCTTTGATTGAGACCACCTCTTCTCCTGACCAAATTAACAGGAGCCTGCCCCTCACTGGGCTTCACAAAAGAACCGTCAGGGAACTTAAAAACCCTGCCATCAAACTCCACTTTTTCTTCAGACACACCTCTGTTCAATTCCCAACAATCATTGGACCTGTGCCCCCTCCTACTACAATAAGAGCAAACCCAAGGATCACTCCTACATGCCCTTCTTTCAAACTCTCTTGGCTGAGAAGGTGCCTTATTAACCTTCTTGGCCTCTTGGACAAAAATGTGCAGCTGTTTTGTCAGATCAGCCAGCTGCTCCACCATTGGGTCCCTCTCCTGTTTGGGAACCTGCACCAAATTTTTTCCGCCTTCTTCTCCCTAACTTCCTCTTCAGCCAAAGCCTCACTGACTTTGCTGACATACTTGGCACACCCCTCCTGATAGGTGTCCACAGCCAATAACTTCAAATGGGCCTCAACAGCCTCCTTCACCTTATCCAAGGCAGGCAACTTCTGATCCCCATTAGAAAGAGTCTTCATCAATTCCTTTCTTGACAACTCCTTCAAGACATCCATCCTGACATCTCTAGCCAGGGCAGACCAAAAAACATCTTTGGCAGCATTTTCATGTGCCAGCTCCTCCACTTCCACCAAATATTCCACCACAGGATCAAACTGTAGCAGAAACTTCCTGTAACTATGTAAGTTACTACCACACCATCATAAGATTTCCATTCACTGACAACCTTGTTCAGATCCACCATAGTGAACCTGACACCCCATCTATCCACCATTTCCCTACACAACAATTTCCAATCCCTCTTCTTGTAGCCAGACATGGCCACAATCTCCTTCTCCACTGACCTATCACCAATAAAGAAGATAATCTGCTTCACCATGTCCAGGTAGGAAGCACCATCCACTCCAGAAGCAGTTTCATACTTCTCTAGAGACCACTTGACATCCTCCCCATTAAACTTGGTACCATCCCAAGTTTTAATTCTCACACACTCCCTAACCATCACAGAAGGAGGACCATCCCCCCCACTAACAGTCACCACAGGAATAGCAGAACCAGAAGCCATTCCTCCTGACCAAAACACCAAAAAGAGCCAACCAAAGCAAACAGAGATTCCAAAGAACTAGAAAGTTCTACCCCACGTTGGGCGCCAGAAATGTAGACAATCCTATAGTACTAGCTTTAGGCCTTGACCAAGGGAGTTGGAGAAAAACCAGAGAGAAAATCCCCTGTCCCTTTAGAAAAATAGAGTGAGATTTACTTGCGAAAGTAAGTTGGTTCCTGTTTTGCTAAAGCCCCTTTTTAACACACTTGACTTCTTGATGAGCCAAGAAAGTAGTCCCCAGATAGACTACCAGACCAAAGAACTGAAATGTAGAACAAAGTCCACACCAGAGACAGCAAAGATACTTGATGTAGGCTGAAAATCCACACCAGAGACAGCAATAATACTTGCTATAGCTTGCAAGACTATAACAGAGAAACAGTTGCCAAAGTTATGTTAAATGAAGAACTCACTTGCAACAAACACAGCCAATTGTGGCCAGAAAACAGTGAAAACTGAGTGAGGAACAATGAGATCACCTCCGGATGGTTGTATGATAGTTAAGGTTGCCCCAAACTGTCTTATTCACTATTTACACACAGACCACTAACTAAGAGCCCATGTGCACCCACCAATCTGGCGCCTGTACCTTCCAAATTGCATAAAAAACCCTCCTGGAGCGCTCCCCAACCTCCTAAAACAGAGGCGGGAGGGCCGCCCGACGTTGGAGATGCCGCCTGAAGCGGCCCACCCTCCCTGAAGCCAGAAAACCAATAAAAACCACTAATCTACTTAGAAAAATTAGCTACAACTACTAAAACCTTTAAAACACGGAATTTCACAATAACAACATTGGGACATGAAATATAGAAATAAATTTGCTCTATCAAATGGTACTAAGCACTTAACCCTAAGACTTAAGGTTAGCCCATAAAACACGAAAAAAAAAATTAAACAGCAATCTTATATAAATGAAAAATGAGGAAATGACCCCTTAAAACTCAGAATATGAAAAATGTCTACAAGACATAAAATGTAGAGAAAAACCAGGGCTATCCAATGATAGTACCCACATACACGCTGACCCAATATCCACGGAATAAAACCAGAAAAATACCAAATTTCTTAACAGATGTCAATTAAGACATGCACAAACAGCGCCAAATCACACAACAAAGGCCCCTGCCAATGTTGAAAGACAACAACGGACTTAACACCACCTGATACAAGGGTGTTGGAAAAAGAAACTAAATAAAGATTGTATGTGAAATAATAAAAAATATACTAAATAGTGAGTAAATAAAAGGTATCATTTTATATGAAATAAAAATTTAAATCCATTGGTCCATCACATTTAGTACAAAAACATTTGATTTAAAATTTTGATTCAACAAAATTTAAATAAAGAAATTTGAAAAGTTTTTTTCTTTTTATACTTTTATATTTTTAATACTTTTTTTATTCCTTCTCATCTGTATTATTGAGCACGGTGTTAGGGAGAAAATTAGGTGACAGTTACTTATTTTTATTAATTATTTACATTACTTATTATACTTAGCTAGTTAGTTTTAAGTAATAAATAAGTAGTCTGTAAATTATTAATTATTAATAAGGATTAATAGGCGTGGCTTCATCTCAGTAAGATAATTAATTATTTTACTGGGTAAGTCAAGTAGCCTGGCTGACACCTTCACTTGTTTATCTACCTCTTCTGCATCCACCATAGCTATATTAGTATCTCTTGATTAACAACAACTTTTTGAAAGTCTCTTTAAAATCATCAGCTTAATTACAAGATTATTGATATCTTAAGTTTTTTCAACTTTTTGTTGCATTAACCAAGGTCCTCCAGTCTGTTGACTAGTTTGTATTTTCTGGCAATAAACAATATGCCACTATATTTGATATTATCCAAATCACAGACTTGTTGATATACATCACACTTTGAGATAGACTCAAAATATAGCATAAAGCATACATAAATCACTGGTTAGTGGTGGATATATTTTTTAAAAAAGAAAAAATAAATTCAGTATTTTTAATAAATTTACATATTGCCTTAATCATACCCTTATTCTTCCTTCTGTAATATCTTTTCAAATATATCACAAATTCATATCCACCACTCCTTTACAAATTTAATTAGTTCATCTAAAACCACTGTAAATTTTTCAGGATCTATATTAGTTGCCCCAATGTTTTGGCCAGATTCCTTGTCATCATCAGCTTTGTTAGCAGGTGAATTTAATTTTTTTTTTGAAGCTGTTAAGGTTTTATTACATATTTTTCAGTCTGTTGAATGGGTTGCATTGTGTGAAACTAATGACTATTTCACTTGATTGGATATTAACCAAATCGTAATGGAGTATAAAATTATCACTTGAAAATAAGTGTTAATTTGTTTGTATAAAAAAGTACCAAAACAGTATTTGTGATATATTTCCATACTGTCCTAATGATACATCAAAGCTTTCTTGTGTAATATATTAATGCTGTATATTACAAATTGTACCCACCCACTCCCTCACACCTTTATCCACCTCCTGTGCCTTAATTTTAGCCTTGTTAGTATTTATTTTATTAGAAACCACCTTTTTTCCAGTTTCTTTGACATCATCAGCTGGATTATTCTTAGGATTTTTGATTTCAGTATTTTTCATCTGTTGAGGCTTGAACCCAGATCCTTCAGTATGTTTAACTAGCTGCATTGTGTGGCACTATCAACTATGCCACTTGATTTGATATTGACTGAATGACAAATTAGTATTTATACATCAAATTTTAAACAATTTTTAAAAGATAGCATAGAACATACATGTATCACTTGAGTTAGTGATTAATTATTTTATCTAGAAAGGTTTAAAATAGTATTTTTAATAAATTTTCATACTGTCTTAATAATACTACTAAAATTTGATTTGATATTATCCAAATGACAGACTTATATATATACATCACATTTTGAGATAGATTTTAAATATAGCATGGAGCATACATTTATCACTTGTCAGTAGGGATTATTCTGTTTTTAATAGAAAAGTACCAAAAAAAAATTTCTTATAGTTTCATACTTTCTTAATCATACACCTAATTTTTGTTATGTAATGATTTATTTCCTTTTTTTAAAAGTCTTAATTCACCACTCCTTCACTTGTTATCTACCTCTTCTGCATCCACCATAGCTATATTAGTATCTTTTGATTAACAACAACTTTTTGAAAGTCTCTTTGAAATCATCAGCTTTATTTACAAGATTATTGATATCTTTAGTTTTTTCACCTTTTGTTGCATTAACCCCAGTCCTACAGTCGGTTGACTAGTTTGTATTTTCTGGCAATAAACAATATGCCACTATTTTTGATATTATCCAAATCACAGACATGTATATATACATCACCCTTTGAGATAGATTTAAAATATATCATGAAGCATACATATATCACTAGTTAGTAGTGAATATATTTTTTAAAAAAGAAAAGTAAAAAATCAGTATTTTTAATAAATTGACATACTGCCTTAATCATACCCTTATGCTTCCTTCTGTAATATCTTTTTAAAATATATCACAAATTCATATCCACCACTCCTTTATAAATTTAATAAGTTCACCAAAACCACTATAGAATTTACAGGATCTATATTATATGCCCCAATGTTTTGGCCAGATTCTTTGCCATCATCATCTTTGTTAGAATGTGAATTTACAATTTTTTTTCAAAGCTGTTAAGGTTTTAATGCATATTTTTTAGTCCGTTGAATGGGTTGCATTGTGTGACACCAATGACTATTTAAATTGATTGGATATTAACCAAATCTTAATTGAGTATAAAATTATCACTTGAAAATAAGTGTTAATTTTTTTCTATAAAATAGTACCAAAACTGTATTTGTGATATATTTCCATAATGTCCTAATGATACATCAAAGATTTCTTGTGTAATATATTATTTCTGTATATTACAAATTATAACCAACCACTCCCACACACGTTTATCCACCTCCTCTGCCTTAATTTTAGGCTTGTTAGTATTTATTTTATTAGCCACCACCTTTTTTCCAGTTTCCTTGACATCATCAGCTGGATTATTCTTAGGATTTTTGATTTCCGTATTTTTCACCTGTTGAGGCTTGAACCAAGGTCCTTCAGTCTGTTTAATTTTCTGCATTGTGTGGCACTAACAACTATGCCACTTGATTTGATATTTACTTAATGACAAATTAGTATTTATACATCAAATTTCATACAATTTTTAAAAGAAAGCATAGAACATACATGTATCACTTGAGGTAGTGATTAATTATTTTAACTAGAAAGGTTTAAAATATTATTTTTAATAAATTTTCATACAGTCTGTCACCAGACGACCTGCGCACAAGGTTAAGGGTATTCCTGGAAATGAGATGAGGAGATTAGTTTAGAAGCTTCTTCGAAGCACAGAGGAAATGTTCAAGGAAGTGATTTGAAGATGACTTGAAGGAAGAGCTACTTCTTTGAGATATGTTTGATAAGAATTCTAATATAATTTAATGGTAATATTAAAATTCTTAAGATCTCACAAAGGGTTGGAAACTCAATAATCAAAGATATAGGATTTTAGAAATGATTACTGAGAAAATAAGGAAAGGTAAAATAATAATTTAGAGTTAACCTGAAACTTTACCACTATTAACTATATATATGTTTTATAATTTAATTCTAAAGAATGTCGAACCAAAATTTAACCCCTTTTATATCCTTTACTCCTCCTCACATTGACCTCATACCTATCCATATTTCTGAACTCCACACACCACCAAAATTACACCTGTTACACCTGGACCCTCCTCACTAACATGCATTAACCTTTTAATCCTCAACAAAATATCATGTCCATTCTCACTAATTCTGTTAATAACCCACAGATACTTAATAAACCTTTTAGAGGACTATTACATTAACTTTTTCTCTGTGTGTTGCTTATTGAAGAAAAGACTAAAAACACTATTGAGAGATTGACTAATTTAGATTTAAAATTTAGACTAGTACAGTTGAATAGTGAGTACACAAAGGAAATTCGCAGTTGCTATGTAGAATTTCTTTCTGCACTTTGAGTATGGATTTACAACTCTGTATTATTGATTTAATGAGCTGCTTTTGCCTCTAGTGTCACATGGCCTTTGACAGATTCCTGGGTAAAAAAACACAAGCTCTGTTGAGTGTGAGACATACTTTCCCACACTACTTTCTCTCCATTCTTACTTTAATTACTTTATACTTTATTATGTCGACTTTTCCTATCCCAACTCCCATACCTACACACCCCAAAGCGGATGGTGGAATCATTACCCGGCAATATTTTCAAGCCTGCACACGCTGCAAATCAATGGAATTTTTCTGCGTTGAAAGCACGGCCACAGGAGGTCCTTGCCAGAAATGCAAGTTTTGCTGCTGGAGATGGGTGGTGTGTGATGCCTTATCAAAAAATGCAGACATCAAGCGTCGTTTTACAAAAACCAAATATTGGGTAATACCAAAGACCAAAGAGGTGGTCTAAGATATCTGGGAAGTATTGGTCGGGGACAATCAGTTGGTGGGAGAGATTGAGGAGGAGGTCTAAGATACCATGGCAACCTGGGTAACCCAGTCCACAAGTAAGAAACAAGGGGTAGAAAAAGAGGTAGATGAGTTAGTTAAAGAGGATGAGTATGAAGTCACACCGAAATTATTTTTAGAAGCTGACCCATTGTTCAAAGTAAGTCTGTTCTTCTTTTATTTTTTTAAAAAATTTTGTTACTGATGACTGTATGTTTTAGAATTCAGATGTCATAACAGAAGCTCCAATTGTTGAAGCTGCCCCATCGCTGCCAGTTGAGGCAAATCAACCAGTGATTGATTCGAGGGAGGACAACAAAGAGACTCTTGACCAGGTATGGTCGAAAAAACCTCGGCAGGGTCGACAAACTCGATTCATCAAATAATTAAGCGGTGAGGTGGACAAGATTGTCCATGCTGCCTCCTTTGACGTGGCCAAAGAATTACTAGAAATTGTGGAAGTGGCACCGGTAGGAATGGAGGAGGTATTTGAGAAATGCAGGAAGGAAATAAGAGTGGTTTTAGAAAAAATGAAGAAGTTGGTTAAGGAGAAAATACAGGAGAAAATTTGAAATGGGACGAAAAAGAAAAGAAATAAAGAGGGAAGGAAAAAATTAGAAAGAAATTTGTGTATTTATTTATTTATTTTTTATTTTGCTGTTTTAATTTAAAATGTTGATATATATTTTATAAGATTTTGAGTAAAGAAAAGAAAAAAGGAAGAAAAGAAAGATTTGAATAAAATTTTGTTTTAAATTTTGAAAGAAGAAAAGAAAGAATGTTTAACTGAAGGAATTTTAGTTTAAGTTTTGAAAAGAAAAAATTTAAGTAAGAAAAAAGAAATAGTTGATTGAAACAATTTAGTTTGAAATGAAAATTTAATGAGAGAAAAATTCTGTTATTTGTGAAAGTTTATTTATTGAATTTTTCGAGGAATTTTGGTTATTTGAAAAGAAAGAAGAAAAAAAGAATTTGAAAGAAAGAAGTAATTTGTTCAAAGAATTTTAAAAGAGAGATTTAAAGGTTGAAGTCAAGTTTGAGAAAGATTGTCATATTGAGTTCATGAAAAATTTTCATAGTTTGAAGAAAAAGATATAAGGGAAAAGAAGAAAAGTTTGAAAAGAGAAAAGAAAGAAAATTAAAGGAATTATTGATTTTTAAAATTTTAATTTTATGAATTTTAAGATTTTAATTTTATTATTTTATTTTATTTTATTTTTAATTTTTTCTTTTTTAATTTAATTTGATTTTGATTTTAGTTTAGTTTATTTTATTTTATTTTATTTTATTTTATTTTATTTTATTTTATTTTAATTAATTAATTTATTTTTTTAAAAAAGGTTGAAAAAAGCTTTTTGAGAAGAAGAAAGAAAAAAAAGAAATAAGATTAAGGATTTTAGAAGAGAAGAAGTTTTAGAATTTTTAAGAAAAGAAAAGAAAAAAGAGAAGAGAAAAAATAAAAAAGAGTTATAAGGTTTTGGTTTTAAAGGATATTTAATATGAAAAGATTTTAGGAGTTCAGGGGCGTTAGAAACATTGATGGCTGGTTCCCAGGATTTTTTGTCTGAGTCAACAAGGAAGCCTTCCCATTCCAGGAGGTATTGAAGTTTCCCCTTGCACATTCTTGAATCAAGGATACAGTTTACTTCCCACTCTAGATGGTTTTCTACTTCAAACGGTTCCGGAGGAGGTTGGTTCCTGCCCAGGTATGTTTCTCAAGCCAGTTCCAGGAGAGATACGTGTGGAAAACAGGGTGAATAGGCTGCCACTTAGGAGGTATCTTGAGTGGAAATGCAGTTTTAGAGACTTCAGAGTCGATTTCGAATGGTCCCAAGCATTTTTAGCCAGTTTCTTTGTTGGTCGAGTTGTTCAAATGTTTCATGCATTGAGCCATACTTTGTTGCCTGGTTTAAAAGAAGGAGCAGATTGTCGATGTTTTTTAGCCTTTTCTTTGTGCCTTCAAATAGCTAATTCCAAATTTGATTTAAGTTCTTCTTTGATTCATGATATGGCTCAAAGATAATGTTCAGTAGGATGACTAGTTCCTACATGGATTGAGTTGAATTGAGGATGTCTTCCATAAACAGTTTTGAAAGGAGATTGTCGTGTTAAAGAATGAGTCGAGTTATTATAAGCAAATTTGGCCAATTGTAACCATGTGGTCCAATTGTCTTGTTGGTAACTGACATACATTCAAAGGTATTGTTTGAGGATTTTGTTGACCCTTTCCGTTTCCCATTGGTTTCAGGATGATAATCTGTGGAGAGATTCCTCGTGATATTGAGTTGTTGACACAATTGAGTCCAGAATGTGGATACAAACAATGTGCCTCTATCTGAAATAATATCATTAGGTAAGCCAATTTTAGAAAATACATATTCTAGAAACAATTTTGACAAATCTTCTGCTGCAGCAGTAGTAGTGGTTTTAATTAAAATAAATTTTTTTGAAAATCTATCTACTATTACTAATATAGCATCAAAATTATTAGAAAGCGGAAGTTGAGAAAAAAAATCCATTGATAAAGATTCCCAAGGTTTAGAGGGAATAGGAAGTGGTTGAAGCAACCCATGCTTCCAGTGACGGGGAGCCTTATTCCTATTACATTTGTAACAAGATCTTATATAGGCCTTGATTTCTCTGGTCATTTCTGGCCAGAATAAATCCCTCACTATTAACTGGTAGGTTTTATCAACCCCAAAATGACCAGCTAATGGAGAATCATTTCGACTATTGAAAATCCATAATTTTATTTCATTTTTGTTGGGTATGACTACTCTACCTTTGAAAACTAATAGACCTGATTCTATACTAAATCTTTTTGCCACTTGCTTCGAGAGTATTTTGTCTTTTAACCCTAAAAAATAATTGTCCTTAAACTGAGCTTTGAGGATGTTGGATAGTTAATTTTGGAAAGATTGAATTGTCATTGAATTAAGTTGATGAGTCTTTAACATTGATTTGTTGAAAATTGATTTCACATTTTCTGGGTTCTTGTCAGCAAATGCGTCCCCCCGCTGTGGGTAAATGCTGTCCTGACATGAAAGGATATCTGGGACAATGCAGTTCTTACCTGGGCAATAGAAAATAGAAAAAGGAAATTCAGACAGAAATTCAGCCCACCTGGCTTGATGCCTGGTTAACACTTTGGAAGAAATAAAGCATTTCAAAGCATTGTGGTCAGTCAGGATTCGAAAAGGATTATCTAGTCTGAGAAGAAAAGAGCGCCATTTTTTAAGACAATGAATAATTGATGAAAGCTCTTTGTCATGAATTTCATAATTTAATTCTGCTTAAATGAGTTTGTGTGACTCAAAAGCAACAGGATGAAACAATTTTGTTTCAGGATTGAATTGAGAAATGACCCCTGAAATAGCATAATTGCTAGTGTCTGTCTCGACTATTGTCAAAGCAGAAGGATCAAAGTGTCAAAGAATTGGAGCTGTGGTAAATGCAGTATTCAATGCTTCGAATTCCTTTCGTGCTGTAGAAGTAAAAACAAAAGGAATATCTTTTCTAAGAAGATAAGTAAGATTTGAAATAGTTTTAGAGTAATCTTTAATAAATCTTCTATAGAAATTGGCAAAACCCAAAAATTGTTGGGAGGATTTAACGGTTTTGGGCTCAGGCCATTCAAGGACTTTTTGGACCTTTTTGTCGTCCATTACTTAGCCATCAGTGAATAATTTAAACCTTAAAAAATCAATTGATTTAAGATGGAATTCGCATTTATTGTGATTGGCATAGAGACTTTGATCTAAAAGGCAATTTAGAACCTGTAGAACATGATGAATATGTTCATCTAGTGTCTTCGAGAAAATTAAAATATTGTCTAAGTAGACGACAAAAAAAGTTTTAGACAACATCTTGAAAGATTTCATTAACAAAAGTTTGAAAATTAGATGGTGTGTTACATAATCCAAAAGGCATTACTAAATATTCAAAACTACAAAATCTAGTGCGCATTGCAGTCAGTGGTTCATGACCTTCCGCAATGCAAATAAGATTATAAGAGCCTCTAAGATCAATTTTAGAAAATAAATTAGCACCAGTAAAAAGGGTAAGAAGCAATGACATGGGAGGAGCTGGATATGCATTCTTCTTTGTAACTGTGTTGAGCTTTCTATAGTCAACACACAACCTAAGGCTACCGTCTTTTTTCTTTACAAAAAGAACAGGGGAGCCAGTTGGAGATTTACTGGCTCTGTTGAAACCTTTGGCTACATTCTCTGCAATTTAGTCTCAAAGAACTTGAGACTTGTCCTTCAATAAAGAATAGACAGGACCTGCCAGAGGTACTAGACCTATTAACTCTATTTGATGGTTGTAGGGTCAATGAGGTGGTAATATATCTGTGTTGCGGATTGAGAAAACATCAAGGAAATCATGATATATTTCGGGTAGAGTTGATTTAATGGCTTCAATGTTGATTTGGTTGTCCTCATCATCTTCAAGAGAATGTGTTGAGGGAAGACCAGAATTGAGAGAGCATAATTCAACTACTTTGAAGCAATTTAAATTCTCTTTGGGTGAAGTGATCAAGCTAGAAGGTTTAGCCATTTGCTCATTTAGAGAAAGATCAGATGCTTGCAAGTCATATGGAAGAGATTTTTCCTCTATCAGGACATTGTCAGGCGGGTTTTTTAACTCCCTATTGACCTGCATTGAAGAATCAGAAATATACTTAGTACATGAGGTGATCAATCCCTGTGACCAATCAATTTCAGGATTCCAATGCGTTAAAAAGTCATGGCCAAGGCGGGTATCGTCCATTTTTGGGGCGTCCAAGACTGATAATTCCCACTTGAAGGGGGAAAAGTTCAGAAAGTTTAAAACCCAAAAATAAATTTTTACTTACCCAATATTTGAATTCCTCTGATTTGACCAAATAAATTGGAGTTCGATCGATATCTGTGAATGTCAGTTTTAACTTCTCAGCTAAAGATAAACTGACAAAAGAAATTGAAGCTCCAGAGTCTATAAGACAACTGAAGGGGTATCCTCTTTTAAAAGAATGAATCTCAAGCGGTTTAAGGCAACTCAAGTCCTTAAGACATGGAGTTTCTGTGCACTGGGAGAGATAAGATAGTTTGCTTTGCACACAAGTAAACTATCTACTAGTTTTTTAACCTTGAACTAGTACCTTCTCTTTTGTTCAACTTTACACAATCTTCTAGCTTGTTCTTACCCCCACAATACATAAATAACCAATTATCTGCTCGCCTCTTCCTCTCAGATTCTTTAAGTTCCCCTTTTGGATCCAGTACTTTACTGATATTGCCTGGGGTCGAGCCTTTTGGTCAAGGTTTTTCCTTTCCCTTATTGGGTCTGGATTGAGTCGAGGAGGATTGTTGTCTATGAGTTTAAAAAAGTTCCCAATTTAAAATTTAGGCCTTTAGATTTGTTGGAGTATCAACAATGTTATAGTCGTCCTTGGTAAACGCTGTTGAGTTCAAGGGTTCAATCCATTAAATCCATTAAAGTAGTCATCTTCTGACCATGAAGATTTAATTGATCCATAATCCTCGAAGGAAGTCCATTTTTGAAATGATACTTTAGGGCAGCATCATTCTAACCTACTCAAGTTTGAAGTGCTCTGAAGTTCGAAATATATTCAGAGGCTTTACCATTATCACTCATGCAAAGGAAATCAAGTTCGATTTCTGCCTTGTCAGTTTCATTAGGGTCACCAAAAAACGTTGTAGACTGTTCTAAAGTACTAAGCAGTAGACACAATGCGAGATGGGTTGGTCCTCCTTTTCAATTTCTAAAAAGAAGCGCCTGCCACTCTTATTTTTAAAGACAGCACAATAATGTGTAACACTAATATTTGATTAGAAAGTTTAAAAGATGAGAGATGATTCTTAGAGATCAGGAAAACAAGTATTACTATCTGGATATTTCTATTCTTAATAAGTGCTAATATCCACAGCTACTCCCTCTTGAAGCACTCTCTTTGAACATGCCTTATTATAGCAATAAAATAACTCTAATAATAGCTACTCCTACTAAACCTATATATTCTCTCTATGTTGCGCTCTTTCACTATACTATATGAAATACACACACAGACGCACGAATGGTAAAAGACTCAAAAATATCTTTTTTTTTATTTGCTATTCTATTTTCTTATATATATATATTTCTCTTCTCTCTATCTATATATATTTTTCCAGTACTCAAGACACAGTTCACTAGTGGATCTTCAGTGCTGGCTCTAGCGTCATATTAGTAAAACAATAACTAATCTATTAGTAAACTATGTACACTGCTTGTAACAACTACGGCGCCTAAAACATATCCTATGATTACTAACGCTAGTATTAACTTGTTTCACTCATAATCCACATATGCGCTTTTGACTATACCTTTGTTTTTGTTTCAGTGCTATTTCCAGGTTTGACCCATTCTTATGCTGATCCTAATTGCCTTGACTCTTGGGTAGTTTTGTGATTGAGTCCCCAATCTCCTTTCTTTAATACTAAGTTCATAGTCCTTACATTTCACTTAACTAGTTAGCCTACCTTATTACCTGTTTCAGTAAGTCACCCAACTAGCCGTGGTACAGTATACTATGCACTCGAATTTTCCTTAAGCCATAACTCTTTCCTTAATGTTTAACACATAATTATTGGAAAGTCCAGATCCATATTTTTTAGCACTTTACGGTCCTAAATCAATAACACACAATTCCCCATTTTGTGGCACATCTCACTACAAAATCTGAGCGCACAGACTCTTAATCCTTTTCTGCGCTTCAATTTCCTTTGTTCTTTGAGACACGCAAATACATATTATATTTTAGCACTTCCTACTGCGCTAACTTCCTTTGTTCTTCCTGGACTACGCGCGCTGATTGGTCTAAAATTATGCTACCTGCGAGGCACGTACCACATCCTCTCTCTACTTGCGACTGTCCCCAGGAGCCCATAAAAACCTGCGTCTCACAGCGTTTTCTTACTTCATCTTCTGTCTTATTCTCTTTTTATTTTTCATCCTCTTTTTTATTTTTTTATAATGAGTACTAGAAGTACCAATCCTACCACTGAAACTACCGCCAACATCGTGGAAGCAATTCGACAGTTCATGCGCACTCATCCCCTGCTGCTCCACCAACAACACCTGTAACTACACTGATGGGTGTGACAAGATGCACCCGCTGCATCAAAAATGGCATAACTCCTTGTCATTTCTCAAAAACCTGTCGTGGAAATAGTTTCTTCACTGTAAGTCATCTTCAATTTCCTTCCTTGTTGTTACTAACCTTTCTTTTCTTTCCCCCTTTTTTTCTTTGTTTTAGTCATGCAATTACTGCAAGACTTTCAAAAAGAAGTGTAGCTACAATGGGCCACCCACCGTTGCACGCCTGGACCATAAAGCCTTCACTACTAACATCATGAGTCAAATGACCATCAAGCGCCAGGCGCCTTCTCCTGTTACCCCACCTGGTAACAAACAAACCAAGGTTGGTTACTGCAAACCTACACCCAGTAGCATTGCTTCTCTCCGAAGATCTCTCTTTTCAGAAGAAAGTACCTTAAGTCCTCTTTTCCTACTTTTTCATTTCTTAATCCTAACATTTCCCTTCTTTTTTTTTTAATCAGAATGTGCCAGGCACACCTTACACTGAAACACCTCCACCACCAAACGTTCCTCTATTTCTTCCAGCCTTGGAAGAAGATCCCGCCCATATTACGGAGTGTACTCCTTGTACTCCCACCCCTGAGTGGAAAATTATGCAGCCGGTATTCGATACGATCATCCCGGACAAATGGCCCATCGACACTACTCCGGTCACCAATGATGAAGAGCCCGCCGCGGCTCAAGACTGGGAATTTGCAGAGCACGTTGCCTGCGCACCATATGATGCAACCATGTGTCGTATGAACAATATGATAGTCGCCGTCAAAAAATTTCATGAGGGGGTCCCAGTCTATACTTGCGCTGAGTATGACAAAAGAAAACAGCTAGTCACCACCTTGCAGCAAAACATGCAAGAGGCTGTTTACAACTGGGATTTCTGCGTTCCAATCTTTGATGACGCAGAATACTAAAAAAAACTTCCTTGTATATAGTACCTGTAAATTGTATATTATCTTGTAAAAAAAAAACTGTAATATTATTATTTTATTTTCCCTTAATTTTCCTGTGAAAATTCTACAACTGTGAGATGAGTTGCCTTCAGAAATTATCATCCTTTTTCTAAGCAGCACCCTTCTACTAAATGCTTGAGATTGTTGCTACTTTCTATAGCAGCAAATACTTCCCCTGCGTCCAATATGCATGCGCTCTCTTGTAATCTTCAGATCTTCGCAAAATATGACTTTCACCTGACTGCGGCTGATTTGCATTTCCTTGGGTCCTTCATTATGACAAATTTTTTTCCCTATCTTCTTAGAAACCTTCTGGCGCTCAAGTCAAACATGGCGCACTGGTGACTTCTCTACAATGCCATGTTATCTTATAAATAACCCTTCTAATAACCTATATCTCTTTCATCCAAATATTATGACTCAATATCGTACCATCCCAAAAGATCAAGTGTGCTTGTTTTGTAAACGCCGCAACTTCCATTGTACATTTTCTAAACCTCGGGGGTATGCCTCCTTTAGACCTGCCTGTGAAAATTGCTTTAGATACCCCAAAACTTGCAACATCTCTTTAAAACAGAATACTCCTCCGCCTGCTGATTATATTTGCTTTCCACCTAGCTCTACTAGTAGCGCTCCCATAGCTACAACCACTAGTCCCACTATTTGCACTAATAATAATGTTCCTAATGAATCTCCATTGCTTCCTAGTTTTCCCAGGTGCCAAATATCTATTCAGCCTAGTGCTACACCTTCTTCCACTCCAAGCTCTAATGCTTCTATGCACTCAGGCTCTACTGCGGCTGCTCCTGATGAGGTTTCCATTACTTCGCCATCAGCGCACCCACAAAACTTATTAGCAAGTAAGTATCCCTTATTATACTTATGCTTCTTTTACCCCCTGACTCTTTTTCAGGCTTCAATGAATCCATCTCCCTAGGATGGGTTCCTATTCCTTTACCCTTCTTCCATTCCATGAAAATGTTTTCCAGACTTTGTCTTATATATGACGCTATGTCTCTATCCTACTCTAACGCACCAGCTTTTTCTGACGCTGAACTTGAAGCTTGCTATACCCATATAGAAATGATAGGTCAGCTAATGAATGAAATCATCTCATCAACTATTCTTGGATTCCCCACCGCTCCCCATCGCTTCTTCATGCCTGAAGACTGGAAAGGATATCCTATTAGCGTTCAATCTGATACTGAATAGCCCACTAGCGCTTTTACTTATGAGCCTCCTCTGTCCATTCTCCCGGTACATAGTCTTTGTATATTTTTCATGTTATGCCTTCACATAATCTTTTTAGACATGGCGCTATTTTATTACACCTGTCTTCCATACTTTTAGAACGCCTAAATTTTCTCCCTCTACGTTCTTTAAAAGACTGTAAACCCAAAAAAAATCATAAATAAACATTCATATTGTAAAACTTTACCGCCTTTACTGTGATACAGCAATATACCATGTAAAATAAGAGTTTAACTATAGAGAGCCTTATCTATAAATTGATGATACACATCTCCTTTAATCCAATTACCTATTTTGTCATGTCCCCTTGAACAATGAAAATATAAGATTTCATTTTCCTCTGAACCCTCATCTAAGTGCTTGTGCCAGTTGCCTGCTCAGCCATAGTCCGCCTAACTTCCAGTTAGCGCCCTCTATCCATCACAACTGTGTCAAAAAGCCTCTTGTGAGTCCTCTTAGAAAAACAAAACTTAACATAACTTGTTAGTTTAACCTCTTCCTGGAGGTATTATTCTGGTAGTTTTTCCTCATTCCAGAGGTTATCTTGTATCACTGGAACACCCCTTGGGTAGAATCTTTTGATCTGATCTGCAACCACACGTCACTTCCACTCAGTACCATCCAATTCCTCCAGTTATCTGCTTTCTTATCCTATATGGACTGTTCCATCTGTAAGAAAACATCTTGCCCCATTGACTTTCTAAACTTTTATTATAAACCAAAACTAAATCTCCTGAACTCAATGGCTTCCTTAAGCTATGTGCTAAATTCTCATCCCAATATTTAACTGACTTGTCACAGATCTGCATCATTCTTTCATACGCCTTTTCCACAAACTCGTCTTTCCTTTCAAGCTGCGCTACCCTCGCTAGAATTAAATCTTCAGTCGAGCGCACTTGATCCCAGTCACATCCTAGAAATGATCCAGCCTCCAGATCAATAGGTAATATCGCCATTTGACCAAACATCAGTTCATATGGTGAAAACCCTGTTGTCCTTTTAACTGAAATCCTGTCCGCAAACAAAACTAATGGCAAACAGTTCTTCCATTTTGCCCCATTATTTCCACATAGTTTAACTAGCGCATCTTTTATAACTTGATGCCCTCTTTCTAACATTCCATCTGCTTCAGGATAATATGGTGTTACAACTCAAAACTTTGTGCCAATACCTTTTACTACCTCTTGGAACTCTCCAGCAAATTCAGCGCCACCATCTACGGTTACCATCTTCATTACCCCATACCTGTAAATCCATTCCTTCTTCAAAAATTCAGCTACATTACTTGCCTTGAGAGTTACCAACGGCACTGCTTCAATCCATCGTGATAGATCATCCATGGCTACTACCAAGTATTTAAAGTATCCTTCTTTTATATGAACTGCATCTAAACTGACCCTACCAAAAACAGTATCTTCGCCTGTCGCTCTTCCTTTCTCTTTTGGCTTTCTTTAACTCCTGCGCTGAAATTCAGGAAAAGATTTAACCCAATCTCTTACTTTATTTTTCATATTGGGCCACCAGAATCTTTCCCTAACTCTGCCATACGTCTCATCTTGACCTCTATGTCCTAAATTCTGATGTAACTCCCTGAGTATCTTCTCCTTCCCTTCCCTAGTTTGAACAACTAAATGAGGGGATGAAGCTCGATTCTTCCATAACTTCTAATTTTTAATAAAATAACCTTTAGCGTGCTTCTTAATGTTGTGCCAACCCTTTTTATTGCAAAAATCTGGTCGACTACTACCTTCCAAATATAACCTTATCAACTCTGCTGCTTCATCAGTAGATGCGTTGTCTTCAGAATACCCCCTTCTTTGAGATGAGTACTCCTGTCTTGACTTCCCCTTGAATCATTTTCATCATCTTACTGTTCCACTACTTCGCCTTGTGCACTTCTTGTCGCTACATTAGATTCAGCGTCCCCTAAATCCAGTTGCAGACTACCCTTGCTACAAACATCATCATCAATATCCATTTTTATGTCTTTACGGACCTTCAGCATTACTAGTTTATTGTCATCACGGACAATACTGCCTGCTAGTTTATTGTCATCCCAGATGTTACTGTTAAATCTTTCATAACAATAATCTATCCCATTTACCCATTTCTTATCTTCTTCCAATTCTTCTGCTTCCGAGTCTTCTTCACACAGCCATCTTCTTGATAATGAATCCAGCTTAGTGAACAATTTTCCCGGTTTATGGACTAAATCAAAAGAAAACAAATTAATCTGCCCTACCCACCTCGTCATGGGTGCATATGGTAAACTCAGGTACTAATCATTTGTACCAACGATAGCGCATCAACCTTCAGCTCAAAATGCTGCCCCCAAAGCATCCATTGTAGCTTCTTAAGAATCTTTGCTACTCCACATAACTCCAACTTGGACTGAGAGTACCTGGACTCCACTTTGGTAAAAGTCTTAGACTCATAAAGAAGAGGTCTATCATTATCTTCTTCATCCTCCTGCATCAAAACTGCGTCCACTGCGGACACACTAGAATCTACCGCTAAAGTAATTTTCCCAAAGCCTGTTCCATACTCCAATTTCTTTAAAAGAATGTCTTTCCCTAAAATCCTTTTCAATAACTCCAATGACTCCTAGCATTCCTCCGTCCAATCCCATATAATATCTTTTCTCGTTAAGCGCCGTAAAGGTGAAGACGACAAGGCAAAATCTTGAATAAACATTCTTACATAGGTACAGATACCTAAAAACCCTCTAACTTCCTTAGTATTTCTTGGTCTTGGCCACGTAAGTACCTTATTCCTCTGTTTCACAGCAATGATTCTTCCTTCCTTGTATACCACATGTCCCACTATATCTAGCGCTGGAACACAACAAGCAAATTGGGACACAGAAATCGTTAATCCTGCCTCCTCTATCCTAAATAGCACTCATTCCAAAATAATCCCATATTCCCAAACAAACTTTCTAATACATGGATTCTCTTCTAACACTTCCCCATCCTAATCACTGGCTGATACTTTTATACCGCTGTAGACAATCCTATAGTACTAGCTATAGGCCTTGACCAAGGGAGTTGGAGAAAAACCAGAGAGAAAATCCCCTGTCCCTTTAGAAAAATAGAGTGAGATTTACTTGCTAAAGTAAGTTGGTTCCTGTTTGCTAAATCCCCTTTTCAACACACTTGACTGCTTGATGAGCCAAGAAAGTAGTCACCAGACAGACTACCAGACCAAAGAACTGAAATGTAGAACAATGTCCACACCAGAGACAGCAAAGATACTTGATGTAGGCTGCAAATCCACACCAGAGACAGCAAGAATACTTGCTATAGCTTGCAAGACTATAACAGAGAAACAGTTGCCAAAGTTAAGTTAAATGAAGAGCTCACTTGCAACAAACACAGTCAAATTGTGGCCAGAAAACATTAAAAACTGAGTGAGGAACAAGGATATCACCTCTGCATGGTTGTATGATAATTAAGGTTGCCCCAAACTGTCTTATTCACTATGTACACACAGACCACTATCTAAGAGCCCATGCGCACCCACTAATCTGGCGCCTGTACCCACCAAATTGCATAAAAAACCCTCCTGAAGCGCTCCCCAACCTTCTAAAACAGAGGCGGGAAGGCCGCCCAACGTCGGAGGTGCCGCCTGAAGCGGCCGGGCCTCCCTGAAGCCAGAAAACCAAGAAAAACAACCAATCTACTTAGAAAAACTAGCTACAACTACTGAAACCTTTAAAACAGGGAAATTCACTATAACAACATTGTGACATGAAATATAGAGAAAAGTTAGCTCTATCCAATGGTATTAAGCACTTAACCCTAAGACTTAAGGTTAGCCCGTAGAACACGAAAAACATAATTAAACAGCTATCTTTTATAAATGAAAAATGAGGAAATGACCCCTTTAAACTTAGAATATGAAAAATATCTCCAAAACATAAAATATAGAGAAAAACTGGGGCTATCCAATGATAGTACCCACATACCCGCAGACCCAATATCCACGGAATAAAACCAGAAAAATACCTAATTCCTTAACAGATGTCAATTAAGACATGCACAAGCGGCTCCAAATCACACAACAAAGGCCCCTGCCAATGTTGGAAGACCACATCCTCCCTCAAATTAAGAATGTCCACATTCATTCTTCATCAAACCACCATGTTCAACCTTCTTCCCAAATCTGCCTCTGAAATGGGTCCTTTCCAATACTGCATTGACAATAATCTAATCTGCACCATCACACCTCCTGTCCATCCATAAAGAACGTCCTGTGATGTCTGCCAATCCAGAAAGAAGACCTGTTAAAGACCTGGTCCATTATCTTCTGCAACAGATTCACCTCAACCTCAACCTGGTCCATCTTCTGTCAGCACCGAAAGATCTAGGCTATCCATTCTTATACCCAGATTAATCAAAAAGCTTCAACCTTCGCAGAAGAGTGCCACAACTCATAAAACAACTTGTTCCACCATCCCTGGTCCATCTGATGGTAAAGAACTTTCATTTCTTCCTTCAACTTTAAAACTGATGACTTCTCAGTTCCTCCATCTTCTGATAGTGATGATAACAATGTAGGATCCATTGCACCACCAACACCAAGCCACTTGCCCACTATCAAGGCTAAGTTCCAACAACACACATCTTAAAAGAAACAACCTCTGCTAAACTACTTCCAATCCACTCCTGCTAGAGATCCACAGGACATTGAGAACAGAAGACACCTCATTCACCAGTTCAAGGCTAATTCTGAACACTTCATTTCATCTCTTGATTCCCTCTGAAATTTCACTAGTACTTGAATTTGATTCATAAAAGAAAAATTGACCACACCCTCAATAGGATGTAGCCACAAACAACCCTCAGTTTTAAGTCTTGGAGAACCATCCTCATTTTATAGTCTTGGGGGAATCAAAAACCCTCAGTTTAAAGTATTGCGGGACCCAAAACCTAAATCATAAACCCAGAACCAGAGATCAACCACATTAAGACACAGAGAAAAAAATAACATTCTGGGGTAATTGTAAAAAGAGCTGCCAGCCCATCAATTACCCCCAAACTTGCCTTTGCTAAATTAAGAGGCTCCCCCTGTGGATACCCTCCACCAATCTTTCAAAACCAACTCCAACAACAAAACCCATTCCTCAGTTTATAGTCTTGGGGGACTCAACCAACAACAATCCTCAGTTTAAAGTCTTTGGGGACTAACACAGTGTTCTGTTTAAAGTCTTGATGGACTAGTCTTGATAAAATCTTAAAACCAGCCAGTTTAAAGTCTTGGAGGACTAACAGAAACCAGATTTCAGTTTAAAGTCTTGATGGATTGATCTTGATAACATAGATTTTTCAGTTTAGAGTCTTGATGGACTAATCTTGATACCATAATTTTTTCAGTTTAGAGTCTTGATGGACTAATCTTGATACCATAGATTTTTCAGTTTAGAGTCTTGATGGACTAGTCTTGATACCATAGATTTTAAAGTTTAGAGTCTTGATGGACTAGCGGAATTTTGCATAAAATGGACGCAGCCAATTTCATACAGAACACCTCTACAACCAACCTGCTGAACTTCCACCTTCACTTCATCATCTACCCATCACTGACAAAAAATCTCCTTCCAATCTCTCTCCATCATCTTTTCTCACCACAGATCATGGCTGGATCCCCTGATGTTTACCCTTCTACTCTTTCTTGCTTCACTGCTCCCAAGGACTATGCCTGCAAACAGTGCATCCACATGTGCAGACCGTGTAAATTCACTCTTCCAGCTCCTGAAGCCAAATTCTAGAACAGGGCTTGTGATTCTTGCTACTCCAAAAAGAAAAAATGTGACAGAGATGCCAACTACCCTATTCCTCCTCCTTCACCTTCTCATAAATACATCTTGAGATCCCCTACCAGATCCCCAGAGCTTGATCCTTCCTCTTCCTCTTTATCTTCAGCACCTTCCAGAAGATCCAGAAGCTCAGCTTCCAGAACTCTTCCCAAAAGACCAGCCTTAGCTTCCCAAGAAACTGCTTTTATCTCTGCTAAATTAGCTCCAAAAGTTTCAAAATCAGCTCCTAGGCTTCTAGACTGCATCCAGGCAGCCCGCCTGCCTCACTAGACAGTGAAAATCAGGCTCAAAACCTCCAAAAACAACCGGAAAACAGCCAAATTCAATCAATCAACAATAAAAACTCTATGCAATCACCTCCCACTGCTCCCAGAGCAATGCAGCCAACCCTTCAAAGGTCCTAAAACTCCAAATTTTCCCAAACTTCTCCGAGACCTGCCAGAGGACCCCAAGAAGAAACCAGAGCACCCAACACTGCACCAAAGCAACAACTTTGTACCCAGTTAAGACAACAAAACTCCACCTCTCCTCTTTCAGCTAACTATCCTTCTGACAGTTCCATCCCTTCAATAGCTCAATCCAGAAGAGATCAATCCACTTCCAAATCACCCTCTCCTGCTCCATATTTTAACAACCCTGGTACTCCATCACCAGCACCTCCTCAAGCTGAATCCAACAGAAATAACAACCACAAAAAGAGCAACAATCCCGCTGCTCCAACTAGGCCCCAGGAACATCAGCCTCCTAGTTCACCTTCTCAAAATCATTCAGAGGAAGACCAAGAGAATCCATATCTTTCCCTGATTGATCCACCCACTATGACCATTCCAAAATCTTCAGAGATCCCAATTCTGGCTGCTTAAAAATTTGATGAGCTTCCAATCTGTAAGTACCAAATTAATTCATCCAATTCCTTCAACAAAAATAATTACTGATCCAATTCTTCTTGTCTAGTTGGCACCCCTCCTCCTGAATCTACTATTGGAGTTAGCCAACCTCTAGAAACTTCTTTGAACCTGGATTATGGAGACATGAAAAAACACCTAAGCACCATGTGTTCCAACATGCTAAAAGCTTTTGCCCTCCATGGACCTTTGAATGACTTTGAAAAATCCCTGAGAAAGTGCCTGTTGGAAGACCACTGGAAGATGTCTAGGATCATTAAACACACCTTCCAGCACTCCATTCCTGCCTCTTCTTCTTCCTCCTCTGAACTTCCCTCTAATCCGATTCCTGCCCATTACAATCCATATAATCTCTCCATAAGGATGCACTTCATAGAAAACAGTGCTTCCCACAATCCCAAGAAAAAACAAAAAAGGCATCACAATCCGGACCATCCTCCAGAAGCTTCATCAACCAGACAACGAGCTCCTGCAAAAAGATAAGAAACATAATAATAATATAAAACAATTAATAAAAATAATTTCAGAATTTTTTTTATTTTTTTTATTTTTATTTTTTTAACTAAACTACTAATGATAAGAGAATTTGAAAAAAAAATATAAATGAACTAAATAAAATAATATAAAATAAATAATTATATATAAAATTGGTATCTCCCAGCCAATTGATTAGCTGATCCGCTGATACCTTACCCACATCCAAGTGCACCTTGATGTGGATACACAATTAAATATTTTAAATAATTAACAAAAAACAAAAAAAACACAAAATTTAGAAATCACAGAAGATAATAAAAATAATGAAACACAGAAATAAATGAAATAAATAAAAAAAGGAAATTGCATTGCCCGGCCAATTGATGAGCCTTTCCCCACCAATGTTTGCCCACATCCAGGTGAACCTGATGTGGTAACACAATATATTTTTGATTTTATATTTTTAAACAACCCCCATAAAAAATTGAAAGAAAAAAAGAGAAAAAAGAAAATAATCTAAAACTACTATCTAGAAAAAAACATAACTGCAAAATCAAAGACAGTCCAGCTCCATAGATGGTCCAAAAAGAGAAAGTCCGCACCATAGAAATGATCACTGGGTTGGCTCCCTCCAATAAGTAAATATTATGGGAAACCACCAGTGATCCACAGCCAATCCAAAAGAACCAAAGATAAAGAAACCAGTCACATACCAGTTTAAAGTCAAAGTGGAGCTGAAACCTGAATAAAAAACACCAGAACTAGAATTCAACTAGTAAAAACAAAAGACTTGAGACAGACATTCTTGGGTAACTGTTCTACAGAGCAGCCAGCTCATCAGTTACCCCCACACTTGCCAAAATAAAATCTAGAAGCCCCCCCTTGGGTACCTTCTAACACAAACACAACATCCAACACCATAAACCCAAACCAATAAGAGTGAAGAGTCCAGCACTTGAAAACCAAATGAAATTCAAGTTTAAAGTCATAGAGGACTAAAACCTGTGAAAAGAAACAAAGACTAGGGTTCAACCAAATTAAGAGAAAGGGTTGGAAACAGACAATCTGGGGTAACTGTTCTACAGAGCAGCAAGCCCATCAGTTACCCCTACTCTTTCCAAGATCAAATCTAGAAGCCCCACCCATGGGTACCTTCTAACAAAAAGTTTCCAACACAAAAATTGCTCTGCAACACCAATAAGAAATTCCAAAACATAAAGAATGTTCCATAGTTTATCCTCATTGTGGAGTCAATCTTCTACATGCCTAGTGCCTCTGGGATAGAACCTCTTCACCTGGTCTGAAGCCACTCACTTTTTCAAGACTGCACCATCAAACTCTTCCAAAACATAAGAACCTATGAAAAATAAGATCTGACTCTGTAAGGTCTATTCCATCTGTCAGCAAACATTTTTTTCCACTAACTCTCCAAACTTCTATTATACACCAAAACCAAACAATTAGGTTTCAAGGGATTCCTGAGTCTATGAGCCAACTTCTTTTCCCAGTATCTGACTGATTGATTCCTAATCTTTATCATTCTAGAGTATGCCTCTCTTGACATTCTTCTCTACATTCCAAATGTTGCATCCTGGCACAGAGAAACTCTTCTGTTGAGTGCACCTCATCCCAATAAATTCCAAGATAAGAGACAGCTTCCAAGTCCACAGAAAGAACAGCTTTCTGAACAAACATTAACTCATAAGGAGAACAGCCAGTTGTCCTCTTCACAGTTACCCTATCAGCAAATAACACCAAGGGTAAATAATGCCTCCACTTTTCAGCAATATCTCCGCACATCTTCACCAAAGCATTCTTGAAAACTTGATGGCCTCTTTCAACCATGCCTTCAGCTTCAGGATAATAAAGTGTAGCCACTCTAACTTTAGATCCAACCCTAGCCACAGCTTCTTTAAATTCGGCAGAAAACTAAGGCCCGCCATCAACAGTCACCAACTTCATCAACCCATACCCTTAAAAATCCACTCCTTCTTCAAAAACTCTGCCACATTCTTGGCAGTCAAATTAACCAGAGGCACTGCCTCAACCAAACCAGACAAATCATCCGTAGCAACAATCAAGTATTTATACCTGCCCTCTTTAATATGGACAGGGTCCAGACTGACCCTTCCAAAAAGAGTTGATTCACCAGTAGCACAGCCCATCTCTTTAGGTTTCAAGTGACTTCTTCTTTGACATTCTTTACAAGATTTAACACAACCCTGAACAGCCAACTTCATACCTTGCCAGCAAAATCTGCCATCTACTCTTCTATAAGTCTCCCCAAAACCTCTATGACCAAGGTCTTCATGCAAAGACTTCAACACAAGTTCTTGACACTTCTTCTGAGTCACCACAACTTGAGAATTAGAATGCCTTCTCCTCATCAACCTTCTTCCTGACACATAAAATCCAGGACTCTTCTTCTTGATTGCCAGCCAAGTATTATCATCACAACTATCTGGCCTCTTCAAGGTCAACAGATATTCCACCAAAATAAAAAAAAACCTAGACTGACCCCAGGTCTCATCTTCAAAATCCAACAAAACAACATCCAAGGGTACAATTCTATCATCAAAATCACCAGTGTGAACATGATCCAATTGAGCAGCACAACCAGGACACCAATCCTTGAATTTTGGCACATCCTTCTCTTTCAACTGAACCTTGTGAGAATCCAGTTCACTAACAAAAACACCCTTTTCCAAATTAGAGCTGTCCCAAAAAACAACTCCATCTACATCAACAAAAACATCCTGATCACCAGAATCAAGATCAGATCCAGCCAGTTTAGCCTCTTGGGGGAGGTCCGAAAAATCTTCAGCACCCTTTGTGCTGGCCCTAACCACAGGAACATCTTCATCGAACTCTTCAGCCTCAGAATCTTTATCTTTAGGTGGCCTCCTCAATAATCCATCAGACATAGTAAAAGTTTTGCCTGGTTTGTGTACCAGGTCAAAAGAAAAATGTTGAATAAATTTCCCCCACCTAGTCATTGGAGCATTTTGAAGACAAGGCGTATTGATCATCTGAACCAAAGATTTTTGCATCCACCTTCAGCTCAAAATGCTGCCCCCAAAAAACAGTCTGTAGCTTCTTTAAAATTTCTGCTAAACCACACAATTCCAACTTAGGTTAAGAATACCTAGATTCCACCTCATTAAACACCACAGCCTCATATCTTACTGGCCTGACCCTCACAGTCTTATCCTCCTGAGACAAAACAGCACCAGCAGCAATATAACTTGAGTCCACTGCTAGATAAATTTTTCCAGCACCAACACCATAATCCAATTTGTGAAGAACAATATCTTCCCCAACAACCTTTTTCAACTTCTGAAAAGCCTCTTCACACTCTTCAGTCCATTCCCAATCTGCATCTTTCCTGGTCAACCTCCTTAAAGGTAAAGCCAACAATGAAAAATCCTTAATAAAATCCTGACATATACACACACACCCAAAAATCCCCTGACTTCAGTAGTAATTTTAGGCCTTGGCCATGACTGAATTTTATTAATCTTCTTCTTTTCCAAAATCCTTCCCTCTTTACATACCACATGACCCAGAATTTCCAAAGCAGGAACACAACAACAGAATTTTGACCCTGAAATGTTCATCCAGCCTCTTCAATCCTAAACAACACTCTCTCTAGAGTTATTGCATATTCCCACACAAACCTTCTTATGCCAGGGTTATCCGCTAACACCTCATTACCATAATCAGTGGATGGTCCTTTAATTCCACCATCATCAATAAAAATACCAGCATGAGTAGGAAACTCATCCTGAAAAATCCAAGCCATCTGTGCTTGATAGCGCGCCAAATTAGTTGCTTCCTGAGGCAACCTAGTGAGCTGAAATTTTTCCAAAGGAGTCTCAAAAGTTGTGAGAGGCCTTGAATCTGTATGGAGTTCCCTCTCATCATAACCACTCATATTATCACCCAAACCATAACACACCCTTCCAGAAAAATCTTCAACAAAATCCTCTGCACTTGGTGGCATACCAGCATCCTTGATAGTGACTCTATTCAAGGCTCTAAGATCATGAACCACCCTCAAATTTCTATTCTGCTTCTTTACACAGAAAACAAGACTTGATTAACTTGATGTTGATTGTTTGTATAACCCAGTCCTGATTCATTCCAAAAAAATCTCCATAAAATCCTCTCTGATAGCAGCTGGAATTGGAATAGGTTTGATTTGCCAAGGTTCATGAAAACCCAAAGGAATCAAGTAAGGTTCCCCATAAGAGTGATTCAACACACCTCTTTCCTCCTCAACAAAAGCCACAGCTTTTTCCCTTAGCACAATAACGTGCAACAACAACATCTTTTCTTCTTCAGACAGCCAACCATCAGGACCAAAATTAACAACTTTCAACCTTTCACGGTCACCCTAGCCTTCTCTACAAATTCTAGAGGATTCTTCACCAAAGGATTACAGTACAGATCACTTGACAAAGGAGGTCTCTTCAAGGGCGGATTCAAACCCACGGGCATAGGCTCATTGACAGGCCTAATCTTCTGTGCCAACTTCTTATACTTTGCCGCTCCACCTTCAAGTTGAGGGATCTTCTGGAATTCTTCACCACCAGACCTGGAACAAATACCAAGGGTTTCCCCATTTCTCACTTGTGTGTCCAAGGCAATGTTTTTAAAAGGTGTAGAAGAAACCCTAGCGGTGCACAATTAGGAGGACTTACTTTTACACCTCAATATCATCACTCCAAAACTTTTCCGCAATTCCAAATCTTTGTCTTCACTTCTGTCTTCCAAATCTTCAAATCAAGATTCATCTTAAGAATCAACTCTTTTAAAATTTTTCAGTTTAACCTCATCCTGGAGGCCCGAAAATTGATCTTGATGATCTACTTTCTTCCTAATTTTCCGCAGTTTAACCTCATGCTAGAGACCCAAAGATTGATCTTGATGATCTTCTTTATTCATAATTTTCTGCAGTTTAACCTCATGCTGGAGGCCCAATAATTGATCTTGACGATCTTCACAAAAAAATTTGAATCTTCTTTCTTCATTATCTTCAGATTTTTTTCATGATTTTCTTGAATTATCTTGAAATTTTTATCTTTTTTTTTTGAGTTTTCTTCTGACCTACAAAAAGAACCAGGGGTTTCCCCAATTCTCACAGGTGTGGCCCAGGTAATGTTTTTGAAAGGTGTAGAAGAAACCCTAGCAGTGCACAATTGGGAGGACTTACTTTTAGACCCCAATCTCACTGCTCCAAACATTTTCTGCATATCTTTCAATAAAGATATATAACCAATCTTCTTCCTTGAGCTTGAATTGAAAAAATAAAGAATCTTGAGAGAGAACAGAGACTTGATAAAAAAATTGATGAATACTTTCAGTGAAGAGAAACATTAAAAATAGAAAGTTGAAAATACACTTGGTATATCTCCAAGGGAGCTTAACAACTACAACCTGGGATTTCTGCATCTTGGGGAGAGGTTGTAGTAGTAGGGTGATCAGCCCTCATTACTCTAAAAAAGAAAGAATCTCAATAGAGCCTGAGCCACACTCCAAAAAACCAGAGGTAGCACCCACTTCCTTCCTTCTCCTGCAGCAATCCATGCACTGCCACATTGAAGATAAACCAGGCCTGGTCTCCCAAACATCCTCTCCAGGGGATGATAACCTCATGTGAAGCCTCCTTTCATCTTCACCAGTCAACTCCAAACTGATTCCCAAATCAAATTGATAACCAATTCTTGCCTGAAAATCCATCAAGAATGGCCCACCCAAAACTGATTTTACATTACCTTTAGCAATGTAAAAATGAACCTTCCCTGAGGCTCCGCCAACATCTAACTTTACAAACTCTGAAGTTCCAACCAATTCAGTGACATGGCCACCGATCCCTCTCAAATTTCTATCAATACCAGTTTTGATGGGGAGTCCCAAATGAGTTGCCTCAAACAAAGAAATCAGGTTTATCTGAGAACCTGAATCCACCAATGCCATTGCCTTTCTGCCATTCAGAGTGACATTGAAATATCCCAGAGGAGCAGAAAAATGAGTTTCCAACCCCTCACCAAACTTTTCAGCAGAATCACAAATGTATTCTACCTCCCCAGAAAAAACACTTCTCCTGGTCAACAACATTTTCTGTCTATCAGCCAACCCTGGACCGATAGGATACAATTCCCCATAAGATAGGGAAACCTGACCCTGATTCATCATTTCCAGGAGAGAGTCCATAAAATTAACATGACCAGAAACTACTGGCCTCTCAAAGTGAGCCCTTGGCTTTACCACCTTGGTCCTAGAAACTTCTTGAGGACCAGCACCACCAACATATTTACCATTATGGTAAGGTAAACTCTTACAGTCGCCTTGCTGTAAGCAGAATCCGGAGGAGATGTGTGGATTTAGCAGAAAACCCCGTCCTTCCAATAAAAATAACAAAATGGGAATTCTAAATCACTAAGCTAACCAATCTACTTGAATCTGATTGATAAAAATAATGAAACTCTAAAATAATTAACGCTTATTGAGATTTAAAGAAAGTGGCTGTTGATAAAAGAAATACTGATAACAACAATTAAGGTGTACCAGTGAAAGATCTGAAAAGATTGACTTTTATGTTTTTATAATAATTTAAATTTATATGAGACAGCAATAATCAAGTCCCAGCGATGAAGACCTTTCTAAAAATACCCTATATGAAGTGTGATTTAAATTGTTGAATTGTATTTCTAAAATGTTATGTATAAAATATAATGTTATAAGGGTATTACAATTTATTTAATTTGTTGAGTAATAAAAAATGAGACTGTGGTGGTTAAAGATTAAGCTGTATGATGTGTCCCCCCTCTCAATTTCGAGTTTGAGAAGCGCTTAAGTATTCCTAGTCACGTGCCTAAGTTTTCCCCTCCAGAGCTCTTCCAGAGTCAATCCGGAGTCCGTACGGAGCCGGAACGGAGTCCGTACGGAGTCCGTCCGGCCTTCCGGACTCAATTTAGAACCTTAAAACTATAATAAAAAATCTAGAAAAATTACACATAATAGAGCTACTTCCCCTCTACATACCAAACTAATTGTCGTAGTCTGCGCAGCTCTAATTACCCCGTGAAAATTCATCAAAGTTAAGTAATTTTTGAAAACGTAAATATTTCTATAAAACTTTAAAATTCATTTAAAAATATAAGAAAAATAGTAAAAATTCTGGGAAAATTTCCCAAGGCTCTTGAGTGACTAGACTTAATACTTATAAATTTTTCAGACCTTAAAAATAAGTTTTCTCTGTAAAATAAATTGTTTTCGTGTAGGCATTTGCTCGTGACCAATTTCTTCATATTTTAAACTCCAATAAATTAAATAAAACCCTTTTATAAAAAATAATAACACCAATCTTGCATGCCGTGATAACTCCATTTACATACTTAGGTGCCGTACTAAACTTTAGGCTACCACATCCTCCCTCCAATCGAGAATGTCCCCATTCTTATAACTTTGCATAAGTGGTTGAGAAATTCCAAAAGAATTATCTTATCTAATAAAATAATTTGATAAATTTGTTTTAGCTGGTCTTCTTATAAATCTTTATAATAAAAACGTTCTTTCTTCTTCTCTGGCTTGATATAACATAAAATAAAATAATATAAATCTTGTGATGATTCCACTACTGAGAGCAAGGTTTGAATCCCTTCAGACTCCCATATACCAGTCTTCCTTCTTGTCACAGCATTGAGAGAGTGGATCTTCCTATTAGCCGAATACTCCTGATTCCAACCTCATAGGGCCCCCCACTGAGCCGAATTCTATGATTCCAATCTCGCCATAAGGTCCTCCAAGCTTCACACCAAAAAAAATTGCCTAACTATGAGGCACTAAAAAAAATCATTCCCTAAAATCCAACTACCATCCTAACTTCTGATTCCTTCATCACAGTTTTCAAACTTTGCTATACAGCAAACCCATAAAATACTTTTGCCAGGCTTCCAATAATAATTTTAACTTTAGACCATGTTAAAGCGCCACAAATTTCACCTAATTAAACATTATGCTTTCCATAGCATCATTACCACCTAAAATTTTAACCTCCTAAAGCTTATCAGCACCCAATTCCAGAAATAATTGAATAACCAGTTTAGAGTCATAGTGGACAGTGATAAATTAAAAGATTGAATTGAGTTATCCAAACAAGATTGACATTCCAGTTTAAAGTCTTGGTGGACCAAACATATAATCGATTGCCAGTTTATGGTCTTGGTGGACCAAAGATCGTTTAAGTGCATAAATATCTTGATATATTCCTAATTAAGGCCTAGGCTTGACCAAAGATTGAATAAATTTGATAATCCAGTTTAATGTCATAGTGGACCAAACATTTGATCGACAAGTAATCCAGTATAAGGCCATAGTGGTCCAATGAATGTTGAATTATCCTGCAGATATTAATTTCCAGTTTAAAGTCATAGTGGACCAAACAATTAATCGATAAGAAATCCAGTTTAAGGTCATGGTGGACCCAACAGCTTTATAACAGTCCAGTTTAAGGTCTTGGTGGACCTAACATTTGATTTATAAAAAAAAAAAAAAATCTGTCTCCAAAAATATCCATAAAATCTTGAAAATCCTTGAAATTCAGTTTAAAGTCTTGAAGGACTAACAGCTCCAATATAAAATCTTTAATGAAAGTCTTGAAAATTTGCCAGTTTAAAGTCTTGGAGGACTAACAGATCCAAAATACGTGTAAAAACCTTAAAGAACGTCTTGAAGAGTAGCCAGTTTAAAGTCTTGGAGGACTAACAGCTCCAATATAAAATTTTTAATGACAGTCTTGAAAATTAGCCAGTTTTAAGTCTTGGAGGACTAACAGCTCCAAAATTTGTATAAAACCTTAAGGAAAGTTTTGAACAGTAGCCAGTTTAAAGTCTTGGAGGACTAACAGCTCCATAATTCGTATAAAACCCTTAAGGAAAGTCTTGAACAGTAGCCAGTTTAAAGTCTTGGAGGACTAACAGATCCAAAATACGTGTATATAAAAAAAAAACTTTAAAGAACGTCTTGAACAGTAGCCAGTTTAAAGTCTTGGAGGACTAACAGATGTCTTGAAGTAAAATCCCATAGGTATTGAGTTCTCCTAGACCCTGTTTCCTGTCTAAACTATATGAATAAACTAAAAAGAATAGTGACTGAAAAATAAAACTAAGAAATATAATAATAATTTTGATTTAATTAATTTATTTTTTTATTTTATTTTTTTTATTTATTTTTATTTTTATTATTTATTTTATTTTTTTTATTTTTTATTTTTATTTTATTTTTATTTTATTTTTTTTATTTTTATTTTATTATTTTTTTTAATTTTAATTTTTTTTTTTTTAAATTTAAAATAAAAGATTTTAGAAAAGATAGTTTTGAAATAAAAGTTAAAATTTAATTTTAAAGAAAGATAAATGAATGTGAAAAGAAAGATAAAAAAAGTACTAAAAAAAAAATTTTAAAAAAAATTTTAAAAAAAATGCCCCCCGGCCATTTGATGAGCCGTACCCTCGACATCATACCCACATCCAAGTGCAACTTGATGTGGTTACACAATTTTGAGAAATTGAAAAGAAAATAAAATAAATGAAAGTTTTTAGAAGCTAATTTTTATAATGATGATCACTGGGTGGGCTCCCTCCAATTTATAAAAATGATTTGAGACCACCAGTGAGCATCACCTTTACAATAATTCATAATATATATTAAAGAAAAGAAATCACAATCTAACATATAAAAAATCAAAAACAAAATAAAATGAAAAGAATCTTGGATCCGGCGTTGAGAGCAGTGTCTCTTGATTCGTTCCAGTTTATAGTCTTAGTGGACTTCCTAAAATTAAAAGACAAAGCCAGGATTCAACTAGAAACAGGGAAAATTTTGGAAACGAACATTATGGGGTAATTGTGTATAGAGCAGCCAGCCCATCAATTACCCCCACACTTGCCAATATTAAATTAAGAAGGTTCCCCTGTGAACACTTCTTCCAATAAATTTTAAAATTTTTCCAACACTATCTTCACCCATATTTTAAGAATTTTTAATTTTGAAAATTTTCAATGAAGGTTTTCTTGCATTTCGTTATGTTTCATCACAGTTTTGTTGCCCATATGCAGTGTAATGATAGTAAAGTATTTTTGATAAAAATAAGAAGATAGTTTATACTCGTTGCGGAGGTATAAATTTAATAAAAGTCATTAAAATTGTAGTTTATCCTCATTTCGGAGTTCGTCCATATAATTTCATAAATGTCATAGTTTATCCTCATTGCGGAGGAATCCATAAAGTTTCATTGATATCATAGTTTATCCTCATTGCGGAGGAATCCATAAAATTTCATAGATATCATAGTTTATCCTCATTGCGGAGGATCCATAAAATTTAAGAAGTTTCATAGTTTATCCTCATTGCGGAGGAATCCATAAAGTTTCATTGATATCATAGTTTATCCTCATTGCGGAGGAAGACTTCGGCACTCCTGGTGCCTCTAGGATAGAACCGTTTCACTTGATCGGCCGCTACCTTCTTCTTCAATACTACTCCATCCAACTCTTCTAGCACATATGAACCGCCGGAAACTTGCTCCTTGATTTTATACGGTCCATTCCACCTATCTGCAAACATTTTTCCCCACTGACTTTCCAAACTCCTATTATACACCAGGACCATATCACCTGGGTTCAAAGGTTTCCTTAATCGATGTGCCAACCGCTCATCCCAATATCTAACTGATTGATTTCGGATCTTCATCATCCGCGAATATGCCTTTTCTAAATATTCTTCTTTCTTTTCTAGCTGCATCATTCTTGCACACAATAATTCTTCAGTAGTTTTGACCGTGTCCCAGTCAACTCCAAGATATGATTCAGCTTCTAAATCAACCGGTAAAACTGCTTTCTGTCCAAAAACAAGTTCATAAGGTGAAAATCCGGTCGTCCTTTTGGCAGTGATTCGATCAGAAAAATAAAACTAAAGGTAAATAGTGCCTCCATTTTTCGGCACTTGTCCCACACATTTTAACTAAAGCATCCTTGATAACTTGATGCCCTCTTTCAACCATGCCTTCAGCTTCAGGATAATATGGGGTTGCTACCCTAACCTTTGATCCAACTTTCAATACGGCCTCTTTAAACTCTGTCCCAAATTCAGGACCTCCATCTACCGTTACCAACTTCATCACCCCATACCTATATACCCAATTATTCAAAAAAAATTCTGCCACATTTTTGGCAGTTAAATTAATAAGAGGCGCTGCCTCTACCCAACCAGATAAATCATCTCTGGCCACAATTAAATATTTATACCGTCCCTCTTTTATATGAACGGCATCTAAACTAACTCTTCCAAAGAGCGTATATTCACCGGTCGCACATCCAGGTTCTTTTGGCCTTAAATAACTTCGTCTTTGACATTCTTCGCATGACTGAACCCACAGTTTAACAGCCATCTTCATGCCAGGCCACCAAAATCGTTCAGAAATTCTTCTAAACGTTTCTCCAACGCCTCTATGCCCGAGATCTTCATGCAGTGATTTCAAAACTAATTCTTTCCCCTTCTGTTGAGTTATAACTACTTGAGGATTTGGATACTTTCTCCTCATTAAATGTCGACCAGATAGGTAAAACGTAGATGACTTCCTCTTGATAGCCACCCATTCATTGTCTTCACAATCTTCTGGCCTCTCTAAAGTCAACAAATATTTGACTAACAAAAAATAAAAACCAGTCTGACCCCAGACTTCATCTTGAAAATCGATTAATATAACATCAATAGGGACTTCTCTATCACCAATATCACCTGCACATGAATGAGCCAATAATCGTTGACCCCTAAATAAATTTTTAATCGAGCTATGTTGACGTTTTTCTTCTGAACCTTTGGATCCTTCGAAAACCGTATTTGAAAATACCTCTTTCTCTTTATCCACCTTTTTATTTAAATTCTCTAATTCTCCAACATATACACCATTCCTTAATTTACTACTATCCCACACTACCAATCCATTTTCCTCTACATACACCACATCTTCTTCTACCTCCTCTCTGCTGAATTTATCTACACCTTTTCCAACACCTTTATTAACATAAAAACTATTTTCCAGCTTATCCTCTTGGTGGAGGTCATCATCATCATAATCTAAACACAATAGTCCTGCCAGTTTAACCTCATGGGGGAGGTATCGAAAGTCTTCAGCTCCTTTAGTGCTGGCTTTGATAATAGGTATATCTTCATCAAACTCTTCTGAGTCTGAATCTTCTTCAGTGGGTGGTCTCCTTGATAAACCATCTGGCATAGTAAAAGTTTTGCCAGGCTTATGAACTAAATCGAACGAAAAATGTTGAATAAAAGCTACCCATCTTGTCATGGGTGCATTCGGTAAACTTGGGGAATTAATCATCTGGATTAACGATTTTGCATCCACTTGCAACTCAAAATGTTGCCCCCACAAAATGTGCTGAAGTTTCTTCAGTATTTTCGCCACACCACATAATTCCAATTTTGGTTGAGAATATCTTGATTCGACCTCAGTAAATACTACAGATTCATACCTAACTGGCCTGATGTAACCAGCTTTATCCATCTGAGACAAAACCGCCCCAGCTGCAACCTGACTTGAATCAACTGCTAAATAAATTCTGCCAGAATCTTTTCCATAATCCAACTTGTGCAGGACTAAATCCTTCCCCACAACCTCCTTCAACTTCACAAATGCCTTCTCACACTCTTCATCCCACTCCCAGTCTGCATCCTTTCTCGTTAACCGTCTCAATGGAGCTGCCAATGAAGAAAAGTCCTTGATAAACATTCTAACATATACGCAAACGCCTAAAAACCCTCTAACTTTGGTCGTATTCTTGGGTCTTGGCCAGGACTGAATTTTCTTAACTTTCTTCTTGGACATAATCCTACCCTCTCTACATACCACATGGCCTAATATTTCTAAGGCTGGAACACAACATGAAAATTTTGAACCTGAAATAGTTAAACCAGCCTCTTCAATTCAAAACAAGATTCTTTCTAAAGTAATTGCAAACTCCCAAATGAATTTGCGTATTCCGGGATTCTCTTCCAACACCTGGTTATCATAGTCGGTTGTTGGTCCCTTAATTCCTCCATCATCTATAAAGATTCCAGCATATTGTGGAATTTCATCTTGAAGGATCCAAGCCATCTGAGCTTGATAAACTGCAACCGAATTTGTTGCTCCTTGAGGTAATCTTGTTAACTGTAAACGTCCTAGTGGTGTATCGAATGTAGTGAGTGGCCTTGAGTCCGGATGTAACTCTCTCTCATCATATCCACCCATAATATCTCCCAAACCATAACACACTCTCCCTGCAAACGCTTCAACAAACTCCTCAGCACTGGGTGGTATTCCAGCATCCTTTATTGTAACCCTATTTAATTCCCTAAGATCATGAACAACTCTAAGCTTGCCATTCGGTTTCTTGATACAAAATACAGGACTAGAATAACTTGACGTTGATTGCTCATACAGTCCAGTGCGTATCCGTTCTCTGACAACTTCAATATAGGCTTCTTTTAATGCAGCCGGAATAGGAATCGGTTTCTGCTGCCACGGTTCATGACATACCACAGGAATCTTGTAAGGCTCCCCATAGGAATGCTTCAACACACCCCTCTCCTCTTCTTCAAAAGCAATGGCCTTCTCTCGCTTGACCATCACATCCAACAACAACTTCTTCTCTTCTCCAGACAACCAACTATCAGGTCAAAAATTAACAACACCCAGTCTCTCAAAAGTGATTCTTGACGTCTCAGAAAATTCAGGCGGATTCTTTACCAAGGGACTTTCATAAGGATCTCTTGATAACCTTGGTCTTCTCAAAGGTGGATTTAATTCAGCAGGTAGAGGTTCATTAATAGGTCGAACTTTATTTGCTACTTTCTTATATTTGGCTGCGTCCACATCTAAATTAACTTGAGGTAAAACATTTTCTTTTGTATCGCCATTAAAACTTTCATCAAATGAATCTTCTTCATCGCCAGAATCAGAATAAGAAAAATTAGAAAAATATCTTATTTCATTTTTAAATTTTACCCTTTTCTCCTTTCCCTCGTCTAATTTATAAACAGATTTTCCAACACCTTTGCTTCCCTTATCCAACAGTAAATCACCCGTAAAGAAAGTTGGCAGTTTAACCTCTTGCTGGAGGACCGGAATTGAATTTTCACAAAAATTATTTTTTTGTGTTTTAATTATACTGAGATTTTTAATTTGGTTTTGATGAGATTTTTGCAGTTTACCCTCTTGCTGGAGGTCCAAAATAGAAGGAGATAATTGCAGTTTAACCTCTTGCTGGAGGTCATAAAACATACCCTTCCAATTTTTATCCAACCTAATTTGGCCCATTTTGCCTTTTTCACCCTTTTTAAATTTAATAGAAAAACCGGGTAAATCCAATAAACATATAGAAAAGTCCAAAACGTATTTGCACTCCAAAGTAATATTAACAGAAAATAATTGATAATCCACTTGAATTATCTCCAAGTGAGCTGACCTATTGCAATCCGGGATCTCATCCTGAGGAGAGATTACAACATTTGAGTGATCAGCCCCTGCTACCCCAAAAAATGAGGGCATCCATAATAATTTGAATCCTGAAAAAATTGAAGACATAACGATAAAAAAAAAAAATTTCAGCCGAGTTTAGGTAGTTTATCCTCATTTCGGAGGAATTAAATTCTTGATATCCCCTGGAGATAATCCATAATTTTGCCCCAAGGGCTTATCCACCGATTCCATAAAACCCAAAAATAAACCCCCATAATTTGTCCTACCATTGGACATAAAAAATAAACAGCCCTTTTCCAAAACATGAGTGCATCCAATTTATGCACTCTATTATCAAATGCCACTACACTCTTTATTAGTGCAGGGAAAACCATATCCTCCATAAAAATCTCTTCCTGAGATTGAAACAAATCCACCATACATATACCAGATTCATAAACCATATCCACATCTGAATTGCAGACAGTCTCCGCTTTTGAAGACAAAACCTGAGGTAAATATTCCTCTAAATCAAATTCCAAATTATCCAAAACAAAATTATCCCCAACATCCAAATTTTCTTCATCAGTGACAATAATATCTTCATCTTCAGAAACCTCTTCTTTCCAAACAGAAGAGTTAACAAAAATAATATCTTCAGGCTGGACAAAATCTTCAGGAATGGCTGATTCCAAAAATTCAACAGAAGCTAATTCTTCTAAACCGCCCTCTTCTATCTCTTGAGCAAGAAAAACCTCTTTTCCAGAGTCCAAATCAAAAGAATTATGAGTATCCAGATAGTCTAAAATACCCTTCTTTAGCACCTCCATACCAGGAATCCTAGTTTCTCCATCTGGGCAATCCTTCATTAAATTCGCATTAATAAGCACCATCAAAACATCTTTCTTAACCTTTTCCCCCATAGCATCCCAAAAAATATACTTTGATGCATTATCATGAAATAAAATTTCATACTCCAACAAATAATCCAGAACCACCTGAAATTCAACCATAAAATGATGATACTGATGCAGAGATGTTACACCACCTTTTGATTCCCATTTCCTAGCTATATCCTTTAGATCCTCCAATGAATAAACTTTTGGCCACCTTTTTTCCATTTCCATCTTGAGCTTTCTCCAATCTTGATCTTTATAACCATCCATAGAAATAACCTCCTTTTCCACCTCTCTGTCCAAAATAAAGAACCTAATCTGCTTCACCATATCCAAAGGTAAAGCACCATCAATCGCAGCTGCAGTTTCATACCTATGTAAAAATCCTTCTAAATCATCTCCAGAAAACTTGGGCCCAACCCAAGATACAATCCTTACTGATGCCCTAACAGGTACACCAGCAGCCAACACAGCAGTTCCACTAGTAGAAGACATCCCAAAACATAAGAAAAGCGTTAACAACCGTTAAAATAACAAGCCTCTTGCAGGCCAATAACAAAATCCAATAAGAGTTCCAGAGAATAAGCCTCTTGCAGGCTAAGAAAGTCCTAGATCCAAGTAAGTCCTAGAAAAAGCTAGAGATTTCGAACCCCATGTTGGGCGCCAACTATGGTAAGGTAAACTCTTACAGTCGCCTTGCTGTAAGCAGAATCCGGAGGAGATGTGTGGATTTAGCAGAAAACCCTGTCCTTCCAATAAAAATAACAAAATGGGAATTCTAAATCACTAAGCTAACCAATCTACTTGAATCTGATTGATAAAAATAATGAAACTCTAAAATAATTAACGCTTATTGAGATTTAAAGAAAGTGGCTGTTGATAAAAGAAATACTGATAACAACAATTAAGGTGTACCAGTGAAAGATCTGAAAAGATTGACTTTTATGTTTTTATAATAATTTAAATTTATATGAGACAGCAATAATCAAGTCCCAGCAATGAAGACCTTTCTAAAAATACCCTATATGAAGTGTGATTTAAATTGTTGAATTGTATTTCTAAAATGTTATGTATAAAATATAATGTTATAAGGGTATTACAATTTATTTAATTTGTTGAGTAATAAAAAATGAGACTGTGGTGGTTAAAGATTAAGCTGTATGATGTGTCCCCCCTCTCAATTTCGAGTTTGAGAAGCGCTTAAGTATTCCTAGTCACGTGCCTAAGTTTTCCCCTCCAGAGCTCTTCCAGAGTCAATCCGGAGTCCGTACGGAGTCAAAGCGGAGTCCGTACGGAGTCGAAACGTAGTCCGTCCGGCCTTCCGGACTCAATTTAGAACCTTAAAACTATAATAAAAAATCTAGAAAAATTACACATAATAGAGCTACTTCCCCTTTACATACCAAACTAATTTTCGTAGTCTGCGCAGCTCTAATTACCCCGTGAAAATTCATCAAAGTTAAGTAATTTTTGAAAACGTAAATATTTCTATAAAACTTTAAAATTCATTTAAAAATATAAGAAAAATAGTAAAAATTCTGGGAAAATTTCCCAAGGTTCTTGAGTAACTCGACTTAATACTTATAAATTTTTCAGACCGTAAAAATAAGTTTTCTCCTTAAAATAAATTGTTTTCGTGTAGGCATTCGCTCGTGACCAATTTCTTCATATTTTAAACTCCAATAAATTAAATAAAACCCTTTTATAAAAAATAATAACACCAATCTTGCATGCCGTGATAACTCCATTTACATACTTAGGTGCCGTACTAAACTTTAGGCTACCACACCATTAACAGGAAGCAAACCAGATCCCTCACCAGAACCTCTAACTCCAGCAGGCTTTGGAAATGAAGCCAAAGGGACATCCTCCTCAGAGTCAGAATCAACCTCCATTGGCATTGGCTCACCATTCATGTCCAATGCGCAAAAACTAGGGGGCCCATTTCAGCCATAACCTTCTGCATCTTGTACAGCTCCTCTTTGATGTACCTCTTCCTAGCTGCACTCAGCTTACAATCCACCTTTGAAGCATTTGGCTTTGGTTGGGCCTGAGAACTGCTCTTAGGCCTTCCAACCTTTCCTGCTTCCAAATCATAAACACCAGCCAAGCATTCACCACTTGACTGTCCACCAGAAGAATACAACTCCAAACCACCAAAGGAAGTAGAAAAAGAGACCTTATTGACCTCCTTCCCCTTTCCCTTGCCATCCTCATCCTCCTTACCAGAAGACTTCCCTTGATCAGGAATCTCCTCAAACCTTGGCCTCCTTTGATTGAGACCTCCCCTTTTCCTGACAAAATCAACAGGAGACTTCCCCTCACTGGGCTTCACAAAAGAACCATCAGTGAACTTGAAAACCCTGCCATCAAATTCCACCTCTCCTTCAGACACATCCCTGTTCAATTCCTAACACTCATTGGACCTGTGCCCCCTCCTGCTGCAATAAGAGCAGACCCAAGGATCACTCCTACTAGCCCTCCTATCAAAATCTCTAGGCTGAGAAGCTGCCTTATTGAACTTCTTAGCATCCTGAACAAAAATATGCAGCTGCTTTGTAAGATCAGCCAACAGCTCCACCATTGGGTCCCTCTCTTGTTTGGGAACCTGCACCAAATTCCTCTCCTCCTTCTTCTCCCTAACTTCCTCTTCAGCCAAAGCCTCACTGAATTTGGTGACATACTTGGAACACCCCTCCTGATAGGTGTCCACAGCCAATAACTTCAAATGGGCCTCAACAGCCTCCTTCACCTTATCCAAGGCAGGCAACTTCTGGTCCCCATTAGAAAGAGTCTACATCAATTCCTTTCTTGACAACTCCTTCAAGACATCCATCCTGACATCTCTAGACAGGGCAGACCAAAAAACATCTTTGGCAGCATTTTCATGTGCCAGCTCCTCCACTAACACCAAATATTCCACCACAGGATCAAACTGTATCAGAAACTTCCTGTAACTATGCAAGTTACCAGCACCACCACAAGATTTCCATTCACTGACAACCTTGTTCAGATCAACCATAGTGAACCAGACACCCCATCTATCCACCATCTCCCTACACAATAACTTCCAATCCCTCTTCTTGTAGCCAGACATGGCCACAATCTCCTGCTCCACTGCCCTATCAACAATGAAGAAGATAATCTGCTTCACCATGGCCAGGTAGGAAGCACCATCCACTCCAGCATCAGTTTCATACTTCTCTAGAAACCACTTGACATCCTCTCAATTAAACTTGGTGCCATCCCAAGTTTTAATCCTTACACACTCCCTAACCATCACAGAAGGAGGACCATCTCCCCCACTGACAGTCAACACAGGAATAGAGAGAACAGAAGCCATTCCTCCAGACCAAAACACCTAAAAGAGCCAACCAAAGAAAACAGAGATTCCAAAAAACTAGCAAGTCAAACCCCACGTTGGGCACCAGAAATGTAGACAATCCTATAGTACTAGCTATAGGCCAAGACCAAGGGAGTTGGAGAAAAACCAGAGAGAAAATCCCCTGTCCCTTAAGAGAAATAGAGTGAGATTTACTTGCTAAAGTAAGATGGTTCCTGTTTGCTAAAGCCCCTTTTCAACACAATTGACTGCTTGATGAGCCAAGAAAGTAGTCACCAGACAGACTACCAGACCAAAGAACTGAAATGTAGACCAATGTCCACACCAGAGACAGCAAAGATACTTGATTTAGGCTGCAAATCCACACCAGAGACAGCAATAATACTTGCTATAGCTTGTAAGACTATAACAGAGAAAACATTTTCTAAAGTTGAGTTAAATGAAGAACTCACTTGCAACAAACACAGCCAAATTGTGGCCAGAAAACATTGAAAACTTAGTGAGGAACAAGGATATCAACTCCGCATTGTTGTATGATAATCAAGGTTGCCCCAAACTGTCTTATTCACTATGTACACACAGACCACTATCTAAGAGCCCATGTTCACCCACCAATCTGGCGCCTGTACCTGCCAAATTGAATAAAAACCCTCCTGAAGCACTCCCCAACCTTCTGAAACAGAGGCGGGCAGGCTGCCCAATGTCGGAGGTGCCGCCTAAAGCGGCCTAGCCTCCCTGAATCCAGAAAACCAATAAAAACAACTAATCTACTTAGAAAAATTAGCTACAACTACTAAAACCTTTAAAACAGGGAATTTCACTATAACAACATTGTGACATGAAATATAGAGAAAAGTTAGCTCTATCCAATGGTGATAAGCACTTAACCCTGAGACTTAAGGTTAGCCCATAAAACAAAAAAAACAAAAATAAACAGCTATCTTTTATAAATGAATAATGAGGAAATGACCCCTTAAAACTTAGAATATAAAAAATGTCTACAAGACATAAAATATAGAGAAAAACTGGGGCTATCCAGTGATAGTACCCACTTACCCGCAGACCCAATATCCACGGAATAAAACCAGAAAAATGCCCAATTCCTTAACAGATGTCAATTAAGACATGCACAAACAGCGCCAAATCACACAACAAAGGCCCATGCCAATGTTGGAAGACAACACCACCATCATTGATGAAAATTCCCACATGTTCTGGAGTTTTATCCTGCAATATACACATCATCTGTGCTTGGTATACCGCCACAGAATTTGCTGCGCCTTGCCGTAACCTTGTCAACCTGAAGTGCCCCAGTGGTGTTTCAAATGTCGTCATGGGTCTGTATGATTCATCCAATTTTCTCTCATTGTATCCTCCCATAATATCACCTAATCCCTGACATGCACGTCCCGCAAAAGAATCCACAAACTCTTCTGGCATTGGTGAATCCTGTGTCCTTTACTGTAACCTTTTTCATTTCCCTAAGATCATGAACAACCCTTAATATACCATTATGTTTAACAATGCAAAACACTGGACTTGAATAACTAGACATAGACTGTTCATACAAGCCAGACTTTAACCTTCCCCTAATTAATTCCGTATACTCTTCTCTTATGGCTGCTGGTATTGGAAAAGCCTTCTTCTGCCGTGGCGCATGAGGTATAACTGGAACAATATAAGGTTTACCATAAGAGTTTTTTAACAAACCTCTTTCCTCTTCTGAAAATGCAATAGCATTTTCCCTAAGAACCATAACGTGTAACAACAACTTCTTTTCTTCCTGCGATAACCAATCCTCTGGTCCAAAATTAACCATCTGAAGCCTTTCCATCGTAATCTTACCAGTAGGTGCACAATCAGGCAGAAACTTTGCTAAAGGGGTATCAGAAGGATTCCTAGACAGGGCTGGCCTCTGCAAAGGAGGATTCAAATCAGGCATCGCTACATTCACTGGTTTAACATTAAAAGCTACTGATTTATACTTTGATTCAAAACAGCTCTTGCTGATTTCTTCATTAATTAAAATAAAAACCTTTTTAATATAACTACGGGTTGCACCTAAATCCTGTTTTTGTCTTTTCTTTTTAATGTAACTATAACAATATCAGTAATCAAAGAAATTTAAAAGCTTAGGTATAATACATTCTACATTAGTATTCCCAAGACACCTGTGAAGTACCGCTTTACGTATCCCTTCTTGTTGGACTGACTGGTCACTATCCGGGTTCCTCTCATCCTGGGAGATAGTAACACCTAAAATGCCAGTCCCTAATGAAAATGTTGGCTCCTTTCTGGTGGTTGCCCTATCTTGTCATCTGAGACTTCCTCATAAAATTCTCTTTCTTTCTCTAACCGCGCAGCTCCAGAGTACTTAGTTTCCCAGCCACCATCCTTGGGCACTAATAAGACCGCTGTTACTGGAACACAATCATCATCCATAATCCTTATTCCAATAGTCTTATTCAAATAATAATCTATAGTTGCAGAATAATCCATTAAAAATGGCGTGCCTAAAACTGGTTTTACTACACCCATTGGAACATAAAAATGTATATCCCTCATTGCTCCCCCAACTCTAGTGTGTACATATTCTTCTACACCTATAACAGGTAATCTACCTCCACCAATTCCTGAGACAGTGCCTTCACCGTCTTTAACAGGAAGACTTAACTCCACTGCATCATCCACTGACACCATGTTGATTTGTGAACCTGTATCTACTAACGCTTTGATTTGCTTACCATTTACAGTAATTTTAAAATACCCTAAGGGTCCTGCATAATGTGGAGCCCTAGGTATTCCAACGATTGGCTTAAATTTCTGCTGTTCAACATCAAACTCGGAGCAATTAGCAATACTTTGCTTCCTACACTTATCCACAATTCCATTCACTACATCCGGCGCTACTGCTGTCAGCATCCCCAATGGAACAGAGACTGTAGTCTTCAAACATTGGGCATCTAAATCCTTGGCTGCTTTAGGAAAATCAGAGTGAACCGGAAGCTGCATTCTCCATTTAGGTTAAGTCGCCTTCCCACCAGCTTTTGCTCTTACAGGTGGGTTCTTTGGTGTATTGTGCCTTGCTCCTGGCATTCCTTCAGCAGGTACCGCTCTTTGCTGTACTACCTCTGATTCCTCCAACCTTGCCATTTGATATTCTACCTGGTGATCCACGTCATAACCACCTGGCTCCATACCCTCCATTTCAACATCCTCCATAGGCGCAGGTGTATTCTCTCTAGTAGTATACCCTACTTCCTCCATATCCTCTGGATTCGCATACCTAGCGCCAGCCCTTCTTGGCCTAGCAACTGTAGGTGGGGCCCTTTTCTAGTGCTTTGCTGCGAACATCTCCAAACGCGCTGCGGTGAGTGGCACTGCAACTGCTCCCTCTTTTACTTTAAAAACCAGCACTGCACAAATAACTGAAAAATTGACTGACTTTGTATCCTTGCCTTTTTTTTTAATTTCGGGCTCTTTACCCTTGTTCAACCTGCCTTCCATAGACTTTTTATTAATATGATTGATGACCATGGCTCGCATCCCTCAATCCTTGTCTTTAACAAGCTTAGTGCCGTCTTCCAACATAAGCGTAGTCCTGTCCACATAAACTACCTTTTCCTCTTTATCCCTTTGAAGGGTGTTGCACCTCATCCTAGTATGCCACTCTTTATTACATTAATAGCACACCATATCAGAAAAACACAAAGGTTGAGGAGAACTCTTGGGCCTAAACAATACTTTCCCCTTTGCCGCTTCAATTATCTTTTTCTCCAACTCATCAATCCTTGCCATAACTGAATCTGGCTCCTTAGTGAAAACTTTATCTTTAGGTGACAATATCTGAGGAGGAAATAGTGCACCAGATGCATCTTCATTCATCTCCTCATTATCCAAAGCAACCCTAGCTGCGTGACGCTCAACTCAATGCAAATTTATTTCAGCTTCACCACCATTTCTACTTCTTCTAATCCAGGGTACTTATAATTTCCGTCCCTTTTTTAACCAGTTTTCCTTCGTTATCCAAGCGCCTTTTTGCCCAGTCTTTAACTTCTGGCCCTAACGCTTCACAAAACCAAGGTAAAGCCGCATTAGCATCACTAAACTCTTCATTACTAACTAAATATTCCACTATTCTGTCAAAGTCTTCCCTAAAACTTTTAAATTCCTTAGGGTCTTGAACACCCCCTTTAGCTTTAACTCTTTTTACCAAGATATCCAGGTCCTTCATTGTGTACCTAGTTTTCTTGGTAACCTTTGGCCATCTCTTGAGCATCTGTTCTTTTAGCGCTGGCCAATCTCGCTCTTCATGCCATTTTAGATCCTCTAAATTGTCTTTGCACTCATTAGTTACAAAAAATAGTACTTGGCGTACCATATTGTATTCAGTTGCTCCATGAACTTCAGCTGCCTGTTCAAACCTGCGTAAAAACTTCTTGGTATTAATGCCCGCAAAACGCAAGCTTTCATCTTTACACCTAATGATTGTAGTTACCGTCTTTGGCAATGATGTTGAAGAATTGGGCGATTTAACCCTCTCCTGACATCCCCTAGATGTAGTCGCAGTAGGATCCATTCCCAAAATATAAAATCGAAACAGAGATCACAAAAGCACACACTTGGTAATTAAACCTGACTATATTCATAATAAAGCCCTACGCTATCTTCTGATAACGGCTTATTGATCCACTTATTGTAGACCCTATGACTCTTCCGCTGAAGTGCCGGCTTGATTATGTCCTCTTGACGAAAATCTAAAAACCAAACAATCTAATCAAAAATACTAGTTACAATTATGCCACTGTTGGGACACCAATTGTAGACTGTTCTAAAGTACTAAGCAGTAGACAAAATGAGAGATGGGTTGGTCCTCCTTTTCAATTTCTAAAAAGAAGTGCCTACCACTCTTATTTTTAAAGACAGCGCAATAATGTGTAACAATAATATTTGATTGGAAAGTTTAAAAGATGAGAGATGAGTCTTAGAGATCAGGAAAACAAGTATTACGATCTGGATATTTCTATTCTTAATAAGTGCTAATATCCACAGCTACTCCCTCTTGAAGCGCTCTCTTTGAATATGCCTTATTATAACAATAAAATAACTCTAATAATAGCTACTCCTACTAAACCTATATATTCTCTCTATGTTGCGCTCTTTCACTATACTATATGAAATACACACACAGACGCACGAATGGTAAAAGACTCAAAAATATCTTTTTTTTTATTTGCTATTCTAATTCTCTTATATATATATATTTCTCTTCTCTCTATCTATATATATTTTTCCAGTACTCAAGACACAATTCACTAGTGGATCTTCAGCGCTGGCTCTAGCGCCATATTAGTAAAACAATAACTAATCTATTAGTAAACTATGTACACTGCTTGTAACAACTACGGCGCCTAAAACATATCCTATGATTACTAACGCTAGTATTAACTTGTTTCACTCATACTCCACATATGCGCTTTTGACTATACCTTTGTTTTTGTTTCAGAGCTATTTCCAGGTTTGACCCATTCTAATGCTGATCCTAATTGCCTTGACTCTTGGGTAGTTTTGTGATTGAGTCCCCAATCTCCTTTCTTTAATACTAAGTTCATAGTCCTTACATTTCACTTAACTAGTTAGCCTACCTTATTACCTGTTTCAGTAAGTTACCCAACTAGCAGCGGTACAGTATACTATGCACTTGAATTATCCTTAAGCCATAACTCTTTCCTTAATGTGTAACACTAATTATTGGAAAGTCCAGATCCATATTTTTTAGCACTTTAAGGTCCTAAATCAATAACACACAATTCTCCATTGTGTGGTACATCCCACTACAAAATCTGAACTCACAGACCCTTAATCCTTTTCTGTGCTTCCATTTCCTTTGTTCTTTGAAACACGCAAATACATATTATATTTCAGCACTTCCTACTGTGCTAACTTCCTTTGTTCTTCCTGGACTACGCGCACTGATTCCTCTAAAATTATGCTACCTGCAAGGCACGCACCACAACGTAAATAGTTTGTCTTCGAACTTTTCCCAGTTATTAATAAGTAAGTGGGTTTCTGTCGAAGAGAGCATAAGAAGATAAGGTTTGAACCATCTTGCTGCTTTTCCGGCTAGGAATGAAGAAGCATAAACAACCTTTGATTTATCGTTATTGAAGGTTTGAGGGTAGTTATGGAACAGAAGCTTGCAGGTTTGCAAGAAAGGCCGCAATCTGTCTGGATGTTCTCCATCAAATTTATCAGGAGATTTCATGGAGGGAGTTTTGAATTTAGATCCCTCCCAAGACCTTGGATTGGAAAGGGTTTTCAGGATAAGTCTCATGAAGTCTTCTAGAGAATTAGATGGTCCAGGTTCCGAAGGTTAACAAGAAGGGTGAGTAGCAGGGGCAGATGGTGCCTCATGCATTGTATCCTCTCCTTCTTCTTCCTCGCTAGAATCATAAAAATCCTGGGGATGTCTTCTACAGATTGGACTGAGTGTCCCCGTTCCCTAAGGTCAAAAGGTTTTAAGGAGTGAGTGCGGGAAACAGGCTGTGTGGCTGTTAGCCTGCCTCTGGAACAAGCCCTAGTATTAGCACCCATAGGAGGAGTGCGTTGAACAGGTGCCATTTAAAGAATTTAAAAAACCTGAAAAAAAGATGTAGTAGTGCCAAAGAATGAGAACTACAGAGAATCAAATTATACTGTCACCGGAAGACCTACACACAAGGTCAAGGGTGATCCTGGAAGTGAGATGAGGAGAGTAGTTTAGAAACTTCTTTGAAGCACAGAGGAAATGTTTAAGGAAGTGATTCAAAGATGACTCAAAAGAAGAGCTATTGCTTCGGGATATGTTCGATATGAATTCTAATATAATTTAAAGGTAATATTAATATTCTTAAGATCTCACAAAGGGTTGGAAACTGAATAATCAAAGATTTGGGATTTTAGAAATGATTACTGAGAAAATAAGGAAAGATAAAATAATAATGATTTAACCTGAAGCTTTACCACTATTAACTTTATATATGTTTTATAATTTAATACTAAAGAATGTTGAACCAAAAATCCAACCCCTTTTATATCCTTTACTCCTCGTCGCATTGACCTCATACCCATCCATCATTCCGCACACCACAGACCACCAAAATTACACCCGTTACCCCTGGACCCTCCTCACTAACATCTGTTAACCCTTTAATCCTCCACTAACCATCCCGTCCATGTTCACTACTTATTTTAATAACCCACAGATACTTAATAAACCTTTTAGAGAACTCTTACATTAACTATTGCGCTGTGTGTAGCTTATTGAGGAAATGACTAAAACACACTATTGAGAGATTAAATAATTTAGATGTAAAGTTTAGACTAGTGCAGTTGAATAGTGAGTACACAAAGGAAAGTCACAGTGTGGTAGCCTAAAGTTTAGTATGGCACCTAAGTACGTAAATGAAGTTATTACAGCGTGCAAGATTGGCGTTATTATTTTTTATAAAATGGGTTTTATTTAATTTATTTGAGTTTTAAATATGAAGAAATTGGTCAAAAGCAAATGCCTACGCAAAAACAATATATTTTACAGAGAAAACTTATTTTTAGAGTTTGAAAAAATCATAAGTATCAAGTCGAGTCACTCAAGAACCTTGAGAAGTTTTTCCAGAATTTTTACTATTTTTCTTATATTTTTAAATGAATTTTAAAGTTTTATAGAAATATTTATGTTTTTTAGAAATGACTTAACTTTGATGAGTTTTCACAGGGTGATTAGAGCTGCACATGCTACAAAATTTAGTTAGGAATATAAGGGGGAAGTGGCTCTATCATGTGTAATTTTTCTAGATTTTTTATTATATTTTTAAAGGTTCTAATTGTGTCCGGAGCTCTGGACGGACTCTGTTTGGACTCCGGACGGACTCTGTACGAGCTCCGTATGTGCTCCGGATTGACTCTGAGTGAGCTTTGGAGGGGAAACTTAGGCACGTGACTAGGTATATTTAAGAGCCTCTCAGACTCGAAATTGGGGGTATCATACGAGAATCATTATAAATATACAGCTTAATCTTTAACTTCCACAGTCTCATGTTTTATTACTCAACAAATTAAATAAATTTTAATACCCTTATAACTTTATATTTTATATATAAAATTTTAGTAATACTACTCAACAATTTAAATCACACTTCATACAGGGTATCTTTAGAAAGGTCTTCATCACTGGGACTTGATTATTGCTGTCTCATAAAAATTCAAGTTATCATAAAAACATAAAAGTCAATCTTTTCAGATCTTTAACTGGTACACCTTAATTGTTGTTATCAGTATTTCTTTCTCAACAGCCACTTTTACTTAAATCACAATAAGCGTTAAATATTTTAGATTTTCATTATTTTTAACAATCAGATCCAAGTAGACTGGTTCGCTTAGTGATTTAGAATTCCCATTTTGTTATTTTTTATTGGAAGGACTGGGTTTTTAGCTAAATCCACACATCTCCTCCGGATTCTGCTTACAGCAAGGCAACTGTAAGAGTTTACCTTACCATAGTTGGCGCCCAACGTGGGTTTTGAAATCTCTAGCTGTTTCTAGGACTTTTTTTGGGTCAAGGACTTTGTTAATAGCCTGCAAGAGGCTTATTCTCTGGAACTCTAATTGGATTTTTGTTATTGTCCTGCAAGAGGCTTGTTATTTTAATGGTTGTTAACGCTTTTCTTATGTTTTGGGATGTCTTCTACTATTGGAACTGCTGTGTTGGCTGCTGGTGTACCTGTTAGGGCATCAGTAAGGATTGTATCTTGGGTTGGGCCCAAGTTTTCTGGAGATGATTTAGAAGGATTTTTACATAGGTATGAAACTGAAGCTGGGATTGATGGTGCTTTACCTTTGGATATGGTGAAGCAGATTAGGTTCTTTATTTTGGACAGAGAGGTGGAAAAGGAGGTTATTTCTATGGATGGTTATAAAGATCAAGATTGAAGAAAGCTCAAGATTGAAATGGAAAAAAGGTGACCAAAAGTTTATTCATTGGAGGATCTAAAGGATATAGCTAGGAAATGGGAATTAAAAGGTGGTGTAACATCTCTGCATCAGTATCATCAGTTTATGGTTGAATTTCAGGTGGTTCTGGATTATTTGTTGGAGTATGAAATTTTATTACATGATAATGCATCAAAGTATGTTTTTTGGGATGCTATGGGGGAAAAGGTTAAGAAAGATGTTTTGATGGTGCTTATTAATGCAAATTTAATGAAGGATCTCCCAGATGGAGAAACTAGGATTCCTGGTATGGAGGTGCTAAAGAAGGCTATTTTAGAACATCTGGATACTCATAAATCTGTTTATTTGGAATCTGGAAAAGAGGTTTTTCTTGCTCAAGAGATAGAAGAGGGCGGTTTAGAAGAATTAGCTTCTGTTGAATTTTTGGAATCAGCCATTCCTGAAGATTTTGTCCAGCCTGAAGATATTATTTTTGTTGACAATTCTGTTGGTAAAGAAGAGATTTTTGAAGATGAAGATATTGTTGTCATTAATGACAAAATTTTGGATGATGGGGATAATTTTGTGTTGAATGATTTGAAATTGGATTTAGAGGATTTCTTGCCTCAGGTTTTGTCTTTAGAAGCAGGGACTGTCTGCAATGAAGATATGAATATGGTGGATTTGTTACAATCTTAGGGAGAGATTGTTAAGGAGGATATGGTTTTCCCTGCACTAATAAAGAGTGTTGTGGAATTTGATAATAGGTGCATAAATTGGATGCACTCATATTTTGGAAAACGGTTGTTTATTTTTTATGTCCAATGGTAGGACAAATTATGGGGGTTTATTTTTGGGTTTTATGGAATCGGTGGATAAGCCCTTGGGGCAAAATTATGGATTATATCCAGGGGATATAAAGAATTCAATTCCTCCGAAATGATGATAAACTACCTAAACTGGGCTGAAATTTTCTTTTATCGTTATGTCTTCAATTTATTCAGGATTTAAATTATTATGGATGCCCTCATTTTTTGGGGTAGCAGGGCTGATCACTCTAATGTTGTAATCTCTACTCAGGATGAGATCCTGGATTGCAATAGGTCAGCTCACTTGGAGATAATTCAAGTGGATTCTCAATTATTTTCTGTTAATATTACTTTGGAGTGCAAATACATTTTGGACTTTTCTATATGTGTATTTGATTTACCCTGTTTTTCTATTAAATTTAAAAATGGTGAAAAAGGCAAAATGGGCCAAATTAGGTTGGATAAAAATTGGAAGGGTATGTTTTATGACCTCCAGCAAGAGGTTAAACTGCAAGTATCTCCATTTATTATGGACCTCCAGCAAGAGGGAAAACTGAAAATATCACATCAAAACCTGATTAAAAATCTCAGTATAATTAAAACACAGAAAAATAATTTTTGTGAAAATGTTATTCCGGACCTCCAGCAAGAGGTTAAACTGCAAGTATCTCCTTCTATTTTGGACCTCCAGCAAGAGGGTAAACTGCAAATATCACATCAAAATACAATAAAAAATGTCGGTATAATTAAAACTCAAAAAAATAATTTATGTGAAAATTCAATTCTGGTCCTCCAGCAAGAGGTTAAACTGCCAACTTTCTTTATGGGTAATTTACTTTTGGATAAGGGACGCAAAGGTGTTGGAAAATCTGTTTATAAATTAGACGAGGGAAAGGAGAAAAGGGTAAAATTTAAAAATGAAATAAAACATTTTTCTAATTTTTCTTATTCTGATTCTGGCAATGAAGAAGATTCATTTGATGAAATTTTTAATGGCGATACAAAAGTAAATGTTTTACCTCAAGTTAATTTAGATGTGGACGCAGCCAAATATAAGAAAGTAGCAAATAAAGTTCGACCTATTAATGAACCGCTACCTGCTGAATTAAATCCACCCTTGAGAAGACCAAGGTTATCAAGAGATCCTTATGAAAGTCCCTTGGTAAAGAATCCACCTGAATTTTTTGAGACGTCAATAATCACTTTTGAGAGACTGGGTGTTGTTAATTTTGGACCTGATGGTTGGTTGTCTGGAGAAGAGAAGAAGTTGTTGTTGGATGTGATGGTCAAGCGAGAGAAGGCCATTGCTTTTGTAGAAGAGGAGAGGGGTGTGTTGAAGCATTCCTATGGGGAGCCTTACAAGATTCCTGTGGTATGTCATGAACAGTGGCAGCAGAGACCGATTCCTATTCCGGCTGCATTAAAAGAAGCCTATATTGAAGTTGTCAGAGAATAGATACGCACTCGACTGTATGAGCAATTAAAGTCAAGTTATTCTATCCGGTATTTTGTATCAAGAAACCGAAGGGCAAGCTTAGAGTTGTTCATGATCTTAGGGAATTAAATAGGGTTACAATAAAGGATGCTTGGATACCGCCTAGTGCTGAGGAGTTTGTCGAAGCGTTTTCAGGGAGAGTGTGTTATGGTTTGGGAGATATTATGGGTGGATATGATAAAAGTGAGTTACATCCGGACTCAAGGCCTCTCACTACATTTGATACGCCACTTGGTTGTTTACAGTTAACAAGATTACCTCAAGGAGCAACAAATTCGGTTGCATTTTATCAAGCTCAGATGGCTTGGATCCTTCAAGACAAAATTCCACAATATTCTGAAATCTTTATATATGATGGAGGAATTAAGGGACCAACAACCGACTATGATAACCAGGTGTTGGAAGAGAATCCTGGGATATGCAAATTCATTTGGGAGTTTGCAATAACATTAGAAAGAATCTTGTTTTGAATTGAAGAGGCTGGTTTAACTATTTCAGGTTCAAATTTTTCATGTTGTGTGCCAGCCTTAGAAATATTAGGCCATGTGGTATGTAGAGAGGGAAGGATTATGTCCAAGAAGAAAGTTAACAAAATTCAGTCCTGGACAAGACCCAAGATTACAACCAAAGTTAGAGGGTTTTTAGGTGTTTGCGTATACATTAGAATGTTTATCAAGGACTTTTCTTCATTGGCAGCTCCATTTAGATGGTTAAAGAGAAAGGATGCAGACTGGGAGTAGGATGAAGAGTGTGAGAAGGCGTTTGTGAAGTTGAAGGAGGTTTTAAGGATGTATTTAGTCCTGCACAAGTTGGATTATGGGAAAGATGCTGGCAGAATTTATTTAGCAGTTGATTCAAGTCAGGTTGAAGCAGGGGCGGTTTTGTCTCAGATGGATAAAGCTGGTTACATCAGGCCAGTTAGGTATGAATCTGTAGTATTTACTGAGGTCAAATCAAGATATTCTCAACCAAAATTGGAATTATGTGGTGTGGCAAAAATACTGAAGAAACTTCAGCATATTTTGTGGGGGCAACATTTTGAGTTGCAAGTGGATGCGAAATCGTTAATCCAGATGATTAATTCCCCAAGTTTACCAAACGCACCCATGACGAGATGGGTAGCTTTTATTCAACATTTTTCGTTTGATTTAGTTCATAAGCCTGGAAAGACTTTTACTATGCCAGATGGTTTATCAAGAAGACCACCCACTGAAGAAGATTCAGACTCAGAAGATTTCGATGAAGATATACCTATTATCAAAGCCAGCACTAAAGGAGCTGAAGACTTTCGATACCTCCCCCATGAGGTTAAACTGGCAGGACTATTGTGTTTAGATTATGATGTTGATGACCTCCACCAAGAGGATAAACTGGAAAATAGTTTTTATGTTAATAAAGGTGTTGGAAAAGGTGTAGATAAATTTGGTAGAAAGGAGGTAGAAGATGATGTGGTTTATGTGGAGGAAGATAGATTGGTAGTGTGGGATAGTAGTAAGTTAAGGAATTGTGTATATGTTGGAGAATTAGAGAATTTAAATAAAAAGGTGGATAAAGAGAAAGAGGTATTTTCAAATACAGTTTATGAAGGATCCAAAGTTTCAGAAGAAAAACATCAACATAGCTCGATTAAAGATTTATTAAGGGGTCAACGATTATTAGCTCATTCATGTGCAGGTGATTTTGGTGATAGAGAAGTCCCTATTGATGTTATTTTAATCGATTTATAAGATGAAGTCTGGGGTCAGACTGGTTTTTATTTTTTGTTAGTCAAATATTTGTTAACTTTAGAGAGGCCAGAAGATTGTGAAGACAATGAATGGGTGGCTATCAAGAGGAAGTCATCTACGTTTTACCTATCTGGTCGACGTTTAATGGGGAGGAGGTATCCAAGTATTCAAGTAGTTATAACTCAACAGAAGGGGCAAGAATTATTTTTGAAATCACTGAATGAAGATCTCGGGCATAGAGGCGTTGGAGAAACGTTTAGAAGAATTTCTGATCAATTTTTGGTAGCCTGGCATGAAGATGGCTGTTAAACATTGGGTTCAGTCATGCGAAGAATGTCAAAGACAAAGTTATTTAAGGCCAAAAGAACCTGGACGCGCTATGGTAAGGTAAACTCTTACAGTCGCCTTGCTGTAAGCAGAATCCGGAGGAGATATGTGGATTTAGCTGAAAACCCCGTCCTTCCAATAAAAATAACAAAATGGGAATTCTAAATCACTAAGCTAACCAATCTACTTGGATCTGATTGATAAAAATAATGAAACTCTAAAATAATTAACGCTTATTGAGATTAAATGATTGTGGCTGTTGATAAAGAAAAACTGATAACAAAAATTAAGGTGTACCAGTGAAAGATCTGAAAAGATTGACTTTTATGTTTTTATAATAATTTAAATTTTTATGAGACAGCAATAATCAAGTCCCAGTGATGAAGACCTTTCTAAAGATAACCTGTATGAAGTGTTATTTAAACTTTTGAATTGTATTTCTAAAATGTTATGTAAAAATAATAATGTTATAAGGGTATTACAAGTTATTTTAATTTGTTGAGTAATAAAAAATGAGACTGTGGTGGTTAAAGATTAAGCTGTATGTTGTGTCCCCCCCTCAATTTCGAGTTTGATAAGCGCTTAATTATTCCTAGTCACGTGCCTGAGTTTTCCCCTCCAGAGCTCTTCCAGAGTCAATCCGGAGCCTGAACGGAGTCCGTACGGACTTCCGGACTCAATTAGAACCTTAAAACTATAATAAAAAATCTAAAAAATTACACATAATAGAGCTACTTCCCCTTTACATACCAAACTAATTTTCGTAGTCTGCGCAGCTCTAATTACCCCGTGAAAGTTCATCAAAGTTAAGTAATTTTTGAAAATGTAAATATTTCTATAAAACTTTAAAATTCATTTAAAAATATAAGAAAAATAGTAAAAATTCTGGGAAAATTTCCCAAGGTTCTTGAGTGACTTGACTTGATACTTATAAATTTTTCAGACCATAAAAATAAGTTTTCTCCGTAAAATAAATTGTATTTGTATAGGCATTCGCTCATGACCAATTTCTTCATATTTTAAACTCCAATAAATTAAATAAAACCCTTATATATAAAAAAATAATAACGCCAATCTTGCACGCCGTAATAACTCCATTTACGTACTTAGGTGCCATACTAAACTTTAGGCTACCACATCCTCCCTCCAATCGAGAATGTCCCCATTCTTAAAACTTTGCATAAGTGGTCGAACACAATATTCATCTTTAACCTTCAACCACCATCTTCTTTAATCAACTATAAAATTCATCTTCATCAATATGTCTTCCAAAGAACTTGTCGCTCCATGTGAACTCTGCGCTCGATACCAGGTACCTTGTTTAATGTCCAACCCTAATCTTCCTGGCAGGACAGCTTGCGACTTATGCCGTGTGAAAAAAGTCAAATGCAACCGGCCAATAGTTCCTTCTAAAACAAACGTATATTTAGGACCAGCAGCTCTCCCTGATCCCTCAACTTCTAAAAAGCGATCCAAAATTCCTGTCTTCTTAAAACGAATAAGATCAAAAACAGCTTCAAAAGTTCAATCTTCATCAGCAGATCCCGGCCTAATTTTGCCTTCACAAGATCCTAATCCTATAACGCCAGTACCCCCAACTAACTTTGCTGAGACTATGTTTCCTGGCTCTAAATGTAAGACCCTAATTATCTTACTAAAAAAAAAAAACATTTAATCAAAATTGACTAAACCTATGACTTAATATTATATTTGAACTTCTAGCTGTCGAAATAACCAACACTGATGATTTTGGTAGAGTGAAGACAGACTATATCAATCATTACCCAAATTTTCATCGCTATCTTTTTCTTGACTTTACTAATGAGTTGAAACGAAAAATGCTGGCCTATTTTCAAGAAACTCCAGCTAATAACCATGAAGACCTCATGAAAAGAAGAATTTTAATGCAAAGCTTTGATAATGATGTTGAACAATTTCAAAGAAATTATCTTTTCTAACAGTATAACTTGATAAAATTTTGTTTTTGCTTGGTCTTCTTAAACTTTCAACATAAATGATGTTTAATTTCTTCTCTGGCTTTATATAACATATAATAAAATAATATAAATCTTGTGATGATTCCACTACTGAGAGCAAGGTTTGAATCCCTTCAGACTCCCATATACCAGTCTTCCTTCTTGTCACAGCATTGAGAGAGTGGATCTTCCTATGAGCAGAATACTCCTGATTCCAACCTCATAGGGCCCCCCACTGAGCCAAATTCTATGATTCCAATCTCACCATAAGGTCCTCCAAGCTTCACACCAAAAAAAAATGGCCTAACTATGAGGCACTAAAAAAAATCATTCCCTTAAAATCCAACTACCATCCTAACATCTGATTCCTTCATCACAATTTTCAAACTTTGCTATACAGCAAACCCATAAAATACTTTTGCCAGGCTTCCAATAATAATATTAACTTTAGACCATGTCAAAGCGCCACAAATTTCACCTAATTAAACATTATGCTTTCTTTAGCATCATCACCACCTAAAATTTTAACCTCCTAAAGCTATCAGCACCCAATTCCAGAAATAATTGAATAACCAGTTTAGAGTCTTAGTGGACAGTGATAAATTAAAAGATTGAATTGAGTTATCCAAACAAGATTGACATTCCAGTTTAAAGTCTTGGTGGACCAAACATATAATCGATTGCCAGTTTATGGTCTTGGTGGACCAAATATCGTTTAGGTGCATAAATAACTTGATAAATTCCTAAGTAAGGCCTAGGCTTGACCAAAGATTGAATAAATTTGATAATCCAGTTTAATGTCATAGTGGACCAAAAATTTGATCGACAAGTAATCCAGTATAAGGCCATAGTAGTCCAATGAATGTTGAATTATCCTGCAGATATTAATTTTCCAGTTTAAAGTCATAGTGGACTAAAACAATGATTGAACTGCCAGTTTAAAGTCATGGTGGACCAAACATTTGATCGATAGGAAATCCAGTTTAAGTTCATGGTGGACCCAACAGCTTGATAACAGTCCAGTTTAAGGTCTTGGTGGACCTAACATTTGATTGATATAAAAAATAAAAAAAAATATGTCTCCAAAAATATCCATAAAATCTTGAACATCCTTGAAATTCAGTTTAAAGTCTTGAAGGACTAACAGCTCCAATATAAAATCTTTAATGACAGTCTTGAAATTTAGCCAGTTTAAAGTCTTGGAGGACTAACAGCTCCAAAATACGTGTAAAAACCTTAAAGAACGTCTTGAACAGTAGCCAGTTTAAAGTCTTGGAGGACTAACAGATCCAAAATTCGTATAAAACCCTTAAGGAAAGTCTTGAACAGTAGCCAGTTTAAAGTCTTGGAGGACTAACAGATGTCTTGAAGTAAAATCCCATAGGTATTGAGTTCCCCTAGACCCTGTTTCCTGTCTAAACTAAATGAATAAAACTAAAAAAGAATGAAGACTGAAAAATAAAACTAAGAAATATAATAATAATTTTTGATTTAATTAATTAATTTTTATTTTTTTTATTTTTATTTTTATTTTTTTTTTATTTTATTTTTTTTTATTATTTTATTTTTATTTCTTTATTTTTATTTTTATTTATTTTTATTTTTATTTTTTATTTTTATTTTTTATTTTTATTTTTATTTTTTTTTATTTATTTATTTATTTTATTTTAATTTGTTTTTAATTTAAAATATAAGATTTAGAAAAGATAGTTTTGAAATAAAAGTCAAAATTTAATTTTTAAAGAAAGATAAAAAAGTAATAATAAAAAAAATTATTAAAATTAAAATTTTAAAAGATGCCCCCCGGCCATTTGAGGAGCCGTACCCTCGACATCATACCCACATCCAAGTGCAACTTGATGTGGTTACACAATTTTGAGAAATTGAAAGAAGAGAAAATAAATGAAAGTTTTTTAGAAGATAATTTTTATAATGATGATCACTGGGTGGGCTCCCTCCAATTTATAAAAATGATTAGAGACCACCAGTGAGCATCACCTTTACAATAATTCATAATATATATTAAAGAAAATAAATCACAATCTAACATAAAAAAATCAAAAACAAAATAAAATAAAAAAAAATCTTGAATCCGGCGTTGAGAGCAGTGTCTCTTGATTCGTTCCAGTTTATAGTCTTAGTGGACTTCCTAAAATTAAAAGACAAAGCCAGGATTCAACTAGAAACAGGGAAAATTTTGGAAACGAACATTATGGGGTAATTGTGTATAGAGCAGCCAGCCCATCAATTACCCCCACACTTGCCAATATTAAATTAAGAAGGTTCCCCTGTGAACACTTCTTCCAATAAATTTTAAAAATTTTCCAACACTATCTTCGCCCATATTTTAAGAATTTTATATTTTGAAAATTTTCAATAAAGGTTTTCTCGCATTTCGTTATGTTTCATCACAGTTTCGTCGCCCATATGCAGTGTAACGATAGTAAAGTATTTTTGATAAAAATAAGAAGATAGTTTATACTTGTTGCGGAGGAATCCATAAAATTTCGTAGATATCACTACGCAATATAGGGGGTGGACTTGCTAGCAAGTCCTCAACCTGAACTCAGATGGAACTCAGATGGAACTCAGACTGAACTCATACTGAACCCATACTGAACTCTACTTGAACACCCACCTAAAACTGTTCTTCTGAGTGGTGTTCATTCCTGATTGTATGGCTCCTTTATCAATAGCTCAATGTGTGTTCAATCTATGGTGAGTTTGGGTCCAAGGTTGCGGACTTGCTAGCAAGTCCGCCCCCCATATTGTGTGGTGTATCATAGTTTATCCTCGTTGCGGAGGTATAAATTTAATAAAAGTCATTAAAATTGTATTTTATCCTCATTTCGGAGTTAGACTTCGGCACTCCTGGTGCCTCTAGGATAGAACCGTTTCACTTGATCTTCTGCTACCCTCTTCTTTAATACTACTCCATCCAACTCTTCTAGCACATATGAACCGCCGGAAACTTGCTCCTTGATTTTATACGGTCCATTCCACCTATCTGCAAACATCTTTCCCCACTGACTTTCCAAACTCCTATTATACACCATTCCTTAAATTACTACTATTCCACACTACCAATCCATCTTCCTCTACATACACCACATCTTCTTCTACCTCCTTTCTACCAAATTTATCTACACCTTTTCCAACACCTTTATTAACATAAAAACTATTTTCCAGTTTATCCTCTTGGTGGAGGTCATCAACACCATAATCTAAACACAATAGTCCTGCCAGTTTAACCTCATGGGGGAGGTATCGAAAGTCTTCAGCTCCTTTAGTGCTGGCTTTAATAATAGGTATATCTTCATCGAAATCTTCTGAGTCTGAATCTTCTTCAGTGGGTGGTCTTCTTGATAAACCATCTGGCATAGTAAAAGTCTTGCCAGGCTTATGAACTAAATCAAACGAAAAATGTTGAATAAAAGCTACCCATCTCGTCATGGGTGCGTTTGGTAAACTTGGGGAATTAATCATCTGGATTAACGATTTTGCATCCACTTGCAACTCAAAATGTTGCCCCCACAAAATATGCTGAAGTTTCTTCAGTATTTTTGCCACACCACATAATTCCAATTTTGGTTGAGAATATCTTGATTCGACCTCAGTAAATACTAAAGATTCATACCTAACTGGCCTGATGTAACCAGCTTTATCCATCTGAGACAAAACCGCCCCAGCTGCAACCTGACTTGAATCAACTGCTAAATAAATTCTGCCAGAATCTTTTCCATAATCCAACTTGTGCAGGACTAAATCCTTCCCCACAACCTCCTTCAACTTCACAAACGCCTTCTCACACTCTCCATCCCACTCCCAGTCTGCATCCTTTCTCGTTAACCGTCTCAATGGAGCTGCCAATGAAGAAAAGTCCTTGATAAACATTCTAACATATACGCAAACGCCTAAAAACCCTCTAACTTTGGTCGTATTCTTGGGTCTTGGCCAGGACTGAATTTTGTTAACTTTCTTCTTGGACATAATCCTACCCTCTCTACATACCACCTGACCTAATATTTCTAAGGCTGGCACACAACATGAAAATTTTGAACCTGAAATAGTTAAGCCAGCCTCTTCAATTCGAAACAAGATTCTTTCTAAAGTAATTGCAAACTCCCAAATGAATTTGCGTATCCCGGGATTCTCTTCCAACACCTGGTTATCATAGTCGGTTGTTGGTCCCTTAACTCCTCCATCATCTATAAAGATTCCAGCATATTGTGGAATTTCGTCTTGAAGGATCCAAGCCATCTGAGCTTGATAAACTGCAACCGAATTCGTTGCTCCTTGAGGTAATCTTGTTAACTGTAAACGTCCTAGTGGTGTATCGAATGTAGTGAGAGGTCTTGAGTCTGGATGTAACTCTCTCTCATCATATCCACCCATAATATCTCCCAAACCATAACACACTCTCCCTGCAAACGCTTCAACAAACTCCTCAGCACTAGGTGGTATCCCAGCATCCTTTATTGTAACCCTATTTAATTCCCTAAGATCATGAACAACTCTAAGCTTGCCATTCGGTTTCTTGATACAAAATACAGGACTAGAATAACTTGACGTTGATTGCTCATACAGTCCAGTGCGTATCCGTTCTCTGACAACTTCAATATAGGCTTCTTTTAATGCAGCCGGAATAGGAATCGGTTTCTGCTGCCACGGTTCATGACATACCACAGGACTCTTGTAAGGCTCCCCATAGGAATGCTTCAACACACCCCTCTCCTCTTCTACAAAAGCAATGGCCTTCTCTCGCTTGACCATCACATCCAACAACAACTTCTTCTCTTCTCCAGACAACCAACCATCAGGTCCAAAATTAACAACACCCAGTCTCTCAAAAGTGATTCTTGACGTCTCAGAAAATTCAGGCGGATTCTTTACCAAGGGACTTTCATAAGGATCTCTTGATAACCTTGGTCTTCTCAAAGGTGGATTTAATTCAGCAGGTAGCGGTTCATTAATAGGTCGAACTTTATTTGCTACTTTCTTATATTTGGCTGCGTCCACATCTAAATTAACTTGAGGTAAAACATTTACTTTTGTATCGCCATTAAAACTTTCATCAAATGAATCTTCTTCATCACCAGAATCAGAATAAGAAAAATTAGAAAAATATTTTATTTCATTTTTAAATTTTACCCTTTTCTCCTCTCCCTCGTCTAATTTATAAAAAGATTTTCCAACACCTTTGCTTCCCTTATCCAACATTAAATCACCTGTAAAGAAAGTCGGCAGTTTAACCTCTTGCTGGAGGACCGGAATTGAATTTTCACAAAAATTATTTTTTTGTGTTTTAATTATACTGAGATTTTTTATTGGATTTTGATAAGATTTTCGCAGTTTACCCTCTTGCTGGAGGTCCATAATAGAAGGAGATAATTGCAGTTTATCCTCTTGCTGGAGGTCCATAATAGAATTTTCACAAAAATTATTTTTTTGTGTTTTAATTATACCGAGATTTTTAATTTTGTTTTGATGATATTTTCGCAATTTACCCTCTTGCTGGAGGTCCAAAATAGAAGGAGATAATTGCAGTTTAACCTCTTGCTGGAGGCCATAAAACATACCCTTCCAACCTTTATCCAACCTAATTTGGCCCATTTTGCCTTTTTCACCGTTTTTAAATTTAATAGAAAAACCGGGTAAATCCAATAAACATATAGAAAAGTCCAAAATGTATTTGCACTCCAAAGTAATATTAACAGAAAATAATTGAGAATCCACTCGAATTATTTTCAAGTGAGCTGACCTATTGCAATCCGGGATCTCATCCTGAGGAGAGATTACAACATTAGAGTGATCAGCCCCAGCTACCCCATAAAATGAGGGCAACCATCCCTTTCCAACAAACATAATTCACCAGAAGCCGTCCGTTTAATATGCCGCTTCTTGGTGCAAACACAACACTGGCACAGAGTAGTAATCCCTGGCCGTGTTTCCCAACCTTCATCTCCAGGAGGCACTAACCGCATATGTAACCTCCTCATATCTTGACCAGTGATCTCCAAACTAATCCCCATGCCAGCTTGATACCCTATCCTGGCCTCAAAATACATCAAAAAAGGACCACCAAGAACAGTTTTGACTGCTCCTCTTGCCACATAAAAGTGAACCTTACCAACAGATCCACCAATGCCTAACCTGACATGCTCAGCTGTACCCATCAGCTTGGTTGCATGCCCTCCGATGCCTCTGAGGTTTCCCCCAGTTCCACTTTTAATTGGCAAGACTATACTCTTCGCTTGCTCCAATAAAATTAAATTAATTTGAGACCCTGAATCAACCAAGGCCTTTACTTCTTTACCATTAAGAGTTACCACCAGGTAACCCAAGGGAGCGGAAAAATGTGTATCTACATCTTCCCCAAACTTTTCAGCATTTCCACAAATATATTCCACCTCTCCAGTGGAAACACGACGCCTTGTCAAATGCTTCTTTTGCTTTTCAGCAAGCGCCGGACTAATCGTAAATAACTCCCCCAAAGATAAGGGAATCTGCAGTTGATTCACCCTATTCAAAACTGCGTCCATTGCATTAGCTTGACCAGAAACTACTGGCCGCTCATACTGGACCTTTGATTTAACAACCTTGGCCCTGGGTACCTCTTGAGGTCCAACTGAGCCATCTTCACCCCCCATTATAACATCTTCACTTTCTATAACCCTAACTCTGTCACCAGCTTCTTGCACTAATCCTGATCCATTGCTAGTCCTTCTTACTCCTTCCATTGGGATGGGACCACTAAAACTTGGTCTGGGTAGGGACACCAACAGTACGTCCTCCTCAGAATCCGAATCATCCTCTGGCATAGGCTCACCATTTAAATCAAACTTGCCATAACTAGGGGGCCCCATATCAGTAATCCCCTTCTGCATTTTATATAATTTGTCCTTAGAGTAAGGGTTCAATTTGTTGGTGGCAGTTTGAGCACTAGAATTCTTGTCCTTAGAGTAAGGGTTCACTTTGTTATTGGCCTTGCCAGGATTAGCCCTCAATTGGCTCTGAATGCTACTCTTCGCCTTAGTAGCAGCTGCTCTTCTAGCAGCATTAACATCGTATTCGCCAGCCATACAGCTACCCTCCACCTGGGCAACCGTCGCCAGCTCTAAACCACCAAAAGAAGTAGAAAATGTGGCTTTACTGACCTCTTTCTCCTTGCCCTTGTCAGCTTTACCACCATTCACCACAGAAAATTTGGGGGGGTATTGCTAGCAATACCCCTCATTTAAAAATGTTGGGAAGTGGTTGGAAAGCTGTTGGAAGGCTGTTGGGAGTTCATTGTGAAACCAGATTTAAATTAATTGGACAAAGATTTGGTAATCAGTTAGACCTAGGTTCAACCAAACTCAATCACAGGTTTCTTGGGGCTTGGTGATTACTTTGATTTTGAGCTGAGCAGAGATTGAGCAAAGCTTGAACATATCACTTAATATATCATAATATTCACTTTCCCATCTTGTGGAAAGCAAAATTTGATATTCGTTCTAAGAATATCTACATATATTTTCTTGCCAAGTTGGTAACAGAAGGTTAAACTGTAGTATCTCAATTATTACACTAGACTACATAGATATTTGATAAAACATACAATTCAAATCAATTTTAATATTATTGAGATCACCATAAGTGTCTTTCCAAAGACTTACAAAAAGTATGTTAGTATCAAGATATCGTTCTAGGTAGTAGTTTCAATTTGGATTTTGAACTGACATCTAAAGCATTTTACTATTAGACAGAAACATAAATAAGTGTAATAAGAGTGAAATTATTCTATTTTGTGATTATAATGTAACAATAATGCACATTTTTATTGAGAAAATTTTTCTTCCTCCACAAACCAAAATTTACTCTATAGGCTCAAGATTTATTTTTAAGACATATTATTCATTCCAGTTATCATTGATCTACTTCCAATATTTATTAAAAAGATAATAATAATACATGTGAAAGAATTATGAGCTTAGCATAGCATATGCTAAAAAGTTATTTTGTCGTTTTATTCAAAACTGATTCTTCATTTTTTGCTTCAATTCATCTTTTAACAACCACTATCTTCAGATACTATTCTTACTTAATATGTCAAGTCTCAGATGTGTTGGACAGTTCTCAATAACAATCGATCAAATTTATATGAATGTAATTTCAAGATTTCAAAACTCACCGACCCCCACAATTTTACAGCGAGGCCATTCGAATGTTCATATTTTTGGACTATTTGAAGAAAGAAAACCAACCCTTGTTGGTAATCTTTCTCAAGTGCAGAGTCAGCACATTGGACCACTATTGGGTGACATTGGCTCTGGATCTCACCATTTAAACCAAAGAAGTGCCTTGAATCCTATGAAGCCTTTCTATTTTCATGCTTACTTGGTTCCAGTTTTTGGTAATCAGTATCAACTTTGGGGATGCCTCTTTTCTTCAAGTACACTAATCAGTCTTGCTAAAGAAGAATTTTCTTCTGCACAAATCGATTTATGTCCAATCCTGAACTACGACTCCACTATCTTTTTTAATATCCCGCATGTAATTTTTGAAGGCTCTTTCCAAATATCTCAGAGTACTCAAGATTGGAAAGCTGATCAACTTATCCGAGGAATCAAAACAGTTCTCAAAATACATCAACTTCAAGCAATAAATTTTATGATTGACAATGAACGAATGTTAAAGGAAAAGTTGGATATCATGTGGAGGCACCAGGACAACCATTGTCTTAGAACTGGATTCGATGACTATAAAGATCAGTTTCCTAACAGTCAATTGCCGCCTGAAGGAAACGGGTCAATACTTGCTGATGATATGGGTTTGGGAAAGACACTTTCAACTCTTTCTCTTATAAGTGCAACTCAAGGTGAAGCAAGACAATTCCAGGTATCAGAAAATCAAGAAGGTATTAATCGGAGTTCAGCCGCACTGATTATATGCCCCCTGGCAACACTATCGAATTGGATCAATGAAATAAGTGTGCACTTTGAAGATAATGCACTTCCTTTCAAGGTTCTTTATGGGAAGGATTGTCAAAATACTAATGTCAATGAGCTACAGGACACTGCTATTGTTTTAACGACCTATGAAATAGCTAGCCCAACGATGTCAAAAAATCAAAGCCAAAAAAAGATACCGGTGACTCAAATGCTCTTTTGGTATAGAGTTGTTTTAGATGAAGCTCAGTTAGTGCCCATTTCTATATCTAAAACTTAAAACTTAATTTTTATAATCAATTTTTATAAATATTCTTTTAGTTACATTAAAAATCCTTACTCGCAGAGGGCTCAAACAATATTTGACTTGGAATCCCAACACCGACTATGCTTGACTGGAACTCCACTTCAGAACAGGCCCACTGACCTTCAAAGTCTCATATTTTTTCTTAGAATCGAAAAGTGGCAAGAAGACTGGTTATGGAAGAATTTCCTTTTTCCAGGTTTGCAAAAAGGAAAGGCTAATTCTATTAAATCAATCAATCACTTAATGAAAGTCATAAGCCTATGTAGAACAAAGGATGCAATTTTGTCTCTTCCAAAAAAGATTCAAAGGGGGATATCGGTTCAATTAGCAGATCCATGGAGGTCTAAACTTGATGTGCTTCAAGAAGGATTCACTGAGCGATATGGGCCCTCCAGAAGCACTGACTTCCCTTGGGACTCATCTGAGTTTCTAAGAGAGCTGATGATTTTAAGAAAATTCTGCAACCATCCAATCTACGAAAATCTGGATGAAACTCCAACTTTTGATTTCACCTGGCAGCATTCCGCAAAGATTTGTCATCTTATAGGCCACTTAAAAAACTTTTTGTCTGGTGAAAGGGATATAAATTTTCCAAAAGCTGTTATATTCTCCAACTTTGCAGACTTTTTGCAGATGTAAGTGATTCTATAATGAATTGTTTTACAAAATTGTGTTGGCTTATTAAAAACAATTTTCTAATATTTCAAAATAGAATAAAAATGGCTTTAGATGACCACAATATTAGGTATACCCAGCTTACGGGTAAACTCAGCCGGACAAAGCAAGACAAAAATATGCATGAATTCCATTTTAATAAAAATTGCCAAGTTTTGGTTGGAACGATTCAGGCTGCAGGAGTGGGTATAGATCTCAGGTGTGCTCAAAATGTATATATAATGGTGAGCTCAATGTCTTTTATTTCATATTAAGAACAAAAATATTAAATTTTTTATATGTTCAATGTTGAAATAGGAGCCAAATTGGAATCCAGAAGTTGAGCAACAGGCTGTTGATCGGCTGTATAGAATGGGGCAGCAAAATGAAGTAAATTTTTTGAATTATTTTGTACAAGGAAGTATAGAATTCAGCATGTATAAGATTCAAAGGAAAAAAATGGAGCTAACAATTTAAGCCAAATTTCATTTCTATAAATTTTAATGATAATAGTAATCATTAAAATTATGTTTTTGTTTTCAAGGCTAAGTGTCCCAAACAGTGGAAATGAGGAGTATGAGTGTGCAAACCTATTATTAAAGGAGTTTGTCAATCACTCACATTAGAGGAAGAAAGAATTTCAAGGAGAGCAGGTAAATTTATGGGATTTTGAGGATTTAAAAGTCTGAGTTGTTGAGGATTTAGAGATGCAAGATATAAGGGAGAATAACAGTCATTCGGCAAACCCCGGGGGACATGAGAAGGATTAAGGTTAGGGGATAATGTTGAAACCAAACTGATTCTTTTTTACAAGGCCAAGTCCTTTAGCACACTGCCAGAGTAGGTTGAATTATCTCGAATATCAAAGTGTTGTTGGTCAAGATATTGTGCAACTTTAGAAAAATCTTCAGACCTCCATTGCATTAAGATACGTCTTAACGATCCATCATTATCAATTTCAGTGTCTGAACAACATTTGATGTTTGTGAACAGGTTGTGATAAGTTTCACAATGTGGAAGTTGTTTAAGAAGTTTAGTTTGGTTAACTGAATTCTAAGAATCTTTGTTATTTGAAATAAAGGTCATAAATAAAAACGGTTGAAAAAAAAGGGATTTTCATACTTTTTTTTTATTCTATATTTATGCTTTATCACTTTGATTATTTCTTGAGAGCTATGAGAATCCTTCCCAAGTCTTAATCTATCAGCATGACCTAAAAACCAACGGTGAAGAACTCCTATTTGATTTGAGAAGCTAATTTGAGTTGAGTCAATTGTATATGCAATCAAATTATTGGTTTTTAAGGCATTGTCCCAGTGTTTAATGAGAATATTTGCCAAGACCTGGTTCCATTTGTCAAACCAATCTAGGTTCCAAGCGAAAGTTGATCCTGGGAAACCACACATGCGAAGGTGCTCAATAAAAGATTCACGGAAAATTGGTGGAAACTTTTCTGAAACTGATGAATTTGATTCAGGATGAGGTAGTTCAAAGGCAATGTTGCAAGAATTCATGTCGAATGATGAAAATCTGTCTAATTGCTCTTCAGTAGGGTTTTGTTTCCATCCATTTGATTCTGGTGACATATCCAAAAGTGAACGGCAAAAATTGTGTATAGGTCTACAAAAGTGAGAATTGAATGGAGGCAAAGTCTTATTAAAAATTCTATTAAGTGTTCTTGTGTTTGTGGGCAGGTTTCCATGAGGAAAGTAAGAGCTACTAGGGTTCATAAATAATTAGATTAAGAAAGTGTTCAATTAAATTAAACAAAGAGGAAGGATAAATTGTTGAGCTCCAAAACTTTTTGATCAAAGTTGATTTAAGGAGAAATATCACAAAAATTAAGAATAAGAAATATTTCGACTTTATGGAATTATAATATGCATAAATTATATTTTTATATGCAACTTGAACTCAAAAGGAATGGTATAAAATAAAGAGAATGATTATGTGATAAAAGCAGACTCATTTAAGAAACGGATTTTTTTTTCTTTTCAAAAAATTCTTCCACAAAAATAATTTGTTAAATGTGAGGCTATGTTCATTTTTTGATTACCAAAAAATTATTTTTGGTCCAATATGATAGTAATACATATTCTTTTGAGTAATTTTTTTCAACCTGAATAAATAGACTAGAGTGTCACTTCATCACATTTATGTATGAAAAGTTATACAAGGTTTCAGCTTTTATGTAATTCTTTAAGGTTTACACTTTTGTAGCATCTATTATTTGAGTATTTTTGATTTTTTCTTTATAGAAAATTCTACCTAGTACAGACCAATTTTCAAATTGAAAGAAATATGTTTGTGATTGTTTTTTACAAAATATTAAACTTATTTTTGGGTTTAACTTTGATTTTTGGGGTAATTTTTTAAATAATTATGTTAAAAATATGGATTACTTTTCTTATAGTCCATAACTAAGAATTTTTATCAAAATCAAATAATTATAGGGTAGTTAGATATAACTCAGAAGGCATTTGATAGAAAAATAATTAAGATGCTTGTGCGTACAACAGAATTTTTTCTATGATAGAAAATATTCTGATAAACATGCATGCATTGTTGTACAAATGCAGAGAGTATACAGAATACAAATAAAGTAGACTGCATAACTTTAAATTAATATATAATTTATCCGATTAAAAATTAAACATTTAAACTTAAATAATTTCAACACATATTCCATCATATTCTTTTGATAAAAAAATGTAGCTTATATTAGCAAGTGCCTTTCAAAAAAAGGAATACCTTCAATCGGTAACTTCCAATAGCTAACTTATTCCTACAATTATCACAATTACAATGCCTCCATTTTTTCATGTATGTCAATGTCAAGATCTTGGATGTGTCAATAGAAAGTATCAAAATTCTTCTGGGTCCTTTGAAGTTGGTATGGCTTTCAAAAGCTCTAATTCTTATGCAAAACATCAAGAGGAAAGAAATAGGAAGGCCCAGATGGTTATTTCTTCCAACAATCCACTTAACATTGGAAGTTCCCGCTCCACAGAAACAGTAAGCTGTATATCTATAGTTCAATGTGAGAATTAAAGTCTTTATGATGTTTCAATGATTTATTACATAGGGGCAGTTGCTATTGGGGGCAGAAGTATCTTCAACAGTCTCTAGAAACTCAAATCTTGGGGAACGGTATAGCCAAATAATTATGTGGCAGGCAGCAAAGCTTTCTCTGATTCATCATTTGAGCAAAGAAGGTTGTACTCAATTTTTGGATGAAGAAATTAAGAAGCTCAAACTTCTAGGTGATAGTGGAATACTGGATTCTGATAGCATTGTCCGCCTGGTCCCACGCTCGATAGATACAGTTTTTAGTTGATTAAAGCTCAATCAATCATTTTTCACTAAAACATGCTGTCCTAAATGCTTTGCTCTTTATGAGTATAACTCTGAATCTCAACCATCTATACTATGTTGCAATCAACCGTTTCTTTCATCATCAAAGCGCTATTTAAAAATGTTTGGAGCATGAAAAATTGTAGTTAAATGTGACGAAAGGCTGTATTTGATGGAGGAACATCAAGAACATGTAAAATACTTATCTCTTAAAACATTTCATCACCATTCTTTTATCGACTGGCTTAAGGAAAAGATCAAACTGGTCAAATTTGAGCTTCTGATTGAGAAGAAAACCCCTGTGGCAGAACGTGTAGAGTGTGATTTGATGAAGGATGTTTGTGATGGTTCAATTTGGAAAAACTTTCCCATAACCACTTAAGCTCTGGATAGCAATGATGATGAATATACGATAACTTCAGGCAACTTAATGTTTACTTTATATGTTGACTGGTTTAGGCCTGGTGGCAATAGGATTGGAGGCCATCAGAAGTCTGTAGGCAATATTATGATGGTGTGTATGAACCTAACTCAAGAAGATAGATACAAAATGGAAAATCTTTTTTTGTATTCTATTATACCCGGACCAACAGAACCCACAAGTGAACAGCTTAATCACCTTCTAAAACCACTGGTTAATGATCTACAAACTCTATGGGATGGTATATTGATTGAAAAGACACATCTTTATCCACGAGGCCAGAAATTAAGAGTTGCATTGTTCTCTTTGATAGGTGACATTCCTGCAATACGAAAATTGGCTGGCTTTTTGAGTCACTCTGCAAAAATGTTCTGCTCTTTCTGTAATATCTCTAAAGATGAAATTAGTGAAAAGAATGTGGGAAATTTTTCATTACGGAATCATGAGGATCATATGTGCTGGGCAACAAAGTGGAAAAATTCTAAGTCAAATTGGGAGCGTGTATCAATTGTTCAAAATCATGGGGTACGATGGAGTGAGCTGAATAACCTTGAATATTGGCGTCCAACTGAATATTGCTCAATTGATGTTATGCATTCACATATGCTTGGCAACCTAAAAGATCACAGTCTAAGCTATTTTCAAATCCAAAATGCAGCAAAAGATCTAGAAAGAAAGCTGGAAAAGGATAAAAATAGGCATGTAAGAGAAGAAGATGATGATTTCTTTTCTGATACTTCACTGCACAAACATTCGAAAAAACGTAGAAGTAGCTTAAGCACCACGAATAATGATGATGATGATACAGGACACACGAGACAGCACAAGCGGCAAAGACGTACGAGTTCAAGACAGTCATCAAGTCATCATGGACTAGATAATGAAGGATTGGGAACAAATCGATCAAGAAGCCAGAGTAGGTCATCCAGCTCCAAATTTATTCCTCCATATAGCGATGTGGCCTCAATACAGTCTCACAGCAGTGACAGGAGGAATTCATTGTATAACTTAAGGCAAAGAAGCATTAGCATATCACAGAGTGAAGGATCTCACTCATCAAATGAGACAGCTAGAGATGAAGAAAATAAAAGGAAAGGTAAGGAGAAAGAAAATGAAGGTAGTAGTAATCCACGAATCACAGCAGCAGAGCTACAGGTTGTATGGAAGATTATTGATCAAGTAAGAAGACCTTCCTGGCTAACACAAGTTCCAAAATCAGTAGGATCTAAAAAGGCAGGATCCCTCAAGGCAGCAGAATGGCACATGCTGTATACTCTCTACTTCCCTTTGTCACTTATACCCCTTTGGTTTGAAAAATTTAAAGAATCTGAATCTTCAGCTTCCTCAGCTGATAAACCAAGAGAATATTATCTTCTCAAGTCACTTGTAACATTATGCTCGATCACCAATTTTTTGACATTAAAAAATATACAGACTAATGAGCTTAAAGATCTAGATCAATTTCTGTTAGAGTATCGTGAGTGCCTTGAAGAGGGTTGGAAGAATATTAATGCAAAGCCAAATCTGCATATCACTCAACATTATCCTGAAATGATAAAGCGTCTTGGTCCACCATCAGGTACAGCTACTTGGTCTGGAGAGCGGGTGAATCATATATTATCTGAAATTCCAAACAATCACCATCCACGTATGTAATGTTTGTAAGCAATGATTTAAAAACTCAGCTGTGCTAATTTATTAATATTTACCACAGGAGAGATACCGCTAACAATGCTCAAACATTGGTATCGGAAGTCTAGGGTATTAGATCTTGGTGAAGCTGAAGATAATGATCAATGTGAGACTAAAAAAATCCATATTTTTCTCGATAAACAAAACAAATGGATCCATCTAAGTATGGCATTATTTACTAAATGGGTAAGGGCACGAATGGGAAAAGAAACTTCAAGACGGGCTTTGAAACCATCGGAGAAAAGTGGGGATCGGGTAGTTGAAAATGTAGCAAGCATATTGATACATGGAAAGAGGTTTACTAGTTACCATCGACACTTGCTAATTCAACAATTGAATTCTACTATGGAAAAGATAGCCAGTTTGGGCAAATTGATGATCTTTTCAGATCAAAGGAAGAGATTGATCAAATATATTTAATAGTAAGTCCTTTCAAAGAGCTCCTTCCAGAAGAAAAATCAAAGGATCCCTATGAGCTTTTCCCACTAGTGCATTGTCGGTTAGTAAGAGTAGCCAAAGCAACTCAAATTGTGATTAAGAAAGATGCAATAATTGGACATGCAGCTACTGTCAAGCACAAAAAAGGAATGTTTGGAATCAAAGACGAGGTTGTCACTGCCATTGGACTGCAGACAGTAGTGAGTGAAAAAATTAATCAAATTTCTTTTCTGTTGACTAACATCTTTGTGTTAATTTGGGATCGGGGAAATTTGTAGGATTGGTGATATTTGTAAATGGTGAAAGAAATAATTCAATGCTCGATTAAAAAATGCAATGCATCCAACTTACCTTATCATAAATCAGTGAACAATTACTTTGGTTGCTTTTATTGCGAGAGAACCCATGCTTTCAATGAGTCATTTTTATCTTAAATGTAAGAATGAAAGAAATAAAATCATGATAATGAGAAATATGATAAAATTTTTACTTAATGAATGATCTTCTTGCTCATTCATCTACTATAAATAGTTTGACCTTCCAACTTTAGCTGATAGCTATATATTATTCACTTTTTTTTCGACAAGAGAACATACACGTTTACAAGACTATATACATAGTATCTTTTTTTACTTTAGCTTTGATAGGTATAAATTTTAACAACTGATTATTTTTATTTTATTTTATTTTATTACAGTTCATTATGGATGATAATTTTGAAGGGATGTCTGTTGACCCAACTGATTCTGATTGTTTTCCGCCTCAACATACTAATACTGGAAATACTCCTCCACCACCCTCTGCTGATCCACCTCCAGATGCATCTCAATCTGTACCACCTAATCCTAACCCACCACCTAATCCCAATCCAGGCCAAGAGTCTCATTCAGAACCGAGAAATTTTAATCCCAATCATCCTTCTGCTTCTGAAAGTGCTGATCAGCAAGCTGATCAGCTAGGAAGAGATTGGGCTAGTGAAGTATTGAGGGAATTTTTCGGAGACCAATCATCATCTGCTCAGCCTAACCAAGGAGCAAGCACAAGTGGAGCAGGTAAGTCAAATTTGTAGTGTATTGTTTTATTGAAAAATAACCAATTTAATTAACTTATTTGAATTGTTAGTGAATCCCTCAATCATTATGGGTATCAGTGATTACCACAGACTCAATTCAGCAGAGTCTCATGAGCGAGAACGGGGGTTAAGGGCTGTAAGAGGCTTAGTTAGAAGGAATGATGTTCCCAGGAGCTTGGACAGTCTAAATAGAAATATTTACCACTTTCTGAAGTATTGTCTTGGGGGACCAACACAAATATCAAAATATCCTGCGAGCCCAACACCTTTGGAGATTGAAAATTGGAAATATTGGAGCCAATTCAAACTAAAAACCATTCAAACTGTCCTAACCCAAGTCCAATCTTCTAACCATGCCAATTCTGCAGCTGATCAACAATTTCTGATAACCAATTCTATAGCCTTCTTGCGATCCGAAATTCGACTACCCGAATTTTTTCCAGCACCTGAGCCTCGAGGACTAAAAGGAGGAGCACCGATCCCACTTTCTGTCAAAAGAAACTTAGAGCGTGAATTGCAAGAAAAAGTTTTTCGGAAATTTGCGTTTGATTGGACTTGCCGTGATTTTTCAGAATCAACTTGGAATCAAGTCATGGGAAGCATAGTATGCGACCACTGTACCAGATGGCTCACCACCTTGAAGACAATCGATCAGTCAAAGCTTCAGTTCACTCAATGTGTTTTTGAGAAATGGGTAGTTAATAAGGGGAAGGAGATGATAAGGTTTTTTGGGCAAGAAGAGAAAAGGGTAGCAAGAGAAAAGATTGAAAAGAGGGCAAGGGCACAAGTAAAACGTTATCGGACCAAGGTAAGTTTTTTATTTTACTTTGCTTTTTGTTATTATGAAGCTGATTTAGTTGGAATTCAGATTGCTAGTGCCCACTACAAGTTAGCAAGAGATCTCTGCAGTGATGTGCCAGGTTTTGTTGTGCTTTTTCATGATACTAGGTGCATCTCTGATATCGAGGAAGTCCCAGCACCAGCCCCAACTGCACCTATCCGAGCTATTCCTGGATGGCGAAATCCTGAACTCAATGATTTGTTTAAAAAAATGGATAAGATGACAAAGGACTTAGCCCATACACCAGCTCAAAAAAAATCAGCATTAAAAACATATTCACGGTCATCAGAAAGGACAGTTGCACAAAATGGTATATTCAATGTTCCCAAATACCTCCCCAAGAATTGCTATTCAGCAACATTTTTGCAAGGATTATCTGTGAATGAACGTGAGTAACTTGGGGTTGGAGCTGATATTGATCTGGTAAAGATTCGGGAATCAATTAATAGAGCATCAACATCATCATAACTTAGGTATAACGGTGATCTTCTGTGTAATATAGCTATCTTATATTGAATTTTATGTATTCTGTTTTTTTTCAAAGCAGCTTGGTAAATGTTATAAAGTGATATTGAGAGAGAGTAACATTTTATTTAAGAAAAACAAATAATGTATGAGATATAAAAATGTATTTTCAACAAATTGATGGTCCATACCTCTTTATGTCACATTTATGTATCCATATTAATTTCAATCGAATTTAATGTTGACTAATACATAATGAATACATGCTATGCCACTTATACTTGCCAGGAATTGCTACCATTAAATATGCCAGTATCAAAAATTAATTTCGATCGAAATTAATGAGCATGATAATCATGAATTTCTGGAGTCAACTGCTTATTTTTATGCATGGTGCCTTGCCAACATTAATTTCGATCGAAATTACTTTTGATACTGGCATATTGCATGGTGTCTATTCCTGGAAAGTGTAAGTGGCATAGTGTGTATTCATTACGTATTGGTCAACATTAATTTCAATAGAATTTAATATTGACATTTTCATATTGAACCCAAACCAGCAAACGACCCAAAAAATTCTTCATAAAACTGCTCATTAATTTCGATCGAAATTAGTGAGCACCATATACATATTGAATGGTAGTTATTTCTGGTGTGTCTAAGTTGTAAAGCTTGTGTTCAATGTTTATTGGTCAACATTAATTTTGATTGAAATTAATATTAATGTGTAAATGATATTTACATGCTCAATATGCATTGTAATGTGTTTACTTAAGAATAGAGTGCCCTACTTTTCATCTTACATAAAAATGCTTTGTAGCATGTCAAATTCAATTTTTATTAAAATTAATGTTGACATGTTACCATGCATAACAGTAAGTAACTGACTGAATAAATTGATGATAATCATGAACCTTAATTTCGATCGAAATTAATGTTGCCAAGTGCAGATTGAAAAAAAGCTATGCCACTTACACTAGCCAGGCATATTTACTATTTATTATGTATTGGTCAACATTAATTTTTATAGAAATTAATATGGATATGTAAATTTTATATTTACCCTCAACATGTATAGTAAATTTCAATACTTAAAAATACTTGCCGTCCTTTACATGTCATGCAAAAAAGCATTATATCATTTCAACATTAATTTTGATCAAAATTAATGTTGGAATGCCATTATGCATTGAAACAACTAACTGAATGAAAAAGTTCATGATCAAAATGCTCATTAATTTTGATCAAAATTAATGTTGACCAATACATATTGAATATAAGTAATCTCCACTTACTCAGACCAGATATAACTACCATTCAATATGTATATGGTCAGCCTTAATTTCGATCGAAATTAATGGGAAGTTTTATGAAGAATCTTCTGGGTTGTTTTCTGGCTTGGGTTCAATATGCAAATGTCAACATTAAATTCGATCGAAATTAATGTTGACCAATACATAATGAATACACACTATGCCACTTACACTTTCCAGGCATATATACATGCAATATGCCAGTATCAAAAGTAATTTCGATCGAAATTAATGTTGGCAAGGCACCATGCATAAAAATAAGCAGTTGACTCCAGAAATTCATGATTATCATGCTCATTAATTTCGATCGAAATTAATTTTTGATACTGGCATATTTAATGGTAGCTATGCCTGGCAAGTGTAAGTGGCATAGCATGTATTCATTATGTATTAGTCAACATTAATTTCGATTGAAATTAATATGGACATGGACTATGCATAAAATTCCTATAAGTATAGGTAAGCTAAGCAGTTAGATAAACTGGTTTGATCAAGTACACCATATAAAAATTGATGTTTTAATGCCTTGGTTAATTTCGATCAAAATTAATTTTAAGCCATGCATGTTGAATTTTATCTATGTCTGTGTAGTCCATGTGAAATGGCTTGTATTCAATATGCAGGGGTCTATATTAATTTCGATCGAAATTATGAGGTTCATTGCCTCATAAATTTGATGGTTTCTGTCAGTGTTTCATGCATGGTGCCATATGATACTTGTTGATTCCTATCAAAATTAATTTCAACAACAATATATTGAATACAAACCATGGCACTTACAGTACTTGGTCATAGCTAAAATTCAATATGCTAGTCTCAAAATTAATTTCGATAGAAATTAATCAGGATCCATGAAGTTTATCAATAGTGTATGAGTTAAGTTTCAAGTCATATGTTTCATCATTTTCTTGCACCCATTTCTAGGTTATCTCAACAATTTTTTTCAAGTTTTATTATATTAATCAAAACTGTGGTAAGTTGTGAAAAATTAGCTAATCCAAATCTCAAATTGAATATTAATATTTTAATAATTTTGAATGTTGCTTAAGGTATTTCATTGGGTGATTCATAATAATATTTTATCAACTTAGTAGTCCTATAACTTTTGAAAAGTAACAATTTTGGTATAGTTAGGGACAACAATGCAATATCTTGTGCAGACTAAGATATATTGCAAAATAAAACTATTCAATTTTTTTTTTCCCTTAGTTGTATCCAAGTTTATCAAAGGTTTGGTCACGGTGCCCACACCCTAGCCTGACACTCCTCCTGTCACTTAAAAAACAAATTCTTATCTTAAATTCTAATGTTACCAATTTTATATTTATAATTCATTTCTTGTTTGATGAGGCATATCAGTATATATGTGAATCTCGCATTGTCATCTGAAATTAAATTTAACAAATATTCATAAAGGATTATCCTTTTTTTTCATATAATATACTAATTAAGTGTATCTCCATTGTTTAGGAGTAAATTCTAATTTAAAAAATTTTGTATTTACCCGTGGCAATTTGCATATGTGATATACATTTGTTATTATTTGTTTTTCACACTAAAAGTCCCCAAAGAATTACTAGTATTTTCTGTTAGCTACATCAAATTTCGCTTCAATATAAACAGATTGTGATTTAGCATGTTACTCAGTTTACCCCACTATGAATAATACATGTTAAAAAAAGCTCAAATAATATAAAATCCCCCTCTTTATGTTTTCTGTTTCTTTCATCCTCACTTTAATTTTAATCTTATTCAATTTTTTATCCTATTAAAATATCAACTTCAATTTTCTAGAATAGAGTTTCTTATAATTATTCATCATATTACATCATAATTTTTTGATATCGAATACTTTTTTTTAATATTCATTAATCAATATGTCTAGTATACAAAATCCTACACCTCCACTTTGTATGTATATCATGTTCCTCTCTCTTAATTTATATATTTCACTTATGTTCTATATCTTTTTTTTTCAAAAATTTGATTTTCCAGCACCCAAATGTGTTTCATCCCACTCTCTGATTGATACTCGCTTTGAAGCTTTTGAGCTTGCACCATGTCTGCCACATGGCATGGCACCTAACCCTCCTGTACTTAGCAATGAGAGGCAGGAAATAACAAGAGTTCAGTATCGCAATTTACTTGAATTGGCTAGAGATAAAACAGAAGAGCTTGTCAAGATCCTTAACAATAATCCTTCTCCTTCATATTTATCTAACCCTTGTAATGAATTACTCCAATATGTGAAAAGCCTTGAAAAATGTATGTTCATCACCTTTTTTGTCTCCTTTTAAATTAGTAAATAAGATTATTAATATTTTTTTTCTTCATATATATTTGTAGCTTATGAGGAGGGTATGATTCCTCCTGATGAAGTCATTGTCATTAGGGATGATGATGAGACAGATGAACCATCAGCTTCAACTCATGCTTCAACTTCTAAGGAAAATCTTGAAACACCTGTTATCCGCTCCAAGAAAAAGAGATTATCCCAAGGCTCCTCTTTTGTTCGACGTATTAAACCGGCTTCTGCTAATGAATTTTCTGATTTATCAAATAATAAATCTCAAAAAAAAAGCAAAGTTTTTGATAATGAGTATATTCTTGTTTCCTTTTTTTTATTGTTATTCTTTTATCTTTAAAATTCAAACATATATCTCTTTTATTGCTTACATATTGTACTTTTTATCTTTCTTTTGATATTTTGTACCAGAAACTCACCTTCTGTAGATTGTTCCATCCATAAACGCCCTCTCCCTGATGAAGATGATGAAAAGAGCAATGAAAATAGCGATGATCAACTATCAGAATATGAAGCTATGCTTGTTCATCAAAAAAAGCAAAGTTTAAAATCTTCTTCAAGACATGTTGATATGTTTGATAAAGATGATGATTCAAATAGCTCATCACCAAATTCCTTCATTTCTAAGAAGCAATACCCATCATCTCCTAAATTACCTACTTTGACCTCTTTGAAAGCTTCTCTACCAATGAAATCAACTCCAATCAAGATATCGAAAAAACCTCTAACTTATTCACCCTCAGTTCTAAAAGAATCTGATTTGCAGGAGGAATTCTGTAAAATTCATAATTTTTATAAAGGTAGAATCAGCACGGCAAAGGTCCTCAGGTCGTGGTTGGAAATTGTTACTCTCCTCGAATTACGCTCTTCTACTTCTTCGCAAGAACCCATGTCAAATATTCCAATGTTTACTTTTCATTGGGAAAAATCTTGTGGAGAAGATTGGCTTTCAAAACTTACTGAGTTATGTAAGTTACCATAATTTTTAGTCTTGACTTTTGTTCTTTTACTTATTTTTTTTTTCCTTTTGTAGCAAATATTTTTTTAGAGATTGATAGCTCACAGCTATGGGTACTCGATAATATTGATTTCAAAAAAATGGAAGATTTATGTGATCCTGATGGTTTAAATACTGAAATTCTTTCCTCAACAAAGAAAACGGATCACCCTGAATCCAATCTTATCCGAATGCTCATGAGATTAATGATCCCAAGTGACCACTGCCGTTCTTCATGGGTATCTCTTATATCATCTTCACTTTATCTGACCGCACATGAATTCAGCCAGCTTCCATCACATCAAAACATTAACTCAGATTGTCCAATTGAACGTGGTCTTCAGCTTCTAGCTCACCTTTCAAATCTGAAGAGTCCGATTTCTGATGGCTTAGAAGTTGGTCCCACTGCACTTCAAACCCGTGATATATCAATGTCAACTCTTCTTCAAATCAGCAATATTATCATTGATATAATTATGTCAATTATCATTCTTAAATCAAAATATTGTGCTGCAACAATATCAAGTGGCAAGACTAGTGAAGCTCAACAATCAAGTGAGAAAAACAAAAATACTGAACGGACTATAATGAGAGAGAAACAAAAGGCTGCACTAAACAAAATAAATTCTGAATACTCCCACCACCGATATCAATCTTTAACATTCTATATAATTGATGGTGTCCGTGGTTTATTTCTGAGCTCTCAAGATCATAGATTGGCTTCAGCAGCTGATTGCTTGGAGGTGATATCAGAAGTTAAGTTTCTTAATTTACATGAAAAAAAAAATCATTTGATGGAAGAAATAATTTGGAAAAATTTAAATAACTATATTTTAACATTAATAAAACCTTTTATAGGCAAGTGTGATCCATTTCCTTTAAAATTTGATACCCCAAGTCCTCCGGGAATCGCTAGGGCTATTTCTGCAGATTTTCTTAATCACTGGAGCTCCATTCAGCCAGTATCACCTTTTTTTGCTAAACATAGCCTTTCAATAAATTAATATTCCAACATGTAAATAGATAAAGTTCTGTCTATATGATATATCTTGTATAATTCAAGTTATTTTCCTTCAAATATGTCAAAAATGTGACCATCTTTGAAATTTATTAAGTAACCTTTGACATGATTTTCTAAATTAATAATTAAAAAAAATTATTGTAAGTCCAGCAATAACAAAGATTTTAAAATCTACTTATATGATTTCAAATACTTGTATTAAATTCTTAAATATTTTATTGTTTATATAAAAATATGATAACTGCTCTAGTTTTGTTACTTTACCTTTAATATTATATAATCTATTAATTATTACAAATATTTTCGTTGATTGTAACATTTTTAATCAGAAGTAGAACAATTTAAATAATTAAATGAGTACATTCTTAAAAAAATACAATTTAATCTATTATTGATTCAAAATTCTTTCTTCCACTCTTTATTATTACCTTTTTTATTAATAAGCCTGTTTGACCTAAAATACTATACAGTTAATTTGGTAGCATTAAAAGCACATTTTTATGGCTAATATATTTCAAATTCTTTATTATAGTTTTTTTTATTTTAGAACCTTTGCTACCAATTTAATAAAAATGACATTTAAAGATTTCACAAATTATATATTTCCTCAAAAGTAAATCAAATTTTCTTATAATATTATGAAAAAAAATTATTTTATTTCACAAATAAAAAAAATAGATAATACTATAATTATCAAAACTGAAAATGTTACAGCTACTCCCAGTATTTATCATGTTTAAATTTGCATTAATTTGTGTATATATAATATAAATTTTTAATATTTATATATCTAGATTTTTTAGATATGTCTTAACATTAGATAAAAAATACTTTGCTGATTCTATTTCTTCCTCTATTAAGTCATCTCTTTTCAAAAAAACTCTCAAAGCACTAATCAAATATTCTAACCTAAATTTTTCTTTTTTAATTTCTAAGTATTCTGAAATATCAATATCAAAAACATTAAGCCTTTCTATAGCATGAAAAAGTCTAGAGCTGATTTGAATAGAAGAACCTATCCTAGTGAAGCCAAGAATTTCATGACATCTTGAGGTAAAATGCCTTAGTTGATTGGCAGGCCATAATGTCACTGTTATTCCATTAGTTGCTTCAAAGTTGATTTTACTTCGAATTTCGGGAAACATAAGTTCTCCACCTATTTGTCGTGGTTGGGTCTTATCATACTTCATATGAATGGTGTTTTTTTCTGTATCTTTAGGAAAAAATATTCCTAAAGTATACTCACTTGCATCCTTATCGAGATGAACCTCATTAGAGAACCCATTACCATTCCCTCCAGATGTCCAAGTTAAATTACTAGCAAACGATACACCCTCTTCTTCACTAGAAACTTTTGAAAATCCAGGAATACCAAGTTTTGCGCAAAGATTAGTTGCCTCATTGTACTTTACATATGATATTTTTTTAAAAAAGTATTCAAAGTACATTGCAATCCTCTTCATTCGTTTTTATATTCATCCGTTTTTACAATATCATCAGTGTATTCATCTTCAAGGAAAAGCATTCAAAAATTCAGTATTTAAATTAAAAAAAGTGATACTTACGAATATGTAAAGATTTCTTTCTATCTAAAATAAAGCCACCACCAAACATTTTTCCAAAACCACCAGCTCTTTGATGATAACCATTATTTTTAATTTCATGTTTGCAGTAAGAAAGATCCTTAATGCATCGCACCGTAGCTTCTAACATATCTAGTTCTTTGAGCTCATGAATTTCAAAAGTCTGCACAAGAACATTAGGTATTAAGACACCTTTTGGTTTATAAATACTACATCCAGGAAAAAAATTGTAATAATTATTGCAATCTGTCATATTATTTGCATAAGATCGTGCATAGAAATGTGGCTTCTTCCCGTTTGTATCCATTCCAAGAGCGTTTACAAGTTTCATTCCAGTGGCAATGTCATTCGCCCACCTATTGTTAGAGTTCTTCCCTGGCTGTTTTTTTTTTCAAATCGTTACTCATTGATGGTTCAATCCTAAGAGAATTCAATTTGATTTAAAATAGAAAAAAATCAAAAATTAGAAAATAGTAACATAATTTCAATTATCAGTCAATGATACCTTTAACTTTATCATATCTTCAATATTAGAAATACAAAAGTTAGCATATCTACATATTAGTAAATTTATATACTTTTTCTTTATTTCAAATATTAAGAAAGCGTTTCAAAGGTATACTTTATTAAATTATACATATAAAGAGTATAGCTTTATCCTGTATGCATTCAGCAAGTACGAGATTTGGCTCTACACTTAATATTAATAATATAATGAAAGTATAACTCCAATACACTAGTAATATTAAAAAATTTACGGAATTATGATATCCACATATATAAAATGAAAAATCTTGCTCTGATCAATATATTGACTTAGAAAGTTATACTTCAATAAATTATTAATTTTTAAATTGTAGCATTGTCCTGTATGCTTTCAGCAAGTACGAGACTTTGAAACAACTTAAAAATCAATAAATTAAAGGTAAAGTACAAACAATCTAATTATTATTATGAAAAGCAAAACATTATCCTGTATGCTTTCAGCAAGTACGAGATGATGTTTTACTTTTCATATTAATAATATAATGGTTGAGAAAGTATTAAAGAAATATAGAAAAATGATAAGCAAAACATGAACTTACATGTCTATAAAATCTTCTTCAATTTGTAGCTGATTGATCAAAATTAATTATAAAGTTTATTTTATAATCACTGTTTTAAAAAATAAATGGTTAGATAAATAAATTGAACATTTTTGATAAGGAATAAAGAAAAGTAAATTGACAAACAAATAAAAAAACTTTAAGTTAACTGAAAAAGAATTATTTTAGAATGAATCGAAAGGTTACAGTAAAAGATACCATAAAAATAAATTCAGAATTAGAATCATTAGATTAACTTGTCAAAAGTGTAAAAAAGTGTAACAAACCAAAATGATATGAAATGCAATAGCAAGAAAAATTTGCTTACCGGTAATCAGATAAGGTCAAGAAAATAGTACCAATAATTCAAAATGATAAAGCAAAAATATGATTGATAATTTTTGAAAAAGGTAAGTGAGAAAGAGAAAGGAAAAATAAATTGGGTGGCAAACAGATGTATATATCATGAATTTTCACTGATCACATTTTCAAAAAAATGCAGCTCTCCAAGTCATATGATAAACTTCATCTAAATTCCAAGAATGATGTTGCCAAGGCACTGTACACAGCATGATCATTTTTTCCTATGCATATACTAATTCCAGCTAGAATTTACTTGGCTGCATGTTGTACAGATGCACATTTGTGGAACACTGAATTTCACATCTAAAAAAAATTGACGCCACATAATTCTAGCTACCATGTTTCACGTAGCTAAAAAACATACACTCATCACGTTTAAATTTACATTGCGCCAAAATTAATTCATTTTTGAATTTTTTTAAAGGAAACTATAATGTGCACCACCTATTTCTAAAATATGAACCTCCGCACCATATTAAATTGGGAGACTTTTAATTATGCAATTTTTTTGCCGTGACTATTTTCCTGATCTTACTTGGTTCAAAATATTGAAACATGGCCAATGTTGATGAAAGAAACATTTGATTTTGTTTCTATGTGTAACAATGGAAGGCTGTTTCTTACTGGCTGAAGAGTGTTGTATATTTTATTTGAACAAATTTTTATTTTTTTATGTATTTTATTTAAAAAATTTACTTTTTATTGCAGCCAGATTTATACTGGCTGCTTTTTAGAAACCTTAATTTATGACCCAAGCCTTTGAAATTGGCTTGGGTCCCTTAAATTGCAATTTAGTACTTCCAGCCAGGTTTCCCCTGGCTGGAAGTGTCTCTTTCAAGCAATCGAAGTCGCTAAAAGCAACTTCGATTGCTTGCTGTAATGTTTGCCACCCTCCCAGCTAATTTACTAGGCTGGGAGGTGGCCAAAGCAGTGTGCAACGCGCGTTGCTGCTGCAAGTAACGCGCGTTGCTCAATCGCTACCATATTTCATGCAGCTGATATCAAGTCAGATGCATGAGATATGCGCATCATGTGCAATGCGCGCTGCATGCAGCAGAAACGCGCGTTGCATGCAGCAGCAATGCAGGCTGCATGTGCTGCATGCAGAGCATTGCACACCCAGTCTTTTTCTGGCTGTGCAATGCACACAGAGAAACCAAAGTCCCTGCAAGGGACTTTGGTCTCTAAAATGGAAGCAACTTTCCCTACCAGGTGCAATCTGGTGGGAAAGTGAGAGAAACGTTAGACCAAAGTTGTTTGAAAGCAACTTTGGTCTTAAAAACATTAAGAATCATAAAAAAAAAATGAGAAATGTAGAAAAAAAAAAAAATTAAAAATTAAAATGTGAGTATAAGAAAAAAAATAAGTTCTAGTGATACCAAAAATCCAAGTTAATTTCATTTGGCTTGGTTATTTAATAATTATTTTTAATACATTAAATTTAAAATTCAAACACCATAAAATATATGAATTTTTTTTATATGAATATTATAAATTTAATCTACCTCTTTCTCATAATTATATTTATAATTTTGTTTTTTTAATTTTTGACATTTAAGTTTATTTTTTGGAAATACAAAATTAAATTTTCAACTAAATTTTTTAGTAAGGTAAAATAAATTATAAATTTGACATTTTGTAATTGAATAATGAAAAAAATTTTAAATTTATTTAAAAAATATTTTTGTTAGAAGAATATAAATATTTTAAGGGTAGAAATATGGTGCAAATTGTAAGTAAAAAAAATTATATTTTTTTTTGTGAGGGGTTATTTCTATTTTTAAAAATATTTTTCAAAAACATTCATTAAATACTGAATTAAATTACTTTTAAACTCAAATTTTTTGTAAAATAATTAAAAATTAAATAATAATATTGTTGTATTTGATATAAAATTTGAATTGGTAATATTAATGTCTCTTTAAGTAAATTTGAAAATCATTTAAAAAGACCATGTTGATAAGTACTTCATTTTTGATATACAATGGTTATATATATATCTTATATATATTTCTTGAGTGTTTTTTTATATACATTCAATAAAATTTGTAATATAAAATGCCATTTAATAATTAATTAATGTTCAAGTTAGTTATAACAACTTCATATTTAATACCAGCCACTAGTATTTACTTTTTAATTTAAAACTCAAATATAATATGAGAGTATCCTTATTTTGTCTGTATGTAATGAACAACAATAACAGACCATAAATGAGTGGGTAGTTAATTACAATAAATAGTTGAAGAATAACCTATAAGAAATGATTAGTTTATCAAAAAGAGTACATTAAAAAAATATACTTTTGAATTTTTTTTGATATAATTTGGGTAGTTAAATGAAAATTTAAATTATCAGACATCAAAATGGATAAAATCTAAAAGTAGTGTTTATATAATAAGCCTCATATAAAAAAAGGATAAAAAATCTACTATGTAACTAAATTATTAAGTATTAAGGTATTATTAAAATTATTGAAAAACTTATTTTACAGTTATAATGAAATCTAAATTTGAAAATAATGGTGGGATAATAGTAAGACTATGTGGAAACACTTTAATTTATACATACTTTCAACTATGTTCAGATAAAAAAATTGTTAAAATTGTATAATAACATCTAGTTAATAGTGATGCAATTTTATTTAGATCAAGAATAAATTTTTCTGAGGAAAAAGTAATTAAATTGAGATATGGCCATCTCCTTTCAAGAGATAGAATAATAATAAAAATTTAAAAAATTATAATAAGTATTCTTAATCACCATTTTTGAAAAGTCTCTAGTAAAATTCATTATAATATATCATTCATTGATTACATTATATGGAGTTTCATCTTGAAGTAGTGATGTGCAGCTTTGAACTTATGTTATGAAAAACAAAAAAGTTAAAAAATATATAGTTATACTAATGAAAAAGCCAAAAATAAAAATACTATTATAAATTAAAAAAATAAAACTACATAAATTTTATTCTGCTCTAATGATGGAAGGGTACTATGTATGAATTTCCACATGTTAAATCCAAACCTGCTTTAAGGCTAGTTTACAGGTAGAGCTATTAAGTTTCCTTAAATTCTAAAAATAACTTATGCATTTTACTAATTATTTTTTTCTTGTTTCTTTCCAAAGTTGTTAGAGTTGCTTAATTAATACTGTTATCTTGATTGTAAGATATATAATTTTTTTTTAATACATGATTTATTGTTTCAAAAATTATATTATAAATTTAAATCATTTATTTCATTTTCTAAAGCTTCATTGTCAAATACACAACTCCATTTTCTATTACTTAACAAATATATAAAATGTGATAGTAAAATTTGAGGAATTTTCTTTTTGAGAGGGTCAAACTATATTGTGAAGATTTTTATCTAGAAATTCTTGTACTCTAAAACCAAATAATTTTCTCCCTTAAGTAAGCCATTTCAAAAATATGAGAATATAAACAAGAATATTAACTTATCTTATTTTTATTTTCTTTACTGAAAGTTTTAGTTCAATCCCTTTTTTTATATGACATTAGTATAAAAACATGGTTAAATGCTACTATATAATTAACTTTTATTATATATATATATATATATATATATATATATGAAATATTTAGAACGTCATCCTTTTTTATTTACTTGAATAAATGGCTCAATTATAATACCCAACACTTATTAATGTTTCCCAAACTCAATAACAAATTTCTCATATGAAATATTAGCTTCTAATATAAGAAGTTTATCTATAGATGATATTCAACATGTGATTTTACTTTTTAGATTCAGCTAAAATTAAACAAAAGGAGAAATCATGCATATGTGTATAAATGGTAACCATACGTTACTTAGAGGATTGTGAAATTCACTCATCAGAATGGTTTAAGTATTAAAATAAATTGAGGTCATTATTTTCTAGTATTTGAAACTAATTAGGAAATTATTCTAAAAATATATTTTAATGTGTATCATGTTTAAAAAGTTGGAAATATGATTTTTGAAAATTGTGAGTTTCTTATGAGATACCAAGCTTTAGTTTACATTGTTTCAAGTAGAATAGAATTTTAGTATTAGAAATTGAAAGCAATGTACCATTATCAGATTTTAACTGTGTTCTACTTATAGAATGATTACATAACATCAAACATTATTTAAATCAAAAAGGTTTAAAAGATATTTAGAATTTTACCAAATTTCACCATTTATTAATCTTTGATTTGAAAACAAACTATGATGTACACTCACTAGAAATAAGCAATCCCAATTTTAACATAATTTATCAATCCAAAAATAATGAGTCAATTAACATGAAAATATATATTATTTCAAAACCAATTCTCTAGATTTAAAATATGATGCTTTAATGAAAAATTATTACAAAACTTTAATGCAATGAAGTCTCTTAAAAAATTCAAAAATAGAATATCAAAACAAGTAATTTCTGCAAAAAAAACTACTAACTATTGTAGATAAAGCATAAAAATAAGTCATATTTTTTAAAAAAATGATCTAACAATATTTATTTTTGTTAAAAAAATCAAAACATTGTTAAGTTTGCTTGTTATAATAATGTTAAAATCCACTAAACATTATCTAAAGGTGGTAAAATATGTTAAAAATAAGTTGAATTTTATGAGATAAAAATCAACAATTTTGTATCATTTCCTGTTGTGCTATGACTTTATTCCACCCTTTTTATCTGATTCTTCCAGTATTACTTTGCTATGATCACTAGTTTTCAAGTTAAAATTTACAAATGTTCATTATACTTGATAATATGAAAAATAACTCAAACTTTTATAACTACAAAATATGATTTTGTAACTCCTTCTTTCAATCAATATTTGAAGAAATTTTAGTTTATTTGAGTAATGATTTTAAGAATAACAAAAAATTTGAAATTCACAAGGAATTATTTCCAGAGACTATAATTATTTACTTGTGTAATGCATGAGCTACTTATCAATGATGTAAAACATCAGAAAAGTAAGTTATAGTTATAAATCTACAGATTATACTGTTTCTGGTATATATATCTTCAATAAATCTTTTAAACTTATCTTAGCCTACATACCACACAATAGAAAAACATTATATTAAAAAAGGAAAAAATTCTATGATAATATCATAAAGAATGATAACCATGGATTAATATTCCATAAAAATGGTTAATAATATTTTAAGAGAACCTAAATCAGTATTCTTTCATCAAAATATATCCTTTTTGTCTTTGTAATTTATTCCAAACAAATTTTTTGAAAGTTGAATCTATATATCTAATGCCAAAACCACTATTAAGTTCCCTCTTAGACTTTTTAAGAAATTATATATATATATATATGTATATATATATATTATTTATCAAAAATTGAAATAAAGAATAAAAACATAATTTTATTTACCTTTAATTATTTAAATATAGAGTATTTTCAGAATGCATTGTGGTTACTTGTGAAGGTTAGAAGATTTGAAGTTGGATTTATGAGTTTTTAGAAGGGCAAATATTGTAAAATTCTTTCATAAATATTTATTTCATAGTTTCAAATGTTGAAATCTACAAACTAATGGGATTTAAAATTATATTGAGATTTAAAATCTGTTTTCTACTCAAGTAAAATAAAATAAAATGATGATATCAAAATTGAAATTAAGTTTAAACTTTTGATATGCTCTATCTTCAATTTTATTGATAGTGCATCAAAAATTAAATAATATTTTTTCCTTCATCACTTTTTACATAAAAGATAGTTTTATCATTTTATGAATTAAAGATTGCTTATATAAATTTAACATCTATGTCAACTGTTTATGACTATTAATCTATATAATAAATTTTTTAAAAGAAAAAATAACATCAGTATATACTGACTTTGAAATTATTCAATTTAAAATAGTTTACAGGTAGATAATGAAGGGTGATTTCATTTTTGAATATGAACTATAGAAGTCTTATTTTATCAATTTTAATTCTTTTTGAGCTCAAATGTATCCACCGCAACTTAAGTAAGAATAAAAATTATTTTTATTGAAATTTACATGAGAAAGTATGCCTATTATTCAAAATCAAACTTGCTCTAATGGTGTTTTTCAATCATTATTTCCATTCATAACAATAAAAAACATTTCAATTTGCTGATGTTTTAGTTTTTGATATCCCCAAGTTTATATCTCAGGTGTACTATTCACAAAATTATTAAAAATATAATTTTCGAAATACATGATAAACTTGAAAGTGAGGGGGCATTAAATTTTTAAAAATGAATTCTAAATTCAGGATGGATAGTATTTTTTCTATTTTCACAAATGAACAATTTTTTGTTTCAATTAATCCAGAAAGAAAATTTTGCTGTAAGCATATTATATTATATTTATTATGATTTTAAATACTATATTTTCAAGATTTGTGTTTAATATTTCCTGTGAAAGTTAATGTTAATGTGAATTTAAAGTAAGCTTGAAGAAATTTAATCAATAGGCATATTGGATATTTAAGATAATATTTTGCTCCAATCTTGAATCATCCTGGGCTAAAAAATATCCCAAATAAGGTTTTTGTGGGTCAATTTGGATTTAAGTAGGATTAAGTGAGGTTTAATAAAGGACAGATAAAAGGCTAAATTCATTACTAGTGACTTTTTTCTCAAAATAGTTATAAAATATGTATCATTCTGGAATCAAGCTTCAATAAAGTTGAATTGAAACAGAGATAATTTCTAGCAGCACAACACCATATTTACAAAGGTGTAAAATACCTCAAATATTACTCATAATATAGGAAGGCAAGGAATCTACAAAATTCACATTTCAAACGAGGATTTATATTTTGAATTTGAAATTGAGAAATGGAATATTATTTTCCAATTTAAATATCTATTAGTCATTTTACCAAAAGTTTTCAGTAATCAGATTGAATTTTGATGGTATTTTGTTGTAGATTAATCATTTTTATGAGCCATTTAAACAAAATTATTGGTTTCGTTTCTAATATTCCATGTGAAATTCATTACGAATCTTTTTGAAAGTGAATAGTTGACATATTGGATATGCAAAAGCTTATGTTAGATCAAAGTGAGATCAAAGGGAGCTTAACTGATGATCAAATTAGGATTTTACAAGATCAAATGGTGATCAATGTAGGTTCATCTTGAGCTCAATTTGTGACAAATCTCTGACTAAATGTAAGGCCAAACAATTTCCTACATGGTGATGATGTGTGCATAATTCAAGCATAGATTTGTGGCTCAACGGAGCTCAAGCAAGGGGTATTGCTAGCAATACCCCCCCATTTTTTCTGTGGTGATTACCATTACCATTTTTGCCACCCTTGGCATTAACATCTTCATCTGTCACCTCTTCAAATCTGGCTCTCCTTTCAGCTGTTAAACTTCTCCTGACCAAATCAGAAGGAGACTGTCCATCACTGGGCTTGATGAACGAACCATCAGGAAATTTATAAACTTTACCATCAAATAAAACTCGCCCAGCATCCATATCCTTATCAAGAGCAAAACAAACTGTTGCTCTGTGCCCCCTCCTATTACAATAGGAGCACACCTTTGGCTCATTGTAGCCACCTCTATAACTACTACCACCATTCCCACCATTTCTCCCATTGCCTGTGAAGCGGTTACCAATATTATTGCCATTATAATTTCGACGTTCATACCCTCTAGACTGATAAGAAGTCGACGTCGATGAAGAAGCGATTGGGCCTTATTGGCCTTCTGAGTTTCTTGAACAAATATTTTTAATTTTTTCGTTAAATCGTCCAAGTGATCGACCATCTTATTATCTAAATTACCCTCAACTTTAGAAGCAGGTAATTCCATTTGAGCCTTCTTGGCCTCCTGGGCTTTGACCATAATATCGTTGTTTTCGGCCAAAACTTCGCTAACCTTGCTAACATATTGAGTGCATGACTCTTGATATTTGTCCAACGCCAATAACTTTAGATGGGCTTGAATGTTGTCCTTGATAACCTCCAGAGCCGGCAGTTTCTGCTCACCATTAGGCAGTTCCTTCATCAAATCTTTTCTTGAAAGATCCTTCAAGAAGTCCATACGAATATCTCTGCTACATGCTGTCCAAAACAAATCTTTTGCTTGGTTCTCATGCACTAACTCGTCCACCAGTATGAGATATTCCACCACTTCATCAAACTGAACACAGAGCTTTTTGAAGTCAGCCATAGAAGAAACACCACCTTTTGCTTGCCAGTCTCCAACAATTTTATTGAGGTCTATCATAGTAAACCTAACACCCCATCTATCAACCATAGCTTTAGAAAGCTTAAAACTCTTACAGTTGCCTTGCTGTAAGCAGAATCCGGAGGAGATGTGTGGATTTAGCTGAAAACCCCGTCCTTCCAATAAAAATAACAAAATGGGAATTCTAAATCACTAAGCTAACCAATCTACTTGGATCTGATTGATAAAAATAATGAAACTCTAAAATAATTAACGCTTATTGAGATTAAATGATTGTGGCTGTTGATAAATAAATACTGATAACAACAATTAAGGTGTACCAGTGAAAGACCTGAAAAGATTGACTTTTATGTTTTTATAATAATTTAAATTTTTATGAGACAGCAATAATCAAGTCCCAGTGATGAAGACCTTTCTAAAGATACCCTGTATGAAGTGTTATTTAAACTGTTGAATTGTATTTCTAAAATGTTATGTAAAAATAATAATGTTATAAGGGTATTACAAGTTATTTTAATTTGTTGAGTAATAAAAAATGAGACTGTGGTGGTTAAAGATTAAGCTGTATGTTGTGTCCCCCCCTCAATTTCGAGTTTGAGAAGCGCTTAAGTATTCCTAGTCACGTGCCTAAGTTTTCCCCTCCAGAGCTCTTCCAGAGTCAATCCGGGGCCCATACGGAGTCCGTACGGAGCCGGAACCGAGTCCGTACGGAGCCGGAACCGAGTCCGTACGGAGCCGGAACGGAGTCCGTACGGAGTCAAAACGGAGTCCATACGGACTTCTGGACTCAATTAGAGCCTTAAAACTATAATAAAAAATCTAAAAAATTACACATAATAGAGCTACTTCCCCTTTACATACCAAACTAATTTTCGTAGTCTGCGCAGCTCTAATTACCCCGTGAAAGTTCATCAAAGTTAAGTAATTTTTGAAAACGTAAATATTTCTATAAAACTTTAAAATTCATTTAAAAATATAAGAAAAATAGTAAAAATTCTGGGAAAATTTCCCAAGGTTCTTGAGTGACTTGACTTGATACTTATAAATTTTTCAGACCGTAAAAATAAGTTTTCTCCGTAAAATAAATTGTATTTGTATAGGCATTCGCTCGTGACCAATTTCTTCATATTTTAAACTCCAATAAATTAAATAAAACCCTTATATATAAAAAAAATAATAATGCCAATCTTGCATGCCGTAATAACTCCATTTACGTACTTAGGTGCCATACTAAACTTTAGGCTTCTACAGCGCGACCGGTGAATATACGCACTTTGGTAGAGTTATTTTAGATGCCATTCATATAAAAGAGGGACGGTATAAATATTTAATTGTGTGGAGAGATGATTTATCTAGTTGGGTAGAGGCAGCGCCTCTTATTAACTTAACTGCCAAAAATGTGGCAGAATTTGTGTTGAATAATTGGGTGTATAGGTATGGGGTGATGAAGTTGGTGACGGTAGATGGAGGTCCTGAATTTGGGACAGAGTTTAAAGAGGCCGTATTGAAAGTTGGATCAAAGGTTAGGGTAGCAACCCCATATTATCCTGAAGCTGAAGGCATGGTTGAAAGAGGGAATCAAGATTTTAAGGATGCTTTAGTTAAAATGTGTGGGACAAGTGCGGAAAAGTGGAGGCACTATTTACCTTTAGTTTTATTTGCTGATCAAATCACTGCCAAAAGGATGACCGGATTTTCACCTTATGAACTTGTTTTTGGACAGAAAGCAGTTTTACCGGTTGATTTAGAAGCTGAATCATATCTTGGAGTTGACTGGGACACGGTCAAAACTACTGATAATCTATTGTGTGCAAGAATGATGCAGCTAGAAAAGAAAGAAGAATATTTAGAAAAGGCATATTCACGGATGATGAAGATCTAAAATCAATCAGTTAGATATTGGGATGAGTGGTTGGCACATCAATTAAGGAAACCTTTGAACCCAGGAGATATGGTCTTGGTGTATAATAGGAGTTTGGAAAGTCAGTGGGGAAAGATGTTTGCAGATAGGTGGAATGGACTGTATAAAATCAAGGAGCAAGTTTCCAGCGGTTCATATGTGTTAGAAGAGTTGGATGGAGTTGAATTGAAGAAGAGGGTAGCGGCTGATCAAGTGAAACGGTTCTATCCTAGAGGCACTGGGAGTGCCGAAGTCACCCTCTGCAATGAGGATAAACTATGACATTTATCAAATTTTATTAACCTCCGCAACGAGGATAAACTATCTTCTTTTTATCAAAAATACTTTACTGTCATTTCACTGAATATGGGAGACAAAGCTGTGATGAAACTTAAAGAAATGCAAGAAAACCTTCTTGGAAATTTTCTAAATTTAAAATTCTTAAAATATGGGTGAAGATAGTGTTGGAAAATTTTAAAAAATTTATTGGAAGAAGTTTTCACAGGGGAACCTTCTTAATTTAATATTGGAAAGTGTGGGGGTAATTGATGGGCTGGCTGCTCTATACACAATTACCCCATAATGTTTGTTTCAAAAATTTTCCCTGTTTCTAGTTGAATCCTGGCTTTGTCTTTTAATTATAGGAAGTCCACTAAGACTATAAACTGGAACGAATCAAGAGACACCACTCTCAACACCGGATTTAAGATTTTTTTTATATAATTTGATTTTGATTTTTTTTATGTTAGATTGTGATTTCTTTCCTTTAAATATATATTATGAATTACTGCAAAGGTGATGCTCACTGGTGGTCTCTAATCATTTTTATAAATTGGAGGGAGCCCACCCAGTGATCATCATTATAAAATTATATTCTAAAAACTTTCATTTATTTTCTTTATTTTCAATTTCTCAAATTGTGTAACCACATCAATTTGCACTTGGATGTGGGTATGATGTCGAGGGTACGGCTCATGAAATGGCCGGGGGGCATCTTTTAAAATTTTATTTTGAAATTTTTTTTTATTATTACTTTTTTATCCTTCTTTAAAAATTAAATTTTAATTTTTTATTTCAAAACTTTTTTTTTAAAAAATTTTTTATTTTAAATTAAAAAACAAATTAAAATTAAAAATAAATAAAAATAAAAATATAATAAAATAAATAAATAAAAAAATATATATATAATAATAATAAAATAAAAAATAAAATATTATAAAAAAATAATAATAAATTAAAAAAAAATAAAAATAAAAATAAAATAAAATAAAATAAAATAAATAAATAAATAATAATAATAAAATAAAAAATAAAATAAAATAAAAAAATAATAATAAATTAAAAAAAAAATAAAAATAAATAAAATAAATAAATAACTAAAATATAAAAATAATTAAAAGGTATTTTTAGTTTTAGGTAGTTTAGATGTTTATATTATTATTTTTCAAACATTATTCAAGAAAGCTACGTACCAGGAAGAACACCATCAAGGGTTGTTATCTTTTGAAGAATCAAAATTAGAAGATTTAGAAGGACCTTGATCAATTTCCTGGGATTCGAATCTTATTTCACGGTCACAATAGTGTTGAAGCCAGTTGGCTATTTTAAAAAGATCTTTTAACAGTTGTTCTCTCATCCAAGATTCTGATCTATCAGAGGGCGGGTATTGTTGGAAATAAGCAATAAGGTTATTAAAATTAGCAAAGAGCCTTTCAGACACTAGGTGAATTGGAACTCTAGGGAAGCTTGGACTAGGTTCTGGTAGTTCATAAGCTGAGTATGGAATTGGAGAACCGGTGAACGCTTATCAAATTAAAATATCAGCAATATTAAACCTGAAGATTAAAGAAAAAAAAGGACAACTAACCTGTGTCAACACTATCAAGATCATAGATAAATGTCTTACTTGGTAATGGAGTGGGATTTTTTATGTTTAAAAAAGGATTTTTAATTTTTGATAGATGAGGTGGACTGGTGTTGGATTTGGATTTTGAAGTAGATGTTCTGGGCTTTTTGGATGAAACAAGGTAAGATGAAGATTGCTGGCTATTATAGGACCTTTTGTGCTTCAAGATGTTGGAAGTAGGAGAAGAATTGATTGAAGGTTGAAGCATGGACCTGGGAGCAGAAAGAGTTCTTGGGGGGGTAGCAGCAAGTCTAGATTGGAGAGAAGGACCCAGAGGATTAGGTGATGAAGAAAGATTTAAATAGGCTGATGGAGAAAAAGGGATAGGATCTTTAGAAGTTGATGGAATAGGGGGTGGAATAGAAGGTGAAGAAGAAGGAGGAGGTTTGCAGAAGGAGGCGAAGCTAGTAGCAGTAATGGGGAAAGAACCACAATTCAAGCCAGAACATTTTCTTTTCTTCTCATAACAGGATAAACAGGCCCTGTTATAAGTGTGCTTCTGCCAGTTGAAAGTGAAGATACATTCCCTATGGGTGAAAGCACAATATTTGCAAGATTGATCAGCTGAAGCAATGAAGTCAGTAGGTTTCATCTTGTTAGGAGATATTTTTTTTTGAAGAAGAAAACTTGAAACTAGGATGAAGAAAGCTGGTGGCAAAATCTGGGTTTTAGGATAGAGAAGTTGTTAGGTCCACCAAGACATTAAACTGGACTATTATCAAGCTGTTGGGTCCACCATGACCTTAAACTGGATTTCTTATCAATCAAATGTTTGGTCCACCGTGACTTTAAAATGGTAGTTCATTCATTGTTTTAGTCCACTATGACTTTAAACTGGAAAATTAATATCTGCAGGATAATTCAACATTCATTGGTCCACTACGGCCTTATACTGGATTACTTGTCAATCAAATGTTTGGTCCACCATGACATTAAACTGGATTATCAAGTTTATTCAATCTTTGGTCAAGCCTAGGCCTTACTTAGGAATATTTCAAGTTATTTATGCACTTAAACGATCTTTGGTCCACCAAGACCATAAACTGGCAATCAATTATATGTTTAGTCTACCAAGACTTTAAACTGGAATGTCAATCTTGTTTGGTAAACTCAATTCAATCTTTTAATTTATCACTGTCCACTAAGACTCTAAACTGGTTATTCAATTATTTCTGGAATTGGGTGCTGATAAGCTTTAGGAGGTTAAAATTTTAGGTGGTGATGATGCTAAGGAAAGCATAATGGTTAATTAGGTGAAATTTGTGGCGCTTTAAAATGGTCTAAAGTTAATATTATTATTGGAAGCCTGGCAAAAGTATTTTATGGGTTTGCTGTATAGCAAAGTTTGAAAATTGTGATGAAGGAATCAGAAGTTAGGATGGTAGTTGGATTTTAGGGAATGATTTTTTTAGTGCCTCAGTGTTAGGAAATTTTTGGTGTAAAGCTTGGAGGACCTTATGGCGAGATTGGAATCATAGAATTCGGCTCAGTGGGGGGCCCTATGAGGTTGGAATCAGGAGTATTCGGCTCATAGGAAGATCCACTCTCTCCAGGCTGTGACAAGAAGGAAGACTGGTATATGGGAGTCTGAAGGGATTCAAACCTTGCTCTCAGTAGTGGAATCATCACAAGATTTATATTATTTATTATTTTATGTTATGTTAAGCCAGAGAAGAAAGAAAACAACATTTATTTTAAATTTAAAGAAGACCAAGCTAAAACAAAATTTTATCAAGTTATACTGTTAGAAAAGATAATTTCTTTGAAATTTTTCAACATCATTATCAAAGCTTTGCATTAAAATTCTTCTTTTCATGAGGTCTTCATGGTTATTAGCTGGAGTTTCTTGAAAATAGGCCAGCATTTTTTGTTTCAATTCATTCATAAAGTCAAGAAAAAGATAGCGATGAAAATTTGGATAATGATTAATATAGTCCCTCTTCACTTTGCCAACATCATCAGTGTTGGTTATTTCGAAGGCTAGAAGTTCAAATATGTTATTAAGTTATAGGCTTAGTCAATTTTGATTAAAAGTTTTTTTTAGTAAGATAAATAGGGTCTTACATTTAGAGCCAAGAAACATAGTCTCAGCAAAGTTGGTCGGGGGCACTGGAGTTATAGGATTAGGATCTTGTGAAGGCAAAATTAGGCCAGGATCGGCTGAAGAAGATTGAACTTTTGATGTTGAAGATGTTTTTGATCTTATTCGTTTTAAGAAGACAGGAATTTTTTATTGCTTTTTAGAAGTTGTGGGATCAGGGAGAGCTTCTGGTCCTAAATATACATTTTTTTTAGAAGAAACTATTGGCCGGTTACATGAAGATGGTGGTTGAAGGGTAAAGATGAATATTGTGTTCGACCACTTATGCAAAGTTTTAAGAATGGGGACATTCTCAATTAGAGGGAGGATGTGGTAGCCTAAAGTTTAGTATGGCACCTAAGTACGTAAATGGAGCTATTAGGGTGTGCAAGATTGCAGTTATTAATTTTTATAAAAGGGGTTTTATTTAATTTATTTGAGTTTTAAATATGAAGAAATTGGTCAAAATCGAATGCCTACGCAAAAACAATATATTTTAAAGAGAAAGCTTATTATTACGGTCTGAAAAATTTATAAATATCAAGTCGAGTCACTCAAGAACCTTGGGAAATTTTTCCAGAATTTTTACTATTTTTCTTATATTTTTAAATGAATTTTAAAGTTTTATAAAAATATTTACCTTTTTTAGAAAATACTTAACTTTGATGAATTTTCACGGGGTGATTAAAGCTGCGCAGGCTACGAAAATTAGTTGAGAATGTAAAGGGGAAGTGGATCTATCATGTGTAATTTTTATTATAGTTTTGAAGGTTGTTAGCTTAGTGATTTAGAATTCCCATTTTGTTATTTTTTATTGGAAGGACGGGGTTTTCAGCTAAATCCACACATCTTCTACGGATTCTACTTACAGCATGGCGACTGTAAGAGTTTACTTTACCATAACATTTGCTATGTAGAATTGCTTTCTGCACTTTGAGTATGGATTTAGACCTCTGTATTATTGATTTAATGAGCTGCTTTTGCTTCGAGTTTCACGTGGCGCATGACACTGTCTTAATAATACTACTAAGCTTACTTCTACAATATCATATTCCCTTATATTACACATTCTAATCCACCATTGCTTCACACAATTTTTCACCTCATCTTTAACAATGTCAGCTTTGTCAGGGTCTACTGTATTAGTCCCAATAGTTTAGCAAGCCTCTTTTTCTTTAAAAGCTGTATTTTAACAGTTATTGATATCTTCAACTTTTTGCACCAGTTATTGCTTGAAGCTAGGCCCTTCAGTCTGTTGTATTGGTTGCATTATATGGCACTAACAACTATTCCACTTTATTTAAAATTATTCAAACCACAGATTTGTATATAAAAATTACAATTTAATATAGCTTTTAAATATAGCATGGTGCATAAATTTAGCACCTGAATGTAGACATCATATTCTATTTAAAGGAAAATCTATTAAAACAATATTTGTGATATATTTTCATACTTTTATAATCATACACCTAAGTTTGCATGTGGAATATATTAGGTGGTGTCAGTTCTTGCAAGTCCACACTTACAAATCCGCACTTATCTAAGTGCCGATTTCCAAAACACACTGCCCCAATACTGGTGGATTTCAAAAGTGAAAAAAGTCACTTATTTCACTGTCACCGTACAACCTATGCACAAGGTGGAGGATGTTCATGAAAGTGAGATGAGAGATTTAGAAACTTCTTCGAAGACAGAGGAATGATTCGAGGAAGTGATTCGAAGGTCACTCGAAGTAAGAACTACAGGTTCGAGGTTCGTTCGAGAAGAAATATAAAATGGTTTCAAAGGTAATAGGAATTCTTAAGATCTCACGAAAGGTTGGAAACTCAATAATTAAAGATTTAGGATTTAGAAATGAATATTGAGAAAAATAAAAGAGAGATAAATAAAAATGATTTAACTTTAAGGATTTACCACTATTAATGTAAATACAATTTATAATTTAATTCTAAGGAATATCGAACCAAATACCCAACCCTTTTATATCCTTAGTTACTCCTCGCATTGACCTCCCTTCCATCGCACTATTCCCATACCATTGACCATTACTAACATACACTTAGACCCTCTTCGCTAAATATCCGTCCATGCTCAATTTATCCCTTTTTAATTAATTAACAAAAACTTTAATGAAAACTACTACTGTACTATTACGTTGAACCTAGCGCTGTGCATCGCTTATTGAAAAGGAGACTATGGTACCCTATTGGGAGATTGACTAATTTAGATTTAGAGTTTAAGCTAGCGCAGTTAAATAGTAAGTACACAAAGGGGAGTCGCAGTTGCTATGGAGAATTGCTTTCTGCGCTTCGAGTATAGATTTAGGACTTGATATTATTGATTTAATGAGCTGCTTTTACCTCGAGTGTCATGTGGCGTGTGACAGATGCCCGGGTATAAGAATTGCGAACACTGTTGAGCTTGAGCCATCTTCTCACACTAGTTTCCCTTCTTGTATAATTTTTTCCTCACTTATTAATTTCCCTTTTATAATGAACTGCCCTTTTCCCACACCTACGCCTCCACACCCTAAAGCGGATGGGGGAATGATTACGCGACAATTTTCACAGACTTGCACGGCTTGTGAAAGCATGGAATAATTTTGTGTCGAAAGTATGGCGACTCGAGGCCCTCGCCAGAAATGCGAGTTTTGCCGTTGGCGATGAGTGGCGTGCGATGCGTTGGCGAAGAACGCAGAGATGGAACAACAGTTTACCAAGACCAAGTTTTGGGTAATCCCTAAAACAAAAGAGGTGGTGGAAGACATTTGGGATGTCTTGTCTGAGGATGAACAATCGGCAGGGAAAAAAGATAAGGAGCTCAATAACGAGATCACAACATGGGTAACCCAGGCCATGAGTTCGAAGCGGGGTGTCGAGGAAGAGGTCGACGAGTTGGTGGAGGAAGATTAAGATGAAGTCCCTGTTCCAGGGCGGGCACCCAAGAAACGATGGGTGGTCATTGAAGACGACGAGGAGGAAAGAGAAGCAGAGGTAGAGGTGGCGCCAAGGTTATTCTTAGAACCTGACCCCATCTTCGAGGTAAGTTTTCAATTGTTATTTTTTAAGGATGAGGTTACTGATGAGTTTTGTTTAGACATTGAATACCCTTGAAGACCCAATTGGGGAGCTTGCGCCGCTTTTACCAACTGAGGCAAACCCTCCGGCCATGGATGTAGTTGAAGAACCTTAAGACACACTGGACCAGCTGTGGTCGAAGAAACCTCGTCAAGGTCGACGAGTAAGGTTCGCAGAGGAGTTGTGTGGGGAGGGCGACACAATTATCAACGCTGCTTCCTTCAACGTGGCAGAGGAACTTTTGGAGATTGGAGAGGTGGTTCCGGTAGGAGAGGAGGAGGTATTTGAGAAATGCAGGAAGGAGATAAGGGTAGTTTTGGAGAAAAGGAAAAGATTGGTTTGAGAAAAATTAAAAGAAAAAATTTGAAATGAAAAGGAGATGTGAAGAAGTCGAAAAGTAGAATTGTATTTTAGGTTTATTTTACTTTATTTTATTTAATTTTATTTTACTCTATATTTTTTTTTTTTATTGTAGGTGAATATTATTAATTTTATAAGATTTGGGAGAGAGAGAAAAAAAAAAGAAAAAAAGAAGTTTTAAATAAAATTTTGCTTTTAGAATTTGAAAGAAGAAATTTAAATAAAGAAAGAAAAAAAAGTTGTTTATTTGAAGGAAGTTTTAAGGTTTTAAAAGAAAAATTTATGTAAGAAAAGAGAGAGAAAAAGAAATGGTTGGTGATTGAGATGAGTTTGTTAAATTGAGAATTTAATGAAAGAAGAATTTGTTATTTGCGAAAAGTTGTTGATTGATTGATTTTTTTTTTAATTGTTGTTGACAAGAGAGGAAGAAGAAAGAAAAAAAACAGAAACACAGAATTTAGAATTTAAAGAGAATTTGAAAAGAAGAATCTTTGTTCGAAGAATTTTTATAGGGAGATTTTAGATGTTGAAGTTAAGTTTGTGGAAATGGTTGTGTCGTACAGGGTTTGATGATTCAAAGGAAAGGAAGTTTTAAAGCGAGAATAAATTTTAGGAAAGAAATTTTAAAGAGAATTTTAAATTTAAGAAAAGAATGTATTTAGAGAATTGAAAAAGAAAAGAAAGAAAATATTTAGAAAGATTTAAGAGTTTTTTTTTTTAGTTTATTTAATTATTTATGTTTTATTATATTAATTTTATGTTGTTTTATTTTACTTTATTATTTGTATTTATTTTATTTATTTTATTTTACTTTATTTTATTTTATTTTATTTTATTTTTTTTATTTTAGTTTATTTTATTTTATTTAATTTTAATTTTGATTTTATTTTTAGTTGGTTTTGATGGAAATTTTATACAAGGAGAAGAAAGAAAAAGAAGAGAAGAAAAAAGAAAACAAGGCTAAGACTTTTAAGAGGTGTTAGATTTTATGAGAAAAAGAAAAAAAGAAAGAGAAAAGAAATTTTAAGGTTTTGGTTTTAAAGGATATTTCAAATGAAAAGATTTTAGGAGTTCAGGGGCGTTAGAAACATTGATGGCTGGTTCCCAGGATGTTTTGTCTGAGTCATTGAGTAAGCCTTCCCATTCCACGAGGTATTGAAGTTTCCCCTTGCGTATTCTTGAATCAAGGATACGACTTACTTCCCACTCTAGATGATCTTCTACTTCGACCGGTTCCGGAGGGGGTTCGTTCTTGCCCGGTATGGTAAGGTAAACTCTTACAGTCGCCTTGCTGTAAGCAGAATCCGGAGGAGATATGTGGATTTAGCTGAAAACCCCGTCCTTCCAATAAAAATAACAAAATGGGAATTCTAAATCACTAAGCTAACCAATTTACTTGGATCTGATTGATAAAAATAATGAAACTCTAAAATAGTTAACGCTTATTGAGATTTAATGAAAGTGGCTGTTGAGAAAGAAATACTGATAACAAGATCTGAAAAGATTGACTTTTATGTTTTTATAATAATTTGAATTTTTATGAGACAGCAATAATCAAGTCCCAGAGATGAAGACCTTTCTAAAGATACCCTGTATGAAGTGTGATTTAAATTTTTGAGTAGTATTTCTAAAATGTTATATATAAAATATAAAGTTATAAGGGTATTACAATTTATTTAATTTGTTGAGTAAAAAAATGAGACTGTGATGGTTAAAGATTAAGCTGTATGATGTGTCCCCCCCTCTCAATTTCGAGTTTGAGAGGCGCTTAAGTATTCCTAGTCACGTGCCTAAGTTTTCCCCTCCAGAGCTCTCCCAGAGTCAATCCGAAGCATGTACGGAGTTGAAGCGGAGTCTGAACGGAGTCCGTACGGAGTCCAAACGGAGTCAAAGGGGAGTCCGTCCGGACTCAATTAGAACCTTTAAAACTATAATAAAAAATCTAGAAAAATTACACATAATAGAGCTACTTCCCCTTTACATTACAAACTATTTGTCGTAGTCTGCGCAGCTCTAATCACCCCGTGAAAATTCATCAAAGTTAAGTAATTTCTAAAAACGTAAGTATTTCTATAAAACTTTAAAATTCATTTTAAAAAAATATAAGAAAAATAGTAAAAATTCTGGGAAAATTTCCCAAGGTTTTTGAGTGACTCGACTTGATACTTATAAATTCTTCAGACCGTAAAAATAAGTTTTCTCTGTAAAATAAATTGTTTTCGCGTAGGCATTTGCTCTTGACCAATTTCTTCATATTTAAAACTCCAATAAATTAAATAAAACCCATTTATATATAAAAAAATAATAACACCAATCTTGCACGCCATAATAACTCCATTTACGTACTTAGGTGCCATACTAAACTTTAGGCTACCACACCAGGTATATTTCTCGAGCCAGTTCCAGGAGAGATACATGGAAAACAGGGTGAATCTCCTGCCATTTAGGAGGTAACTTGAGTCGAAATGCAGTTTTATAGACTTCAGAGTCGATTTCAAAAGGTCCCAAGCGCTTTTCAGCCAGTTTCTTTGATGGTTGTGTTGTTCAAATGTTTCGTGCGTTGAGCCATTCTTTGTCGCCTGGTTTAAAGGAAGGAGCAGATTGTCGATGCTTGTCGGCCTGTTCCTTGTATCTTTGAATCACTGATTCCAAATTTGTTTTAAGTTCTTCTTGGAGTCGTGATATAGTTCAAAGATAATGTTCCGCAGGATGATTAGTTCCTACATGGATTGAGTTGAATCGAGAATGTCGTCCATAAATGGTTTAGAAGGGATTCGGCCAATGGTAACCATGTAGTCCAATTGTCTTGTTGGTAAATGACATACATTCGAAGATATTGTTTGAGGATTTGGTTAACTCTTTCTGTTTGACCATCGGTTTCAGGGTGAAAGGCCATGGAGAGGTTCCTCGTGATATTGAGTTGTCAACACAGTTGGGTCCAGAATGTGGATACAAACAATGAGCCTCTATCTGAAATAATATCATTCAGTAAGCCGTGTTTAGAAAATACATATTCTAGAAACAATTTTGACAAATCTTCTGCTGTAGAAGTAGTAGTGGTTTTAATGAAAACAGACATTTTTGAAAATCTATCTACTATTACTAATATAGCATCAAAATCATTAGAAAAAGGAAGTTGAGAAATGAAATCCATTGATAAAGATTCCCAAGGTTTAGAGGGAATAGGAAGTGGTTGAAGCAACCCATCCTTCGGGTGACGGGGAGCCTTATTCCTATTACATGCGTAACAAGCTTTTATATAGGCCTTGATTTCCCTGGTCATACCTGGCCAGAAGAAATCCCTCACTATTAACTGGTAGGTTTTATCAACCCCAAAATGACCAGCTAATGGAGAATCATGTCGACTGTTGAAAATCCATAATTTTATCTCATTGTTGTCAGGTATGACTACTCTACCTTCGAAGACTAATAGGCCTTATTCAATACTAAATCTTTTGGCCCCTTGCTTTGAGAGTATTTTGTCTTTTAACCCTAAACAATATTCATCCTTCAACTGAGCTTTGAGGATGTTGGATAGTGGATTTCGAAAAGATTGAATTGTCATCGAATTAAGTTGATGAGTTGTTAACATTGATTCGTTGAAGATTGATTGCACATTTGCTGGGTTCTTGTCAGCAAATGGGTCCCCCCGCTGTGGGTAAACCTTGTCTAGACATGAAAAGATATCTGGGACAATGCAGTTTTTTCCTGGGCGATAGGAAATAGAGAAAAAAATTCAGCCCACCTGGCTTGACGCCTGGTTAACACTTTGGAAGACATGAAGTATTTTAAAGCATTATGATCTGTTAAAATTTGAAAAGGACTATCTAGGCTGAGAAGAAAAGAACGCCATTTTTTAAGACAATGGATAATAGCTAAAAGCTCTTTGTCATGAATTTCATAATTTAATTCTGCGGCTATGAGTTTGCGTGACTCAAAAGCAACAGGATGATACAAATTTGTTTCAGGATTTAATTGGGAGATGACCCCTGAATTAGCATAATTGCTCGCATCTGTCTCAACTATTGTCGAAGCAGAAGGATCAAAATGTCGAAGAATTGGGGCTGTGGTGAACGCCGTTTTTAGTGCTTCGAATTCCTTTTGTGCTGTAGAAGTAAAAACAAAAGGAATGTCTTTTCTAAGAAGAGAAGTAAGATTGGAAATAGTTTTAGAGTAATCTTTAATAAATCTTCTATAGAAGTTTTCAAAACCTAAAAATCCTTGGAGCGATTTCATGTTTTTGGGCTCAGGCCATTCCAGGATTTTCTGGACTTTTGTGTCATCCATGACTAAACCATCAGTGGACAAGGTAAAACTTAAAAAATCAATTGATTTGAGGTGGAATTCGCATTTATTATGCTTGGCGTAGAGACCATGATCTCGAAGACAATTTAGGACCTGTTGAACATGATGAATATGTTCATCTAGTGTTTTCGAGAATATTAAAATATCATCTAAATAGACCACTACAAATTGTTCAACAACATCTTGAAAGATATCATTAACAAAAGTTTGAAAAGTTGAAGGTGCGTTACATAATCCAAAAGGCATAACTAAATATTCAAAACTACCAAAGCTAGTGCGCATTGCAGTCAGTGGTTCATGACCTTCTGCAATGTGAATCAGATTGTAAGTGCCTCTAAGATCAATTTTAGAAAAGAAATTAGCACCATTGAAAAGGGTAAGAAGTAATGACATAGGAGGAACAGGATATGCATTCTTCTTTGTGACTGTGTTGAGCTTTCTATAGTCAACACACAACCTAAGACTACTGTCCTTCTTTTTTACAAAGAGGAAAGGGGAGCCGGTTGGAGATTTACTGGCTCTGATGAAACCTTTTGCTACATTCTCTCCAATGTAGTCTTGAAGAACTTGAGATTCGTCCTTTGATAAAGAATAGACAGGACCTGCCAGAGGTACTGGGCCTATTAACTCTATTTGATGATCGTAGGGTCGATGAGGTGGTAACTTATCGGCCTTACAGATTGAGAAAACATTGAGAAAATTGTGGTAGATTTCCGGTAGAGTTGATTTAATGGCTTCAACGTTGATTTGGTCGTCCTCTTCATCTTCAAGAGAATCTGTCGAGGGGATACCTGTATTGAGAGAGCAGAACTCGATTACTTCGAGGCAATTTAAATCCTCTTTGAGTGAAGTCATCGAGCTAGAAGGGTTAGCCAATTGCTCATTTAGAGAAGGATCAGATGCTTGCAAGTCATCTGGAAGAGACCTGTCCTCTAGCAGGACGTTGTCAGGCGGGTTGTTTAACTCCCTATCGACATGCATTGAAGAATCAGAAATATACTTATATCGTGGGGTGATCAATCTCCTAGTCCAATCAATTTTGGGATTCCAATGCGTTAAAAAGTCATGGCCAAGAATGGTATCGTCCATCCTTGGGGCGTCCAAGACTGATAATTCCCACTGGAAGGGGGGAAAGTTCGGAAAGTTGAAAACCCATAAAACTTTCTTACTTACCCAATATTTGGGTTCCTCAGATTCGACCAAATAGATTGGAGTTCAATCGATATCTGTAAATTTTAGTTGAAGCTTCTCGGCAAAAGATAAACTAACAAAAGAAATTGAAGCTTTAGAGTCTATAAGACAACTGAAGGGGATATCCTCCTTAAAAAGAATGAATCTCAAGCAGTTTAAGGCAACTCCAGTCCTTAAGACATGGAGGTTCTGTGCACTGGGAGAGATAAGATAGTTTGCTTTGCACACAAGTAAACTATTTACTAGTTTTTTGACTTCAAACTAGTACCTTCTCTTTCCTTCAACTTTACACAGTCTTCCAACTTGTGCTTACCCCCACAATACATACATAACCCATTATCTGCTCGTCTCTTCCTCTCAGCATCTTTAAGTTCCCCTTTAGGATCCAGGACTTTGCTGATATCGCCTGGGGTCAAGCCTTTTGGTCGAGGTTTATCCTTTCCCTTATTGGGTTTTCATTGAGTCAAGGAGGATTGATTTGGTCGTGGGTGTGAAGAAGGTCCTGATTTAAAATTTAGGCCTTGAGATTTGTTGGCATATCGAAGATGTTGAAGTCGTCCTTGATAAACGCCGTCAAGTTCAAGGGTTCGATCCATTAAATCCATTAAAGTATTCATCTTCTGACCTTGAAGATTTTATTGATCCAGAATCCTTGAAGGAAGTCCTTTCTTGAAATGATACTTAAGGGCAGCATCATTCCAGCCTACTCGAGTTTGAAGTGCTCTGAAGTTCGAGATATATTCAGAGGCTTTACCATTATCACTCATGCGAAGAAAATCAAGTTCAATTTCTGCGTTGTCCTTTTCATTAGGGTCCCCAAACAACATAAAAAGTTGGTCTTCAAACTTTTCCCAATTATTGATAAGTAAGTGGGTTTCTGTCGAAGAAAGCATGAGCAGATAAGGTTCCAACCATCTTGCTGCTTTCCCGGCTAGGAATGAAGAAGTGTAAACAACCTTTGATCGGTCGCTGTTAAAGGTTCGAGGGTCATTATGGAACAGTAGCTTTCAGGTTTGCAAGAAGGGTCGCAATCTGTTGGGGTGATCTCCGTCGAATTTGTCAGGAGATTTCATAGAAGGAGTTTTGAACTTAGATCCCTCTGAAGACGTTGGATTTGAAAGGGTTTTCATGAAAAGGCTCATGAAATCTTCCAGAGAGTTAGATGGTCCAGGTTCTGAGGATTGACCAGAAGGGTGATTGGCTGGGGCGGATGGTGCCTCGTGCATTGTATCCTCTCCTTCTTCTTCATCGCTAAAATCCTCAAAATCTTGTGGGATGTCTTCTACAGATTGAACTGAATGTTGCCATTCCCTAAGGTGGAGTGGTTCCAAAGAGTGAGTGCAGGAAACAGTCCTTGTGGCTGTTGGCCTGCCCCTAGCGCCAGCTCTAGTAGTAGCGCCCGGAGGAGGAGTGCGTTGAACAGGTGCCATTTTAAAACTTTTAAAAACACCTAAAAGGACGTAGTAGTGCAAAGAATGAGAGCTACAGAGAATTAAATTATACTGTCACTGGACAACCTACGCACAAGGTTGAGGATGTTCCTGAAAGTGAGATGAGAGATTTAGAAACTTCTTCGAAGACAGAGGAATGATTCGAGTAAGTGATTCGAAGGTCACTCCAAGTAAGAACTACAGGTTCGAGGTTTGTTCGAGAAGAATTATAAAATGGTTTCAAAGGTAATAGGAATTCTTAAGATCTCACGAAGGGTTGGAAACTCAATAATCAAAGATTTAGGATTTAGAAATGAATATTGAGAAAAATAAAAGAAAGATACAATAACAATGATTTAAATTTAAGTATTTACCACTATTAATGTAAATACGATTTATAATTTAATTCTAAGGAATATCGAACCAAATACCAAACCCTTTTATATCCTTTGTTCCTCCTCGTATTGACCTCCCTTCCATCGCACCATTCCCATACCATTGACCATTACTAACATACACTTAGACCCTCTTCGCTAAATATCCGTCCATGCTCAATTTACCCCTTTTTAATTAATTAACAAAAACTTTAATGAAAACTACTACTGTACTATTACGTTGAAGCTAGCGCTGTGTGTCGCTTATTGAAAAGGAGACTAAGGTACCCTATTGGGAGATTGACTAATTTAGATTTAGAGTTTAGGCTAGCGCAGTTAAATAGTAAGTACACAAAGGGGAATTGCAGTTGCGATGGAGAATTGCTTTCTGCACTTCGAGAATAGATTTAGGACTCAATATTATTGATTTAATGAGCTGCTTTCGCCTCGAGTGTCACGTGGCGCGTGACATTCTTTCAAATATGCACTTTTACAACCAAAAGTGCTGATTTCAACATCAAGTCCCATTTCACTGATTTGTCAGCATCATCACATTCATATGCAGCACTCCTCAGCATAACACTTCATAACTCAAAACATTGTACATCATTTACATCTTCATATCATATCATATAAGAGTTATGGCTTCCTCATTTTCAAATCATGATAAATTACATAAAGTAATGACTTTCATGGCTCTTGAACTTCTCTTGGACTCTGATTCTAATTCTGATTCTGATCTAGAAGAATATTTTGTCTTTTTATCAAAAATGGCCACGAAACGTTACCTTCTTCCCAGAAAGCCTCAAGTACTTCATACCCCCAAGTACACCATCCAAAAACTTCTTAACCCAGCTACACCCAGTTTTAGACAGCTTTTCAGGACTTCTCAGGAATTTTTCCTTTAATTGCTTGAGCTTATTGAGGATCATCCCATATTTCACAAAAATTCTCAAAAAGAACAATGACATCCTTCAATTCAATTTACCATCACACTATGTCGTTTGGTTTCAAATGGTAACTGTGTTTTCTTTCATCAACACAACATGAAATCGCATATTTTCAGCAAACACCTATTTTTTAAGTCACTCTCATTTTTTTCTTCACTCATATCCATTTTCTCCTCTCTTCCTACATCACTCAAACAATTTCACTTATATTTTTTTTCTCAACTCATCTCTCCAGGTAAGTCATTTTATCTTTTTTACTTAATTTTTTGCTAATTTTTTTTTTGGATTTTTGGGTTTTTTTTTTGTTTTTGTTTTTGTAAGTGGTTTTTTTAAAATTTATAGGTAAAATTAACCTTTTTCTCTCTCTCTCTCTCTCTCTTCCTCTTTTCTCTCATTTATCCTATTCTTTATCCCCCTTGGCTTGGGCTTTTTCCCACCTTTACCCTCTCCTTGGAATGTATACTTCCCCCTTTTCCCCCCTTTGGCTGCCTTATTCCCCCCTCGTTGGCTCACGCTAACCTCCCTTTTCTCCATCTTTGGTCTCATCTCTTCCTTTCTCCCCCTTGTTGGTGTCCTCATTTCCTCCCCTTGTTCCTCTCCAACCCCCCTCTAAATCCCCTGAATCCCCCCTCAAAATCCGCTCCAAACCCCCCTCTAAACTCTCCCAATCACCCCCTCCAACCCCCCTTTCAAACCCCCCTTCAATCCGTTCCTAACCCCCCCCCCTCCTATCCCCCTCAAAACCCCCTACCCCCTCTAAATTTTCCTTAACAATTCACTAACAAATTTTTAAGTTAATGTTTTTCTCCTATTCAAATATTTCTTGAAATTTGAAGACGTGTACCCTGATCTTCGGCCGAAGATAAGGGTACACCATGGTATTTTTGCCTGCAACAATGTGTTCAGTGATATTTGAAGAGGTGGACCTGTCACCGGACCACCTACGCACAAGGTCGAGGATGTTCCTGTAAGTGAGATGAGGGATTTTTAGAAACTTCTTCGAAGCACAGAGGAATGATTCGAGGAAATGATTCGAAGGTCACTCGAAGTAATAGCTATAGGTTCAAGGTTCGATCGAGAAGAATTATAAGCTAGTTCCAAGGTAATAATAATTCTTAAAATCTCACGAAGGGTTGGAAACTCAATAATCAAAAATTTAGGATTTAGAAATGAATATTTGAGAAGGTAAAAGAAAGATACAATAACAATGATTTAACTTTTAAGGTTTTTACCACTATTAATGTAAATACGATATTATAATTTAATTCTAAGGAATATCGAACCAAATACCCAACTCCTTTTATATCCTTTGTTCCTCCTCGCATTGACCTCCCTTCCATCACAGCATTCCCGTTCCATTGACCATTACTAACATACACTTAGACCCTCTCTACTAAATATCCGTTCATGCTCAATTTGTCCCTCTTAATTAATTAACAACTTCAATGAAAAAAAACTACTACTATACTATTTCGTTGATCCTAGCGCTGTGCGTTGCTTATTGAAAAGGACTAAGGTACCCTATTGGGAGATTGACTAATTTAGATTTAGAGTTTAGGCTAGCGCAGTTAAATAGCAGTACACAAAGGAAAATCGCAGTTGCTATGGAGAATTGCTTTCTGCGCTTTGAGTATAGATTTAGGACTCGATATTATTGATTTATTGAGTTAATTTCGCTTTGAGTGTCATGTGGCGCGTGACAGGACCTTCATCTTTGGCCTAACATCAGAGTCTACCATTGTATATTGGCCTTGATAAAAATTGTATCAGAGATTTTGAGAAGTGTACCCTGATCTTTGCACAAAGATCAGGGTACACATGAGTGGGTTTACCACTATATTGTTTCCTTTCAACACATTTTTCTTAAAGATTGAAAAGGTGTACCTTGATCTAAAAGCAAAGGTCAGCGTAAACTTTGCTTCAATTCAAAATTTTAATGAAATTTATAGAGGTGTACCTGAATTTTCACATATATTAATCCTATCACTGGACAACCTATTCTGTCACCTGCAAAAATTAAAGGACATGGATTATATTTCCCGGATCATAGATGTATAATCTATTTTGAATTAGGAAATGGAATCATCGAAACAGTTTGAAATTCTTCTTATGATAATCACCAAACCACAAAGGCTCCTCCATGTTTGGAATCTTGTCAAGACTTCACACATTTCGGTTTCTCTTTCCAGATCACTCAAAACTTAATCCAATGAATAAAAAAGTTAAAAAAAGAAGAAAAAGGTAATAAATTTAAAAATTCTTTAGGTAGATCTAAAAAGTATGGGGATTCCTAGAGTCACCAAATATTTAATATTCTTCCATAAATTTTTTATAAATAAATATGATATTTCAATTTATGAAATTAAAGTAATGGGCCAATGACCATGTGTTGTGTAAAAGGTAATCATGATAACATTAATTTGTTTCATGGTTTTCCTCTAGCCTATACATGTGGAAATTCCCAAACCTAGTTTCTAGACTTGATCTGAATCTTGGCATGAGGAATTGTCATTACTTTAAAAGTAGTAAATTTGACATATCTTATTTATATATTAATTAATTTATGTAATTATATTAAATTTTGATGACTTTCACCAGTTACTTCAATAAAATGCAGGGGAGGGTATTGCCAATTTTTTAAATCTGACATGTGAAATTGATGACTTAGAAAAATTTGGTGGTACCCAACCCTTGTTTCAATAAAATTCAACAGGAGGTATTTCCAAATTTTCAAAAGAGATATTAAATTTTATTGACTTAGAAGTATTTAGATAAGAAAACTTATTGACTTTAAAGTAAAGATAGAAAATTATTTTCATCAAAATAAAAGTATAAGCAAACTTATTGACTTGAATGTAAAGATAGAAAAATTGTATGATATTTTCAAAAATTTGTCAAAAATAATGTACTATATTAAAGACCTTTTATAAGTCAGAATATAATAAAATATTACCAAAAATAAATAAAACAAAATTAAATTAACTAGAAAAATAATTTATCAATTGAAAAGGGTCAAGTAATTTTTAATGTCCTCATAAGATTGGCCATTTTTCACCATTCAATAATGAAATCTTTTTTTTTAAACTCTCTTGTTTTTCCACCTTTTTAAGCTGACCTGAACCTGACTTTGATTTTTCAGGTGTAGGGCTAGCTTTACAAGGAGACTTTTGTGATGAAGCAGATTTTTAAGTCACCTTTTTAGATATGGAATGTCTTGGAGGCATTATGAAACTGGCACATAACAAGAAAAAAGATTAACGAGTAGAAGAAATAAGTAAAAAAGAATGTAAACATGCCTGGTCAAAAAGTTGAAAATGTCAGGAAGGGGTGTGTGCCAAGGATTGATGGGTAGATAGTGAGGAAGGTCAGTGTATCACATGTGATAGGGATAGTATGGGAAATAAAGGGATGATGTGGCCAACATGTGATTTAAAAAAAAAAACACAAATAAAGTTCTGATTTGAGGTCAGAACCGACACCCATTTTTGAAATAAGTGACTTTTTTTCAAAATTTAAGTGCTGATTTGTAAGTGCTGATTTTCTTTGAAATCCGCACTTAAGTTAAGTGCAGATTTGCAAGAACTGACACCCCCTATTATTTCCTTTTATGACACATTCCAATCCACCACTTCTTTACATGTTTTCTAATTTATCATCATTCACCCTAGCTTAACAGAATCTATTTTATCAACTCCAAAATTTTGGCCAGCTCCTTTTAAATCATCAGGAGGATTTACATAGTGATTTCTAATTACATTTCTTTGAAATGTTTGAGTCTTGAACCCAGATCCTTCAGTTTGTTAAATAAGCTGCATTTTTTGACAATAACAACTTGAAAATTTGATTTGATATTATCAAAATGACAGACTTATATATATACATCACATTTTGAGATAGATTTTTAATATAGCATGGAGCATACATTTATCACTTGTCAGTAGGGAGTATTCTGTTTTGAATAGAAAAGTACCAAAAAATTATTTGTCATATATTTTTATACTTTCTTAATCATACACCTAAGTTTATTTATTTAATGATTTATTTCCTTTTATTTAAAGTCCTAATTCACCACTCCTTCACTTGTTTATCTACCTCTTCTGCATCCACCATAGCTATATTCATATCTTTTGATTAACAACAACTTTTTGAAAGTCTCTTTGAAATCATCAGCTTTATTTACAAGATTACTGATATCTTAAGTTTTTTCACCTTTTTTTTCATTAACCAAGGTCCTTCATTCTGTTGAATACTTTGTATTTTCTGGAAATAAACAATATGCCACTATTTTTGATATTATCAAAATCACAGAATTGTATATATACATCACACTTTGAGATAGCCTTAAAATATAGCATGAATCATACATATATCACTGGTTAGTAGTGGATATATTTTTTTAAAAAGAAAAGTAAAAAAACAGTATATTTAATAAATTTACATACTGCCTTAATCATAACCTTATGCTTCCTTCTGTAATATCTTTTTCAAATACATCACAAATTCATATCCACCACTCCTTTAAAAATTTAATTAGTTCATCTAAAAGCACTAAAGATTTTTCAGGATTTATATTAGTTGCCCCAATGTTTTGGCCAGATTCTTTGTCATCATCAGCTTTAATAGCATGTGAATTTATAATTTTTTTTTGAAGCTGTTGAGGTTTTGATCTATATTTTTCAGTCTGTTGAATGTATCGCAATGTGTGACACTAATGACTATTTCACTTGATTGGATATTAACCAAATCGTATTGAGTATAAAATTATCACTTGAAAATAAGTGTTAGTTTGTTTCTATAAAAAAGTACCAAAACTGTATTTGTGATATATTTCCATACTGTCCTAATAATACATCAAAGCTTTCTTGTGTAATATATTATTTCTGTATATTAAAAATTGTAACCAACCACTCCCTTACACATTTATCCACCTCCTCTGCTTAATTTTAGCCATTTTAGTAATTATTTTATTAGCAACCACCTTTTTTCCAGTTTCTTTGACATCATCTACTGAATTATTCTTAGGATTTTTGATTTCAGTATTTTTCACCTGATGAGGCTTAAAGCCAGGTCCTTCATTCTTTTTAACTTTCTGCATTGTGTGGCACTAATAACTATGCCACTTGATTTGATATAGACTGAATGACAAATTAGTATTTATACATCAAATTTTATACTGATTTTAAAAGATAGCATAGAACATACATTGTTGACAATCCTCTATTACTAGCTATAGGCCTTGACCAAGGGAGTTGGAGAAAAACCAGAGAGAAAATCCCCTGTCCCTTTAGAAAAATAGAGTGAGATTTACTTGCTAAAGTAATTTGATTCCTGTTTGCTAAAGCCCCTTTTTTAACACACTTGACTGCTTGATGAGCCAAGAAATTAGTCACCAGACAGACTACCAGACCAAATAACTGAAATGTAGACCAATTTCCACACTAGAGAAAGCAAAGATACTTGATGTAGGCTGAAAATCCACACCAGAGATAGCAATAATACTTGATATGGCTTGCAAGACTATACCAGAGAACCTGTTGCCAAAGTTGAGTTAAATGAATAACTAACCTTGCAACAAACACAGCCAATTGTGGCCAAAAAACAGTTAAAAATGAGTGAGGAACAAGGATATCACTTCCAGATGGTTGTATGATAATTGAAGTTGCCCCAAACTGTCTTATTCACTATGTACACACAGACCACTATCTAAGAGCCCATGAACACCAACAAATTTGGCTCCTGTACAAGCCAAATTGAATAAAAACCCTCCAGAAGCGCTCCCCAACCTTTTAAAACAGAGGCAGTGTGGTCTTCAAACATTGGAAGGGGCCTTTGTTGTGTGTTTTGGCGCTGTTTGATTATCTTCTGCAACAGCTTAACCTCCACCTCAACCTGGTCTAACATCTAGCAGCATCAAAAGATCTAGGCCATCCATCTTGATTCCCAGATTAATCAAAAAGCTACACGCTTCCCAGAAGAGTGCCAAAACCACTAAAACAACAAGTTCCGCCATCCCTGGTCCATCTGATGGTAAAAACTTCCATTTCTTTCTTCCACTTTTTAAAACTGATGAATTCTCAGTTCCTTCATCTTCTGGAAGTGATGATAACAATGTAGCATCCATTGAAACAACAACACCAAACCACTTGCCCACAATTAAGGCCAAGATCCAACAACACACATCTCAACAGAAACACCTTCTGCTAAACTACTTCCAATCCACTCCTTCTAGAGATCCACAGGACATTGAGAATAGAAGACACCTCATACACCAGTTCAAGGCTAATTCTGAACACTTCATTTACTCTCTTGATTCCCTCTGTAATTCCAGTAGTACTTAAATTTGATTCATAAAAGAAAAATTGACCACACCCTCTATAGGATGTAGCCACAAACAACCCTCAGTTTTAAGTCTTGGGGTACCATCCTCATTTTATACTCTTGGGGGACTCAAAAACCCTCAGTTTAATGTCTTGGGGGACAAAATAAACTAAATCAAAAACCCAGAACCAGAGATCAACCATATTAAGACACAGAGAAAAAACAAAAAATCTGGGGTAATTGTGAATAGAGCTGCCAGCCCATCAATTACCCCCAAACTTGCCTTTGCTAAATTCAGAGGCTCCCCCTGTGGATACCCTCTGCCAATCTTTCTTACACATTCCAACAACAAAAACCCATTACTCAGTTTATAGTCTTGGGGGACTACACCATCAAACAATCCTCAGTTTAAAGTCTTGGGGGAATTTTTTTAAAACCATAGAATTTTAAGTTTAGAGTCTTGATGGACTATTCTCGAAACCAGCCAGTTTAAAGTCTTGGAGGACTTCCAGATACCAGATTTAAGTTTGAAATCTTGATGGACTGGCAGAATTTTGCATAAAATAGACGCAGCCAATTTCATACAGAATACACCTACAGCCAACCTGCTGAACTTCCACCTTCACTTCATCATCTACCCATCACTGACCAAAATCTCCTTTTTATCTCTTTCAATCATATTTTCTAACCACAAATCATGGCTGGATCCCCTGATATTGACTCCCCCAATCTTCCTTGCTTCACTTTTCCCAAGGACTATGCCTGCAAACAGTGCAACCACATGTGCAGACCTTGCACATTCACTCTTCCAACTCCTGAAGCCAAATTCCACAACAGGGCCTGTGATTCTTGCTATTCCAAAAAGTTGAAATGTGACAGAGATTCAAACTAGCCTATTCCTCCTCCTTCACCTTCTCATAAATACCTCTCCAGAACCCCTACCAGATCCCCAGAGCTTGGTCCAGCCACTTCATCTTTATCCTCAGCACCATCCAGAAGATCCTGGAACTCAGTTTTCAGAACTCTCCCAAAAAGGCCTGCTTTAACTTCCCAAGAAACAGCTTTACCCTCTGCTAAATTAGCTCTGAAAGCTTCAAAATCAGCTCCTAGGATTCTAGACCGCCCCCAGGCGGCCCGCCTGCCTCACTAGACAGTGAAAATTAGGCTCAAAACCTCCAAAACCAACCAGAAAACAGCCAAATTCCTCCAATCAACAAAAACAACTCCACACAGCCACCTTCCACTGCTGCCAAAGAAATGCAGCCAACCTCTCCAAGGTCCAAAAACTATAAAATTTCCCAAACTTCTAGGAAGCCTGCCAGAGGACCCCAGGAAGAAACCAGAGCACCCAACACCGCATGCAAGCAACAACTTTGCCCCCGGTTGAGGCAAATAAAATTCACCTCTCATCTGTCAGCCAACTATTTATCTGACAGTTCCATTCCTTCAAAGGCATCATCCAGAAGAGATCAATCTGCTTCCAGATAACCCTCTCCGCCCCATCATATAACAACCCTGCTACTCCATCACCAGCATCTCATCCAACTGAGTCAAGCAGAAATATTAGCAACAGCAACAACAGACCTGCTACTCCAATTAGGCCCCAGGAACATCAGCCTCCAAGTTCACCTTCTCAAAACCTTTCAGAGGAAGACCAAGAGAATCCATATCTTTCCCTGATTAATCCACCTACTATCACCATTTCAAAATCTTCAGAAGTTCGAATTCTGTCCGTTTAAAAATTTGATGATCTTCCAATCTGTAAGCACCACATTAATTCATCCAATTTCTTCAACAAAAATAATTACTGATACAATTCTTCTTGTTTAGTTGGCCCCCTCCTCCTGAATCTACTATTGGAGTTGGCCAACCTCTAGAGACATCTTTGACCCTGGATCCTGGAGACATGAAACAACACCTCAGCACCATGTGTTCAAACATGCTGAAAGCCTTTTCACTCCATGGACCATTGAATGACTTTGAGAGAACCTTGAGGAAACAACTATTGGACGACCACTGAAAGATGTCTGGGATCATTAAGCACACCTTCCAACAATCCATTCCTGACTCTTCTTCTTCTTCTTCTGAATTTCCATCCAAACCCATTCCTGCCCATTGTAATCCATATAATCTCTCCAGCAGGATGCACTTCAAAGAACACAGTGCTCCCCAAAACCCCAACAAAAAATAAAAAGACATCATAATCCAGACCAGCCTCCAGAAACTTCATCATCCAGACAATGAGCTCCTGCAAAAAGATTAAAAACATAATAATAAATAAATAATAAACAATTAATAACTATAAATTCTAATTTTTTTAACAGTCTAGTAATGTACTAAAATTAAAATTGATAAATAAAATAAAAATAAATGAAATAAAATAAAAGATAAAATTAATACAAATGGTATCCCCCAAACAATTGATGAGCTGATCCCCTGATACCTTGCCCACATCCAAGTGCACCTTTATGTGGATACACCTTAAATAATTTAAATGATTTGAAATAAGAAACATAAATTAAGAGTAATAATGAGAATAAAAAATAAAAAATGACATTAATAAAAATAAAAATAAAATAAAATGATAAAATAGCATTGCCCGGCCAATTGATAAGCCTTTCCACACAAATGCTTGCCCACATCCAGGTAAACCTGATGTGGTAACACCCTATATTTATGATTTTATAATTTTAACAACATCCATAAAAAATTAAAAGAAAAAAAGAGAAAAAAGAAAAGAATCTGAAGCTACTATCTAAAAAATCATAACTAAAAAATCAAAGAAAGTCCAGCTCCTTGGATAGTCCAGATTAAGAGAAGGTCCAGTAAGAGAAAGTCCAGTCCATAGAAATGATCACTGGGTGGGCTCCCTTCAATAAGTAAAAATGATGGGAGACCACCAGTGATCGACCACCAACCCAAAAAATACCAAAGATAAAGTAGCCAGTCCCAAACCAGTTTAAAGTCATAGTGGACTTGAAACCTGAATAATAAAAAACAGAACTAGAATTCAACTAGAAAAAACAAAAGACTTGAGACAGACATTCTGGGGTAACTGTTCTCCAGAGCAGGCAGCTCATCAGTTACCCTCACACTTTCCAAAATAAAATATAGAAGCCCCCCCTGGGTACCTTCTTACAAACACAACATCCAACACAATAAACCAAAACCAATAAGAGTGAAGAGTCCAGAACTTGAAAACCAAAGAAAATTCCAATTTAAAGTCATAGAGGACTAAAACCTGTGAAAAGAAACAAATACTAGGGTTCAAGAAAATTAAGAGAAAGGGTTGGAAACAGACAATCTGGGGTAACTGTTCTACAGAGAAGCCAGCCCATCAGTTACCCTTACACTTGCCAAGATCAAATCCAGAAGCCCCACCCATGGGTACCTTCTAACAAAAAGTTTCCCACACAAAAGTTGCTCTGCAACACCAAACATTCAAAAATTTAAAGAACATTCCATAGTTTATCCTCATTGCGGAGTCAATCTTCTTCAAGTCTAGTGCCTCTGGGATAGAACCTCTTCACCTGGTCTGCAGCCACTCTCTTCTTCAAGACTTCACCATCCAACTCATCCAAAACATAAGAACCTCCAGACGCCTGAGATCTGACTCTGTAAGGTCTGTTCCATCTGTCAGAAAACACTTTTCGCTATTGACTCTCCCAACTACTATTATAAACCAAAACCAAACAAACAGGTTTCAAGGGATTCCTGAGTGTATGAGCAAGCTTTTTGTCCCAGTATCTGACTGATTGATTCCTAATCTTCATCATTCTAGAGTATGCCTTCTCTTGACATTCCTCTCTACATTCCAACTGTTGCATCCTGTCACAGTGCAATTCTTCTGTTGAGTGCACATAATCCCCATCAATTCCAAGATAAGAGACAGCTTCCAAGTCCACTGGTGGCACAGCTTTATGACCAAACATTAACTCATAAGGAGAATAGCCAGTTGTCCTCTTCACAGTGACCTTATCAGCAAATAACACCAAGGGTAAATAATGCCTCCACTTTTCAGCAATATCTCCGCACATCTTCACCAAAGCATTCTTGAAAACTTGATGGCCTCTTTCAACCATGCCTTCAGCTTCAGGATAATAAAGTGTAGCCAATCTAACTTTAGAAGAAACACTAGCCACAGCTTCTTTAAATTCGGAACCAAACTCTGGCCCACCATCAACAGTCACCAACTTCATCAACCCATACCTATAAATCCACTCCTTCTTATAAACTCTGCCACATTCTTGGCAGTCAAAAAAACCAGAGGCACTTCCTCAACCCAACAAGACAAATCATCCCTGGCAATAATTAAGTATTTATACCTGCCATCTTTAATAAGGACAGCATCCAGACTGACTCCTCCAAAAACAGTTGTTTCACCAGTAGCACGGCCGACTTCTTTAGGTTTCAATTGACTTCTTCTTTGACATTCTTTACAAGATTGAACCCAACCCTGCACAGCCAAATTCATACCTGGCCATCAAAATCTGTCAGCTACTCTTCTATAAATCTCCCCAAAGCCTCTATGACCAAGGTTTTCATGCAAAGACTTCAACACAACTTCTTGACCCTTCTTCTGAGTCACCACAACTTGAGAATTAGGATGTCTCCTCCTCATCAACCTTCTTCCTGACACATAAAATCCAGGACTCTTCTTCTTGATTTCCACCCAAGTATCATCATCACAACTATCTGTCCTCTCCAAGGTCAACATATATTCCACCATCATAAAATAAAACCCAGACTGACCCCAGGTCTCATCTTCATAATCCAAAAAAACAACGTCCAAGGGTACAACTCTGTCATCAAAATCACAAGTGTGAACATGAGCCAATTGACCAGCCCAACCAGGACACCAATCCTTAAATTTTGGCACATCTTTCTCTTTCCACTGAATCTTGTGATAATCAAGTTCACTAACAAAAACACCATTTTCCAAATTTGAGCTGTCCCAAACAACAACTCCATCTTCATCAACAAAAACATCCTGATCACCAGATTCAAGATCAGATCTAGCCAGTTTAGTCTCTTGGAGGAGGTCAGAAAAATCTTCAGCACCCTTTGTGATGGCCCTAACCACTGAAACATCTTTATTAAACTCTTCAGCCTCATAATCTTCTTCTGTAGGTGGCCTCCTTGATAATCCATCAGGCATTGTAAAAGTTTTGCCTGGTTTGTGTACCAGGTCAAAAGAAAAAATGTTGAATAAATTCCACCCACCTAGTCATTGGAGCATTTGGAAGACTAGGCGTATTGATCATCTGAACCAATTATTTTTCATCCACCTGCAGCTCAAAATGCTGCCCCTAAAAACAGTCTGTAGCTTCTTTAAAAAATTTTCTAAAACACATAATTTCAACTTAGGTTTAGAATACCTATACTCTACTTCATTAAACACCACAGACTCATATCTTACTGGCCTGAAAATCCCAGTTTTATCTTCCTGAGACAAAACAGCAAAAGCAGCAATATAGCTTGATTCCACTGCCAGATAAATTTTTCCAGCACCAACACCATAATCCAACTTGTGAAGAACAATATCTTCCCCTACAACCTTTTTCAACTTCTAAAAAGCCTCTTTACACTCTTCAGTCCATTCCCAATCTGCATCTTTCCTGATCAACCTCTTTAAAGGTGAAGCCAACAATAAATAATCCTTAATAAAAATCCTGACATATACACACACACCCAAAAATCCCATCAATTCAGTAGTATTTTTAGGCTTTGGCCATCACTGAATTTTATTAATCTTTTTCCTTGCCATAATCCTTCCCTCTTTACATACCACATGACCCAGAATTTTCAAAGCAGGAACAAAACCACAGAATTTTGACCCTGAAATGGTCAAACCAGCCTCTTAAATCCTAAACAACACTCTCTAGAGATTTAATTTATATTCCAAAACAAACCTCCTTATGCCAGGGTTCTCCATTAACACCTTATTATCATAATAAGTGGATGGTCCTTTAATTCCACCATCATCAATAAAAATACCAGCATGAGTAGGAACCTCATCCTGCAAAATCTAAGCCATCTGTGCTTGATATACTGCCACTGAATTAGTTGCTCCTTGAGTCAACCTAGTGAGATTGAATCTTCCCAAAGGAGTCTCAAAAGTTGTGAGAGGCCTTGAATCCATATTAAGTTCCCTCTCATCATAACGACCCATAATATCACCCAAACCATAAAACATTCTTCCAGCAAAAGCTTCAACAAAATCCTCTGCACTTGGTTGCATACCAGCGTCCTTGATATTGACTCTATTCAAGGCTCTAAGATCATGAACCACCCTCAACTTTACATTCTGCTTCTTTACACAGAAAACCGGACTTGAGTAACTGGATGTTGATTGTTTGTATAACCCAGTCCTGACTCTTTCCCTAACAATCTCCACAAAATCCTCTCTGATAGCAGCTGGAATCGGCATAGGTTTGATTTTCCAAGGTTCATGACAAACCACAGGAATCAAGTAAGGTTCCCAATAAGAGTGATTCAACACACCCCTTTCCTCCTCAACAAAAGTCACAGATTTTTCCCTTAGCACAATAAAGTGCAACAACAACTTCTTTTCTTCTTCAGACAACCACCCATCAGGACCAAAATTAACAAATTTCAACCTTTCCACTGTCACCCTAGCCGTCTCTACAAATTCTGGAGGATTCTTTACCAAAGAAGTACAGTACGGATCTCTTGACAAAGGAGGTCTCTTCAAGGGCGGATTCAAACACACAGGCATAGGCTCATTGACAGGCCTAATCTTCTGTGCTACCTTCTTATACTTTGCTGCTCCACCTTCAACTTGAGGGATCTTCAGGAAATCTTCACCACCAGACCTGGAACAAAAACCAAGGGTTTCATCTAGGATTTCTTCTACAGCTTTTAAAAACATTAACTTGGCCACACATGTGAGCAATGAGGAAACCCTTTGTTTTTTTTCCAGGTCTGGTGGTGAAGATTTTCTGAAGATCCCTCTAGTTGAAGGTGGAGCAGAAAAGTATATGAAGGTATTGCAGAAGATTAGGCCTGTCAATGAGCCTATGCCTGTGGGTTTGAATCCGCCCTTGAAGAGACCTCATTTGTCAGGTGATCTGTTCTGTAATCCTTTGGTGAAGAATTCTCCAGAATTTGTAGAGATGATTAGGGTGACTGTGGAAAGGTTGAAAGTTGTTAATTTTGGTCCTGATGGGTGGTTGTCTGAAGAAGAAAAGAAGTTGTTGTTGCACATTATTGTGCTAAGGGAAAAAGCTGTGGCTTTTGTTGAGGAGGAAAGAGGTGTGTTGAAGCACTCTTATGGGGAACCTTACTTGATTCCTGTGGTTTTTCATGAACCTTGGAAAATCAAACCTATTCCAATTCCAGCTGCTATCAGAGAGGATTTTATGGAGATTGTTTTGGAATGAATCAGGACTGGGTTATACAAACAATCAACATCCAGTTAATCAATTCTGGTTTTCTGTGTAAAGAAGCAGAATGTAAAGTTGAGGGTGGTTCATGATCTTATAGCCTTGAATAGAGTCACTATCAAGGACGCTGGTATGCCACCAAGTGCAGAGGATTTTGTTGAAGCTTTTTCTGGAAGGGTGTGTTATGGTTTGGGTGATATTATGGGTGGTTAGGATGAGAGGGAATTTTATATGGATTCAAGGCCTTTGACATTTTTTGAGACTCATTTGGAAAGATTTCAGCTCACTAGGTTGCCTCAAGGTGAAACTAATTCAGTGGCAGTATATCAAGCACAGATGGCTTGGATTTTGCAGGATGAGGTTCCTACTCATGCTGGTATTTTTATTGATGATGGTGGAATTAAAGGACCATCCACTGATTATGGTAATGAGGTGTAAGCGGAGAACCTTGTCATAAAGAGGTTTGTTTGGGAATATGCAATAACTCTAGAGAGAGTGTTGTTTAGGATTGAAGAGGCTGGTTTGACCATTTCAGGGTCAAAATTCTGTTGTTGTGTTCCTGATTTTGAAATTCCGGGTCATGTGGTATGTAAAGAGGGAAGGATTATGGTAAAGAAAAAGATTTATAAAATTCAGTCATGGCCAAGGCCTAAAAATAGTAATGAAGTCAGGGGATTTTTGGGTGTGTGCGTACATGTCAGGATTTTTATTAAGGATTATTTATTGTTGGCTTCACCTTTAAGGAGGTTGACCAGGAAATATGCAGATTGGGAATGGACTGAAGAGTGTGAAGAGACTTTTCAGAAGTTGAAAAAGGTTGTTGGGGAAGATATTGTTCTTCAAAAGTTGGATTATGGAGTTGGTGCTGGAAAAATTTATCTGGCAGTGGACTCAAGCTATATTGCTGCCGGTGCTGTTTTGTCTCAGGAAGATAAAACTGGGAGGTTCAGGCCAGTAAGATATGAGTCTGTGGTGTATAATGAGGTGGAATCTAGGTATTCTCAACCTAAGTTGGAATTGTGTGGTGTAGAAATAATTTTAAAGAAGCTACAGACTGTTTTGTGGGGGCAGCATTTCAAGCTGCAAGTGGATGCAAAATCTTTGGTTCAGATGATCAATACGCCTAGTCTTCCAAATGATCCAATGACTAGGTGGTTGGAATTTATTCAACCTTTTTCTTTTGACCTGGTACACAAACCAGGCAAAATTTTTACAATTCCTGATTACCTACAGATAAAGATTCTGAGGCTGAAGAATTTAATGAAGACGTTCCTGTGGTTAGGGCCAGCACAAAGGGTGCTGAAGATTTTTCTGACCTCCTCCAAGAGACTAAACTGGCTGGATCTGATCTTGATTCTGGTGATCAGGATGTTTTTGTTGATGAATATGGAGTTGTTTTTTGGGACAGCTCAAGTTTGGAAAAGAGTTTTTTTGTTAGTGAACTAGATTTTCACAAGATTCAATGGAAATAGAAGGATGTGCCAAAATTTAAAGATTGGTGTCCTGGTTGAGCTGGTTAATTGGCTCATGTTCACACTGTTGATTATGATGACAGAGTTGTACCCTTGGATGTTTTTTTGTTGGATTTTGAAGAAGAGACCTGGGGTCAGTCTGGGTTTTATTTTATTATGGTGAAATATCTGTTGACCTTGGAGAGGCCAGATAGTTGTGATAATGATACTTGGTTGGCAATCAAGAAGAAGAGTCCTGGATTTTATTTGTCAGGAAGAAGGTTGATGAGGAGGAGACATCCTAACTCTCAAGTTGTGGTGACTCAAAAGAAGGGTCAAGAAGTTGTGTTGAAGTTTTTGAATGATGACCTTGGTTATAGAGGCTTTTGGGAGACTTAAAGAAGAATAGCTGAAAGATTTTGGTGGCCAGGTATGAAGTTGGCTGTGCAGGGTTGAGTTCAATCTTGTGAATAATGTCAAAGAAGAAGTCACTTGAAACCTAAAGAGGTCGGCTGTGCTACTGGTGAATCAACTGTTTTTGGAAGAGTCAGTCTGGATGCTGTCCATATTAAAGAGGGCAGGTATAAATACTTAATTGCTGTGAGGGATGATTTGTCTGGTTGGGTTGAGGAAGTGCCTCTGGTTAATTTGACTGCCAAGAATGTGGAAGAGTTTTTGAAGAAGGAGTGGATTTATAGGTATGGGTTGATGAAGTTTGTGACTGTTGATGGCGGGCCAGAGTTTGGTGCCGAATTTAAAGAAGCTGTGGCTAGTATTGGTTCATAAGTTAGAGTGGCTACACCTTATTATCCTGAAGCTGAAGGCATGTTTGAAAGAGGCCATAAAGTTATCAAGAATGCTTTGGTGAAGATGTGTGGGGATAGTGCTGAAAAGCGGAGGCATTATTTACCCTTGGTGTTACTTGCTGACAGGGTCACTGTGAAGAGGACAACTGGCTAATCTCCTTATGAGTTAATGTTTGGTCAGAAAGCTGTTCTACCAGTGGACCTGGATGCTGTCTCTTATCTTGGAATTGAATGGGATGATGTGCACTCAATAGAAGAATTTCTCTTTGCCAGGATAGAACAGTTGGAATGTAGAGAGGATTGTCAAGGGAAGGCATACTCTAGAATGATGAAGATTAGGAATCAATCAGTTAGATACTGGGACAAAAAGTTTGCTCATAGACTCAGGAATTTCTTGAAATCTGGTTGTTTGGGTTTGGTTTATAATAGAAGTTTGGAGAGTCAGTGGGGAAAAATGTTTGCTGACAGATGGAACGGACCTTACAGAGTCAGATCTCAGGCTTCTGGAGGTTCTTATGTTTTGGAAGAGTTGGATGGTGCAGTCTTAAAGAAGAGAGTGGCTGCAGACCATGTGAAGAGGTTCTATCCAAAAGGCACTAGACATGAAGAAGATTGACTCCGCGATGAGGATAAACTATGGAACGTTCTTTAAATTTTAGAATTTTTGGTGTTGCATAGCAAATTTTGTGTTTTAAACTTTTTGTTAGAAGGTACCCATGGTTGGGGCTTCTAGATTTTATTTTGGAAAGTGTGGGGGTAACTTATGGGCTGGCTGCTCTGTAGAAAAGTTACCCCAGATTGTCTGTTTCCAACCCTTTCTCTTAATTTGGTTGAACCCTAGTATTGGTTTCTTTTCACAGGTATTAGTCCTCTATGACTTTAAACTGGAATTTCCTTTGGTTTTAAAGTGCTGGACTTTTCACTCTTATTGGTTTTTGTTTATTGTGTTGGATGTTGTGTTTTTGTTAGAAGGTACCCAGGGGGGGCTTCTAGATTTTATTTTGGCAAGTGTGGGGGAACTGATGAGCTGGCTGCTCTGTAGAAAAGTTACCCCAGAATGTTTGTTTCAAGCCTTTGGGTTTTTTCTAGTTGAATTCTGGTGTTGTTTTTTTTATTCAGATTATTAGGCCTCAATGACTTTAAACTGGATTGCCTTGGATGTCTTTTGGCGATTTTGGATTGGTGGTGGATCACTGGTGGTCTCCTATCATTTTTACTTATTGGAGGGAGCCCACCCAGTGATCATTTCTATGGACTGGACTTTCTCTTACAGGATCTTCTCTTAATCTGGATCATCCATGGAGCTGGAATTTCTTTGATTTTTAAGTTATGATTTTGCTAGATAGTAGCTTCAGATTATTTTCTTTTTTCCCGTTTTTTCTTTTAATTTTTTATGGGGGTTGTTAAAATTATAAAATCATAAATATAGGGTGTTACCACATCAGGGTCACCTGGATGTGGGCAAGCATTGGTGAGGAAAGGCTCATCAATTGACCAGGCAATGCTATTTTATCATTTTTTTTATTTAATTTTTATTTTTATTAATGTCATTTTGTATTTTTTATTCTCATTATTACCCTTAATTTATGTTTCTTATTTCAAATCATTCAAATTATTTAAGGTGTATCCACATCAAGGTGCACTTGGATGTTGGCAAGGTATCAGGGGATCAGCTCATCAATTGGCTGGGGGATACCATTTGTATTATTTTTTATCCTTTATTTTATTTCATTCATTTTTATTTTTTTATTAATTATTAATTTTATTATGTTAGTAGACTGTACAATATATATTTAAAAAAAATTAGAATTTATAGTTATTAACTTTTTTTATTATTATTAATTTATTATTATGTTTTAATTGTTTTGCAGGAGCTCATTGTCTGGATGATGAAGTTTCTAAAGGCTGGTCTGGATTATGATGTCGTTTTTGTTTTTTGTTGGGGTTGTGGGAAGCACTGTGTTCTTTGAAGTGCATCCTGTTGGAGAGATTATATGGATTATAATGGGCAGGAATGGGTTTGGATGGAAGTTCAGAAGAAGAAGAAGAAGAGGCAGGAATGGATTTTTGGAAGGTGTGCGTAATGATTCTAGACATCTTCCAGGGGTCTTCCAATAGTTGTTTCCTCGAGGTTCTCTCAAAGTCATTAAATGGTCCATGGAGTGAAAAGGCTTTCAGCATGTTTGAACACATGGTGCTGAGGTGTTGTTTCATGTCTCCATAATCCAGGGTCCAAGATGTTTCTAGAGGTTGGCTAACTCCAATAGTAGATTCAGGAGGAGGGGTGCCAACTAAACAAGAAGAATTGGATCAGTAGTTATTTTTGTTGAAGAAATTGGATGAATTAATGTGGTGCTTACAGATTGGAAGATCATCAAATTTTTAAGCGGCCGGAATTTGGACTTCTGAAGATTTTGAAATGATGATAATAGGTGGATTAATCAGGGAAGATATGGATTCTCTTGATCTTCCTCTGAAATTTTTTGAGAAGGTGAACTAAGGGCTGATGTTCCTGGGGCCTAGTTGGAGCATCAGGTCTGTTGTTGCTGTTATTAATATTTCTGTTTGATTCAGTTGGATGAGGTGCTGGTGATGGAGTACCAGGGTTTTTATAAGATGGGGCAGGAGAGGGTGATCTGGAAGCAGATTGATCTCTTCTGGATGATTCTTTTGAAGGAATGGAACTGTCAGAAGAATAGATGGCTGACAGAGGAGAGGTGTAGTTTTGTTGCTTTAACTGGGGGAGAAGTTGTTGCTTTGGTGCGGTGTTGGGTGCTCTGTTATTTCCTGGGGTCCTCTGGAAGGTCTCCTAGAAATTTGGGAAATTTGGGAGTTTTGGGACCTCAGAGAGGTTGACTGCATTCTCCGGGAGAAGTGGGAGGTGGTTGATGGAGTTGTATTGTTGATTGGAGGAATTTGGCTGTTTTCTGGTTGTTTTTGGAGGTTTTGAGCCTGATTTTCACTGTCTACTGAGGTGGGAGGGCCACCCAACGTTGGCCAGGCAGCTTGGACGCAGTCTAGCAGCCTAGGAGCTTATTTTGAAGCTTTTGGAGCTAATTTAGCAGAGATAAAAGCTGTTTCTTGGTAAGTTAAAGCAGGCCTTTTTGGGATAGTTCTGGCAACTGAGTTCCGGGATCTTCTGGATGGTGCTGAGGATAAAAATGAAGAGGCTGGACCAAGCTCTGTGGATCTGGTAGGGGATCTGGAGAGGTATTTATGAGAAGGTGAAGGAGGAGGAATAGGGTAGTTGGCATCTCTGTCACATTTCTTCTTTTTGGAATAGAAATAATCACAGGCCCTGTTGTAGAATTTGGTTTCAGGAGCTGGAAGAGTGAATGTGCAAGGTCTGCACATGTGGATGCAATGCTTGCAGGCATAGTCCTTGTGAGCAGCGAAGCAAGGAAGATTGTAGGGGTCAACTTCAGGGGATCCAGCCATGATAAAGATGATGGAAAGAGATAAGAAGGAGATTTTTGTCAGTGATAAGTAGATGATGAAGTGAAGGTGGAAGTTCAGCAGGTTGGCTGTAGGTGTATTCTGTACGTAATTGGCTGGGTCAATTTTGTGCAAAATTCCGTCAGTCCGTCAAGACTTTAAAGTGAAATTTGGTTTCTGGTAGTCCTCCAAGACTTTAAACTGGCTGGTTTCTGTTAGTACATCAAGACTCTAAACTGGAAAATCTATGGTTTCAAGAATAGTCCCTCCAGACTTTAAACTGAGGATTGTTTGATGGTGTAGTCCTTCAAGACTATAAACTGAGGAATGGTTTTTTGATTTTGGAATGGGTTTAAAGTTTGGCTGAGCGTATCCACAGGGGAAGCCTCTGAATTTAGAAAAGGCAAATTTGGGGGTAATTAATAAGCTGGAAGCTCTATTCACAATTACCCCAGAATTTTAGTTTTTTCTCTGTGTGTTTATGTGGTTGATCTCTGGTTCTGGGTTTACTATTTAGGTTTTTGAGTCCCCCAAGACTTTAAATTGAGGGTTTTTGAGTCTCCCAAGACTTTAAACTGAGAATTTTTGAGTTCGCAAGACTATAAAATGAGGATGTCCCCCAAGACTTAAAACTGAGGGTTGTTTGTGGTTACATCCTATAGAGGGTGTGGTCAATTTTTCTTATCTGAATCAAACTAAAGTACTAGTGGAATTACAGAGGGAATCAAGAGAGGAAATGAAGTGTTTAGAATTAGCCTTGAACTGGTGAATGAGGTGTCTTCTGTTCTCAATGTCCAGTGGATCTCTAGCAGGAGTGGATTGGAAGTAGTTTAGCAGAAGGTGTATCTGTTGAGATGTGTGTTGTTGTAACTTTGCCTTAATTGTGGGCAAGTCGTTTGGTGTTGGTGGTGCAATGGATCCTATATTGTTATCATCACTGCCAGAAGATGAAGGAACTGAGAATTCATCAGTTTTATAAAGTGGAAAGAAGAAATAGAAGTTTTTATTATCAGATGGACCAGCGATGGTGGTATTTGTCGTTTTAGTAGTTTTGGCACTCTTCTGGGAAGGGTGTAGCTTTTTGATTAATCTGGGAATCAAAATGAATGGCCTAGATCTTTTGGTGCTGGTAGAAGATGGATCAGGTTGAGGTGGAGGTGAAGCTGTTGCAGAAGATAATGGACCAGGTCTGTGGCAGGTCTTCTTTCTGGATTAACAGTCATCACAGGACATTCTGTATGGATGGACAGGAGGTGTGATGGTGCAGATTAGATTATTATCAATGCAGTATTGGCAAGGACCCATTTCAGAGGTAGATTTGGAAAGAAGGTTGAACATGGTGGTTTGATAAAGAAAGAATGTGGACATGCAAAGTTTGAGGGAGGATGTGGTCTTCCAAAATTGACAGGGGCCTTTGTTGTGTTGTTTGGCACTTTTTGTGCATGTCTCAATTGACTTCTCTTGAAGAATTTGGTATTTTTCTGGTTTTATTCCCTGAACATTGGGACTTCTGGCATGTGGGTACTATCATTCAATAGCCCCGGTTTTTCAATATATTTCATGTCTTGATAATATTTTTGATATTCTAAATTTTAAGGGGTCATTTCCACATTCTTAAGATACAAATGATAGCTTTTTAATTTTGTTTTTGGTGTTTTATGGGCTAACCTTAAGTCTTAGGGTTAAGTGCTTAGTACCATTGGATAGGGCTAATTTTTCTCTATATTTCATGTCACAATTTTGCTATAGTGTAATTACGTGTTTTAAGGGTTTTAGTTGTTGTAGTTAATTTTTCTAAGTAGATTAGGTGTTTTTATTGGTTTTCTGGCTTGAGGGAGGCCGGGCCGCTTGAGGCGGCACCTCTGACATTGGGCAGCCCGCCTGCCTTTATTTTAGAAGGTTGGGGAGCGCTTCTTGAGGGTTTTTATTCAATTTGGCTGGTACAGGCGCCAAATTTGTTAGTGTGCATGGGCCCTTAGATAGTGGTCTGTGTGTAAATAGTGAATAAGACAGTTTGGGGAAACTTTAACTATCATACAACCATCTGGCGGTGATATCCTTGTTCCTCACTCAGTTTTCACTGTTTTTGGCCACAATTGGCTGTGTTAGTTGAAATGATAGTTCTTCATTTAACTTAACTTTAGCAACAGGTTCTCTGGTATAGTCTTGCAAGCTATATCAAGTATTATTGCTGTCTCTGGTGTGGATTTTCAGCCTACATCAATTATCTTTGCTTTCTCTCATGTGGACATTGGTCTACATTTCAGTTCTTTGCTCTGGTATTCTGTCTTGTGACTACTTTCTTGGCTCATCAAGCAGTCAAGTGTTTTGAAAATGGGGCTTTAGCAAACAGGAACCAAATTGATTTAGCAAGTAAATCTCACTCTATTTTTCTAAAGGGAAAGGTGATTTTCTCTCTGGTTTTTCTCCAACTCCCTTGGTCAAGGCCTATAGCTAGTACTAGAGAATTGTCTACAACATGTATCACTTGAGGTAGTAATTAATTTATTTAACTAGAAAGGTTTAAATAGTATTTGTAATAAATTTTCATACTCTTTTAATAATACTACTAATCTTACTTCTACAATATCATATTCCCTTATATTACACATTCTAATCCACCATTGCTTCACACAATGTTTTACCTCATCTTTGACAATGTCAGCTTTGTCAGGGTCTACTGTATTAGGCCTAATAGTTTAACAAGCCTCTTTTCTTTAACAGCTGTATTTTTACAGTTATTGATATCTTTAAATTTTGCACCAGTTATGGCTTGAAGCTAGGCCCTTCACTCTGTTGTATTGGTTGCATTATATAGCACTAACAACTATTCCACCTGATTTAAAATTATTCAAACCACAGATTTGTATATAAAAATCACAATTTGATATTGCTTTTAAATATTGCATGGAGCGTACATTTAGCACCTGATTGTAGACATCATATTCTATTTAAAGGAAAAACTATTAAAACAATATTTGTGATATATTTTCACACTTTTATAATCATACAACTAAGTTTCAATGTGGAATATATTATTTCCTTATATGACACATTCCAATCCACCACTTCTTTACATGTTTTCTAATTTATCATCATTCACCCTAGCTTAACAGGATCTATTTAATCAACCCAACATTTTGGCCAGCTTCTTTTAAATCATCAGGAGGATTTACATGATTATTTCTAATTACATTTTTTGAAATGTTTGAGTCTTGAAACCAGATCCTTCAGCCTTTTAAATAAGTTGCATTGTTTGACAATAACAACTAGACAATTTGATTTGATATTATCCAAATTACAGACTTGTATATATATATCACATTTTGAGATATATTTTAAATATAGTATGGAGAATACATTTATCATTTGTCAGTAGGGAGTATTCTGTTTTAATAGAAAAGTACCAAAAAAGTATTTGTCATATATTTTTACAATTTCTTAATCATAAAACTAAGTTTCTTTATGTAATGATTTATTTCCTTTTATTAAATGTCCTAATCCACCACTCCTTCACTTGTTTATCTACCTCTTCTGTATCCACCACATCTATATTAGGATTTTTTGATTAACAACATCTTTTTGAAAGTCTCATTGAAATCATTGGTTTTATTTACAAGATCATTTATATATTAAGTTTTTTTCACCTTTTGTTGCATTATCCCAGGTCCTCCAGTTTTTTGACTAGTTTGTATTTTCTGCCAATAAACAATATGCCTCTATTTTTGATATTATCCAAATCACAGACTTGTATATATACATCACACTTTGAGATAGGTTTAAAATATATCATGAAGCATACATATATTACTGGTTATTAGTGGATATATTTTTTTAAAAAGAAAAGTAAAAAAAAAGTATTTTTTATAAATTTACATACTGCCTTAATCATAACCTTATGCTTCCTTCTGTAATATCTTTTTAAAATATATCACAAATTCATATCCACCACTCCTTTACAAATTTAATTAGTTCATCTTAAACCACTATAGATTTTTCAGGATCTATATTAGTTGCCCCAATGTTTTAGCCAGATTGTTTGTCATAATCAGCTTTGTGAGCATTGTGGTCTTTAAACATTGACAGGGGCCTTTGTTGTGTGATTTGGCGCTGTTTGTGCATGTTTTAATTGACATCTGTTAAGAAATTGGGTATTTTTCTGGTTTTATTCCATGGATATTGGGTCTGTGGGTATGTGGGTACTATCATTGGATAGCCCAGGATTTTCTCTATATTTTATGACTTGAAGACATTTTTCATATTCTAAGTTTTAAGGGTTGATTTCCTCATTTTTCATTTATTAAAGATAGCTGTTTAATTTTGTTTTTTGTGTTTTACGGGCTAACCTTAATTCTTAGGGTTAAGTGCTTAGTACCATTTGATAGGGCTAATTTTTCTCTATATTTCATGTCACAATATTTTTATAGTGAAATTCTGTGTTTTAAAGGCTTTAGTAGTTGTAGCTAATTTTTCTAAGTAGATTAGTTGTTTTTATTGGTTTTCTGGCTTCAGGGAGGCCAGAGCCACTTCAGGTGGCACCTCCAACGTCGGGCGTCCTGCCCGCCTCTGTTTTAAAAGGTTGGGGAGCGCTTCTGGAGTGTTTTTTATTCAATTTGGCGGGTACAGGTGCCAGATTTGTGGGTGTGCATGAGCTCTTAGATGGTGGTCTGTGTGTACATAGTGAATAAGACAGTTTGGGGCATCCTTAATTATCATAAAACCATCCAGAGGTGATATCATTGTTCCTCACCCAATTTTCACTTTTTTCTGGCCACAATTTGGCTGTTTTTGTTGCAAGTGAGTTCTTCATTCAACTTAACTTTGGAAACTGTTTTCTCTGTCATAGTCTTGCAAGCTATAGCAAGTATTATTGCTATCTCTGGTGTGGATTTGCAGCCTACATCAAGTATCTTTGCTTTCTCTGGTGTGGTTATTGGTCTACATTTCAGTTCTTTGGTCTGGTAGTCTGTCTAGGGACTACTTTCTTGGCTCATCAAGCAGTCAAGTGTGTTGAAAAGGGGCTTTAGAAAACAGGAACCAACTTACTTTAGCAAGTATATCTCACTCTTTTTTTCTAAAGGGAAAGGGGATTTTCTCTCTGGTTTTTCTCCATCTCCCTTGTTCAAGGCCTATAGCTAGTATTATAGGATTGTCTACATTTATGGAACCCAAAGTGGGGTATAACTTGCTAGTTTTTTGGAATCTCTGTTGATCTAGGCTTCTCTCTTTGGTGGATCTCCTTTGGTGGATTTTGGATTTGGTGCTATATCTCTTTGTGGTTGGTCTAGGGGTCTTCTTTTCTGTTTGATTTGGTCCCTCCTAGGTCTCTAAGGCTATTGGGGGGGACTTTGGCTATCTTTGGTGGAGATTGGAGGCTGTAACTTGAAATTGCTAGGATGTTTAGGATTCAGTCTTGGGATGGTTCAAGTTTTTTGGGGGAGGATGCAAAGGGATTTTGGCTAGCTTTGAGGTTGCTGCTGAGATTGATAGGGCCTCACTGTTGAGCATGGTCAGGCAAGTAATCTTTTTCTTTGGTAATAGGGAGGTGGAGAAAGAAGTTTTTGGTATGGCAGGATATAGGAGTCAGGACTGGGGGAAGTTGAAGATTGAAATGGTTAAAAGGTGGCCTACTACTTTCTCAAAGGTGGATCTTCATGGGATTGCTAGGAAGTGGGAATCGAAAGGTGGTGTAACCTCTCTTTCTCAGTATGAGGAATTTATGGAGGTGTTTGGGGAGGCTCTGGATTATCTGGTAAATAATGATATATTACCACATGAAGATGGGGCCAAGTATGTATTTTGTAGTGCCATGGTTAGGAATGTAAAGGTGGAGGTTTTGTAGATTCTTTTCAAGGCTGACTTGATGAAGAATCTTCAAAATGGGGAAAATAGGATTCCTGGTATGGCTTTTCTGAAGGAGGTTATTTTGGGATATTTGGATGGTATGATGGATAGGGATGTGGAATCTGGAGAGGAAATCCTGTTGGATGGAGAATTTCAGGAGACTGTGGTGGAAAATTCAATTTCTGGGGAGGTGTTGGAGCCATCAATTTTAGAAGATGGGTACTCTGATGATGTTTGTGAAACTAATTTTTCTTTTCCAAAGAATACCATGGGATCTCAGAAATGTGCTTCACTGGATTTTTTGGAAATGTACACACTGGAGAATCAGTGTATTTCCTCAAGTTTGGGTGAATTATGTGGGAAGGAGGACTTGTCTGGTCATGAAGAAGGATTTTGGGATATTGAGAAGGAATCTGTGGTGGATGAATGGCTGCTGTGGAATGATTATATTTCTTTCTCAAGTTCAGATAATGGCTTATTGGAGGAAGATGTATCAGTTGAATTTTTGGATGGATAGAAAGATTCTGTCTTGGATTTTTTTCTCATAGAGGAAGATTATTTTCAGGTGGTTCCCTTAAAGTCTGAAGCTCTCTGCTTGGAGCAGGATTTTTATTTTGATGTTATGGATGTTATTCTGGAGGATTTTTCAGATTCTAAGCAAGATTCCTGTAGGGAAGGAGAAATTTGTGATGTTTTGGATGTCACTGGTATGGAGGTTGATTTTAAAGATGTGGTGGAGGTTCTAGATGTTTCACAGTGTGGAGAATTTACGGATTCTGGTAATGTGAACTATGATAGACTCAGTGTATGGAGGAGGATGGACAATTTGTTTGGAGTTCTGATGTTGGGATATCAGAATTGGAAGAGGAGCTTAGGGGGTTCAAGCCCTAGGGGAAAACTTATTGGTTTAAACCTTGGGATTTCAAGAATCTGATTCCTCAGAAATGAGGATAAATACTTAATTTGTTTTGCTTTTGCTTAATTTGGCCTCTATGTATTTGTCTCTATATAAAAAAGGGAGGCAGGGCCGCTTCAGGCGGCACCTCTGACATTGGGCGGCCTGCCTGTAATGAAAATAAATAAAAAATCTTAGTATAATGAAGATGGAACAAAAGAAAATTTCAAGTGAAGATGGATATTATATTTAAAATAAAAAGGTGTAAAGGATATAAAAGGGGTTGGATGTTTGGTTTGACATTCTTTAGTATTAAATTATTAAACATATATATAGTTAATAGTGGTAAATCTTCAGGTTAAATCATTATTATTGTATCTTTCCTTATTTTCTCAGTAATCATTTCTAAATCCTAAATCTTTGATAATTGAGTTTTCAACCCTTTGTGAGATCTTATGAATATTAATATTACCTTTAAATTATATTAGAATTGTTATAAATCATATCTGGAAGCAGTAGCTCTTCCTTTGAGTCATCTTTGAATCACTTCCTCGAACATTTCCTCTATGCTTTGAAGAAGATTCTAAACTACTCTCCTCATCTTACTTCCAGGAACTCCCTCAACCTTGTGCGTAGGTCTTCTGGTGACAGTGAGGAACAAGGATATCACCCCCGGATGGTTTTATAATAATTAAAGTTTCCCCAAACTGTCTTTTTCACTATTTACAGAGACCACCATCTAAAAGCCCATGCACATCAACAAATTTTTTGTTTCTGGATTCCAAATTGCATAAACCCCTCTAGAAAAGCTTTCCAGACTTCTAGCACCAAGGTGGGCAGTTGGCCTGATTTCGGGAGGCCTGCCTGAGGCGGCCGGACCACCCTAAATCCAGAAAACCACCAAAAACCTCCAAAAATACCCAAAATACTTAAAAAATCCTCTGCTACTACTAAAACCTTTAAAACACATAATTAAGCTATAAAAACCTTGTGACATGAAATGTAGAGAAAAATTAGCCTATTCTAATGGTACTAAGAACTTAACCCTAAGACTTAAGGTTAGCCCGTAAAATGCAAACAACAATATTAAACAGCTATCTTTTTGAATGAAAAATGAGAAACAATTCCTTAAATACTTAAAATCTGAAAATGTCAACAAGACATAAAATATTGAGAAAAACCAGGGCTATCCAATGATAGTACCCACATCCTTGCAGTCGCAATATTTGCCAAATAATTTCAGAAAAACACCCAATTATTAAACAATGCCATTAAAGACATATCAAAACAACACCAAATAGATCAACAAAGGGCTCCACCAATGTTGGTAGACAACATCCTCCCTCCAATAGAGAATGTATACATTCTCCTTTATCACAATCACCATATTCAGCTTTCTTTCAAAATCTGCTACTGACATAGGTTCTTTCCAATACTGCATCCACAACAATCTGATCTTCACCATCACATTACCATCTCATCCATAAAGAACCTCCTGTGATGTCTGCCAATCAAGAAAGAAGACTTGCTACAGACCTAGTCCATTTTCCTCTTCAACATCCTCTCCTCCTGCACAACCGGATCCCCCTTCTAACGGCACCAAAAGATACAGACAATCCATCCTGATCCCCAGACTGGTCAACAAATTACACCCTTCAAAAAAGAGTGCCAACCCTGCTAAAACAACTAGCTCTACCATCCCTGGTCCTTCTGATGGTAAGCCCAACACTTCTTTATACTGAAATTCAATCTGACAAATTTACAGTTCATTTCCATCCTGACAGTGATGATGACAATGTGGGAGCTATTGAAACACCCCCAACTAATCCATTGCCCACCATCAAAGACAAATTCCAACAAAATTCTTCTCATCAGAAGCATCTCATCCTAAATTACTTCCAATCCACTCCTGCTAGGAATCCACAGGACCTTGAGAAAATTAAGAACCTCATTCAACATTTTAAAGCCAATGCTGAAAATCTTGTTACGTCTCTTGATTCTTTTCTGTAATTGCTTCTTGCCAGAAAATTTTGATTTAGAAATAAAAACTAAAAGAATTCCCTCAAATTAAAGTCTTGGGGGACTAATCCTCAGTTTTAAGTCTTGGGGGACTAACAGCCCTCATTTTATAGTCTTGGGGGGACTCAAAAACCCTCAGTTTATAGTCTTGGTGACTCCAAAACCTGAGTCAAAAGACAGAACCATAGATCAAAACATTAAAGACCAAAGAAACAAACTAACATTCTGGGTAGCTTTTCTACAGTGCATCCAGCTCTTCAGTTACCCCAACACTTGTATTAACAAAATTAAGACACTCCCCCTTGGATTCCCTCTGCCAGAATCACACTAACTCCTGTTAGCAGTTTATAGTCCTGAAGGACTCAACTATTAAACCATCCTCAGTTTATAGTCTTGGGGGACTGTACCATTTCTCTGTTCAAATCTTGATGGACTGACCACAGTGTTCAGTTTAAAGTCTTGACAGACTGAAACACATTTTTCATATAATGGCGGAGCCACCTCCATGCAGAATAATATGCAGCCAACCTGCTGAACTTCCACTCTTTCTTCATTATCTACACATCACAGATAAAGTTTTCATTCATCTCTTTTCTCTTCATTATTGTTACTTCACAGATCATGGCTGTATTCCCAGATTGTGACCCATTGGACCTTCCCTGTTTCAATGCTCCAAAGGACTATGCTTGTAAAAAATGCATCCACATGTGCAGATCTTGTACCTTCACTCTTCCTACTCCTCAGGCCAAATTCTATAACAGAGCCTGTGATTCTTGCAACTTTAAAAAGAAAAGATGTGACAGAGATCAAAACTATCCAGTACCTTTGCCTTCATCTTCTCATAAATATATTTCCAGATATCCTACCAGGTCACCAGAACTTGGTCCTGCTTCCTCTTCTTTATCTTCCGCTCCTTCCAGAAGATTGCGCTGATCTATTCCCAAAACACTCCCTAAAATACCTGCTTTATCTTATCAAGTTTCTGCTTTTACCTCAGCAAAATAAGTCAAATCAGCGTCAAAATCAGCTCCCAGGCTGCTAGAACGTCTTCAGGTGGCCCTCCCAACATCTGGTTGCCCACCTGCCTTGCCAGAAAGCAAAAATCAGGCTCAAAACTAATAAATTCAGCTAGATAACATCCAAAATACACCACTAAACACCAAAAAATCTATGCAACCACCTCCTAGTGCTCCAGAGCAATGCGTACACACAAAATTTCTTCTTCAGACAGCCCCAAAAATTCCAACATCTCTGAAAGGCTTGCCAGAAGACCTCCTGAAAACACCAGAGCACACAACACTGCTTCCAAACAAAAATCTCTTGTTCCACCAAGAAGAACTAACTAAACCTCTCCTCTGGCCGCCAATTATTCCTCTGAAAGTTCTATTTCTTCCAGATCTTCATCCAGAAAATCACAATCAGCTTCCAGGTCACCTTCTCTTGGTACTTCCTTTAACAACCCTGGTACTCCACTATCAGTGTCCAACCCAACTGGGCCAAGCAATAATAATATCCACAACAACAATAGAAGCCCTGCTGCTCCAACCAGGCCACAGGAACACCCTTCTTTTCCATCATCTTGTCAACACCATTTAGAGAATGATCATGAGAACCCATACCTCTATCTGGTTGATCCTCCTTCCACATCCCTTCAAAATTCTTCAACAGTCCCATTTCTGGCCGTATACAAATTTGAAGAGCTCCCAATCTGTAAGTAATAAATTAATAAATCCAATTTTTTCAACAGAAAAAAATTACTTCTCTAATTCTTCTGTATAGTTGGAACCCCGCCTCCTGAAACTACAATTGGGATTAGACAACCTCTATAAACTACTTTAAAGCTGGATTACGCCAACATGAAACAACACCTAAGCATGATGTGTTCAAACATGCTTATAGCCTTTTCTCTCCAAGGTCCATTGAATGAGTTTGAAAAGAATATGAGAAAAAAGCTCCTTGATGACCACTTAAAGATCTCTAGAATAATTGAACACACCTTCCAAAACTCTATCCCTGCTTCTTCCACTTCTTCACACAATTTACCTTCTACTCCCGTCCCTGACCATTACAACCCATATATGCTTTCCAGTCACCTAAATTACAAAGAACACAGTTCTTCCACCAATCCTAACAAAAAGCAAAAAAGCAACCATAATCCATACCAGCTGCCAGAGGCTTCTTCTTCTAGACATTAAAATAAAAAAAGAAATTAATAATTCACTAACTAGAAAGAACAATAATAATTAACAGGTATATAAAAATATTTTTTAATTTTTATTTTTTTTAATTTTATTTTATTTATTTATTTATTTATTTTTATTTTTATTTTTTAGTTTATTTTTATTTTATTTTATTTTTTATTTTTATTTTTATTTTATTTTTATTTTTATTTTTATTTTTATTTTTATTTTTATTTTTATTTTTATTTTTATTTTTATTTTTATTTTTATTTTTATTTTTATTTTTATTTTTATTTTTATTTTTATTTTTATTTTTATTTTTATTTTTATTTTTATTTTTATTTTTATTTTTATTTTTATTTTTATTTTTATTTTTATTTTTATTTTTATTTTTATTTTTATTTTTATTTTTATTTTTATTTTTATTTTTATTTTTATTTTTATTTTTATTTTTATTTTTATTTTTATTTTTATTTTTATTTTTATTTTTATTTTTATTTTTATTTTTATTTTTATTTTTATTTTTATTTTTATTTTTATTTTTATTTTTATTTTTATTTTTATTTTTATTTTTATTTTTATTTTTATTTTTATTTTTATTTTTATTTTTATTTTTATTTTTATTTTTATTTTTATTTTTATTTTTATTTTTATTTTTATTTTTATTTTTATTTTTATTTTTATTTTTATTTTTATTTTTATTTTTATTTTTATTTTTATTTTTATTTTTATTTTTATTTTTATTTTTATTTTTATTTTTATTTTTATTTTTATTATTTTTATTTTTATTTTTATTTTTATTTTTATTTTTATTTTTATTTTTATTTTTATTTTTATTTTTATTTTTATTTTTATTTTTATTTTTATTTTTATTTTTATTTTTATTTTTATTTTTATTTTTATTTTTATTTTTATTTTTATTTTTATTTTTATTTTTATTTTTATTTTTATTTTTATTTTTATTTTTATTTTTATTTTTATTTTTATTTTTATTTTTATTTTTATTTTTATTTTTATTTTTATTTTTATTTTTATTTTTATTTTTATTTTTATTTTTATTTTTATTTTTATTTTTATTTTTATTTTTATTTTTATTTTTATTTTTATTTTTATTTTTATTTTTATTTTTATTTTTATTTTTATTTTTATTTTTATTTTTATTTTTATTTTTATTTTTATTTTTATTTTTATTTTTATTTTTATTTTTATTTTTATTTTTATTTTTATTTTTATTTTTATTTTTATTTTTATTTTTATTTTTATTTTTATTTTTATTTTTATTTTTATTTTTATTTTTATTTTTATTTTTATTTTTATTTTTATTTTTATTTTTATTTTTATTTTTATTTTTATTTTTATTTTTATTTTTATTTTTATTTTTATTTTTATTTTTATTTTTATTTTTATTTTTATTTTTATTTTTATTTTTATTTTTATTTTTATTTTTATTTTTATTTTTATTTTTATTTTTATTTTTATTTTTATTTTTATTTTTATTTTTATTTTTATTTTTATTTTTATTTTTATTTTTATTTTTATTTTTATTTTTATTTTTATTTTTATTTTTATTTTTATTTTTATTTTTATTTTTATTTTTATTTTTATTTTTATTTTTATTTTTATTTTTATTTTTATTTTTATTTTTATTTTTATTTTTATTTTTATTTTTATTTTTATTTTTATTTTTATTTTTATTTTTATTTTTATTTTTATTTTTATTTTTATTTTTATTTTTATTTTTATTTTTATTTTTATTTTTATTTTTATTTTTATTTTTATTTTTATTTTTATTTTTATTTTTATTTTTATTTTTATTTTTATTTTTATTTTTATTTTTATTTTTATTTTTATTTTTATTTTTATTTTTATTTTTATTTTTATTTTTATTTTTATTTTTATTTTTATTTTTATTTTTATTTTTATTTTTATTTTTATTTTTATTTTTATTTTTATTTTTATTTTTATTTTTATTTTTATTTTTATTTTTATTTTTATTTTTATTTTTATTTTTATTTTTATTTTTATATTTATTTTTATTTTTATTTTTATTTTTATTTTTATTTTTATTTTTATTTTTATTTTTATTTTTATTTTTATTTTTATTTTTATTTTTATTTTTATTTTTATTTTTATTTTTATTTTTATTTTTATTTTTATTTTTATTTTTATTTTTTATTTATTTATATTTATTTTTATTTTTTTACTTTTTTTTATTTTAAACTAGTAACATACTAAAAAAAACTTGAAATTAATAAACAAAATTAACCAAAAATATGAGAGAAATGGTATACCCCATCCAATTGATGAGCTGATCCCCTGATATATTACCCACATCCAAGTGCACCTTGATGTGTTTGCTTTTTGAAATAATTTTTAAATGAATTGAGAAAAAATAAATTAAGAAAGAAAAAAAATAATATAAAAATGATAATATGAAATAAATAGAAATTAAAGAAAATAGTTTAAAAAATAAGATAGAGATAAAAATGAAAATAGTATTTCCTGGCCAATTGATGAGCCTTTCACAACCAATTCCATCCCGCATCCAGGTGACCCTGACGTGTTTACACCATATAATATAATTTTGTGATTTTTTTCCTCTTTACATCCTAATAACTCCCATAAAAAATTAAAAGAAAAAAAGAGAAAAAATAAAATAATCTAAAACTACTATCTAACACAACCGTAGACACAAAATTAAAGAAAAGAAAAAGAAAAAGTCTGGATCCATAGAATGTCCTGTCCAAGGAAATTATCACTGGGTGGGCTCCGTCCAATAAGTAAAAATATTGGGAGACCAACAGTGATCCCCCATCAAACCAAATAGACAAAAGAAGCCAGTCACAAGCAAGTAAGCCAGTTTAAAATCATAGTGGACTTATAACCTGAATAACAAAACCAGAACTAGGATTTAACTAGGAAAAACAATATACTTGAAATAGACATTTTCGGGTAACTGTTCTACAGAGCAGCCAGCTCATCAGTTACCTCCACACTTCCCAAAATAAAATATAGAATCCCCCCCTGGGTACCTTATAAAAAAACCACAAAATCCAACACATTAAACCAAAACCAAAAAGAGTGAAGATTCCTGCACTTGAAGACCAAAAGATTTTCTTGTTTAAAGTCATAGAGGATTAAAACCTGTGAAAATAAACCAATACTAGGCTTCAACAAAATTAATAGAAGTGGTTGGTAACAGCCAATCTGGGGTAACTGTTGATAGAGCAGCCAGATCAGCAGTCATCCCCAAACTTTCCAAATTAAAATATAGAAGCCTCACACTTGGGTACCTTCTAACAAAAAAATTTCCATCAAAACAGATGCACAGCATCACCAAAATCCAAAATTAAAGTATATTCCATATTTTATCCTAATTGTGGAGACAATCTTCTTTACTTCTAGTGCCTTTAGATAAAATCTCTTCACCTTATCAGCAGCCACTCTCTTCTTTAAGACTGCGCCATCTAACTCCTCCAAAACATAAGAACCTCCAATTACCTGAGATCTGACTCTGTAAGGTCAATTCCATCTTTCAGAAAACATCTTTCACCACTGACTCTCCAAAATTCTATTATACACCAAAACCAAACAACCAGGTTTCAAGTGATTCCTGAGTCTATGAGCCAGCTTCTTTTCCCAGTATCATCCTGATAGATTTCTTATCTTCATCATTCTAGAGTCTTCCTTCTCTTGAAATCCCTCTCTACATTCCAACTGTTGCATCTTGGCACAGAGCAAATATTCTGTCAAGCACACATCATCCCAATAAATTACAAGATAAGAGACTGCATCCAAATCCACTGATAGAACAGCTTTCTTCCCCATCATTAATTCATAAGTAGATTAGCTTGTTTTTCTTTTTGAAGTGACCCTATCAGAAAATAACACCAAAGGTAAGTAATGCCTCCATTTTTTAGCACTATCCCAACACATCTTCACCAAAGCATTCTTGATAACTTTATGGTCTCTTTGAACAATACTTTCAGCTTCAGGATAATAAGGAGTGGCCACTTTGAATTTAGAACCAATACTTGCCACAGCTTCTTTAAATTCAGCTCCAAACTCTGGCCCACCATCGAAAGTCACCAACTTCATAAACCCATACCTAAACACCCATTTATTCTTCAAAAATTCTGCCAAATTTTGACAGTCAAATTAACCAGAGGCACCGCCTCAACCCAACCAGACAAGTCATCTCTGGAAACAATCAATATTTATACCCAATCTCTTTTATATGGACAGCATGCAGACTAACTCTTCCAAACACAGTTGTTTCACCAGTAGCATGGCCAACCTCTTTAGGTTTCAAGTGACTACTTTTTTGACATTCTTCACAAGATTGAACCCAACCCTGTACAGCCGACTCTATTCCTGGCCTTCACAGCTAACTTCATACCTGGCCACCAAAATCTATCTGCTACTCTTCTATAAGTCTCCCCAAAGCCTCTAAGACCAAAGTCCTCATGCAAGGACTTCAACACCAACTCTTCACCCTTCTTCCAGGTCACCACTACCTGAGGATTTGAATATCTCCTTCTCATCAACCTCCCTCCTGACACATAAAATTCAGGACTCTTCTTCTTAATTTCCACCAAGTAACATCATCACAAATATCTGGCCTCTCCAAGTTTAACATATATTTAACCATAATAAAATAAGACCCAATCTCACCCCAGGTCTCATGTTCAAAATCAAAAAACAACATCCAAGGGTACAACCCTGTCATCAGAACCTCCAGTGTACACATGAGCAACACGACCAGCCCATTCAGGACACCAATCCCTAAACTTTGGTACATCCTTTTCCTTCCACTGGATTTTAAAAGAATCCAGTTCACCAAAAAAACACCATTTTCCAATTTTGAGCCATCCCAAACAACAGCCCCATCTTCATCAAGAAAAACATCTTCATCACCAGAATCAAGATCAAAACCAGCCATCTTAACCTCTTGGTGGAGGAGAGAACAATCTTCCAGTTTAGCCTCTTGGGGGAAGAGAGAAAAATCTTCAGCACCCTTTGCAATGGCCGTAACCACTGGAACGTCTTCATCAAATTCTTCAGAATCAGAATCTTTATCTGTGGCTGGTCTTCTTGATAATCCATCTGGCATCATAAACGTCTTACCTGGCTTGTGAACCAGGTCAAAAATTTTTTGAATAAATTCCACTCACCTAGTCATTGGAGTATTTGGAAGACTAGGTCAGTTTATCATTTGAGCCAGGGATTTTACGTCCAAATGCAGCTCAAAATGCTGCCCCACAAAACAGTTTGTAGCTTCTTCAAAACTTTTGCTACACCACACATATCCAAGTTTGTCTGAAAATACCTAGATTCCACCTCATTAAGAACCTTAGACTCATTCCTTACTGGCCTGACCTTCCCAGATTAATCTTCCTGAGACAAAACAGCACCAGCAGAAATATAACTTGAGTCCACCACCAGATAAATTTCTCCAGCTTCCCTCATAATCCAACTTTTGAAGAATAATAACTTCACCTACCACCTTCTTCAACTTCTGAGAAGCCTCTCCACACTCTTCAGTTCATTACCACTCCACATCTTTCCTGGTCAACCTTCTTAAAGGTGAAGCCCACAAAGAAAAATATTTAATAAAAATCCTGAGGTAAACACAAACTCCCATAAATCCCCTAACTTCAGTAGTATTTTTAGGCCTTGGCCATGACTAAATTTTATTAACCTTCTTCTTTTCATAATCCTCCTTCTTACATACAACATGACCCCGAATTTCCAGAGCAGGAAAACAACAACAAAACTTCGACCCAGAAATGGTCAAACCAGCCTTTAAAATTCTAAACAATACTCTCTCTAAAGTAATTGCATATTCTCAAAAAAAGCTCCTTATACCTGGGTTCTTCTTCAGAACCTCATTTCCATAATCAGTGGAGGGTCCTTTAATTCCACTGTCATCAATAAAAGTACCAGCATGAGTCAGAACCTCATCCTGTAAAATCCAAGCCATTTGAGCTTGATATACTTTGACTGAATTAGTTGCTCCTTGAGGCAATCTAGTGAGCTGAAATCTTCCCAGAGGAGTCTAAAAAGTTGTGAGTGGCCCTGAATCAGTGTAAAGTTCCCTTTCATCATAACCACCCATAATATCACCCAAACCTTCCAGAAAATTCTTCCACAAAGTCCTCCGCACTTGGAAGCATCCCCACATTATTGATAGTGACTCTATTCAAGGCCCTTAATCATGCACCACCCTCAACTTCCTATTCTGCTTCTTAACACAGAAAACCGGACTTGAGTAACTAGAAGTTGATTGCTTGTATAACCCAGTCCTGACTCTTTCCCTAACAATCTCTATAAAATCATTTCTTATAACAGTTGGGATTGGAATAGGTTTGATTTTCCAAGGTTCTTGACAAACCACAGGAATCAAGTAAAATTCCCCATAAGAGTGTTTAAACACACCCCTTTCCTTTTCAACAAATCCTACTGCTTTTTACCTGAGCACAATAATGCACAACAACAACTTCTTTTCCTCATCAGACAACCACCCATCAGGACTAAATTTAACAACTTTCAACCTTTCCACAGTCACCTGAGAGGTTTCCACAAACTTAGCAGGATTCTTCACCAGAGGAGTACAGTATGGATCAATTGAAAGCTGAGTTCTCTTAAAAGGAGGATTCAAGCCTACAGGAATAGGCTCATTGACAGGCCTTATCTTCTGCGCTACCTTCTTTTACTTTGCAGCTCTACTGCCAACTTGAGGGATCTTCAGGAAGTCTTCACCATCAGACCTGGAACAAAAACCAAGGGTTTCCCCATTGCTCACATTTGTGGCTCAGGTAATGTTTTTGAAAGGTGTATAAGAAACCCTAGCGGTGCACAATTGGGAGTAATTGCTTTTAGACCTCAATCTCACTGCTCCACAACTTTACCTCAATTCCACATCTTCATCTAAACTTCCATCTTCAAAATCTTCAAATCTTGATTCATCTTCTGAATCACATTTTCTAAATATATGCAGTTTATCCTCATTCTGGAGGCCTTGAAATTTATCTTGACGATTTTCTTTCTTCAAAAATTTGTGCAGTTTAACCTCTTTCTGGAGGCTCAAAAATTGATCTTGATTCTTTTTACAAAATTAATTCTTTTCTTCATGTTTGATTATCTTCAAATTTTTTTCTGACGTGGCCAAGGTAATGTTTTTGAAAGGTGTAGAAGAAACCCTAGTGGTGCACAATTGGGAGGACTTACTTTTAGACCCTAATCTCACCACCCCACAGATTTTCTGCATATCTGTTAATAAAGATGTATAGCTAATCTTCTTTTTTGAACTTGAATTTAAAATAATTTAAAATCTTGAAAGAGAACAGATACTTGACAAAATACATGAAGAATAATTGCAGAGAAGAGAAATATTAAAAAGAGAAAGTTGAAAATCCACTTGGTATATCTCCAAGGAAGCTGACCTACTACAACCTGGGATTTCCGCATCTTGAGTAGAGGTTGTAGAACTATGGCTATCAGCTTCATTACTCTAAAAAAGACAGACTCTCACTAGAGCCTGAGCCACACTCCAAAGAACCAGAGGCAGCACCCACTTCTTTCCTTCTCCCATAACAATCCATGCACTGGCACATTTAAGACAACCCAGGGCTGGTCTCCCAACCATCATCTGCAGAAGATGATAATCTCATGTGAAGAATCCTTTCATCTTCACTGGTCAAATCTAAACTGCTTCACATATCAAACTGATAACCATTTCTTGCTTGAAAATCCATCAATAATGGTCCACCCAACTCAGCCTTTACATTACCTTTGGCAATGTAGAAATGAACCTTCCCTGAGGCTCCACCAACATCCAGATTCACAATTTCAGCTTTCCCAATCAACTCAGTGACATGGCCACAAATCCCTCTTAAATTTCCACCAATTCCTTTCTTGATGGAGAGACCCAGATAAGTATCCTCAAACAAAGAAATCAGGTTAATATGAGAACCTTAATTAAACAATGCCCTAGTCTCCCTGCCATTCAGAGCGACATTGAAATAAAGCAGAGGAGAAGAAAAATGAGTTTCCAACACCTCACCAAACTTCTCAGCAGAATCACAAATGTATTCCACCTCCTCAGAAAACACCCTTCTCCTGGTCAACTATTTTTTTTCTATCAGCCAACCCAGGACTGATAGCATACAATTCCCCATAAGAAAGGTATTCCTGAACCCTAATCATCCTTTCCAGAACAGAATCCATAACATTAGATTGGCCAGAAACTACTTGCCTCTCAAAGTGAGCCCTTGGCTCCATTACCATGGTCGTAGCAATCTTCTGAGAACCAGAACCACCAACAAATTTACCATCAACAGGAATCAAACCAGATCCCTCACCAGAATCTCTAACTCCAGAAGGCTTTGGCAATGAATCCAAAGTGACATCCTCCTGCAAGTCAGAATTGAAATCCATAGGCATTGGCTCACCATTCATGTCCAATGCACCAAAAATAAGGGGGCCCCTTATCATCAATCTCATCAACATCTTGTACAGCTCCTCTTTTATGTACTTTATCCTGGCTGCACTCAGCTTAGGAGCCACCTTTGAAGCCTTAGGCTTTCTCTGGGCCTAAGAACTGCTCTTAGGCCTTCCCAACTTTCCTGCTTCTACGTCATAAAAACAAGCCAAGCATTCACCACTTGACTGTCCACCACAAGAATACAACTCTAATCCACAAAAGGAAGTAGAAAAAGAGACCTTATTAACCTCCTTTCCTTTTCACTTGACATCTTCATCTGCCTTGGCAGAAGACTTTCCATGATAAGGGATCTTCTCAAGCCTTGGCCTCCTCAGATTGAGACCATTCCTTCTCCTGAAAAAATTAACAGGAGCTTACCCCTCACTGGGATTCACAAATGAACGATTAGGAATTTGAACACCCTGCCATCAAACTCCACCTTTCCTTCAGAGACATCTTTGTTCAGATCCTAACATTCATTGAACTTGTGCACCCTCCTTCAGCAAGAAGAGCAGACCCATGGATAACTTCTACCAGCCCTCCTATCAAAATATCTAGGCTGAGAAGGAGCCCTATTGGCCTTCTTAGCCTCCTGTGCAAAAATTATTAGCTGTTTTGTCAGATCATCCAACTGCTCTACCACTGGGTCCCTCTCCTGCTTGGGAACCTCCACCATATTCTCTCTTCCTTCTTTACTCCACTTTCTTCTTCAGCCAAATCCTCACTGACTTTGCTGACATATTTGGCACACTCCTCCTGATAGGTGTCAACAGCCAATAACTTCAAATGGGCCTCCTCAGCCTCCTTCACCTTGTCCAAGGCAGGAAACTTCTGGTCCCCATTGGATAGAGTCTTCATTAAGTCATTCCTTGACAGCCCCTTCAACACATCCATCCTGAAATCTTCAGCCAGGGCAGACCAAAAAACATCCTTGGCAGAATTCTCATGTGCAAGCTCCTCCACTTCCACTAAATATTCTACCACAGGATCAAACTGTAGCAGAAACTTTCTGTAACTGAGTAGGTTACCAACACTGCCATAAGACTGCCATTCATGGAAAACCTTATTTAGATCCACCATAGTGAGCCTGAAACCCCTTCTATCCGCCATCTCACTACAAAAAAGCTTCCAGTCCCTCTTCTTGTAGCCATACATGGCCACATCCTTCTTCTCCACTGCCCTATCACCAATGAAGAAACTTATCTTCTTCACCATGTCCAGGTAAGAAGCACCATCCACACCAGCAGCAGTTTCATATTTCTCCAGAAACCACTTTAAATCTTCACCATTCAACTTGTTACCATCTTAAGTTTGAATCCTCACACACTCCCTAACCATCACAGCAGGAGGACCTTCCCCTATCCCCCCCCACTGACAGTCACAACCGGAATAGATGACCCAGAAGATATTCTTCCAGACCAAATCACCAAAAAAAGGGCAAACCAAGACAACAGAAATTCCAAAGAACTATCAGGTCCTTCCCCACTTTGGGCCCCAGAAATTTAGACAATCCTATAGTACTAGCTATAAGCCTTGACCAAGGGAGTTGGAGAAAACACAGAGACAAAAAACCCTGTCTCTTTAGAGAAATAAAGTGAGATTTACCTGCTACATTATATTGGTTCCTGTTTCTAAAGCCCCTTTTCCAACACACTTGACTGCCTGATCAGCCAAGAAAGTAGTTTCGAGAAAGACTACCAAACCAAAGAACTGAAATGTAGACCAATGTCCACACAATAGAAAGCAATGATACTTGATGTATGTTGCAAATCCACACCAGAGACAGCAGTAATACTTGATATAGCTTTCAAGACTACACCAGAGAAACCAGGTGCCAAGTTAAGTTAAATGAAGAACTCACCTTGCAAAAAACACAACCAGTTGTGGCCAAAAAACAGTGAAAACAAGGATATCACCCCCTGATGGCTGTATGATAATTAAAGTTGCCCTAAACTGTCTTTTTCACTATTTACACACAGACCACTATCTAAAGGCCCATGCACACCAACGACTTTAGCGTTTCTGAGTGCCAAATTGCATAAAACCCCTCTAGAAACACTTTCCAGCCTTCTAGCACCAAGGCAGGCAGTCAGACGGACATCAGGAGGCCCGCCTGAGGTGGCAGGACCACCCTAAAGCCAGACAACCACCAAAAACCACCAAAAATACCCAAAATACCTAAAAAAATCAACTGCAACTTCTAAAACCTTAAAAACACATAATTAGGCTATAGCAACGTTGAGACATGAAATGTAGAGAAAAATTAGCCCATTCTAATGGCACTAAGCACCTTACCCTAAAAATTAAAGTTAGCCTGTAAAAATGTGAAAAAAAATTAAACAGCTTCTTTCAAAATGAAAAATTAGAAATAATTCCTTAAATACTTAAAATCTGAAAAATGTCATCAAGACATAAAATATAGAGAAAAGCAGGGGCTATCCAATGATAGTACCCACATCCCCACAGTCCCTATATTTTCCAAATAATTTCAGAAAAACACCTAATTATTAAACAATGCCATTAAAGACATATAAAAACAATGCCAAATAGACCAACAAAGGGCTCTGCCAATGTTGGAAGACCACAACGTGAAGAAGCCCTTTTTCTATGCACAATTTTCTGCTAATAATATGAAAGATTGCAATAATTAATACAACTTTTTTCCTGGTTGTAGTATTTATGAAGCAAAAGGTGTCTTAATACCTAATGTTCTTGTGCAAACTTTTGAAATTCATGTGCTCAAAGATTCAGATATGTTAGAAGCTACAGTACTATGCATTAAGGATCTTTCTTACTGTGAACATAAAATCAAAAATAATGGTCCTCATCAAAGAGCTGGTGGTTTTGGAAAACTGTTTGGTGGTGGCTTTATTTTAGATAAGAAAAAATCTTAATATATTCATAAGTATTGCTTTTTTTAATTTAAATACTGAATTTTTGAATGCTTTTCCTTTCAGATGAATACACTGATTTTCAGCCTAGGTATCTCCAGTACTGCTTAAATCTTATGTTTAAAATAAGATATCATTAATTACATTAAGCTTATTATTTAAAATTAAGGTCAAAATTACTATATATATGGTTATAATACATATATATATAATTATTACACTATTATATGACTTATAAAAGTTTAAATAGCTTATCCATAGACCAAAAATACCTATTAAGGTGTTATTGGAGTCATAATATACTTATCCAAAGTGATATTAAGTAATTATAGACATACATAAGCTTATATGTATACATAAACCTCATATTCAGTAAAATGTGTATTTATATCACCACAGGAAATCTAGGGGTGAATTGCTAGCAATCCCCTCTCTTAAAATTTAGAGTTTCCCTTTATTATGCCAGTTTTATGAATACTTTATAAACATAAGTAAATTAGAGTTAGATTTACATTTATTCTCAGATTGATTATAGACAGAATATCAACTGATTGCAAATTATGCACAAGTTGATCCTCCAGAACTTGATTTTGGTCCTCTGTTTAGCACAAATTGAGCACAAATTGATCTAAACTAAGCTTATGCATATATAATAGTTCAGGATACTTTCTCTATTAAATTTGATAATAAAATAAAATATTGATGAATTTATATATAAAAAAATTTTTATGTAAGATATTAAATTATAAATTTAGGCATCATATGAGGGCACTTAATAGAACTTAATTATACAATGTGACACCTTAATACTGCATCACGCAGTTTGAAACTTTTAAAACAAAATGTGTCATGATGGGCAATGAAATCGCTTGGAAAGACACTTTCAAAATTAATACTGACCATAATACACAAGTATGAAACCTTGGCATCTATCCAATAAAAGATTTTCCTTCTGATAAATGAATTTTTCTCAGTTACTCCCTGCTAAAAAGTGTCCTTGTGAGGTTTGTATGACCTTCAGGGGGGTAATTTGGCCACATCAAACTACTTCTATTTCCATGATTGACCAAAACAGCATCCTCATTTCCATCTAAAGAGTTGATCTCATCTGACTGTGGCTGATCAAAGGGGTCCACCACATGTTTAGCCAAAATTTTGGTGAACACTTTTTTGATGGATAGTGACTAACTGGTGCTTTCTGAAATTGTCCACGTGAAGTTAGGCTAAACTTCAGGAGGATAAATTTATTATGAATATCAAATTAACTGGAGAATACTTTTGCCCTAGCTACTCTGCATCATAAAAGTGTCCAACTGAGGTTTAGCCATAATTCAGGTAGACACTTTTGGAAAGGCACAGTCTGATGGGTTTAATATCTATATATGGCAATGAGTATCAGTTTTTTATCAACATGGAACTAGAATTAATTTAATATGGCCAAAGTGTCCACCTGAAGTTTGGCCAAAATACAGGTGGAAATTTTAATGAGGATTACTTGATGAAATGAAGAAGAGTTGCAATTACTTTCCATCATAAAATTTTCAAACTTAAGTTTATCAAAATTTGTGGTGACACTTTTTCCAGATCCAGTCATATGGGATCAACTCTCTATATGGCAATGAGAATCAATTTTTAGTCAATCATGGCATTAGAAGTAATTTGATATGGACAAACTTTCCACCTGATTTTTGGCCAAAAATAAGTTGGAAATGTTTATGAGGAATACTAGATTAACTAAAGAAGACTTGCACCCTACCACTGTCCATCATAAAAGTTTCCACCAGAAGAATTCTCAAACTTGTGGTTGACACCTTTGGCCTGGTCCAGCCATATGGAATCAATTCTGCATATGGAAATGAGGATTTAATTTGGTCAATCATGGTACTAGAAGTAATTTGATATAGACAAAGTGTCCAACTAAATATTTGAAAAAAATCAGTTGAAAACTTCATTTAGTTTTTCAAAAAATCAAATTAAGTACAATTTTATTCCTGATGATGCCCATTTTATCCAACACCTCTTCTGAGCCTTGAAAGTAGGCATTTAGCTTTAATTTTTAATTTCATATAAAATCCCTATTATTCAACCTATTTCTTTTTATCCCTTTTTTTTCTTTTAGATATCAATTAATTTTATTTAAAACAAATCATTTTCATAATTTTTTACCTGTATTTAATAAAATTATTTAAGGTTTAACATCACCCTGTAAGCATTTGGCATATGATTTTTTGCTATACTAATAAAAATAATAATATACTGGTGACAAAAATTGATCAAATGATAAAATATTAATAAAACAGAAAGATCAAATACCAGTTGATATGTTTTAAAAAGATACCAGTTGCACTGAAGAAGAGCTGGACCCTAGATACTCACCATCAAAAAAGTGTCCAGCACAAGTTCGGCCAAACTTGTGCTGGACACTTTTGGTCAGGTGCAGTCATATGAGATCAATTCTCACCATGGAAATGAAAAAAATTATTTGATAAAAAACTTCACTAGAAGTAGTTTTACATAGCCAAATTTTCTACCTAGAGTTCATCCAACCCACAGGTGCACAATTTTTTATCTTTAAAAAAAAGTCAATTTAGTACAATTTATCCCTGATGGCTCTCCTTTGCTTCAACACCTCTACTGGCCTTTGATAGTAGGAATATTACTTGGATTTCTTTTTTCATATTTGATCCCTTTAACTTAATTTTTTATTCCTAATATTGCTTTTGGATATCAATTAATAATTTTTAAAATAAACTATTTTCATATTTTTATACATTAATTTAATAATATTATAAATGGTGTAACATCATCTGGTATGCATTTGGCACATGAGTTTTTTCTATACTTATAAAATTAATAATATAATTGAAACCAAAAATTGATCAAATGATATTTATGAGTGACGAAAAAAGATAAAATACCAGTAGACATGTTTGTAAGAAATACTAGATGAACTGAAGAAAAATTCTACCCTAGCTAATCTCCATCATAAAAGTGTCCAGCACAAGTTCGGCCGAACTTGTGCTGGACACTCATTAATAATATAATGGTGACTAAAAATAATCAAATAATAAATATGGATGACACAGAAAGATCAAATACCCATAGACATTTTTAAAATGAATATAAGATTAACTGAAGAAGACTTGCACCCTAGCTACTCTCCATCATTAAAGTGTCCAGCACAATTTCAGCTGAGCTTGTGCTGGACACTTTTGGTTGCATGCAGTCAGATGGGATAAATTTACTAAATGGAAGTTAAAATGAATTTTTGCTCAATCATTGCACAAGAAATAGTCTTATACTGCTATAATATCCTCCTTATTTTTTTGAAAACCTCAGGTGGAAACTTTTATTAATTTAAAAAAAATGAAAATATATTCCAAATCTAGAACTGGTGTTGCAATTTTGGTCTGAAAACTCAAATTTTCATTGATGGCAGAAATTTTATTTGAATGTTTAATTTCATATTTAATCACTTTTATTTTACTTTTTTATTCCTCTTTTTGCTTTCAAATATCAATTTATTTATTTTAAAACTTATATTTTTCATATTTTTTTTTACTTTTATTTAATAAGATTATTAAAGATGTAGCATCTCCCAGTATGCATTTGGCTTATAATTTTATTCAATACTAATAAAATTAATATTATAATGGTGAAAAACAATGAATCAAATTATAAATATGAATGACACAGAAAGATCATATACAAGTGGATTTGTTTATAAGGAATACCTGATGAACTGAAAAAGACCTGCACCCTAGATACTCACCATCATAAAAGTGTCCAGAATAAGTTCGGCCGAGCTTGCGCTGGACACTTTTGGTTGCATGCAGTCAGATGGAATAAATTTACTCTATGGAAATGAAAATGACATTTTGCTCAATCATTGCAAAATAAGTAGTTTGATATTGCCAAAATGTCCTCCTGATAATTTTTCAAAACTCATCAGGACACTTTCTTTGGTTTAACAAAAAAGAAAATATAGTCCAACTTTAGCCCTGGTGGTGCACATTTGATCTAACACCTCTACTTGTTATTGATAGTGGGAATTTTCCTTAGATTTATTTTTCTTTTTTTATCCCCTTTATTTTACTTTTTTATTTCTCATATTGCTTTGGATATCAATTTTTAATTTTTAAAATGAATAATTTTCATACTCTTATACCTTTGTTTAATAATATATGATTAAAGGTGGAACACCACCTGGTATTCATTTTTCACACAAGTTATTACTATAGTTATAACATTAATAATATAATTATGACAAAAAATTAATCAAATGGTAAATTTAAATGACACAGAAAGATCAAATACCAGCGTATATGTTTATAAGAAATCCCTTTTGAGTTTAAGAAGATTTGCTGTATGCCTAATCTCAATTATAAATGTTTCCAGCACAATTTCAGCCAAACTTGTGCTGGACACTTTTGGTTGCATGAAGTCATATGAGATAAATTCTCTCTATGGCAATGAAAATGATATTTCACTCAATTATTGAAGTAAAGAATGTTTAATATTGTAAAATTGTCCCCTGGAAGTCTCTCCAAACCTCAGCTCAAAATTTGTTAGCTATACATAAAATTAAGTTTAGAACAAGTCTTGAACTAGGGGTCCCCAACTGTCCCAACACCACTTCTGGCTCTTGATAGTAAAATTTTACTAGTATTTTTTATTTGGTATTTGATCCCATTTATTTTAATTTTACTTTTCTATTACTCTTTTTAATTCTAAATATCAATTTATTTTTTTAAAAACTAAACATATTCATATTTTTTTAACTTTATATAATAATATTTTTAAAGGTGTAACATCACAAATTTTGCATTTGGCATGCAGGTTTTTGCTATACTAGAAACATTAATAATATATATGGTGACAAAAAATTAATTATAAGATAAATATGAATGATAAAAAAAAGTTAAAAACCCAATAGAAATGTGAAAAACAAAAAACTGATGTACTGAGAAACAATTCCACCCTAGCTACTCTCCATCATAAAAGTGTCCAGCACAAGTTCGGCCAAACTTGTTCTGGACACTTTTGGTCACGTGCAGTCAGATGCGATCAATTCTCTCTATGGCAACAAAAAAAAATTTTTTTATTAAACTTCACTACAAGTAGTTTTGATTAGCTGAATCATCCACCTGTTGTTCTTCCCAACCTCAGGTGTATAATTTTTTATCTTTATAAAAAAAAGGTCACTTATTAAAATTTAGCCCTGATGGCTCCCATTTGTTTCAACACTTCTACTGGCTCTTGAGAGCAAGAATTTTACTAGTATTTTGTTTTTCATAATTGATCTCTTTGAGATTAACTTTACTTCTTTATTTATCTATTTTTTTAATATCTATTTAAATTATTGTAAAGCTAATCATTTTCATATTTTTTTACTTTTATTTCATAATATTATAATAGGTGTAACATCACTTGGTATGCATTTGGCACATGAGTTTTTTCTATACTTATAATATTAATAATATAATGTTGACAATAAATTAATCAAATGATATATATGAGTGAGGCACAAAGATCAAGTACCAATGGACATGTTTATAAGAAATACCAGATTAACTGTAGAAAAATTCTTCCCTAGCTACTCTCCGTCATAAATTTGTCCAGCACAAGTTTGGCCGAACTTGTGCTGGACACTTTTGGTCACATGCAGTCTGGTGTGATTGATTCTCTCTCAATCATTGCACTAGAAGTTGTTTGATATGGCTAAATGGTTCTGCTGAAGTTTTGTTAAACCTCAGATTGGCACTTTTTTGTTTTTCAAAAAAGCAATTATAGTCCAAGTTTAATGCCACTGGTGAGTGTTCACCCCAACATGTCTACTTGCTCTTGATGGCAGTAATTTTTTTTAATTTTTTATTTCATATTTGATTCCTTTAATTTTACCTTTTTATCCCTCATATTGCTTTTGGATATCAATTTTTTTTTGTAAAACAAATCATTTTCATATTTTTTTACCTTTATTTAATAATATTATAAAAGGTGTAACATCACCCGGTATGCGTTGGGCACACAAGTTTTTGCTATACTTATAATGTTAATAACATAATGGTGACAAAAAATTAATCAAATGATAAATATGAGTGAGGCACAAAGATCAAATACAAGTGGATATGTTTATAAGAAATACCAGATGAACTGAAGAAAAATTCTACCCTAGCTAATCTCCTTCATAAAAGTGTCCAGCACAAGTTCGGCTGAACTTGTGCTGGACACTTTTGGTCACATGCAGTCTGATGTGATCAATTCTCTCTTTTGCAATGAAAATGAATTTTTCTTCAATAATTGCACTAGAAGTTGTTTGATATGGCGAAATTGTCATCCTGAAGTTTTGGTAAAGCTCAAGTGGAATTTTTTTTATTTTTACAAAAAAAGAATTATAGTCCAAGTTTAGTGCCACTGGTGGGCGTTCACCCCATCATGTCTACTTGCTCTTGATGGCATGAATTTTACTTTAATTTTTTATTTCATATTTGATCCCTTTAATTTTACCTTTTTATCCCTCATATTGCTTTTGGATATCAATTTATTTTTTGTAAAACAAATCATTTTCATATTTTTTTACATTTATTTAATAATATTATAAAAGGTGTAACATCACCCGGTATGCGTTGGGCACACGAGTTTTTGCTATACTTATAATATTAATAACATAATGGTGACCAAAAATCAATCAAATGATAAACATGAGTGAGGCACAAAGGTCAAATACCAATTAATCAATAGTTCTTTTTAATATTATAAAATTTTTGATTAAATAAAATGGTAATAATGAATTATATTTTTCATCCTCAATTCCACTCTAATGATTCCCACTGCACAAAAAGGGTTCACTCAGTCCTTTCTTTACTGCTTGTGCATATATTTTATTGCCCACAGTACTACAATTTTTTGTAGTGATTATCCCACATCTGATTCAGGAATATTTTTGAACAAAATAAGTTTTTTTTACAAAAGACCTTTTCATATCCAATATCCCACAAAAAATACAACCTGTTTTTGTATTAAAACCCATTAATTATTAAGAAATTGTTAAAATAATTAGATTAGACCCTGGCACAGCTCGATCCATACCAACCGACCTAAAGTCTTTTCAATATTGAAAACAATTAAATAAAATTATGATATCATACTAAATTATGGGCACCAACCATAATTCAGCACTTCTCATTTGCTCTGCTACAAAATGAGTGCATGTAGCATTTTTCTAACGTCAGACTGTTTTTCTTCCTTCCCTCACACCTTTAGTCCAGAATGAAAATTTAGTATGAGTTTTGGTTAAAATGGTTTGCCAGTGTTATCTGTATGCAATATGAATTCATATTGCATATTTCTATTTATGCATAAAATATACTCATTAAGCATCATTTTTTTGCATTTTTCAATCATTATGCATATTTATGCATATTCATATGCATATTCATTATACAGATTTATATGCATATTAATATATTTTATTCATATACATATATGCACCTTTTTTTGCATATTCAATATGCATATTTTTAATGCATATTCAATATGCATATTTTTATGCATAATCACTATGCATATTTTTTACGCATATTTTTCATGCATATTTATTCTTCATAGTCATTATGCATACACTTTAGATAGGCATTTCACATCAATTTTTAACATGCAATAAGTATCCACCATGCAAATTCAAATGCATATGCATCTATATCATACACGCAACATATATTCAAGTTTAATATTTGAATATTAAGGTATGCTAAGTGATGTTGTTCAACCTTTTTCCAAACCTGAGATTAACTGATGTTCAATGTGGTTCCTAAGCTCTGCTCAAGGAGGGATTGTTCTGGATTCAATCTGTGACAGTTTATTTTTTCAATGTTTTTTCATCAGATTTAAAAACATATTTCTGACAGTTTCAGGATGGTTTCCAAACAGTTTCCTGACAAATTCCTGATACTTTCAAATAGAGGGAACTGCTAGCAGTTCACCCCCAGATTTCCTGTGGTGTATTATGTATATTTAGGTCTATACATGGGTTTTAACCTCTTTATAGCCTAAAACCTTTTTTTCCTGCTTATTTGAGGTCATATGGATGTATTCATTGGACTCACAACGCTTAAACAAGCCTATACACCTACTTCAGGCAAATATATCCAGTTTGGACAACTTAATCTGCTTCCTTGGATGGATATTCACCAATTTATCAGTTGGGAGGTCATTTCTGGGTTAATATGGATGCTTGGGGATGTTATTGGGGGCTTGGAAATTTAATTTGTTTCTTTGTATTCTTTGGGTTTCATTTTATTCCTTTTGGATTAGTTATTTCACCTGTTTCTTTATGGTATCCGCTTTTATCTGGATTTTCTATTTATGGTATGGGTCTGTGTTATCATTAATTGTGATGGAGGGTCCTTACTGGAGATCTGGGTGTTGAATCTTCTTGAAGTGGATGCCATGGGGAGGTGATGGGCCCTCACAGTGCTGTAATTGCCGGGGATAGCAGGGACATCATCTGGATTGAAGGTCTGTGCACTCCAGTGGATTTTGGTATAAGTAAGGGAGGATTTTTACAGTTCTTAGACATGACTTACTTACTAAAATTCAATAAAACATTTAAACACAATTTTTATCATTTAGAAATATATTATAAAGCCTTTATAAATTGATATTATCATTATATAAGCTATTACTATAATCTATTTATCTATTTTCCACCACTAGGGCACATTTAAATCCAAGTATTGTGAGTTTTATTTGAGTATAACTATTTTATTAGTCTTCCCATGAGGTTTAATAACTAAATTATTTATAAATAATTAGTCGGGCCATTAATAAATATTATTAAATCCTACTTATATACTATATACACTGACAATTTGGGGTCTTTCCTTGATTATTATAGATTATAAGATATAAGCCTTTGGACATGATTTTAACTTTATTATAGCTTAAAAAAACCAAATATTTGGATCTTATGTACATTAGTGGGTCATAATAACTCAGTGATTTTGGAAAAGAACCCTTTTAATAATTGAACTAATTTTTTATAATAAAAATTAGGTATTTACAGTATTAACTGTACCCAATATAAACCCAATTTCACTTGGTATTCGGTCACCAATATAACACTCAATTAAATTAGTATTTTGTTGAATCTTGGTAAGCTATTTATTCACCCATATAAAGGTCTAGTTAAGCTTATTATTGTATTTTTAACAGATTTTTTCAAATTTTTCTTATATTTTATTTGAATAAATAAAGATATAAATTCAGGGTAAGCTCCAGAGCTTTTATTAGTAATTTTATTGCTAGTAATTCTTGTCTACTAATTACCATATAGGTTATCTCTTTTTCTAGACATTAAATATTGTTATTCTTATCAATATTAGTGCTCCCCAGGACAATTTAAGTGAAAAGCCTGCTAATAATACCAGGTCTAAAGATAATAAAAACATTGCTCCAGGACATAACCATGGAGGGTCAATCATACCCCCAGCCAGAGAAAATGAGTATAGAAGAAAAAGATGCCATCTTAAAAAATATTACAATAAAAAAGACATCTCTTTCTCTGCATGATGAACTGTCCAATCTTTCAAAACAGGTCCTGAAGTTGGAGGAATCAAAGTCTCTCATGTTGAAGGAAGTAGAGTGATTGCAGAACAATTGCAAGGTAGGATTCCAACAGATGAATCAAACCTTAGTAGAGCTAAAGGGAGGCCAGCCAAGTCAGAAACCCTCTACCCCAGGGGGATCACATCACTCCCAGGAGAAAATCCTGGTAGAAAATGGAAGTTGTATTGGTTCCGTCAACAATGGTCCTGTCACAGTTGCAACAGAGATCCTCCTCCTCATCAAATTTCCTCAACTCACCTGTACAAAGGAAAGTAAAAGCTCCAAAAATCAGGACTGGAACAAATCCCGTGGAAAATAGATTACCCTCCCAGATTGAACAGAATACTGAAAATTACAATATAGGTAATATTATTGACGTGAAATATGTACAGAGAATTGGGGAGGACTTGACAAAATTAGTTTTTGATGTAGATACACCTGACTTGTCTTTTTTCAATAACAACAGTAGTATTTATAATACAGTTAATCCTCAGTTGCCACCACTTACAAGTGAGATGAGAATTTCACAAGAGAGTGAAAGAATTGAGAAGGAAGACATAGAGTATTTTAACAATAATTCAACTGTCCATAGAATTGTTTCAGCATTGTGGAATAGAATGACTGATTGTGAGGAACAGAAATTTAAGCTCACAAGTGATACAATTTCATTCTTAACATTGAACATTTCTCAACTGGAAACACAAAATAAAGAATTAGAGAATGAACATCTGTCTCTCACTCTTAAGTATGATTCATTTAGTAATAAATATAGTGAACTTTCAAAAAAATTCTGTGAGTTAGAAAAGTTGTATGAAGCACATTTTTTGAAAAGTGAATCAAGAACTAAGTTATCTTTTTCCCAGACAAATCAAAGTATCTCTGAGCTGCTACAAAGATTGACTAAATTTGAGATTGAAACTGCCAATCTACTAATGAACCAGGATAATCATAAGTATACTGTCAGCCTAAATATCCTTAGGACTGAGTATTTCTTATACTTAAAATAAGATAACCTTAACTAGATTAAGCTTATATCTTAAAAATAAGGTTAAAATAATAATATATATTATTTTACTATATATATATATATAATTATTATTCTATTATATAATTTATAATAGTTTAAATAGCTTATCCATTCCCTAATAATACTTATTAAGGTGTTAATGGAGTCATAATATACTTATCTTAAGTGATATGAAGTAATTATTGACATACATAAGCTTATATGTATACATAAATCTCATATTCAGTGAAATATGCAGTATATTATGTATATTTAGGTATATAAGTGGGTTTTAGCCCCTTAATAGCCTATAACCTTTGTTTTTCTGCTTATTTTAGGTCATATGGACAAAATCAGTGGACTCACAACGCCTACAGAAGCATAGACACCTATATCAGGCGCATACACCCAGTTTGGACAACTCAAATTACTTCCTTGGATGGTTATTCACGGATTTATGGGTTAGAAGGATGTTTCTGGGCTAATGTGGATGCTTGGGGATGTTATTGGGGGCTTGGACATTTTCTTTGTTTCCTTTATATGCTTTTATTTTCATTAAATCTCTTTTTGATTATTTATTTTACCTGTTTCTTTATGGTATCCGCTTTTATCTGGGTTTTCTATTTATGGTATGGATCTGTGTTATCATTAATAGTGATGGAGGGTCCTTACTGGAGGTCTGGGTGTTGAAACTGCTTGAAGTGGACGCCATGGGGAGGTGATGGGCCCTCACAGTGCTTCAATTGCCAGGGATAGCAGTGACATCATCTGGATTGAAGGTCTGTGCACTCCAGTGGATTTGGGTATAAGTAAGGAGGGATTTTGACGGTTTATTATCATCATTCAATTACTACACTTCAAACAAACACTACAATACAATTATTAGCATTCAGAAATATACTATAAAGCCCTTATAAATTGATATTATCTTTATATAAGCTATAACTATATTTTATTCTTCTATTTTCCACCACTAGCATGCATTTAAATCCAAGTATTGTGAGTTTTATTTGAGTATAACTATTCTATTAGTCTTCCCCTGAGGTTTAATCACTAAATCATTTATTAATAAGTAGTAGGACCATAAAATAACACTATTATATCATACTTATATACTAGACTATACTGACAATTGGGGGTCTTTCCTTATATTTTACTTATTATTTAGTATAAGCCTTGGGACGTAATTTTTACCTTAGTACAGCTCAAAATTAACCAAATATTTGGGTCTGCTGCATATTAGTGGGTCATCATAACTCATTGATTGCGGAAAAGAACCCTTATAATAATTTTACTAATTATTTATCATAAAAATTAGGTATTTAAAGTAGAAACTGTACCCAATATAAACCCAATTTCACTTGGTATTCGGTCACCAATATAACACTCAATTAAATTAGTATTTTGTTGAATCTTGGTAAGCTATTTATTCACCCATATAAAGGTCTAGTTAAGCTTATTATTGTATTTTTAACAGATTTTTTCAAATTTTTCTTATATTTTATTTGAATAAATAAAGATATAAATTCAGGGTAAGCTCCAGAGCTTTTATTAGTAATTTTATTGCTAGTAATTCTTGTCTACTAATTACCATATAGGTTATCTCTTTTTCTAGACATTAAATATTGTTATTCTTATCAATATTAGTGCTCCCCAGGACAATTTAAGTGAAAAGCCTGCTAATAATACCAGGTCTAAAGATAATAAAAACATTGCTCCAGGACATAACCATGGAGGGTCAATCATACCCCCAGCCAGAGAAAATGAGTATAGAAGAAAAAGATGCCATCTTAAAAAATATTACAATAAAAAAGACATCTCTTTCTCTGCATGATGAACTGTCCAATCTTTCAAAACAGGTCCTGAAGTTGGAGGAATCAAAGTCTCTCATGTTGAAGGAAGTAGAGTGATTGCAGAACAATTGCAAGGTAGGATTCCAACAGATGAATCAAACCTTAGTAGAGCTAAAGGGAGGCCAGCCAAGTCAGAAACCCTCTACCCCAGGGGGATCACATCACTCCCAGGAGAAAATCCTGGTAGAAAATGGAAGTTGTATTGGTTCCGTCAACAATGGTCCTGTCACAGTTGCAACAGAGATCCTCCTCCTCATCAAATTTCCTCAACTCACCTGTACAAAGGAAAGTAAAAGCTCCAAAAATCAGGACTGGAACAAATCCCGTGGAAAATAGATTACCCTCCCAGATTGAACAGAATACTGAAAATTACAATATAGGTAATATTATTGACGTGAAATATGTACAGAGAATTGGGGAGGACTTGACAAAATTAGTTTTTGATGTAGATACACCTGACTTGTCTTTTTTCAATAACAACAGTAGTATTTATAATACAGTTAATCCTCAGTTGCCACCACTTACAAGTGAGATGAGAATTTCACAAGAGAGTGAAAGAATTGAGAAGGAAGACATAGAGTATTTTAACAATAATTCAACTGTCCATAGAATTGTTTCAGCATTGTGGAATAGAATGACTGATTGTGAGGAACAGAAATTTAAGCTCACAAGTGATACAATTTCATTCTTAACATTGAACATTTCTCAACTGGAAACACAAAATAAAGAATTAGAGAATGAACATCTGTCTCTCACTCTTAAGTATGATTCATTTAGTAATAAATATAGTGAACTTTCAAAAAAATTCTGTGAGTTAGAAAAGTTGTATGAAGCACATTTTTTGAAAAGTGAATCAAGAACTAAGTTATCTTTTTCCCAGACAAATCAAAGTATCTCTGAGCTGCTACAAAGATTGACTAAATTTGAGATTGAAACTGCCAATCTACTAATGAACCAGGATAATCATAAGTATACTGTCAGCCTAAATATCCTTAGGACTGAGTATTTCTTATACTTAAAATAAGATAACCTTAACTAGATTAAGCTTATATCTTAAAAATAAGGTTAAAATAATAATATATATTATTTTACTATATATATATATATAATTATTATTCTATTATATAATTTATAATAGTTTAAATAGCTTATCCATTCCCTAATAATACTTATTAAGGTGTTAATGGAGTCATAATATACTTATCTTAAGTGATATGAAGTAATTATTGACATACATAAGCTTATATGTATACATAAATCTCATATTCAGTGAAATATGCAGTATATTATGTATATTTAGGTATATAAGTGGGTTTTAGCCCCTTAATAGCCTATAACCTTTGTTTTTCTGCTTATTTTAGGTCATATGGACAAAATCAGTGGACTCACAACGCCTACAGAAGCATAGACACCTATATCAGGCGCATACACCCAGTTTGGACAACTCAAATTACTTCCTTGGATGGTTATTCACGGATTTATGGGTTAGAAGGATGTTTCTGGGCTAATGTGGATGCTTGGGGATGTTATTGGGGGCTTGGACATTTTCTTTGTTTCCTTTATATGCTTTTAGTTTCATTAAATCTCTTTTTGATTATTTATTTTACCTGTTTCTTTATGGTATCCGCTTTTATCTGGGTTTTCTATTTATGGTATGGATCTGTGTTATCATTAATAGTGATGGAGGGTCCTTACTGGAGGTCTGGGTGTTGAAACTGCTTGAAGTGGACGCCATGGGGAGGTGATGGGCCCTCACAGTGCTTCAATTGCCAGGGATAGCAGTGACATCATCTGGATTGAAGGTCTGTGCACTCCAGTGGATTTGGGTATAAGTAAGGAGGGATTTTGACGGTTTATTATCATCATTCAATTACTACACTTCAAACAAACACTACAATACAATTATTAGCATTCAGAAATATATTATAAAGCCCTTATAAATTGATATTATCTTTATATAAGCTATAACTATATTTTATTCTTCTATTTTCCACCACTAGCATGCATTTAAATCCAAGTATTGTGAGTTTTATTTGAGTATAACTATTCTATTAGTCTTCCCCTGAGGTTTAATCACTAAATCATTTATTAATAAGTAGTAGGACCATAAAATAACACTATTATATCATACTTATATACTAGACTATACTGACAATTGGGGGTCTTTCCTTATATTTTACTTATTATTTAGTATAAGCCTTGGGACGTAATTTTTACCTTAGTACAGCTCAAAATTAACCAAATATTTGGGTCTGCTGCATATTAGTGGGTCATCATAACTCATTGATTGCGGAAAAGAACCCTTATAATAATTTTACTAATTATTTATCATAAAAATTAGGTATTTAAAGTAGAAACTGTACCCAATATAAACCCAATTTCACTTGGTATTTGGACACCAATATAACACCCAATTAAATTGGTATTTGGCTAAAGCTTGGTAAGCTAATTATTCACCCTTATAAAGGTCTAGTTAAACTTATTATTATATTTTTAACAGATTTTTTCAAATTTTTCTTATATTTTATTTAAATAAATAAAGATATAAATTCAGGGTAAGCTCCATTGCTTTTTTATTAGTAATATAATTGCTAATATCTTTTGTCTACTAATTTCATAGAGTTTTTTCCTTTTGTAGACGTAAAATATTGTTATTCTGAACAATATGAGTGCTCCCCAGGATAGTGTAAGTGAACAGCCTGCTTATAATACCAGGTCTAAAGCTAACAAAAACTTTCCAGGACATCACCATGGAGGGACAACAGTACCCCCAGCCAGAAAGCATGAGTATAGATGAAAAGGACGCCCTCTTAAAAAAGATAACTATAAAAAAGATGTCTCCTCCTCTTCAGGATCAACTGTCCCACCTGGCCAAACAGGTTCTGAAGTTGGAGGAATCAAAATCTCTCATGTTCAAAGAAGTAGAGCAGTTGCAAAACAATTTCAAGGTAAGGTTTCAGCAGATGAATCAGGAAATGGCAGAATTAAAGGGAGGCCAGCCCAGTCAATCAAATCAGCAACCCCCTACCCAAGGAGGTTCCACTCACTCCCAGGAGAAAATCCTGGTAGACAAATGGAAATGGGACTGGTTTCACCAACAGTGGACAAGCCACAGTTGCAACAGGGATCCACCCCCTCATCTGACTTCCTCAGCTCACCCTTACAAGGGAAAAAAGCGCCAAAAATAAGGACTGGCAACCATCCCTTGGTAAGTAACTTACCCTCTCAGATTAGAAATAATACTGATAATTACAATATAGGTAGTTCTATTGATGTTAAATCTGTACAAAAAATAGAGGAGGATTTAAGAAATTTAGGTTTTAGAGTAGATACACCTGACTTGTCTTTTGTCCATAATAACAGTATTAAATACAATGATAATACAGTTAATCCTCAGTTGCAACCACCTACTAGTGAGATGAGAAGTTCACAGGAGAGTGAGAGAATTGAAAAGGAGGACATGGAATATTTCAACAATAATCCAACTTTCCATAGAATTGTTTCAGCATTGTGGAATAGAATGACTGATTGTGAGGCACAGACAGTTAAACTCACTAGTGATACAATTTCATCCTTGACATTGAACATTTCTCAATTAGCAACACGTAATAAAGAATTAGAGAAGGAACATTTGTCTCTAACTCTTAAATATGATTCATTGAGTAATAAATATAATGACCTTTCAAACAAATTTTGTGAGTTAGAAAAATTATATGAAACACATTTATTAAAAACTGAATCAAGAACAAAGTTATCTTTTGCCCAGACAAATCAAAGTGTCTCTGAGTTGCTACAAAGATTAACTAAAGTTGAGATTGAAACAGCCAATCTACTGATGAACCAGGATAATCATAAGTATAATCAATATAATAATAATCCTTTCATTGGCAAAAGTGAATCTCATTCTTTCCCTGTACCACCACAATTAAAACCATCTGGTGGTAGTGTCAAATCTGAAAATGTAAGTCACAAATCCGTGCAGGAAGAAATACAAGACCATTTATCAAAAGTGAATGAGTTGTTGAATTTACCTAAGATTAGTGAGATAAAATACAATCAGAAGAACTGGCCTAAGATAGATCAGTACCCAACTTATGATGGGGAAGCCAGCTCTGATTGGCAACATTTTATTCAAAGAATTGACAACTTGAAATTCTCATATAAGTTACCAGATGAAGAGATAACATCAAAATTAATTTCTTTATTTAAGGATGTTGCTTTATTATGGTTTGAAGCTGTCTTAAGTGAGGGTAGAGACTACTCTTGGGCTGAATGGAAACAACTTATTGAAAAACAATTTGGAGGTTCTAAATTCAGGCTTACTCAGCAGAGACTGTATGAGAAGACTAGGTATAATCCATTGAATGGTGACAAACCTATGGTATTTTTAATGAATTTAAACAAAACGTTAAAAGCCATTGAGCCTCATATGGATTTTAACTTATGGAGAGATAAGATAATATACAAATTACCTATATCTGTCAGAGACATTGTTGTAGCTAGAACATTAAATGTTACTGAATATTCTGACTTTATTAATATTTGCAATGAAATATTATTAAACCATAGGTATGAATCAAGGTATTCCACTTATAAGCAACATGTTGAACCTGTAAAAACTCAGAATTCAAAAACACTTCAGGAGAAGCAGAAAAAACCTACTGCACCTGTAGTACCTAAAAAGAATGAAACAAATACTTGTTATAAGTGTAACAAACCTTGGGTCAAAGGTCACAAATGTGAGAAAAACATAAATATTGTTGAAAATCAACGTGAATCTGAGACTGAAACTGAAAAAAGTAAAGAATCAAGTGATTATGACAGCAATATCTCATATAGTGATGAAAATGAAGTCTGTATGTTGAAAGATGATTTGTCCATCTTTGAAAATCCAATATTAAATATGGACTCAAATGAATCTTTAATGAATTTTGAGGATGCTGAAATCATTAAGGATATACAAGCTGATAACTTTAGAATGACACCTATCACGGTTCCAGCTATCATTTCTGGTGAAAATGTTAATATAGTATTGGACACAGGAGCTGCTGGTTCAGTTGTTTCCACTAATACATTACAGAAAATTGATAGTGAATATAAGTTTAAGCTTGAACCACTTCAAAATAAAAATTGGAGAGGATTTGGATCAGTACTACACCCCGTTGGAAATACAAAGCTGCTTTTTTCTTTAAACACCAACATGGTTATGTAAGGGTAACTTGTGCCTTTGTAGTAATGGATAATACTAATTTTAGTAACTGTTTTATCATTGGAAATGATATTCTCACTAAATTTGGTGTAAAGTTAGACCCTGCTAATAACAATTTTACAATTGGCATGAATGGTAAAAGGAAATTTAAAATAAATTCTTTTAACACAGTCTTACACATTGAGTCAGTAACAAATTCCCCGTCTAAAGGAAGAAAATCCAATGAGATAGAACTTCTGGAAACAGAAATTTCAAAAGCATCATTTGGCACTCAGATAAGTGAAACTGAGAAAGATAATATTTTGGAATTAATTAAAGCTTTTCCAATGGCTTTTGCACATGATACAAATGAACTTGGCATTGTAAAAGATGATGAAATGAAAATTAGTTTAACCTGTGATATGGATAATATTCCTGCTAGTCTTAAAAAGAAACCATACCCTGCTTCACCAATGAAGAGGAAAGACATAGAGGATAATATTAAGATGTTATTAAAAATGAACATTCTTGAGAAGAGTGAAACTACACCAAAATATTGCGTAATATCACCAGTGCTGATTTCTTATGAACAAGATAAAGCAAGACTGTGCGGTGATTATAGAGCATTAAATACATTTACAGTAGATGATATTTATCCCTTGCCAAGTATGGCCTCTATACATGCTACCCTTAAAGGTGCTAAATATATAAGTTGCCTAGATGGAAATAAAGGGTACCATCAAATTCCTGTTGAAAAGAATTCACAGAACTTTTTGTTGATAACAACACACATGGGAATTTATAAGTATGTCAGAATGCCATTTAAACCAAAAAATTCTCCATCAGTATTTCAGAAGTTAATGGATATAACATTCCATAATGAAATGATTGAAGGATGGTTAATGGTATACATTGATGACATCATAGTGTTCTCTAAAACTTTTGATGAACACTTAATCCATTTAAGGAAAGTATTTCAGAAAATGGATGAAATAAAAATGACCCTTGCATTGAAAAAATGTAAATTTGGGTTTGAATCTTTAAAAGTGCTTGGTCATATTGTATCTGGCTTACAAATATGTGTAGACCAAAATAAAGTGGCTGCAATAAAGAATATTGGCATTCCTCAAAATGTGAAGGATGTACAATCTTTTCTTGGAATGTGTGGTTATTATAGACAATATATAAAAAACTACCAATCAATTGCTGCACCACTGACCACACTGATAAAGAAATCAGAAGCTTTCATTTGGAATAATGAAAGACAACAAGCTTTTAATAAGTTGAAAGAATGTTTAATGACAGCTCCTATCTTAGGATTACCAGATTTCCAATTACCTTTTGTATTATATACAGATGCAAGTTTTATTGGACTGGGTGCTGCTTTACATCAAAAACAACTTATTGAAGGTAAAATGTCAGAAGTAGTAATCTGCTATATTTCACGTACTCTGAGAAGTGGTGAATTGAAATATGGTGCTACTCAACTTGAATGTTTGGCAGTAGTATGGGCTCTTGAAAAGCTACATTACTACCTTGAGGACCAAAAATTTGAGTTAATCACTGACTGTAGTGCAGTTAAGTCACTCTTAAACATGAAAACTCCTAATAGACACATGTTTAGATGGCAATTAGCTGTACAAGAATACAGAGGACGGATGACTATTACACATAAAGCAGGAACCTTACACTCTAATGTAGATCTGTTATCTAGAGTACCTCTGCCTAATAATGATGATAATCCTGCTTATGTTCCTGAGTCAGAGATTATTAACATTTATGGCATTTATATTGTAGATCTTGAGGATGAATTTATGCAATCAATTCTTGATAATTATAATTCAGATCCTGACTTAAGTAAATTAACTACAATATTAAATGATCCATCTAATGCTTCAATGAATGTTTTAATAAAAACATTACCAATTAAGTATAAAGAGGCATTAGAAAAATGAAGATTTTCCATTGAGGATGGGTTTATATATTACAGGAAAAAATTAAGTAATGTAATTGTAATTCCCCCTTCAATGAAGGAGTTAATGTTAAGTATATCACTACGCAATATAGGGGGTGGACTTGCTAGCAAGTCCTCAACCTGAACTCAGATGGAACTCAGATGGAACTCAGACTGAACTCATACTGAACCCATACTGAACTCTACTTGAACACCCACCTAAAACTGTTCTTCTGAGTGGTGTTCATTCCTGATTGTATGGCTCCTTTATCAATAGCTCAATGTGTGTTCAATCTATGGTGAGTTTGGGTCCAAGGTTGCGGACTTGCTAGCAAGTCCGCCCCCCATATTGTGTGGTGTATGTCATGATGATATATTAGCAGGTCATTTTGACTACCATAAAACATTAACCAGGGTAAAAAACACAGCTTGGTGGATTAACATGTCTGAGGATGTTCAGAAATATGTTGAAACATGTGATTCTTTTCAAAAATCCAAAAGATTAACAGGAAAAAGAGCTGGTTTATTACAAAAAATTGAGCAACCAAAAGCTCCATGTGAAATCATTAACATGGACTTTGTAACAGGTTTTCCAATAGCAGGGCATAAGAGTTATAACTCCTGCTGGGTAATTGTAGATAGATTTACAAAGATGTGTAAATTTATTCCTACCCACAAAGAGGTTTCTGCAAAGGACTTAGCTTTTTTATGGTGGACACAAATGTTAAATACAGAAGGTTTCCCCAAAGCAATAGTTTCTGACAGAGATCCTAAATTTACTTCTGAGTTCTGGACGTCACTTATGGATGTTTCAGGGTGTCATTTAAAACTTTCTACAGCACACCATCCACAAACTGATGGGCTAGCAGAAAGAATGATACAAACCTTAGAAGATATGATAAGAAGATACTGTGCTTTTGGTCTTAATTTTAAAGACAATGACAAATTCACTCATGATTGGGTAACCCTTATCCCAGGTTTACAATTTGCATATAATAGTACAGTACATTCTGTCACTGGCAAAAAGCCATTTGAGTTATGGTTGGGTTATGTACCTAATACCCCTGCTAAAACTCTTAATAAGTTACCTAGATTGGATATTCATCCAGGTACTAAATCTTTTCTTCAGATGCAGGAACTATGCAGAAAACATGCTCAAGAATGTATAAATAAGGCTTTTGAGTATGAAAAGAAAAGATGGGATAAAGCCCATAAAGAACAAATGTTCAAAGAGGGTGATGAAGTCCTTATTTCAACGCTACATTTCAATTTAAATGGTAATGTTAAATTGAAGGATCCATTCATTGGACCATTTGTAGTTAAAAAGATGGTTGGTAATAATGCTGTTGAGGTTATTCTATATGCACCTTATGATAGAAAACATCCAGTATTTCCTATTTCTCTTATAAAACCATACCATTCTAATGATACTGCTCTCAGGAAGGCATAAACAGCAACCTGAAGAAATAGTGGAAAAAGCAGAAATTGAAAAGATACTTAAAAAGAGACACCTTACTAAAGAAAAGGGAGTTGAGTATCTATTAAGATTTAAAGATAAATCAAGTGAATATGACCAGTGGATTCCAGAAAATGAAATCTCTGATCTTAAAAATCTCTTGAAAAAATTTAAATCTAAATAATACTGTTCATTAAGTATATGTATTATAAAAATTATTTTTTTATTTTATTATTTCACTCCTTAAGTTTAATTAAAATGTCTTAACATTTTTTTTATTGTTTTTTTTTTGGGGTGAGGGAGTGTCAGCCTAAATATCCTTAGGACTGAGTATTTTTTATACTTAAAATAAGATAACCTTAACTAGATTAAGCTTATATCTTAAAAATAAGGTTAAAATAATAATATATATTATTTTACTATATATATATATAATTATTATTCTATTATATAATTTATAATAGTTTAAATAGCTTATCCATTCCCTAATAATACTTATTAAGGTGTTAATGGAGTCATAATATACTTATCTTAAGTGATATGAAGTAATTATTGACATACATAAGCTTATATGTATACATAAATCTCATATTCAGTGAAATATGCAGTATATTATGTATATTTAGGTATATAAGTGGGTTTTAGCCCCTTAATAGCCTATAACCTTTGTTTTTCTGCTTATTTTAGGTCATATGGACGAAATCAGTGGACTCACAATGGCTACAGAAGCATAGACACCTATATCAGGCGCATACACCCAGTTTGGACAACTCAAATTACTTCCTTGGATGGTTATTCACGGATTTATGGGTTAGAAGGATGTTTCTGGGTTAATGTGGATGCTTGGGGATGTTATTGGGGGCTTGGACATTTTATTTGTCTCCTTTATATGCTTTTAGTTTCATTAAATCTCTTTTTGATTATTTATTTTACCTGTTTCTTTATGGTATCTGCTTTTATCTGGGTTTTCTATTTATGGTATGGATCTGTGTTATTATTAATAGTGATGGAGGGTCCTTACTGGATGTCTGGGTGTTGAAACTGCTTGAAGTGGACGCCATGGGGAGGTGATGGGCCCTCACAGTTCTGTAATTGCCGGGGATAGCAGTGACATCATCTGGATTGAAGGGCTGTGCACTCCAGTTGATTTGGGTATAAGTAAGGAGGGATTTTGACAGTTTATTATCATCATTCAATTACTACACTTCAAAAAAACACTACAATACAATTATTAGCATTCAGAAATATACTATAAAGCCCTTATAAATTGATATTATCTTTATATAAGCTATAACTATATTTTATTCTTCTATTTTCCACCACTAGCACGCATTTAAATCCAAGTATTGTGAGTTTTATTTGAGTATAACTATTCTATTAGTCTTCCCCTGAGGTTTAATCACTAAATTATTTATTAATAAGTAGTAGGACCATAAAATAACACTATTATATCATACTTATATACTAGACTATACTGACATATACTCAGTATAATAATAATCCTTTCATTGGCAAAATTAAATCTCATTCCTTCCCTATACCACCACAACTAAAACCATCAGGTGGTGGTGTCTAATCTGAAAATATAAGTCACGAATCGGGACAGGAGAAAATAAAAGACCATTTATCAAGAGTAAATGAGTTATTGAATTTACCAAAGATTAGTGAAATAAAATCCAATCAGAAGAACTGGCCTAAGATAGATCAGTACCCAACTTATGATGGGGAAGCCAGCTCTTATTGGCAACATTTTATTCAAAGAATTGACCACTTGAGACTCTCATATAAGTTACCAGATGAAGAAATAACATCAAAATTGATCTCTTTATTTAAGGATTTTGCTTTATTATGGTTTGAAGCTGTTATTAGTGAGGGTAAAGATTACTCTTGGGCTGAATGGAAACAACTAATTGAAAAACAATTTGGAGATTCTAAATTCAGGCTGACTCAGCAGAGACTTTATGAGAAGACTAGGTACAATCTTTTGAATGGTGACAAACCTATGGTATTTTAATGAATTTAACTAAAATATTAAAAGCCATTGAGCCTAACATGGATTTTAACTTATGGAAAGATAAGATAATATAAAAATTACCTATATCTTTCAGAGACATTGTTGTAGCTTGAACAATTAATGTTACTGAATATTCTGACTTAATTAATATTTGTAATAAAATATTGTTAAAACATAAGTATGAAGCAAGGTATTCCACTTATAAACAAGATATTGAACCTGTTAAAAATCAGTATTCAACAAACACTTCAGGATAAGCAGAAAAAACCTACTGTACCTGTAGTACCTAAAAAGTATGAAACTAATACTTGTTATAAGTGTAAGAAACCTTGGGTTAAAGGTCACAAATGTGAGAAAAACATAAATATTGTTAAAATTCAACATAAATCTGAAACTGAAACTGAAAAAAGTAAAGATTCAAGTGATTGTGACAGAAATATTTCATATAGTGATGAAAATGAAGTCATTATATTGGAAGATTATTTTTCCATATTTGACAATCCAATATTGAATATGGACTCAAATGAATATTTAATGAATTTTGAGGATGCTGAAATCATTAAAGATATACAAGCTGATAACTTAAGAATGACACCTATCACAGTTCCAGCTATCATTTCTGGTGAAAATGTTAATATAGTATTGGACACAGGAGCTACTGTTTCTGTTGTTTCTACTAATACATTACAAAAATATGATAGTGAATATAAGTCTAAGCTTGAACCCCTTCAAAGTAAAAAATGGAGAGGATTCAGAATAGTACTACACCCCATTGGTAGATACAAAGCTGCTGTTTTCTTTAAAAATCAACATGGTTATGTTAGAGTAACTTGTGATTTTTTAGTATTGGATAATACTAATTGTAGTAACTTTTTTATCATTGGAAATGACATTCTGACTAAGTTTGGTGTGAAATTAGACCATGCTAATAACAATTTTACAATTGGCATGAATGGTAAAAGTAAATATAAAATATATTCTTTTAACACAGTCTTACACATTGAGTCAGTAACAAATATTCCATGCAAAGGAAGAGAGTCCAATGAGATGGAACTTCTGGACACTGAAATTTCTAAAGCATTATTTGGCACTCAGATAAGTGAATCTGAGAAAAATAATATTTTAGGACTTAATTAAAGCATTTCCAATGGATTTTTCACATGGTAAAAATGAACTTGGCCTTGTAAAATATCATGAGATGAAAATTAGTTTAACCTGTGATATGGATAATATTCCTGCTAGTCTTAAAAAGAAACCATACCCTGCTTCACTAATGAAGAGGAAAGACATAGAGTTTAATATTAAGATGTTATTAAAAATGAACATTCTTGAGAAGGTTGAAACTACACCAAGATGTTGTGTAATATCACTAGTGCTAATTTCTTATGAACAAGATAAAGTAAGACTGTGCGGTGATTATAGAGCATTAAATACATTTACAGTAGATGATATTTATCCCTTGCCTAGGATTGCCTCTATACATGCTACCATTTAAGGTGCTAAGTATATATGTTTCTTAGATGGAAACAAAGGATACCGTCAAATTTCTGTTGAAAAGAATTCACCGTAGTTTTTGTTGATAACAACACACATGGGAATTTATAAATATGTCAGGTTGCCTTTTAGACAAAAAAATGCTCCATCAGTATTTCAGAAGTTAATGGATATAACATTACATAATGAAATGATTGAGGGATAGTTAATGGTATACATTGATGAGATCATAGTGTTCTCTAAGATATATGATGAACACTTAATCCATTTAAAGAAGGTATTTCATAAAATGTATGAAAAAAATGACCCTTGCATTGAAAAAATGTAAATTTGGGTTTGAATCTTTAAAAGTGCTTGGTCATATTGTATCTGGCTTTCAAATATGTGTATACCAAAATAAGGTGGCTGCAATCTAGAATATTGGCATTCCTCAAAATGTAAAGGATGTACAATCTTTTCTTGGTATTTGTGGTTATTATAGACAATATATAAAAAACTACCTATTAATTTCTGCACCATTGACCACACTGATAAAGAAATCAGAAGCTTTCATTTGGAATAATAAAAGAAAACAGGCTTTTGATAAGTTGAAAGAATGATTGATGACAGCTCCTATCTTGGGTTTACCAGATTTCCAATTGCCTTTTGTATTATATAGAGATTCAAGTTTTATTGTTCTGGGTGGCACTTTGCATCAAAAACAACTTATTGAAGGAAAAATGTCAGAAGTAGTACTTTGCTATATTTCACGTACTCTAAGAAGTAGTGAATTGAAATATGGTGCTACTCAACTTGAATGTTTGGCAGTAGTATTGGCCCTTGAGAAGCTACATTATTACCTTGAAGACAAAAAATTTGTGTTAATAACTGACTTTAGTGCAGTTAAGTCACTCTTAAACATAAAAACTCCTAATAGACACATGTTTAGATGGCAATTAGCTGTACAAGAATACAGAGGATGGATTACTGTTACACATAGAGCAGGAACCTTACACTCTAATGTAGATTTGTTATTCAAAGTACCTCAGCCTAATAATTATGATAATCCTGCTTATGTTCCTGAGTCATAGATTATTAAAATTTATGGAATTAATATTGTAGATCTTGAGGATGAATTTACGCAATAAAGTTTTGACATGTATGCTTCAGATCATGACTTGAGTAAACTCACTACAATATTAGATGATCCATCTAATGCTTCAATGAATGTTTTAATAAAATCATTACCAAATAAGTATAAAGAGGCATTAAAAAAGGAAAATTTTACATTGAGGATGGTCTTATATATTACAGAAAAAAATTAAGTAATGTGATTTTAATTTCCCCTTCAATGAAGGAGTTATTGTTAAGTATATGTAATGATGATATCTTAGCAGGTCATTTTGATTACCATAAAACATTAACCAGAGTAAAAAACACAGCTTGGTGAATAAACATGTCTGAGGATATTCAAAAATATTTTGAGAGGTGTGATTATTTTTAAAAATCTAAAAGATTAACAGGCAAAAGAGCTGGCTTATTACAAAAAATTGAGAAACCAAAAGCTCCATAGGAAATTATTAACATGGAATTTGTAACAGGTTTGCTAATAGCAGGGCATAAGAGTTATATTCCTGCTGGTTAATTGTAGATAGATTTACAAAAATGTGTAAATTTATTCCTACCCACAAAGAGGTTTCTGCAAAGGACATAGCATTTTTATGGTGGATACAAATGTTAAGTATAGCAGGTTTTCACAAAGCAATAGTCTCAGACAGAGATCCTAAATTTACTTCTGAGTTCTGGACATCACTTATGGATGTTTCAGGGTGTCAATTAATACTTTCTACAGCACACCATCCACAAACTGATGGGCTAGCAGAAAGAATGATACAAACTTTAGAAGACATGATAAGAAGATATTGTGCTTTTGGTCTTAACTTTAAAGACAATGAAACATTCATGCATGATTAGGTGACCCTTATTCCAGGTTCAGAATTTGCATACAATAGTTCAGTACATTCTGTCACTGGCAAAAAGCCATTTGAGTTATAGTTTGGTTATGTACCTAATACCCCAGCTAAAACTCTTAATAAATTACCTAGATTTGATATCCATCCAGGTACTAATTCTTTTCTTCAGATGCAAGAATTATGCAGGAAACATTCTCAAGAATGTATAAATAAGGTGTTTGAGTATGAGAAGAAAAGATGGGATAAAGCCCATAAAGAACAAATGTTCAAAGTGGGTGATGAAGTCCTTATTTCTACACTACATTTCAATTCAAATGGTAATGTTAAATTAAAGGATCCATTCATTGTACCATGGTAACAATGCTGTTGAGGTTATTCTATATGCACCATATGATAAAAAACATCCATTATTTCCTATTTCTCTTATAAAACCATAGCATTCTAATGACACTGCTCTACTTCCAAGAAGTTCAGGAAGGCATAAACAGCAACCTGAAGAAATAGTTGGAAAGGCAGAAACTGAAAAGATACTTAAAAAGAGACAACTTACTAAAAAAAGTGAGTTGAGTATCTATTAAGATTTAAAAAAAATCAAGTGAATATGACCAGTGGATTCAAGAAAATGAAATATCTGATCTTAAAAATCTCTTGAAAAAATTTAAATCGAATTAAAACTAGTTATTCAGTATATTTATTATAGAAAATTTAAAATTTTTCTATTCACTCCTTAATTTTAATTAAAATGTCTTAACATTTTTTTTATTGTTTTTTTTAGGTGAGGGAGTGTCAGCCTAGGTATCTCCAGGACTTAGTAACTCTTATGTTTAAAATAAGATTACCTTAATTACATTAAGCTTATTACTTAAAAATAAGGTTAAAATACTAATATATATGGTTATAATTCATATATATAAAGTTATTACACTATTATATGACTTATAGTAGTTCAAATAGCTTATCAATAGGCTAATAATACTTATTAAGGTGTTAATGGAGTCATAATATACTTATCCTAAGTGATATTAAGTAATTATAGACATACATAAGCTTATATGTATATATAAACCTCATATTTAGTGAAATATGTAGTTATATTATGTATATTTAGGTCTATAAGTGGGTTTTAGCCTCTTAAAAGCCTATAAACTTTATTTTTCTGCTTACTTTAGGTCATATGAACGTATCCAGTGGACTTAAAATGCCTACACAAGCATATACATCTATTTCAGGCACATATATCCAGTTTGGACAACTTAATCTGCTTCCTTAGATGGATATTCATGGATTTATCAGTTGGGAGGTCATTGCTGGGTTAATATGTATTCTTGGGGATGTTATTGGGTCTTGGAAATTTAATTTGCTTCCTTTATATGCTTTGGGTTTCATTTTATTCCTTTTGGATTAGTTATTTTACCTATTTCTTGATGGGATCCACTTTTATCTGGATTTTCTATTTATGGTATGGGTCTGTGTTATCATTAATTGTGATGCAGGGTCCTTACTGGAGGTCTGGGTGTTGAATCTTCTTGAATTTAACACAATGGGGAGGTGATGGGCCCTCACAGTTCTGTAATTTCTGTGGATAGCAGTGACATAATATGGATTGAGGTTCTGTGCACTTCAGTGGATTTTGGTATAATTAAGGGAGGGTTTTGACAGTTATTAGACATCACTTACTTACTAAAATTCAATAAAACATTCAAACACAATTATTATCATTTAGAAATATATTATAAAGCCTTTATAAATTGATATTATCATTATATAAGCTATAGCTATATTCTATTTATCTATTTTCCACCACTAGCACACATTTAAATCCAAGTATTGTGAGTTTTATTTGAGTATAACTATTTTATTAGTGTTCCCCTCAGGTTTAATAACTAAATCATTTATAAATAAGTAGTAGGGCCAACAATAAATACTATTAAATCATACTTATATACTAGATAGGCTGACACTGATGATTCTTTACACGCAGTGTAGACAATCCTATAATACTAGCTATAGGCCTTGACCAAGGGAGTTGGAGAAAACCCAGAGAGAAAAAACCCTGTCCCTTTAGAAAAATAAAGTGAGATTTAGCTGCTACAGTAAATTGGTTCCTGTTGCTAAAGCCCCTTTTCAAACACACCTGACTGCCTGATCAGCCATGAAAATAGTCCCCAGACAGACTACCAGACTGAAGAACTGAAATGTAGACCAATTTCCACACTAGAGACAGCAATGATAGTTGATTAGGTTTCAAATCCACACCAGAGACAGCAATAATACTTGATATAGGTTTCAAGACTACACCAGAGAAACAAGTTGCCAATTTAAGTTGAATGAAGAACTCACCTTGCAACAAACACAGCCAAATGTGTCAGGAATACAGTGAAAACTGATTGAGGAACAAGGATATCGCCTCCGGATGGTTGTATGATAGTCAAAGTTGCCCCAAACTGTCTTAGTCACTATATACACACAGACTACTATCTAAGAGCCCATGCACACCAACAAATTTTGCGTTTCTGAGTGCGAAATTGCATAAACCCCTGTAGAAACACTTCCAAGCCTTCTAGCACCAAGGCAGGCGGTCGGCCCAACGTCAGGAGGCCCGGCTGAGGCAGCCAGACCACCCTGAAGCCAGAAAACCTCTAAAAACCTCCAAAAATACTTAAAATACTTAGAAAAATCTACTACGACTACTAAAACCTTTCAAACACATAATTAGGCTATAACAATGTTGTGGCATGAAATGTAGAGAAATATTAGCTCATTTTAATGGTACTAAGCACTTAACCCTAAGACTTAAGGTTAGCCCGTAAAATGCAATAAACAAAGTTAACAGCTATCTTTTAAAATGAAATTGCGAAATAATTCCTTAAATACTTAAAATCTGAAAAAGACAACAAGACATAAAATATACTGATTAACCGGGGATATCCAATGATTGTACCAACATCCCCGCAGTTCCATTATTTGCCAAATAATTCCAGAAAAACACCCAATTATTAAACAATTCCATTAAAGACATATCAAAACAACACTAAACAGACCAACAAAGGGCTCCACAAATGTTGGAAGACCACAACGGATGAATATAAAAAACAAATGAACAGGATTTCAATGTACTTTGAATATTTTTTCAAAAAAAATATCATATGTAAATTACAAAGAGGCAACTAATCTTTGTGAAAAACTTGGTATTCCTGGATTTTCAAAAGTTTCTAGTGAACAAGAGGGAGTACCGTTTGCTGGTATTTTAACTTTCAAATCTGGAAAAAACGGTAATGGTTACTCCAATGAGGTTCATCTTGATAAGGATTCAAGTGAGTATACTTTAGGAATATTTTTTCCTAAAGATACAGAAAACAATACCATTTATATGAAATACAATAATACACAACCAAGACAAACAGGTGGAGAACTTATGTTTCCCAAAATTTGAAGTAAAATCAACTTTGAAGAAACTAATGGAATAAAAGTGACATTATGGCCTGCCAATCAACTGAGGCATTTTCTCAATATGTCACAAAATTCCTGCCTACAAAAGGATAGGTTCCTCTATTCAAATCAGCACTAGACTTTTTCATGCTATAGACACCACACAATATGGGGGGCAGACTTGCTAGAAAGTCCGCAACCTTCACCACACAATATGGGGGGCGGACTTGCTAGCAAGTCTGCAACCTTGGACCGAAACTCACCACAGATTGAACACACATTGAGCTATTGACAAAGGAACCATACAATCAGGGATGAACACCACTCAGCAGAACAGTTTTAGGTGAGTGTTCAAGTAGAGTTCAGTATGGGTTTAATATGAGTTCAGTCTGAGTTCGATCTGAGTTCGATCTGAGTTCAGGTTGGGGACTTGCTAGCAAGTCCACTCCCTATATTGCGTAGTGCTTGAACCCTAATTCATATCTTTTTAAGCCCAAATTGAATTAGTTATGTAACCACCAAGAAAAAATATTTACATTCTGGTGAACTAAATATGAATACAACTTGAAAGTTTAATGAAGCATAGGTAATAATAATTTGAAAAAATCTTACGATATGAAGAATGAGATTTTTTTATAGAAATTTTAATACAGTGCAGACCACACTCAAATTAATCTGAAAAATACATATTTTAAATTATTTAAGCAGTTTCCTTGAAATTTAAAAAAAAGAACACCAATGTATAGATCCGGCAAGATACCATCTGACATTAATATATAAGTTTCTTTTTCCAGAAATACGTGGAGAAACCACAATTTGAAATATGTCAATTTTTTCATGAAAGGTTATTTTGTGCATTTATATTATTTATTTTATTATTTTCAAGAATTGAAAAAATTATATACTTATTTTATGACTAGATAATATTGAATATTATAAATCATTAAAATATCTAAAGAAGTTGCAAAAATCATAAAATGATGTTACAAAGACTTTACTTAGACATATAGTTTTCAAATTCAATTGAAATACTATATTTCACTATTAAAAAAAAAATTCATACTAATATTTATTAAAATTTATTTCCCCTCTTCTTCAAAATTTTCAAAATATTAAAATGTAGATTTTTTTTGATTAAAGTAAATGAAGAGAATAACAGTATAGGGGTTGTAGATTTTTAGGATTCAAGAAATTTCTGTGCCCACTCTTTGTAACATATTTTATATATTTTATATTTTTTGTATATTTATTTTGTATTACTATCTTCTTTTATTGTCTTTTTTTACTACCTCTCAAGAATACCCCACTCCTTTCCATTTGAAATATTTCTTTATACTCACCTCATCTTTCCCCCCAACCTTTTCACTCCCTTTGTCATCATTTTCAACCCATATCCACATTTGCCTCTCCCTCTCAACGCCTCTCTACCCCTCTCTTAGAAATATGTCAATTTTTTCATGAAAGGTAGGACTGAGTTGAAAGGTAGTAAATTGGGGTTCAAGGATTTTGGAGGCGAGGTGAAGGGGAGGAATGGGGCTACAAGGGTTGAAGAGGCTGGAGAGAGGGGTGAGGAACGGTGTATGGGGTAGCAAAAAGGTTGGGAAAGAGTTGGAAGGGAAGATTTAGGGTTTCTGAGGCATTTTGAATGAAGAAAAGGGTCGGGAGAGGTTGGGAGGGGTGAAATGGAGATCAAAAGAGGATAGCATACACTGAGGCTGGGAGGGTAGCAAAAGGGGTGGGGAGGGAAGACAAGCACATGTTGATATAATTAAAAGGGATGGGGATTGGTGCAAACTGAGTGTGAAAATAGGAGGATGAACTCTGTTCTTTGGGGAAAGAACAGAGTTAACTGCCATAAAATATTAGCTGAAACATAGTTTTCAATTCTGTAAAAACAGTTTTAGGTAATAGGAAAAGTCAATTATTTTTTTATATGTAATCTGAAAGTTTGTAATAAAATTATTGTATTTAAGAATTGTGATATTTTCAATCTATTTTCATTGATCAACTTAAATTAATAAAGTATTATTTAAATAAGTTGCTTCAAAAAATACTGTTCATTGACTAGATTCATGGAATGATTTTTTCTGGCTTCCATTCAGTTATTCTCACACTTTCACTATGTTTTAAATATAGATCCATTATTATTTGTGTGATACTTTATGTGAAAGTTCAGTACTACTTCAGTCTTAGCTCCATTGGATTTCCATCTGACTTCAAGTTGAGGACTTGCTAGAAAGACCCCTTCCCCAAATATTGCGTGGTGAAACAGGCTTATCAATAAAAAAAGTTAATAATAGGGGGTGTCAGTTCTGGCAAATCCGCACTTACAAATCCACACTTTTATTTGACCAAATCCGCTCTTAAATAAGTGCAGATTTCCAAAACACACTAGCCCCAATACTGGTTGATTTCAAAATGAAATAAGTCACTTATTTCACTCAAATCCCCACTTTCTCAACCAAAAGTGCTGATTTCACCATCAAGTCCCATTTCACTGATTTGTCAGCATCATCCCATTCATACGCAGCACTCCGCAACATAACACTTCATAACTCAAAACATTGTACATCACTTACATCTTCATATCATATCATATAAGAGTTATGCCTTCCTCACTTTCAAATGGTGATAAATTACATAAAGCAATGACTTTCATGGCTCTTGAACTGCTCTTGGACTCTTATTGGGATTCTGATTCTGATCTAGAAGAAGATTTTGTCTTTTTATGAAAAATGGCCACGAAATGTTACCTTCTTTCCAGAAAGCCTCAAGTACTTCATACCCCCAATTACACCATCCAAACACTTCTTAAACTAACTACACCCAGTTTTAGACAGCTGTTCAGGACTTCTAAGGATTTTTTCCCTAAATTGCTTGAGCTTATTCAGGATAATCCCATATTTCACAATAATTCTCAAAAAGAACAACAAAATCCTTCAATTTAATTGGCCATCACACTATGTCATTTGGGTTCAAATGTTAATGGAGCCTCTTTGAAATGTTTAGAAAATGTCTTTGATTTAGGGTATGGTTCAGTTAACACTTATACCAAACAATGTATCACTGCCATAAACTCCTTGTAATCTCAACTTCTCACCTGGCCAACAAAAGAAGAGCAACTTGAATCATCTCAGGTTATGCAATCAGAGGGCTTCCCAGGATGTATTGGTTTTGTTGATGGTACTGCTATTCCTTCGAGCCAGAAACCTGCTCAAGGTGGAAACAATTACTTTCACATTCTTGTCAAAAATTTTCACCAAAATATTTACAAGTCAAATAAATTCTATATCTTTTTTAAAAAATTGGCAATACTCTCCCCTGCATTTTATTGAAGCAAGGGGTGGATATCACCAAAATTTTTCTAAGTCATCAATTTCACATGTCAGATTTGAAAATTTGGCAATACCCTCCCTTCATTTTATTGAAGCAAGTGGTGAAAGTCATCTAAATATAATATAATTACATAAATTATTAAATAAATATCTAATATATATCAATTTCCCTAGTTTAAAGTAATGACAATCCCTCAAGCCAAAATGCAGACCAAGTCTAGAAACAAAAGTTTGGGACTTTCCACAGGTATAGGCTAGAGGAACCCCATGAAACAAATAAATGTTATCATGATTACCATTTATACAACACAAGGTTGTGGGCCCATTACTTTTGTTGAGAAAATTGATAATTAAAAAATATTTATTAAAAATTTACAAAAAAATATAAAAATTTTGATGACAACTCTAATCCCCATACTTTTTGGATCTAAATAAAGTTTTTTTAAATCAATTAACTTTACCTTCTTTCATTACCTTATTGATTCTTTGAATCAACTTATGACTGATTTGAAATGAGCAACCAAAATGTGTTAAATCTTGACAGCATTCCAAACCAGGAGGAACTTTGGTTGTTTAATGATTATCCTTAGAAGAATTCTAAATAGTTTTGATGATACCATTTCCCAAACCAAAATCAATGATGCACCGGTGGTTTGGAAAATATAAACCATGTCATTTGATTTTATCTGGAGATGGTATTGGTTGGCCTGTAATCGGTTTGATATATGAGAATATACCAAAAGTAAGAAAATTGGTGTCATTTGTATCAGTGTGAATTTTATTGTGAAGTCCAGAATGAGTGATAATAACATTAGAGAATAAAAGATATTCGTGGCTGATATCTTCCCATTCGGAGTCACACCGATTCGGTATTCCAACTTTGGTTGAAAGTTCATGATTTTTTTCAAATGCTTTATTACAATGCTTTTTGAGTAGAAGAGCAAGAAAAGAGTTCAAGGAAGGTAGAGTGCCCTATAAGCAAAAATCTTCATCTTTTTGAGCTTTAGTGATATTCTTGAGCAAAGAATATATGCCTATATAATTGAAATGCCTAGATAATAATCATATAAGAGGTTCAGAATCCTTATCCTCTAAATATGCAATATAAAAATGTGAAATAAGACAAGTGAAATTTGGAAAAAAGGCTCAACTTCAAAGGTCAAAATCTCAGCAACCACTGAACCTAATTCAAACCTGTTTGAAGGAAATGAAAGATATGCTTTAGTAGAATCTTTAGTTAAAGGACACGTGATTTAAATAAACCTAACCTTAATTTTTTACATAAAAAAATGAAATAAAAATTTGAATTGGGAAAAAAAAGGCTCAACTTTAATGGTCAATATCTCAGCAACCACTATATCAAATTCAAATCTGTTTGTGGGAAATGAAAGGTAGCCTTCAGGAGAATCCTCAGTAAAAAGAACATTAGATTTGAATAAACCTAACCCTAATTCCGAGTCTGATTTTCAAAATTTTACAAAAACTTGAAAAGTGGTAATGAAGATGAGATCAAAAGGAGTTTTATAAATTCACTTTTATCCAGATAAGAGTCATACATATATTTAAGTATGAACTTTTCATAAAAGGAATGAGATATCATATATGCATGAAAAAAAGGAGATGAAACTTACCTTGATTGAAAAGTAGGAAAAATAGAGTGAGAAAGATTGATGTTGGAATTGTGGGGAAATTGAATATGGAGTAAGTGAAATGCATAAAGAATGTGCAATGTATGTGTTTCAATGAAATGGAGCCAAAAAAAAGTGAAATAAGGGAAAGGGGGGATAATGACCATGCCAAGGAGGGATGAAGAGTAGGGTGATGGAGCTAAAAAAGAAAGTAAAGAGGGAGAGAAAAAAAAGATTAATTATACCACTGAAATCCAAAATAACCACTTACAAAAAAAATTTAGATAAAAAAAATAAAATAAACAGAAAAAAACAAAAAAATTATAATCAGTAATCAAAAAATTAAAAAAAAGAATAAAGTGACTTACCTGGAGAGATGAGATGACAAAATGAATGAAACCAAATTGTTTAAGGGATGTTGGAGGAGAATAGGAAAAGGATATGAGGGATGAATGAAAAAAAAAATCACTGACAAAATATGCAATTTCATGTTGAGCTGGTGAAAGAAAACCAATGAGCCATCCAAAAAAAAAATTCACCGTAAATTCCAAAAAAAAATGAATATGCAACAAACCAAAATACCAACCCAAGTGAATGAAGTACACAAAGAGGAAATTTGGAGAGTGCAAAATTGTATGGGAAAGAAAGGGATGATGTGGCCAACATGTGGATTTGAAAAAAAAATCACAAAAAAAGTGCTGATTTGAGGTCAGAACTGACACCCATTTTTGAAATAAGTGACTTTTTTGCAAAATTTAAGTGCTGATTTGTAAGTGCTGATTTGGTTTGAAATCCGCACTTAAGTTAAGTGCAGATTTTCCAGAACTGACACCCCCTAATAAATAGTTGATGAAAGAATTTTGAATCAATAATAGATTAAATTTTATTTTTTAAGAATACACTCATTTAATTATTTAAATTGTTCTACTTCTGATTAAAAATGTTACAATCAAGGAAAAAATTTGTAAAAATAATAGATTATTCAATATTAAATGTAAAGTAACAAAACTAGTGCAGTTATCATATTTTTACATCAACAATAAAATATTTAAGAATTTAATACAATCATTTTAAATAATATAAGTAGAATTTAAATTCTTTGTTGTTGCTGGACTTACAATAATTTTTTTTAATAATTAATTTTGAAAATCATGTCAAAGGTTTCTTAATAAATTTCAAAGATGGTCACAAGTTTGATGTATTTGAAGGAAACCAACTTGAATTATACAGGACAAATCATATACACATAACTTTATTTATTTACATGTTGGAATATTAATTTATTGCAAGGCTATGTTTAGCAAAAAATGGTGATACTGGCTGAATCTAGCTCCAGTGATTTATAAAATCTGCAAAAATAGCGCTAGCTATTCCTGGAGGACTTGGGGTATCAATTTTATAGCAAATGGATTACACTTTCCTATAAAAGGTTTTATTAATTTTAAAATATAGTTATTTAAATTTTTCTAAATTATTTCTTCCATCAAATGATTTTTTTCATGTGAATTAAGAAACTTAATTTCTAATATCACCTTCAAGCAATCAGCTTCTGAAGCGAATCTATGATCTTGAGAGCTCACAAATAAACAACGGACACCATCTATTATATAGAATGTGAAAGATTGATATTGGTTATGGGAGTATTCAGAATTTATCTTGTTAGGCGCAGCCTTTTTTTTCTGCTTCATTATAGTCAGTTGAATGTTTTTGTTTTTCTGACTCAATTGTTGAGCTTCTCTAGTCTTTCCACTTGATATTGTGCCAGCACAATATTTTGATTTAAGAATGATAATTGACATAATTATATCAATGATAATATTGCTTATTTGAAGAAGAGTTGACATTGATATATCACCGGTTTGAAGTGCAGTGGGACCAACTTCTAAGCCATAAGAAATTGGACTCTTCACATTTGAAAGTTGAGCCAAAACCTGAAGACCACGTTATGGTAAGGTAAACTCTTACAGTCGCCTTGCTGTAAGCAGAATCCGGAGGAGATATTTGGATTTAGCTGAAAACCCCGTCCTTCCAATAAAAATAACAAAGTAGGTGTTCTAAATCACTAAGCTAACCAATCTACTTAGATCTGATTGATAAAAATAATGAAACTCTAAAATAATTAACGCTTATTGAGATTTGAATAAAAGTGGCTGTTGATAAAAAAAAATACTGATAACAACAATTAAGGTGTACCAGTGAAAGATCTGAAAAGATTGACTTTTATGTTTTTATAATATTTTTAATTTTTATGAGACAGCAATAATCAAGTCCCAGTGATGAAGACCTTTCTAAAGATACCCTGTATGAAGTGTGATTTTAATTGTTGAGTAGTATTTCTAAAATGTTATATATAAAATATAAAGTTATAAGGGTATTACAAGTTATTTTAATTTGTTGAGTAATAAAAAATGAGACTGTGGTGGTTAATGATTAAGCTGTATGATGTATCCCCCTTCTCAATTTCGAGTTTGAGAAGCGCTTAAGTATTCCTAGTCACGTGCCTAAGTTTTCCCCTCCAGAGCTCTTCCAGAGTCAATCCAGAGCCCGTATGGAGTCCGTACGGAGTCCGTACGGAGTCAAAGCGGAGTCCGTACGGAGTCCGTACGGAGTCGAAACGGAGTCCGTACGGAGTCCCTCCGGACTTCCGGACTCAATTTAGAACCTTAAAACTATAATAAAAATCTAGAAAAATTACACATAATAGAGCTACTTCCCCTTTATATACCTAACTAATTTTCGTAGTCTGCGCAGCTCTAATTACCCTGTGAAAATTCATCAAAGTTAAGTAATTTTTGAAAACGTAAATATTTCTATAAAACTTTAAAATTCATTTAAAAATATAAGAAAAATAGTAAAAATTCTGGGAAAATTTCCCAAGGTTCTTGAGTGACTCGACTTAATACTTATAAATTTTTCAGACCGTAAAAAATAAGTTTTCTCCGTAAAATAAATTGTTTTCGTGTAGGCATTTGCTCGTGACCAATTTCTTCATATTTAAAACTCAAAGAAATTAAATAAAACCCTTTTATATATAAAAAATAATAACGCCAATCTTGAAAGCCGTAATAACTCCATTTACATATTTAGGTGCCGTACTAAACTTTAGGCTACCACATCCTCCCTCCAATTGAGAATGTCCCCATTCTTATAACTTTGCATAAGTGGTTGAGCAATTCCAAAAGAATTATCTTTTCTAATAAAATAATTTGATAAATTTGTTTTAGCTGGTCTTCTTTTAAATCTTTATAATAAAAACGTTCTTTCTTCTTCTCTGGCTTGATATAACATAAAATAAAATAATATAAATCTTGTGATGATTCCACTACTGAGAGCAAGGTTTGAATCCCTTCAGACTCCCATATACCAGTCTTCCTTCTTGTCACAGCATTGAGAGAGTGGATCTTCCTATGAGCCGAATACTCCTGATTCCAACCTCATAGGGCCCCCCACTGAGCCGAATTCTATGATTCCAATCTCGCCATAAGGTCCTCCAAGCTTCACACCAAAAAAAAAATGGCCTAACTATGAGGCACTAAAAAAAATCATTCCCTAAAATCCAACTACCATCCTAACTTCTGATTCCTTCATCACAATTTTCAAACTTTGCTATACAGCAAACCCATAAAATACTTTTGCCAGGCTTCCAATAATAATTTTAACTTTAGACCATGTTAAAGCGCCACAAATTTCACCTAATTAACCATTATGCTTTCTTTAGCATCATCACCACCTAAAGTTTTAACCTCCTAAAGCTATCAGCACCCAATTCCAGAAATAATTGAATAACCAGTTTAGAGTCTTAGGGGACAGTGATAAATTAAAAGATTGAATTGAGTTATCCAAACAAGATTGACATTCCAATTTAAAGTCTTGGTAGACCAAACATATAATCGATTGCCAGTTTATGGTCTTGGTGGACCAAAGATCGTTTAAGTGCATAAATATCTTGATATATTCCTAAGTAAGGCCTAGGCTTGACCAAAGATTGAATAAATTTGATAATCCAGTTTAATGTCATAGTGGACCAAACATTTGATCGACAAGTAATCCAGTATAAGGCCATAGTGGTCCAACGAATGTTGAATTATCCTGCAGATATTAATTTTCCAGTTTGAAGTCATAGTGGACTAAACAATGAATGAACTACCAGTTTAAAGTCATGGTGGACCAAACCTTTAATCGATAAGAAATCCAGTTTAAGGTCATGGTGGACCCAACAGCTTGATAACAGTCCAGTTTAAGGTCTTGGTGGACCTAACATTTGATTTATAAAAAAAATCCGTCTCCAAAAATATCCATAAATCTTGAACATCCTTGAAATTCAGTTTAAAGTCTTGAAGGACTAACAGCTCCAATATAAAATTTTTAATGAGAGTCTTGAAAATTAGCCAGTTTAAAGTCTTGGAGGACTAACAGATCCAAAATACGTATATAAAAAAAAACCTTAAAGAATGTCTTGAAAAGTAGCCAGTTTAAAGTCATGGAGGACTAACAGCTCCAAAATTCGTATAAAACCCTTAAGGAAAGTCTTGAACACTAGCCAGTTTAAAGTCTTGGAGGACTAACAGATGTCTTGAAGTAAAATCCCATAGGTATTGAGTTCCCCTAGACCCTGTTTCCTGTCTAAACTAAATGAATAAGACTAAAAATAATGAAGACTGAAAAATAAAACTAAGAAATATAATAATAATTTTGATTTAATTAATTAATTTTTTTTATTTATTTTTTTTTATTTTATTATTTTATTTTTATTTATTTATTTTTATTTTTTATTTATTTAATTATTTTTTTATTTATTTATTTTTTATTTTTTTATTATTTTTATTTATTTTTATTTTTATTTTTATTTTTATTTTTATTTTTATTTTTATTTTATTTTATTTTTATTTATTTTTAATTTTAATTTTGTTTTTAATTTAAAATAAAAGATTTTAGAAAAGATAGTTTTTGAAATAAAAGTTAAAATATAATTTTTGATGAAAGATAAAAGAATGTGAAAAGAAAGATAAAAAAAGTAATAATAATAAAAAATTTTTAAATAAAATTTTTAAAAGATGCCCCCCCGGCCATTTGATGAGCCGTACCCTCGACATCATACCCACATCCAAGTGCAACTTGATGTGGTTACACAATTTTGAGAAATTGAAAAGAAAAGAAAATAAATGAAAGTTTTTAGAAGATAATTTTTATAATGATGATCACTGGGTGGGCTCTCTCCAATTTATAAAAATGATTAGAGACCACCAGTGAGCATCACCTTTACAATAATTCATAATATATATTAAAGAAAAGAAATCACAATCTAACATAAAAAATCAAAAACAAAATAAAAAAAATCTTGAATCCGGCGTTGAGAGCGGTGTCTCTTGATTCGTTCCAGTTTATAGTCTTAGTGGACTTCCTAAAATTAAAAGACAAAGCCAGGATTCAACTAGAAACAGGGAAAATTTTGGAAACGAACATTATGGGGTAATTGTGTATAGAGCAGCCAGCCCATCAATTACCCCCACACTTGCCAATATTAAATTAAGAAGGTTCCCCTGTGAAAACTTCTTCCAATAAATTTTTAAAATTTTCCAACACTATCTTCACCCATATTTTAAGAATTTTAAATTTCGAAAATTTCAAAGAAGGTTTTCTTGCATTTCGTTAAGTTTCATCACTGTTTCGTCACCCATATGCAGTGTAAAGACAGTAAAGTAATTGATAAAAAGAAGATAGTTTATCCTCGTTACGGAGGTCGATAAGGTTTTTATAAACATCATAGTTTATCTTCATTACGGAGGAATCCATAAAATTTCATTGATATCATAGTTTATCCTCATTGCGGAGGTATCCGCAAAATTTCATCAATATCATAGTTTATCCTCATTGCGGAGGTATCCATAAAATTTGATAAATATCATAGTTTATCCTCATTGCGGAGGAATCCATATAATTTAAGAAATTTCATAGTTTATCCTCATTGCGGAGGATACATAAAATTTAAGAAGTTTCATAGTTTATCCTCATTGCGGAGGGAGACTTTGGCACTCCTGGTGCCTCTAGGATAGAACCATTTCACTTGATCGGCCGCTACCCTCTTCTTTAGTACTACTCCATCCAACTCTTCTAGCACATATGAACCGCCGAAAACTTGCTCCTTGATTTTATACGGTCCATTCCACCTATCTGCAAACATTTTTCCCCACTGACTTTCCAAACTCCTATTATACACCAGGACCATATCACCTGGGTTCAAAGGTTTCCTTAATCGATGTGCCAACCGCTCATCCCAATATCTGACTGATTGATTTCGGATCTTCATCATCCGCGAATATGCCTTTTCTAAATATTCTTCTTTCTTTTCTAACTGCATCATTCTTGCACACAATAATTCTTCAGTAGTTTTGACCGTGTCCCAGTCAACTCCAAGATATGATTCAGCTTCTAAATCAACCGGTAAAACTGCTTTCTGTCCAAAAACAAGTTCATAAGGTGAAAATCCAGTCGTTCTTTTGGCAGTGATTCGATCAGCAAATAAAACTAAAGGTAAATAGTGCCTCCACTTTTCGGCACTTGTCCCACACATTTTAACTAAAGCATCCTTGATAACTTGATGCCCTCTTTCAACCATGCCTTCAGCTTCAGGATAATATGGGGTTGCTACCCTAACCTTTGATCCAACTTTCAATACGGCCTCTTTAAACTCTGTCCCAAATTCAGGACCTCCATCTACCGTTACCAACTTCATCACCCCATACCTATATACCCAATTATTCAAAAAAAATTCTGCCACATTTTTGGCAGTTAAATTAATAAGAGGCGCTGCCTCTACCCAACCAGATAAATCATCTCTGGCCACAATTAAATATTTATACCGTCCCTCTTTTATATGAACGGCATCTAAACTAACTCTTCCAAAGAGCGTATATTCACCGGTCGCGCGTCCAGGTTCTTTTGGCCTTAAATAACTTCGTCTTTGACATTCTTCGCATGACTGAACCCACTGTTTAACAGCCATCTTCATGACAGGCCACCAAAATCGATCAGAAATTCTTCTAAATGTTTCTCCAACGCCTCTATGCCCAAGATCTTCATGCAGTGATTTCAAAACTAATTCTTGCCCCTTCTGTTGAGCAATAACTACTTGAGGATTTGGATACCTCCTCCTCATTAAACGTCGACCAGATAGGTAAAACGTAGATGACTTCCTCTTGATAGCCACCCATTCATCATCTTCACAATCTTCTGGCCTCTCTAAAGTCAACAAATATTTGACTAACAAAAAATAAAAACCAGTCTGACCCCAGACTTCATCTTGAAAATCGATTAATATAACATCAATAGGGACTTCTCTATCACCAATACCACCTGCACATGAATGAGCCAATAATCGTCGACCCCTAAATAAATTTTTAATCGAGCTATGTCGACGTTTTTCTTCTGAACCTTTGGATCCTTCGTAAACCGTACTCAAAAATACATCTTTCTCTTTATCCACCCTTTTATTTAAATTCTCTAATTCTCCAACATATACACCATTCCTTAATTTACTACTATCCCACACTACCAATCCATCTTCCTCTACATACACTACATCTTCTTCTACCTCCTCTCTGCCGAATTTATCTACACCTTTTCCAACACCTTTATTAACATAAAAACTATTTTCCAGTTTATCCTCTTGGTGGAGGTCATCATCATCATAATCTAAACACAATAGTCCTGCCAGTTTAACCTCATGGGGGAGGTATGGAAAGTCTTCAGCTCCTTTAGTGCTGGCTTTGATAATAGGTATATCTTCATCGAACTCTTCTGAGTCTGAATCTTCTTCAGTGGGTGGTCTCCTTGATAAACCATCTGGCATAGTAAAAGTTTTTCCAGGCTTATGAACTAAATCAAACAAAAAATGTTGAATAAAAGCTACCCATCTCGTCATGGGTGCGTTTGGTAAACTTGGGGAATTAATCATCTGGATTAACAATTTCGCATCCACTTGCAACTCAAAATGTTGCCCCCACAAAATATTCTGAAGTTTCTTCAGTATTTTCGCCACACCACATAATTCCAATTTTGGTTGAGAATATCTTGATTCAACCTCAGTAAATACTACAGATTCATACCTAACTGGCCTGACGTAACCAGCTTTATCCATCTGAGACAAAACCGTCCCAGCTGCAACCTGACTTGAATCAACTGCTAAATAAATTCTGCAAGCTTCTTTTCCATAATCCAACTTGTTCAGGACTAAATCCTTCCCCACAACCTCCTTCAACTTCACAAACGCCTTCTCACACTCTTCATCCCACTCCCAGTCTGCATCCTTTCTTGTTAACCATCTCAATGGGGCTGCCAATGAAGAAAAATCCTTGATAAACATTCTAACATATACGCAAACGCCTAAAAACCCTCTGACTTCGGTCGTATTCTTGGGTCTTGGCCAGGACTGAATTTTGTTAACTTTCTTCTTGGACATAATCCTACCCTCTCTACATACCACATGGCCTAATATTTCTAAGGCTGGCACACAACATGAAAATTTTGAACCTGAAATAGTTAAACCAGCCTCTTCAATTCAAAACAAGATTCTTTCTAATGTAATTGCGAATTCCCAAATGAATTTGCATATCCCGGGATTCTCTTCCAACACCTGGTTATCATAGTCGGTTGTTGGTCCCTTAATTCCTCCATCATCTATAAAGATTCCAGCATATTGTGGAATTTCGTCTTGAAGGATCCAAGCCATCTGAGCTTGATAAACTGCAACCGAATTTGTTGCTCCTTGAGGTTATCTTGTTAACTGTAAACGTCCAAGTGGTGTATCGAATGTAGTGAGAGGCCTTGAGTCCGGATGTAACTCTCTCTCATCATATCCACCCATAATATCTCCCAATCCATAACACACTCTCCCTGCAAACGCTTCAACAAACTCCTCAGCACTAGGTGGTATCCCAGCATCCTTTATTGTAACCCTATTTAATTCCCTAAGATCATGAACAACTCTATGCTTGCCATTTGGTTTCTTGATACAAAATACCGGACTAGAATAACTTGACGTTGATTGCTCATAAAGTCCAGTGCGTATCCGTTCTCTGACAACTTCGATATAAGCTTCTTTTAATGCAGCTGGAATAGGAATCGGTTTCTGCTGCCACGGTTCATGACATACCACAGGAATCTTGTAAGGCTCCCCATAGGAATGCTTCAACACACCCCTCTCCTCTTCTTCAAAAGCAATGGCCTTCTCTCGCTTGACCATCACATCCAACAACAACTTCTTCTCTTCTCCAGACAACCAACCATCAGGTCCAAAATTAACAACACCCAGTCTCTCAAAAGTGATTCTTGACGTCTCAGAAAATTCAGGCAGATTCTTTACCAAGGGACTTTCATAAGGATCTCTTGATAACCTTGGTCGTCTCAAAGGTGGATTTAATTCAGCAGGTAGCGGCTCATTAATAGGTCGAACTTTATTTGCTACTTTCTTATATTTGGCTGCGTCCACATCTAAATTAACTTGAGGTAAAACATTTTCTTTTGTATCGCCATTAAAACTTTCATCAAATGAATCTTCTTCATCGCCAGAATCAGAATAAGAAAAATTAGAAAAATATTTTATTTCATTTTTAAATTTTACCCTTTTCTCCTTTCCCTCGTCTAATTTATAAACAGATTTTCCAACACCTTTTCTTCCCTTATCCAACAGTAAATCACCCGTAAAGAAAGTTGGCAGTTTAACCTCTTGCTGGAGAACCGGAATTGAATTTTCACAAAAATTATTTTTTTGTGTTTTAATTATACTGAGATTTTTTATCGGATTTTGATAAGATTTTCGCAGTTTACCCTCTTGCTGGAGGTCCAAAATAGAAGGAGATAATTGCAGTTTAACCTCTTGCTGGAGGCCCCGAATAACATTTTCACATAAGATATTTTTTTGTGTTTTACTTATACTGAGATTTTTAGTCGGATTTTGATAAGATTTTTGCAGTTTACCCTCTTGCTGGAGGTCCATAATAGAAGGAGATACTTGCAGTTTAACCTCTTGCTGGAGGTCATAAAACATACCCTTCCAATTTTTATCCAACCTAATTTGGCCCATTTTGCCTTTTTCACCGTTTTTAAAATTAATAGAAAAACCGGGTAAATCCAATAAACATATAGAAAAGTCCAAAACGTATTTGCACTCCAAATTAATATTAACAGAAAATAATTGAGAATCCACTTGAATTATCTCCAAGTGAGCTGACCTATTGCAATCCGGGATCTCATCCTGAGGAGAGATTACAACATTAGAGCGATCAGCCCCTGCTACCCCAAAAAATGAGGGCCTCCATAATAATTTGAATCCTGAATAAATTGAAGACATAACAATAAAAAAAAATTTCAGCCGAGTTTAGGTAGTTTATCCTCATTTCGGAGGAATTAAATTCTTGATATCCCCTGGAGATAATCCATAATTTTGCCCCAAGGGCTTATCCACCGATTCCATAAAACCCAAAAATAAACCCCCATAATTTGTCCTACCATTGGACATAAAAAATAAACAGCCCTTTTCCAAAACATGAGTGCATCCAATTTATGCACTCTATTATCAAATGCCACTACACTCTTTATTAGTGCAGGGAAAACCATATCCTCCATAAAAATCTCTTCCTGAGATTGAAACAAATCCACAATACATTTACCAGATTCATAAACCATATCCACATCTGAATTGCAGACAGTCTCTGCTTTTGAAGACAAAACCTGAGGTAAATATTCCTCTAAATCAAATTCCAAATTATCCAAAACAAAATTATCCCCATCATCCAAAATTTTGTCATTAATGACAACAATATCTTCATCTTCAAAAATCTCTTCTTTCCAAACAGAAGAGTCAACAAAAATAATATCTTCAGGCTGGACGAAATCTTCAGGAATGGCTGAATCCAAAATTTCATCAGAAACTGGTTCTTTTAAACCATCCTCTTCTATCTCTTGAGCGACCTCAGTGTCTTCTCCAGAGTCCAAATCAACAGAGTTATGAGTATCCAGATGTTCCAAAATAACCTTCTTTAGCACCTCCATACCAGCAATCCTAGTTTCTCCATCGGGAAGATCCTTCATTAAATTCGCATTAATAAGCACCATCAAAACATCTTTCTTAACCTTTTCCCCCATAGCATCCCAAAAATTATACTTTGATGCATTATCATGAAATAAAATTTCATACTCCAACAAATAATCCAGAACCACCTGAAATTCAACCATAAACTGATGATACTGATGCAGAGATGTTACACCACCTTTTGATTCCCATTTCCTAGCTATATCCTTTAGATCCTCCAATGAATAAACTTTTGGCCACCTTTTTCCCATTTCCATCTTGAGCTTTCTCCAATCTTGATCTTTATAACCATCCATAGAAATAACCTCCTTTTCCACCTCTCTGTCCAAAATAAAGAACCTAATCTGCTTCACCATATCCAAAGGTAAAGCACCATCAATCGCAGCTGCAGTTTCATACCTATGTAAAAATCCTTCTAAATCATCTCCAGAAAACTTGGGCCCAACCCAAGATACAATCCTTACTGATGCCTTAACAGGTACACCAGCAGCCAACACAGCAGTTCCACTAGTAGAAGACATCCCAAAGCATAAGAAAAGCGTTAACAACCGTTAAAATAACAAGCCTCTTGCAGGCCAATAACAAAAATCCAATTAGAGTTCCAGAAAATAAGCCTCTTGCAGGCTAATAACGTTCTTGATCCAAGTAAGTCTTTAAAGAAAGCTAGAGAATTCGAAACCCCACGTTGGGCGCCAACTATGGTAAGGTAAACTCTTACAGTCGCCTTGCTGTAAGCAGAATCCGGAGGAGATATTTGGATTTAGCTGAAAACCCCGTCCTTCCAATAAAAATAACAAAGTAGGTGTTCTAAATCACTAAGCTAACCAATCTACTTAGATCTGATTGATAAAAATAATGAAACTCTAAAATAATTAACGCTTATTGAGATTTGAATAAAAGTGGCTGTTGATAAAAAAAAATACTGATAACAACAATTAAGGTGTACCAGTGAAAGATCTGAAAAGATTGACTTTTATGTTTTTATAATATTTTTAATTTTTATGAGACAGCAATAATCAAGTCCCAGTGATGAAGACCTTTCTAAAGATACCCTGTATGAAGTGTGATTTTAATTGTTGAGTAGTATTTCTAAAATGTTATATATAAAATATAAAGTTATAAGGGTATTACAAGTTATTTTAATTTGTTGAGTAATAAAAAATGAGACTGTGGTGGTTAATGATTAAGCTGTATGATGTATCCCCCTTCTCAATTTCGAGTTTGAGAAGCGCTTAAGTATTCCTAGTCACGTGCCTAAGTTTTCCCCTCCAGAGCTCTTCCAGAGTCAATCCGGAGCCGGAACGGAGTCCGTACGGAGTCCGTACGGAGTCAAAGCGGAGTCCGTACGGAGTCAAAGCGGAGTCCGTACGGAGTCCCTCCGGACTTCCGGACTCAATTTAGAACCTTAAAACTATAATAAAAAATCTAGAAAAATTACACATAATAGAGCTACTTCCCCTTTACATACCAAACTAATTTTCGTAGTCTGCGCAGCTCTAATTACCCTGTGAAAATTCATCAAAGTTAAGTAATTTTTGAAAACGTAAATATTTCTATAAAACTTTAAAATTCATTTAAAAATTTAAGAAAAATAGTAAAAATTCTGGGAAAATTTCCCAAGGTTCTTGAGTGACTCGACTTAATACTTATAAATTTTTCAGACCGTAAAAAATAAGTTTTCTCCGTAAAATAAATTGTTTTCGTGTAGGCATTTGCTCGTGACCAATTTCTTCATATTTAAAACTCAAATAAATTAAATAAAACCCTTTTATATATAAAAAATAATAACGCCAATCTTGAACGCCGTAATAACTCCATTTACATATTTAGGTGCCGTACTAAACTTTAGGCTACCACAACGTTCTATTGGAAAATCTGAGTTGGTGTTTTGATGTGATGGAAGCTGGCTGAGCTCATGTGCAGTCAGATTAAGTGAAGATGATATAAGAGATACCCATGAAGAATGGCAGTGATAACTTGGGATATTTAATCTCATGAGCATTCAGATAAGATTGGATTTGGGGTGATCCGTTTTCTTTGTTGAGGAAAGAATATTGGTATTTAAACCATCAGGATCACATAAATCTTCCATTTTTTTTTGAAATAAATATTATCAAGTACCCATAGCTGTGAGCTATCAATCTCTAAAGAAATATTTGCTACAAAAGGAAAAAAAATAATTAAAAGAAAAAAGTTAAGACTAAAAATTATGGTAACTTACATAACTTAGTAAGTTTTGAAAGCCAATCCACTCCACAAGATTTCTCCAAGTGAAAAGTAAACATTGGAATAATTAACTTGGGTTCTTGGGAAGAAGTAGAAGAGCTTAATTTGAGGAGAGTAACGATTTCCAACCACGAACTAAGGACCTTTGCTGTGCTGATTATACCTTTATAAAATTTATGAATTTTAAAGAATTCCTCCTGCAAATCAGAATCTTTTAGAGCTGAGGGTGTATAAGTTAGAGGTTTGTTTGATATCTTGAATGGAGTTGATTTCATTGGTAGAGAAGCTTTCAAAGAGGTCAAAGTAGGTAATTTAGAAGTTGATGGGTATTTCTTCTTAGAAATGAAGGAATTTGGTGATGAGCTGTTTGAATCATCATCTTTATCAAAAATATTGTCATGTCTTGAAGAAGATTTTAAAGTTTTCTTTTTTCCATGAGCAAGCATAGCTTCATATTCTGAAAGCTCATCCTTGCTATTTTCATTTATCTTTTCATCATCTTCATCATGGAGAGGGCTTTTATGGATGGAAAAATCTACATTAGGTGAGTTTCTGGTAAAAAATATCAAAAGAAAGATAAAAAGTACAATATGTAAGAAAAAAACAGAGATATATAATAGAATTTTAAAGATAAAAGAATAACAATAAAAAAAAGGAAACAAGAATATACTCATTACCAAAGCCTTTGCTTTTTTTTTGGGATTTATTATTTGATAAATCAGAAAAATAATTAGAAGAAGCTGGTTTAATACTTTTAACAAAAGAGGAGCCTTGGGATAATTTATTTTTTTTGGAGCAGAGAGCAGGTGTTTCAAGATTTTCCTTAGAAGTTGAAGCATGAGTTGAAGCTGATGATTCATCTATCTCATCATCATCCCTAATGACAATGACTTCATCAGGAGGATTCAAACCCTCCTCATAAGCTACAAATATATATGAAGAAAAAAAATATTAATAATCTTATCTACTAATTCAAAAGGAGTCACAAAGAGTGAAGAACATACATTTTTCAAGGATTTTCACATATTGGAGTAAGTTGTTACAAGTGTTAGATAAATATGAAGGAGAAAGATTACTGTTAAGCATCTTTAAAAGCTCTTCCATTTTATCTCTAGCCAATCCGAGTATGTTGCAATACTGAACTCTTGTTATTTCTTACCTTTCATTGCCAAGTACAAAAGTGTTAGGTGCCATACCATGTGGCAGACATGTTGCAAGCTCAAAAGCTTCAAAGTAAGTATCAATCAAAGAGTAGTATGGAAAACATTTGGGCGCTGGAAAATCATTTTTTGAAAACAACAGATATAGAACATAAGTGAAGTATATAAATTAAGAGAGAGGAACATGATACACATACAAAGTGGAGGTGTAGGATTTTGAATACTAGACAAATTGATTAATAAATATTAGAAAAAATTATTCAATATCAAAAAATTATGATGTAATATGATGAATAATTATAAGAAACTCTATTCTAGAAAATTGAAGTTGATAATTTAATAGGATAAAAAATTGAATAAGATTAAAATTAAAGTGAGGATGAAAGAAACAGAAAACATAAAGAGGGGGATTATATATTATTTGAGATTTTTTTAACATGTATTATCCATAGTGGGGTAAACTGAGTATTATGCTAAATCAAAATCTGTTTATATTGAAGCAAAATTTGATGTAGCTAACAGAAAATACTAAGAATTCTTTGGGGACTTTTAGTGTGAAAAACACATAATCACAAATGTATATCCCATATATAAATTGCCACAGGTAAATACAATTTTTTTTAAATTAGAATTTACTCCTACACAATTGAGATACACTTAATTAGTATATTTTATGAAAAAAAAGGATTATGCTTCATAAATATTTGTTAAATCTACTTTCAGATGACGATGAGAGATTCAGGAATATACTGATATGCCTCACAAAACAAGAAATGAATTATATATATAAAATTTTTAACATTAGAATTTAAAATAAGAATTTGTTTTTTAAGTGACAAGAGGAGTTTCGGGCTAGTTTGTGGTCCCAGTGACCAAAGCTTTGATGAACGTGGATACAACTAAGAGAAAAAAAATTGAATAGTTTTATTTTACAATATATCTTAGTCTGCACAAGATATTTCATTGTTGTCCCTAGCTATACCAATATTTTTACTTTTCAAAAGTTATAGGACTAGTAAGTTGATAAAATATTATTATGAATCACCCAATGAAATACCTTAAGCAACATTCAAAATTTTTAAAACATTAATATTCAATTTGAGATTTGGATTAGCTAATTTTTCACCACTTACCACAGTTTTGATTAATATAATAAAACTTAAAAAAAATTGTTGAGATAACCTAGAAATGGGTGCAAGAAAATGATGAAACATATGAATTGAAACTTAAATCATACCCTATTGATAAACTTCATTAATCCTGATCAATTTATATTGAAATTAATTTTGAGACTGGCATATTGAATTTTAGCTATGACCAAGTACTGTAAGTGCCATGGTTTGTATTCAATAGGGGGTATCAATGTTGACCGATCCGCAATCAAATTAATTGCCGAAAATAATCTGCATACCCCAATTATCTTCCGCAATCATTTTTGCTAATAATTGGGTTATTAGACACTTTACGTGTCAATGTTCACCTCTTATCCAACATTTTTTTAATCAATTTTTCATAACCACATCTTGGACAACTTTCTGTCATAACCACATCTTGACCTACTTTCTGCCATAGCCACATCTTGAACTACTCTCTGAATATGCCTTCTACCTTGCTGCGCACTCCCATTCTCATCCCATCCACTCAGAATTTCTCCTCATTTCTTCTCTTTGATTCTTCTCCTTTTCATCTTGCTATCTCATCTGCTTTTTTCTGCTCCTTTTCATCTTCATTTATAATAACATGCCTTGTCATCCTAGATCTTCTCAAAGGCAGCCATCACCCAGTTGTTCTTCAATTTCCACTACTTCCTCTTTCCCCCACTCAGCCGAGAAATCTAAGACCGTTCAATTAAAAAAAGATGACCATCTCATTCTTATCAACTTGCTGAATACCAAATCTAACTATGATTCTTGTATTGGTACTGAGTATGCCGCTAAAGTAGGATGTCCCCCTGCATCAAAAGTTAATGGCTATCTTCTAATGGCAAATGAATTACGGAATAAGACCAAGAGAAGGATTGATCTTTTGCCTAAACAGATGTCTGAACAATTCAAGCATTACTGAGCAAAATACAAGAAGGCAAAGGCTCTTTCATCTTCCACTGGTTTTAGGGTTACCGACATTGATATCACCAAGGGCATCAAATCCAATGACAATAAACTTGAATCTTTATGTACTTAATTTAACAAGATGGATGCAATTTTTGGAGAGAGAGCCGAAGTTAATCATGTCAACATTTTGGATGAAGAAGATCCTATCTCCAAACATGATGTCGAAGCAAATATTTTCCCATCCTTTTCCTCCACTCAAGCCTCCCCTCTTCTAAATTCTATGAATCTAGATAGCTTTGCTATTGATCCTATTGGCAATTTAACCCAACCCAATCAAACTCAGGGCTGTTTTTTTTCTTTTATCTTATCAATACTTTTTTTTATTTACTTAGATTTTCTTATTTCTTAAAAGGCTGATGAACAAGCCCAGGATCCTCAATCAACTGAGTCTGAAGGTAGCAACAATGATGAGGAGGAAAATATGACCTTGAACCAGAAGAATAGGGCTTCAATTAGTCTAAATTTCTACTCCCAAAGAAGACAAAAAAGTGATACTTCATCACAAACACCTTTTTCTTTGATGGAACAGTTTTTAGAGAAACGTGATGCTGGTAAGTGATATCATACCTCTTATTACTTTACTCTGCTTTTCTTCTACTTTATGTTAATTTTTATTCTCACTCTAGAACAAGTGGAAATTGCTAAAGAGACTCTAAGCTTTGAAAAGAAGAAATACGAGCTCTCTTTAAGGAGGGATGACAGAATACACAATTTGGAAGAGAGGAAGTACAAGCTCTCCTTACGTAAGGATGATCGGGTCCAAGATTTGGAGGAGAAGAAGTTTGAGTTACTTCTTAGAATTGATCAATCTAAAAAAGAGGAAAAAACACTCAAGCATCAAAAATTAATGGAACAGATGAAGTATAAGCTTGATCTCCAAGAAAGTTCTAAAAAGAAAGATTTCTTGATCAAATGCTTTAAAGCAAACAAATCTGTTGAAGAAATAGAACATTTAATGAAATTTTTTGTTTACTAGTTTCTTTAATTTCTTTCACACTTCATGTGTTCATATTTATTTGTACATAAATTTTAAAATTATTTTCTGTATTTCTTGAAATTTTGTATTTTAATGTTAAATATTCTTTTTTTAAATAAAATTTTCAAGTCTCCTTTGAAAATTTTCCAAACCCCCACCCCTGCATTTTTTTGAAGTTAGGGGTGGGTATCACCAAAATTCTTTCATTTCAAGAGTCTTGAAAGTCTTATATGAAACTTTGGCGTTACTACCCCTTTCATTTTACTGGTATCCCCAAAATTCTTACAAGTCAAGAATTTCACAAGTTTTATAAGAAATTTTGGTAATACTCTTCCATGAATTTTATTGAAGTAAGGGGCGGGTATCACCAAAAATTTTTCATCAAAATATTTACAAGTCAAAAATTTTACATGTTACATTTTAAAATTTGGCAATAACCCCCCCCCTACATTTTATTTAAGCAAGGGGTGGGTATCACCAAAATTTTTACAAGTCATCAATTTTAGATGTCAGATTTGAAAATTTGGCAATACCCCCCCACCCTGCATTTTATTGAAGTAAGTTGTGGAAGTCATCAAAATTTAATATAATTACATAAATTATTAAATAAATATCTAATATATATCAATTTCTCTAGTTTAAAGTAATGACAATTCCTCAAGCCAAAATGCAGATCAAATCTAGAAACGAAAGTTTGGGACTTTCCACAGGTATAGGCTAGAGGAACCCCATGAAACAAAAAAATGTTATCATGATTACCTGTTATACAACACAAGGCCGTTGGCCCATTACTTTAGTTGAGGAAATTGATAATTAAAAAATATTTATTAAAAATTTATGAAAAATTATAAAATTTATGATGACAACTATAATCCCCATACTTTTTGGATCTATATAAAGTTTTTTTAAATTGATTAACTTTACCTTCCTTCTTTACCTTTTGATTCTTTGAATCAACTTTTGACTTATTTGAAAAGAACAACTGAATTGAGTGAAATCTTGACAGGATTCCAAACCAGGAGGAGCTTTGGTCGTTTGATGATTATCCTTAGAAGAATTTCAAATAGTTTTGATGATACCATTTCCCAAAGAAAAATCAATGATGCACTTGTGGTCTGGAAAATATAAACCATGTCATTTGATTTTATCTGGAGATGGTATTGGTTGGCCAGTAATTGGTTTGATATATGAGAATATACCAAAAGTAAGAAAATTGGCGTCATTGGTATCGGTGTGAATTTTATTGTAAAATCCAGAATAAGTGATAATAACATTAGAAAATAAAAGATATTCGTGGCTGATATCTTCCAATTTGGAGTCACACCAATTTGGTATTCCAACTATGGTTGAAAGTTCATGATTTTTTTCAAATGCCTTATTACAGAGCTTTTTGAGTCAAAGAGCAAGAAAAGAATTAAAGGAAATAGAGTGTCCCATAAGCAAAAATCATCATCTTTTTGTGCTTTAGTGATATTCTTGAGAAATGAATATATGCCTATAAAATTGAAATAAGTGAAATGATATTAAGAATGGAACAAAAATTATTAGAAATACCAAGAGAATATCCTTTGACAAAACCAAGTCTCCAACCAAAACCAATCCTGATACCACCCAACAAGTTCATTTTCCTTATAGGTAACCAAACCAAAGCCATTTGATAAAGAGTTATGATAATATTGGATATTTGATTAAAAGATTCATCTTTCACACCATTAAATAAACCCCCTCAAATCCCCTCCTTGCCTACCTCAAAATCCCCCCAAACTCCCCCCCTTTACCCGTCTTTATATGTACCAAACCCCCGCCCCTTCCCCGCTGTAGCAGAAGCTCTGACCATGCTAGAATACTGTTCCCTTGATACCCTAAATCTCTATGAAGCAAAACTTGATCAACTTCTCTCACACATAAATTATTCTTCAACCACTCTGGATCTTTTCAAATTTCTTGTCGACTTTGAGGTTGTCTTTTGTGAATAAAAAGTGTATACCTTTCAATAATCAGCTTTGACAGTTCATTGGTTTTATGTTTCGAAGATCCTGGTATGTTATAAGTTTCTTTGATGAGTTCACTCAGACAAGATGAACCTAAAGACTATATATATGACAATATACGTTGTGGTCTTCCAACATTGGCAGGGGCCTTTGTTGTGTGATTTGGCGCTGTTTGTGCATGTCTTAATTGACATCTGTTAAGGAATTGGGTATTTTTTTTGGTTTTATTCCATAGATATTGGGTCTGCGGGTATGTGGGTACTATCATTGGATAGCTCTGGTTTTTCTCTATATTTTATGTCTTGTAGACATTTTTCATATTCTGAGTTTTAAGGGGTCATTTCCTCATTTTTCATATATAAAAGATAGCTGTTTAATTTTGTTTTTCGTGTTTTAAGGGCTAACCTTAAGTCTTAGGGTTAGTTGCTAGGTACCATTAGATAGAGCTTATTTTTCTCTAAATTTCATGTCTCAATGTTGTTATAGTGAAATTCCATGTTTTAAAGGTTTTAGTAGTTGTAGCTAATTTTTCTAAGTAGATTAGTTGTTTTTATTGGTTTTCTAGCTTCAGGGAGGCCAGGCCTCCTCAGGCAGCCCACCTGCCTCTGTTTTAGAAGGTTGGGGAGCGCTTCAGGAGGGTTATTTATTCAATTTGGCAGGTACAGGCCCCATATTGGTGGGTGTGCATGGGCTCTTAGTTAGTGGTCTGTGTGTACATAGTGAATAAGACAGTTTGGGGCAACCTTAATCATCATACAACCATCCGGAGGTGATATCCTTGTTCCTTACTCAGTTTTCACTGTTTTCTGGCCACAATTTGGCTGTGTTTGTTGCAAGTGAGTTCTTCATTTAACTTAACTTTGGCAACTGTTTCTCTGTTATAGTCTTGCAAGCTATAGCAAGTATTATTGCTGTCTCTGGTGTGGATTTGCAGCCTACATCAAGTATCTTTGCTGTCTCTGGTGTGGACATTGTTCTACATTTCAGTTCTTTGGTCTGGTAGTCTCTCTAAGACTACTTTCTTGGCTCATCAAGCAGTCAAGTGTGTTAAAAAGGAGCTTTAGAAAAACAGGAACCAATTTACTTTAGCAAGTAAATCTCACTCTATTTTTCTAAAGGGACAGGGGATTTTCTCTCTGGTTTTTCTCCAACTCCCTTGGTCAAGGCCTATAGCTAGTACAATAGGATTGTCTACATTTCTGGCGCCCAACGTGGGGTAGAACTTGCTAGTTCTTTGAAATCTCTGTTTTCTTTGGTTGGCTCTTTTTGGTGTTTTGGACTGGAAGAATGGCTTCTGGTTCTGCTATTCCTGTGGTGACTGTCAGTGGGGGGGATGGTCCTCCTTCTGTGATGGTTAGGGAGTGTGTGAGGATTAAAACTTGGGATGGTACCAAGTTTAATGGGGAGGTTGTCAAGTGGTTTCTAGAGAAGTATGAAACTGCTGCTGGAGTGGATGGTGCTTCCTATCTAGACATGGTGAAGCAGATTATCTTCTTCATTGGTGATAGGTCAGTGGAGAAGGAGATTGTGGCCATGTCTGGCTACAAGAAGAGGGATTGGAAATTGTTGTGCAGGGAGATGGTGGATAGATGGGGTGTCAGGTTCACTATGGTGGATCTGAACAAGGTTGTCAGTGAATGGCAATCTTATGGTGGTGTTGGTAACTTACATAGTTACAGGAAGTTTCTGCTACAGTTTGATCCTGTGGTGGAATATTTGGTGGAAGTGGAGGAGCTGGCACATGAAAATGCTGCCAAGGATGTTTTTTGGTCTGCCCTGGCTAGAGATGTCAGGATAAATGTGTTTAAGGAGTTGTCAAGAAAGAAATTGATGAAGACTCTTTCTAATGGGGACCAGAAGTTGCCTGCCTTGGATAAGGTGAAGGAGGCTGTTGAGGCCCATTTGAAGTTACTGGCTGAGGACACCTATCAGGAGGGGTGTGCCAAGTATTTCAGCAAAGTCAGTGAGGCTTTGGCTGAAGAGGAAGTTAGGGAGAAGAAGGAGGAGAAAAATTTGGTGCAGGTTCCCAAACAGGAGAGGGACCCAATGGTGGAGCAGTTGACTGATCTGACAAAACAGCTGCACATTTTTGTCCAGGAGGCCAAGAAGGTTAATAAGGCACATTCTCAGCCAAGAGATTTTGAAAGGAGGGCTGGTAGGAGTGATCCTTGGGTTTGCTCTTATTGCAGTAGGAGGGGGCACAGGTCCAATGATTGTTGGGCATTGAACAGGGATTTTTCTGAAGGAAAGGTGGAATTTGATGGCAGGTTTTTCAAGTTCCCTGATGGTTCTTTTGTTAATCCCAGTAAGGGGCAGGCTCCTGTTGATTTGGTCAGAAGAAGGGGAGGTCTCAATCAAAGGAGGCTGAGGTTTGAGGAGATTCCTGATCAAGGGAAGTCTTCTGGTATGGAGGATGAGGATGGAAAGTGAAAGAAGAAGGAGGTCAATAAGGTCTCTTTTTCTACTTCCTTTGGTGGTTTGGAGTTGTATTCTTGTGGTGGACAGTCAAGTGGTGAATGCTTGGCTGGTGTTTATGATGTGGAAGCAAGAAAGGTGGGTAGGCCTAAGAGCAGTTCTCAGGCCCAACCAAAGCCGAATGCTTCAAAGGGTGATCCTAAGCTGAGTGCAGCTAGGAAGAGGTACAGCAAAGAGGAGCTGTACAAGATGCAGAGGATTATGGCTGATATGGGCCCCCCTAGTTTTGGCGCATTGGACCTGAATGGTGAGCCAATGCCAATGGAGGTCAATTCTGACTCTGAGGAGGATGTCCCTTTGGCTTCATTGCCAAAGCCTGTTGGAGTCAGAGGTTCTGGTGAGGGATCTGGTTTGGTTCCTGTTAATGGTAAATCTGTTGTAGGTGCTGGTCCTCAAGAAGCTTCTAGGACCAAGGTGGTGAAGCAAAGAGCTCACTTTGAGAGGCCAGTAGTGTCTGGTCAAGTTAATGTTATGGACTCTGTCTTGGAAAGGATGAATCAGGGTCAGGTTTCCATATCTGTTGGGGAATTGTATGCTATCAGTCCAGGGTTGGCTGATAGGCAGAAAAAGTTGTTGACCAGGAGAAGGGTTTCTTCTGGTGAGGTAGAATACATTTGTGATTCTGCTGAAAAGTTTGGTGATGGGTTGGAAACTCATTTTTCTGCTCCTCTGGGATATGTCAATGTCACTCTGAATGGCAGGGAGGCAAGGGTATTGGTGGATTCAGGCTCTCAGATAAACCTTATTTCTTTGTTTGAGGCAACTCATATGGGCCTCCCCATCAAAACTGGTATTGGTGGGAATTGAGAGGGATCAGTGGCCATGTCACTGAATTGGTTGGAACTTCAGAGTTTGTGAAGTTAGATGTTGGCAGAGCCTCAGGGAAGGTTCATTTTTACATTGCTAAAGGTAATGTAAAGGAATTTTAGGGTGGGCCATTCTTGATGGATTTTCAGGAAAGAATTGGTTATCAATTTGATTTGGGAATCAGTTTGGAGTTGACTTGTGAAGATGAAAGGAGACTTCACATGAGGTTGTCATCCCCTGGAGAGGATGGTTGGGAGACCAGGCCTGGTTTATCCTCAATGTGCCAGTGCATGGACTGTTGCAGGAGAAGGAAGGAAGTGGGTTCTGCCTCTGGTTTTTTGGAGTGCAGCTCAGGCTCTATTGAGAGTCTTTCTTTTTTAGAGTAATGAGGGCTGATCACTCTAGTGCTACAACCTCTCCCCAAGATGAGAAAATCCCAGGTTGTAGTAGGTCAGCTCCCTTGGAGATAAACCAAGTGGATTTTCAACTTTCTCTTTTTAATGTTTCTCTTCTCTGCAAGTATTCATCAAGTTTTTTATCAAGTCTCTGTTCTCTCTCAGGATTCTTAATTATTTTTAATTCAAGTTCAAGGAAGAAACTTGGTTATATATCTTTATTGAAAGATATGTGGAAAAGTTTTGGGGCGGTGAGATTGGGGTCTAAAGGTAAGTGCTCCCAATTGAGCACCGCTAGGGTTTCTTCTACACCTTTCAAAAACATTACCTAGGCCACACCTGTGAGCTTTGGGGAAACCCCTGGTTATTTTTGTAGGTCAGAAGAAAACTCAAAAAAAGAAGATAAAAATATCAAGATAATTCAAGAAAATCATGAAAAAAATCTGAAGATAATGAAGAAAGAAGATGCAAAATATTTTTGTGAAGATCTTCAAGATCTATTTTTGGGCCTCCAGAATGAGGTTAAACTGCAGAAATGTATGAAGAAAGAAGATCATCAAGATCAATCTTTGGGCCTTCAGCATGGGGATAAACTGCATAATTTTAGAAGAGTTGATTCTGAAGATGAATCAAGATTTGAAAATTCTGAGGCTGAAGAGTTCAATGAAGATGTTTCAGTGGTTAGGGCTAGCACAAAGGGTGCTGAAGATTTTTCTGACCTCCCCCAACAGGCTAAACTGGCTGTATCTGATCTTGATTCTGGTGATCAGGATTTTTTTGTTGATGATGATGGAGTTGTTGTTTGGGACAGCTCAAATTTGGAAAAGGGTTTTTTTGTTAGTGAACTGGATTCTCACAAGGTTCAGTGGAAAGAGAAGGACTTGCCAAAATTTAAAGATTGGTGTCCTGGTTGGGCTGCTCAATTGGCTCATGTTCATACTGGTGATTTTTATGACAGAATTGTACCCTTGGATGTGGTGTTGTTGGATTTTGAAGATGAGACCTGGGGTCAGTCTGGGTTTTATTTTATTTTGGTGGAATATCTGTTGACCTTGGAGAGGCCAGATAGTTGTGATGATGATAGTGGTTGGCAATCAAGAAGAAGAGTCCTGGATTTTATGTGTCAGGAAGGCGGTTGATGAGGAGGAGACATCCAAATCCTCAAGTGGTGGTGACTCAGAAGAAAGGTCAAGAATTGGTTTTGAAGTATTTGCATGAAGACCTTGGTCATAGAGGCTTTGGAGAGACTTATAGGAGAGTACCAGACAGATTTTGGTGGCCAGGTATGAAGTTGGTTGTGCAGGGTCGGGTTCAATCTTGTGAAGAATGTCAAAGAAGAAGTCATTTGAAACCTAAAGAGGTGAGCCGTGCTACTGGTGAATAAACTGTTTTTGGAAGGGTCAGTCTGGATGCTGTCCATATTAAAGAGTGCATGTATAAATACTTGATTGTTTCTAGGGATTATTTGTCTGGTTGGGTTGAGGCAGTGCCTCTGGTTAATTTGACTGCCAAGAATGTGGCAGAGTTTATGAAGAAAGAGTGGATTTATAGGTATGGGTTGATGAAGTTGGTGACTGTTGATGGCGGGCCAGAGTTTGGTGCCAAATTGAAAGAAGCTGTGGCTAGTGTTGGTTCTAAAGTTAGAGTGGCTACACCTTATTATCCTGAAGCTGAAGGCATGGTTGAAAGAGGCCATCAAGTTATGAAGAATTCTTTGGTGAAGATGTGAGGAGATAGTGCTGAAAAGTGGATGCATTATTTACCCTTAGTGTTATTTGCTGATAGGGTCACTGTGAAGAGGACAACTGGCTATTCTCCTTATGAGTTAATGTTTGGTCAGAAAGCTGTTCTACCAGTGGACTTGGAAGCTGTCTCTTATCTTGGAATTGATTGGGATGACTAGCACTCAACAGAAGATTTGCTCTGTGCCAGGATGCAACAGTTGGAATGTAGAGAGGAATGTCAAGAGAAGGAATACTCTAGAATGATGAAGATTAGGAATCAATCAGTCAGGTACTTGGACAAGAAGTTGGCTCATAGACTCAGGAGTCCCTTGAAACCTGGTTGTTTGGTTTTAGTGTATAATAGAAGTTTGGAGAGTCAGTGGGGGAAAATGTTTGCTGACAGATGGAATGGACCTTACAGAGTCAGATCTCAGGCGTCTGGAGGTTCTTATGTTTTGGAACAGTTGGATGCTGCAGTCTTGAAAAAGAGGGTGGCTGCATACCAAGCGAAGAGGCTTTATACCAGAGGCACTATGCATGAAGAAGATTGACATTGCAATAAGGATAAACTATGGAACGTTCTTTTTGTTTTGGAATTTTTTGGTGTTGCAGAGCAACTTTTGTGTTGGAAAATTTTTGTTAGAAGTTACCCATGGGTGGGGCTTCTAGATTTGATCTTTGCAAGTGTAGGGGTGACTGATGGGCTGGCTGCTCTATCAACAGTTACCCCAGATTGTCTGTTTCCAATCCTTTCTCTTAATTTGGTTGAACCCTAGTATTTGTTTCTTTTCACAGGTTTTAGTCCTCTATGACTTTAAACTGGAATGTCCTCTGTTTTTCATGTGCTGGTCTCTTCACTCTTATTGGTTTTGGTTTTTTTGTGTTGTATGTTGTGTTTTTTGTTAGAAGGTACCCAGGGGGGGCCTCTAGATTTTATTTTGGCAAGTGTGGGGGTAACTGATGAGCTGTCTACTCTGTAGAACAGTTACCCCAGAATGTCTGTCTTAAGTCTTTTGTTTTTCCTAGTTGAATTCTAGTTCTGTTGTTTATTATTCAGGTTTCAAGTCCACTATGACTTTAAACTGGTTTGGGACTGGCTTATTTATCTTTGGTTCTTTCAGATTGGAGGTGAATCACTGGTGGTCTCCCATCATTTTTACTTATTGGAGGGAGCCCACCAAGTGATCATTTCTATGGATTGTATTTTTCCTTATTGGACCATCTATGGAGCTGGACTGTCTTTGATTTTGACGTTATGTTTTTGCTAGATAGCAGTTTTAGATTATTTTCTTTTTTCTCTTTTTTTCTTTTAATTTTTTTATGGGGGTTGTTTAAAATTATAAAATCAAAAATATAGGGTGTTACCACATCAGGGTCACCTGGATGTGGGCAAGCATTGGTGGGGAAAGGCTCATCAATTTGCTGGGAAATGCTATTTTCTTTTTTTATTAATTATTTATTTCATGTGTTTCTGTGTTTCATTATTTTAATTATCTTCTGAATTTCTAAATTTTTTGAATTATGTTTTCTGTTAATCATTTAAAAGATTTAATTGTGTATCCACATCAACATGCACTTGGATATGGGTAAGGTATCAGGGGATCTGCTCATCAATTGGCTGGGGGATACCATTTCTATTATTTTTTATAATATATTTTATTTCATTTATTTTATTTCATTTTTTTTATCAATTTTAAATTTTTGTATATTAGTAGATTTAAAAATAAAAAAAAATAAAAAATAATAAATAATAAAAAAAATAAAAAATTCTGAAATTATTGTTATTAATTGTTTTATATTATTATTATGTTTCTAATCTTTTTTCAGGAGCTCATTGTCTGGATGATGAAGCTTCTGGAGGCTGGTCTGGATTGTGATGTCGTTTTTGTTTTTTGTTGGGATTGTAGGAAGCGCTGTGTTCTTTGAAGTGCATACTGCTTGAGAGATTATAGGGATTTTAATGGTCAGGAATTGGATTAGAGGGAAGTTTAGAGGAGGAAGAAGAAGAGGCAGGAATGGAGTGCTGGAGGGTGTACTTAATGATTGTAGATATTTTCCAGTGGTCTTCCAACAGGCGCTTTCTCAGGGATTTTTCAAAGTCATTCAAAGGTCCATGGAGGGCAAAAGCTTTTAGCATGTTGGAACACATGGTGATTAGGTGTTTCTTCATGTCTCCATAATCCAGGGTCAAAGAAGTTTCAAGAGGTTGGCCAACTCCAATAATAGATTCAGCAGGAGGGGTGCCAACTAGACAAGAAGAATTGGATCAGTAATTATTTTTGTTGAAGAAATGGGATAAATTAATTTGGTACTTACAGATTGGAAGCTCATCAAATTTGTAAGCAGCTGGAATTTGGATCTCTGAAGATTTTGTAATGGTCATAGTGGGTGGATCAGCCAGGGAAAGATATGGATTCTCTTGGTTTTCCTCTGTAAGGTTTTGAGAAGGTTAACTAGGAGGCTGATGTTCCTGGGGCCTAGTTGGAGCAGTGGGATTGTTTTTGTTGTTGTGGTTGTTATTTCTGTTGGATTCAGCTGGAGGAGGTGCTGGTGATGGTGTACCAGGGTTGTTGAAAGATGGAGCAGGAGAGGGTGATTTGGAAGCAGATTGATCTCTTCTGGATGGAGCTTTTGAAGAGATGGAACTGTCAGAAGAATAATTGGCTGAAAGAGGAGAGTTATAGTTTCTTTGTCTTAGATGGGGAAGAAGTTGTTGCTTGGGTGCAGTGTTGGGTGTTCTGGTTTCATCTTGGGGTTCTCTGGCAGGGCTCCTAGAATTTTGGTAAAATTTGAAGTTTTTGGACCTTGGAAGGGTTGGCTGCATTGCTCTGGGAGCAGTGGGAGGTGATGGTGTGGAGTTGTTTTTGTTGATTGATTGAATTTGGCTGTTTTCCGGTTGTTTTTTGGAGATTTTGAGCCGGATTTCACTGTCCAGTGAGGCAGGCGGGCCACCTTGACGCGGTCTAGAAGCCTGGGAGCTGATCTTGAAGCTTTTGGAGCTAATTTGGCGGAGATAAAAGCAGTTTCTTGGGAAGCTAAGGCTGGTCTTTTGGGAAGAGTTCTGGAAGCTGAGCTTCTGGATCTTCTGGAAGGTGCTGAAGATAAAGAGGAAGAGGAAGGACCAAGCTCTGGGGATCTGGTAGGGGATCTAGAGATGTATTTATGAGAAGGTGAAGGATCAGGAATAGGGTAGTTGGCATCTCTGTCACATCTTTTTTTTTTGGAATAGCAAGAATCACAAGCCCTGTTGTAGAATTTGGCTTCACGAGTTGGAAGAGTGAATGTGCAAGGTCTGCACATGTGGATGCACTGTTTGCAGGCATATTCCTTGTGAGAAGTGAAGCAAGTGAGAGTAGAAGGGCTAACATCAGGAGATCCAGCCATGATCTGTGGTGAGAAAAGATGATGGAAAGGGATAGGAGGATATTTTTGTCAGTGATGGGTAGATGGTGAAGTGAAGGTGGAAGTTCAGCAGGTTGGCTGTAGGGGTGGTCTGTATGAAATTGGGTGTGTCTATTTTATGCGAAATTCCGTCAGTCCATCAAGGCTTTAAACTGAAATATGGTTTCTGTTATTCCTCCAAGAATTTAAACTGGCTGGTTTCAAGATTCTATCAAGACTAGTCCATCAAGACTTTAAACTGAACACTGTGTTACTCCCTCAAGACTTTAAACTGAGGATTGTTGTTGGTTTAGTCCCCCAAGACTTTAAACTGAGGGTTGTGAGTCCCCCAAGACTATAAACTGAGGAATGAGTTTTGTTGTTGGAGTTGGTTTTAAAAGATTGGTGAAGGGTATCCACAGGGGGAGCCTTTGAATTTAGCAAAGGCAAGTTTGGGGGTAATTGACGGGCTGGCAGCTCTATTCACAATTACCCCAGAATTTTAGTTTTTTCTCTTTTTCTAAATGTGGTTGATCTCTGGCCTGGGTTTATGATTTAGGTTTTTGAGTCCCCCAAGACTTCAAACTGAGGGTTTTTGAGTCCCCAAAGACTATAAAATGAGGATGGTCCCCCAAGACTTAAAACTGAGGGTTGTTTTGTGGTTACATTCTATAGAGGGTGTGGTCAATTTTTCTTTTCTGGATCAAACTAAAGTACTAGTGGAATTACAGAGGGAATCAAGAGAGGAAATGAAGTGTTCAGAATTAGTCTTGAACTGGTGAATGAGGTGTCTTCTGTTCTCAATGTCCTGTGGATCTCTAGCAGGAGTGGATTGGAAGTAGTGAAGCAGAAGTTGTTTCTGTTGAGATGTGTGTTGTTGGAACTTGGCCTTGATAGTGGGCAAGTGGTTTGGTGTTGGTGGTGCAATTTTTACTACATTGTTATCATCACTATCAGAAGATGGAGGAACTGAGAAGTCATCAGTTTTAAAAGTTGAAGGAAGAAATGAAAGTTCTTTACCATCAGATGGACCAGGGATGGTGGAACTAGTTGTTTTATGGGTTGTGGCACTCTTCTGGGAAGGTTGAAGCTTTTTGATTAATCTGGGTATCAGGATGGATGGCCTAGATCTTTTGGTGCTGGAAGAAGATGGACCAGGTTGAGGTGGAGCTGAATCTGTTGCAGAAGATAGTGAGCCAGGTCTGTGGCAGGTCTTCTTTCTACATTGGCAGACATTGCAGGACGTTCTGTATGGATGGACAGGTGGTGTCATGGTGCAGATTAAATTATTGTCAATGCAGTATTGGCAAGGACCCATTTCAAAGGCAGAATTGGGAAGAAGGTTGAACATGGTGGTTGGATGAAGAAAGAATGTGGACATTCTCAATTGGAGGGAGGATGTGATATTCCAACATTGGCAGGGGCCTTTGTTGTGTGATTTGGCGCTGTTTGTGCATGTCTTAATTGACATCTGTTAAGGAATTGGGTATTTTTTCTGGTTTTATTCTGTGGATATTGGGTCTGCTGGTATGTGGGTACTATCATTGGATAGCTCTGGTTTTTCTCTATATTTTATGTCTTGAAGACATTTTTCATATTCTGAGATTTAAGGGGTCATTTCCTCATTTTTCATATATAAAAGATTGATGTTTAATTTTGTTTTTTGTCTTTTACGGGCTAACATTAAGTCTTAGGTTTAAGTGCTTAGTACCATTAGATAGAGCTAATTTTTCTCTATATTTCATGTCTCAATGTTGTTATAGAGAAATTCCGTGTTTTAAAGGTTTTAGTAGTTGTAGCTAATTTTTCTAAGTAGATTAGTTGTTTTTATTGGTTTTCTGGCTTCAGGGAGGCCAGGCTACTTCAGGCGGCACGTCCGACGTCGGGCGGACTGCCGGCCTCTGTTTTAGAAGGTTGGGAAGCGCTTCAGGAGTGTTTTTTATTCGATTTGGTGGGTACAGGCGCCAGATTGGTGGGTGTGCATGGGCTCTTAGTTAGTGGTCTGTGTGTACATAGTAATTAAGACAGTTTGGGGCAACCTTAATCATCATACAACCATCGGGAGGTGATATCCTTGTTCCTCACTCAGTTTTCACTGTTTTCTGGCCACAATTTGGCTGTGTTTGTTGCAAGTGAGTTCTTAATTTAACTTAACTTTGGCAACTGTTTCTCTGTTATAGTCTTGCAAGCTATAGCAAGTATTATTGCCGTCTCTGGTGTGGATTTTCAGCCTACATCAAGTATCTTTGCTGTCTCTGGTGTGGACATTGTTCTACATTTCAGTTCTTTGGTCTGGTAGTCTTTCTGGTGACTACTTTCTTGGCTCATAAAGCAGTCAAGTGTGTTAAAAAGGAGCTTTAGCAAAACAGGAACCAACTTACTTTAACAAGTAAATCTCACTCTATTTTTCTAAAGGGACAGGGGATTTTCTCTCTGGTTTTTCTCCAACTCCCTTGGTCAAAGCCTATAGCTAGTGCTATAGGATTGTCTACAACGTACAACATAAGAAAAAAATCAGAAAATTTTTATTATTATTTATAATTACAGGTCAAATAGAATATCCAGGAGAACGAGATAACCCAATCCACCATAAAAGAGAAGCTTCCATTTTTTCAATGCCAAATGTATTATTTTCAAGTTCATGAAAGATATCGTTAAGTGAAATTTCACAAATGAGACCACAATCTTGAAGCTTTAGTTACAAGAGTGATGCTGAGCCAACCAAGTGGTGTGGAACCAAAGGCATACGTTTTATAAACCCATTCAATTCAGGGTTAGGGATGCAAACTCGAGAACAAGGAAGAGGTCCTTGGGTGGAAGCAATAGTCAAAGCTAGCCGGTATGCATTGAAAAAAGAATGCTCAATACATTTGGATTCAGAAGATGCAGGAGTTGAAGATTTAAAAGTAAAAAATTGCATCGCATGAAGACATGGGGCAAGTGAAGCTGAATCATCTGGGGATTTCCATAAAGAATGAATCTGTTTCATCTTGGATTCATAAGCAACTCTAGAAAGAATTCCAGCTACAACCAAAAGTTCACGATTCCATTCAGCAATAAATTTGGATTGTAAGTCAAAACTTTCTCGTTCAACTGTAGGTATAAAATTTGTGGCAATTGATCCCATGAAACCTGTAGTCTAAACATTATAAAATTCCACGTGCTTAATGTATAGTGTATTGTATATGTATATACCATAGATAAATAAAAAAATAAAAAATACCTGATGAGTGGGAAATCCAATAAAAATCTTACCCAAAGAAAGCAACCCATCAAAAAGGGTCCTTGGATCCTTTGCCGAAGGGGGCTCGTTAAGATTGGGCAATAGTTGATCATGATTATTCCAAATGAGTGAATATTCTGTCAACTTTGGAGGTGGTTTTTTAGTTGCTCGTTTGAGTTCATCCAAAAAAGCTGAGGTAACTTGGACTCCGACAGTAGCTGTGACAACACAAAGGATAAGAGTTGATGTTAGTGACTTGATAGGATCTTGGATTACTGTTTCAGAGACTGGTTTAGGAGTCACACCTGCTTGAGAAGAAGAAGAAGAGGTAAAAGCAGATAACATTTTGGCAGCAAAAGAAGAGGTAGTAGATTAAGTGGCTTTGATAGTGCTTTTAACACTAATTGGAGTAGCAGTTTGTAAAACCCATTGTTTGACATCAATGTTTATTTGGAGTTTACCACTAGGGAACTTGACAACCGGAAGATCAGGAAACAATTTGACATTCTCATGATGCATTTCTCCAGGTTCTTTCATTCCATGTCTAGTTGGTATACATGATTTCCCTTGAAACAACGCAATAATGTCATCTTGCTGTTAAGTTGACAGAATAGACCAGGCCCTAGAGAGAATAGATATCACTTTTTCTGAAAAAATAGGAGACACAAAGATGTTGGATTCAACATCTGTTTGAGTAGTAGAACTAGTGGAGTTTGTCAGAAGAAAAAAAATATGCTTGAGCCAGTCAATCATAGAAAGTTCAGTAAAGCCAAAGATGTTGGATAGATCAATAGATCGAAAAGATTTGGTAAGTGCAAAGGGTAAAGTGTGTGGAGGTATGGGCACATTGGTGGGAATAGTTTTAGGATTGAGAAATGATTTACAATGAGATAAATGAATGAGTTGGTCTTTTTTATTAACCTTGGAGAGCTGTGGTGAGTTCATGCATATGAAAGCAGCTTGAAGAAGTCAAGTAGTCAGATTAGGAGAATATCCAGGAGAACAAGATAACCCAATCCACCATAAAAGACAAGCTTCCATTTCTTCAATGCCAAATGTATTATTTTCAAGTTCATGAAAGATATTGTCAAGAGAAATTTTACAAATGAGGCCACAATCTTGAAGCTTTAGTAACAAGAGTGATGCTGAGCTAACCATTGTTGGTGGAAGGTTTATCTGATGAGGGAAGTGGGAATTCACCGCCAAATGTGCAGTTGGGGTGTGTAGATAGAAAAAAAACTTAAGTGTTCGCCACCAAAATTAAGTAGCATAGAGTGAGGAAATACTTAAGGATGGCATCAGCATTTATGAGTCATGTGACTTTCTTGAAAATCCATCATGGATGAGATGAGTTTAGGATCAGGAATTAGGAATGGAAATTGGGGTATAAGAGGTGGGATAATGCATTATTGTGGATTCCTTATCCACTAGCCCCAAGGCTAGTCAATAAGAATCTTCCGCAATTAATAAAGTCTGAGCCCAGAAAAAAAAATTCCTGATCCCTAATTGCGGATCCCTGAGCATTGATCCTCCTAATATATTGGTTTTGAAATTAATTTTGATAGGAATTAAAAAGTATCATATGGCACCATGCATGGAACCTTGACAGAAAAAACAAAATTTATGAGGCAATGAACCTCATAATTTCGATCAAAATTAATGTAGACCCCTTCATATTGAATACAAGCCATGTCACAAGGACTACACAGACATAGATCAAATTCAACATGCATGGCTTAAAATTAATTTCAATTGAAATTGACTAAGGCATTAAAACATATATTATTATATGGTGCACTTGATCAAACCAGTTAATCTAACTGCTTAGCTTACCTATACTCATTGGAATTTTATGCATAGTCCATGTCCATATTAATTTCAATTGAAATTAATGTTGACTAATACATAGTGAATACATGCTATGCCACTTACACTTGCCAGGAATAGCTACCATTAAATATGCAAGTATCAAAAATTAATTTTGATCAATATTAATGAGCATGATAATCATGAATTTCTGGAGTCAACTTCTTATTTATATGCATGGTGCCTTGCCAACATTAATTTCAATTGAAATTTATTTTGATACTGGCATATTGCATGTATCTATGCCTGGCAAGTGTAAGTGGCATAGTGTGTATTCATTATGTATTGGCCAACCTTAATTTTGATCAAATTCAATATTGACATTTGCATATTGAATCCAAGCCAAAAAAAGACCCAAAAGATTCTTCATAGATCTTCCCATTAATTTCTATTGAAATTGTCAGCCAGGCTACTAGACTTACCCAGTAAAATAATTAATTATCTTACTGAGGTGAAGCCACACCTTTTAGAACCTTATTAATAATTAATTATTTATTAAATACTTATGTATTACTTACAATTAACTAGCTAAGTACACTAAGTAATGTAGATAATTAATAAAAATAAGTAATTGTCCCATATATAATTTTACTCCCAAACACCGTGCTCAATAATACAGATGAGATGGGAATAAAAATTATTATTAAAAAATATAAAATTATAAAAAGAAAAAAAAATACTTTTTCAAATTCCTTTAATTAAATTTTATTGATTCAATATTTTAAATCAAATTTTTTTACACTAAAATGTGACAGACCAAAGGGTTCATAGTTTTATTTCAATTAAAATAAATACTTTTATTTACGCACTATTTAGTCTTAATTTTATTATTTCACATACTCTCTTTATTTAAGTTTTTCCCTCTCACACTCTTGTACTAGGGGATTGTAATTCTGTGTTTTATTTTCTCACATTTTGCCTGTAAAAGGCCTTTCCTTTTTGTCCTTTTGATTCATTCCTTACTTACTTTTACAACTTTTATAAAACTTCAGTTAAAAAAATTTATTACTATAATTTATAACCATTAGTATTTACATCACCGTAGTTCTAAAGATATAATTTATAATAATATTAAAAAAAAATTTCTCTTCTTAAATTGAGTGAAATAATCAATTAGATTAAGAAAATACGTACCTTGCCTTTGAAAGACCAGTAACCACTTAAAATCCTTGTATAAACCTCGAATAAATCTTCTAGACCAAAGGGACCCCTTGACAATTGGGAGCCTTTCAGAGTCGTCGACGGCGCATCAATATCTTGAGGACCGGAGGCCGTGGGACCATTGCCATCAAAGTAACTGTAAGGACGAGTGAACAACGAAACGACAAACGTCATAGATCACGTGACGAAATCTTTTGCTGCGAATGGGAATCAAACTGCGCTCCAAAATTTAGGTTCATATAGTGACTAAACGACGTATATTTTGTGGTAATTATTGAAATTACTATTAGTGGGTCACTTTGCACTCTTCATTCTCTACGTATTTCCTTTTACTCAGCACTCTGTAAGTGGCATTAATTTGCTCATTTTACAGGGGGAGGTTTCTAGTAAATTGGAATTATTTTTTTATTTTTTTATTTTAATTTTTCCTAGTTGACAATAATAGAGCAATTGTGTTCTTAGTCCTAGAAGTAATAAAAAAATTTTATTTTAAAAATTAATTATTATAATATTCAGTTGACTTTTGTCCTGATAAATTTAATTTTATTTGTTTCAGTTGACAAATTGTCCTGACAATAAAATTTTATAAAATTCATACTTAATTATTTCAGTTGACATTAAGTCCTGGTGGTTAATTATTCAGTTGATTTAAAATCCTGAAAATAATTATCATAAAATTGTTAATAGAAAATTTAAATTTATTTCTTCAATTGATTATATTCTAATCCTGGTTTTAAATTGTTTTGAATTAATAAATTGATTATTATTTTAATTGATTTTGTCCTGAAAATTTTATTTTATTATTTTTCTTTTAAATATAAAGTAAAAATATAAATCAATTCATCTTATTTTCTCCCTCACATTGCAGTAAAAACTAGAAATGACTGATCAAGGTATCTCTGCTGCATGTGAAGAATAATTGTATTTGATTGATTATGATGAGGCTACTTCTGTGAGTTCCCATTTAACTAGAAAATTATCTCAAATTAATCAATCATTGCCCCAATCAGAATGTAGAAATGGAGGAAGTGGAAATTCTGGTGGAAACAACTCAGGAACAGAAACCTATTATAAACCCCCCAGAAGGACTTCCAAAAGGCTTCAATATAAAAAAGATGCCATTGCCTCAACAAGTAAAAAACCTGTCAACACATATAAATGAATAAAGGACAGAAAACTTGAAATTGAGGTCAAGAGTAGATGCTCTAGAAGAAAAGGTAAGAAAAATAGATGTTTTTCTTCAAGAGAAGAGGAAAACTCCTCCCCGCAGGGATCTTCATCAATTGGCTCCCCATCAGCCAGAGAAAGTGGAAGTATCCAAGTGGCAGTTGGATTGGCTGAACACTCAGTGGGATTACCTGTCTCAAAACCAACAGACGCCTCAAGCAGGTCCATCCGGACACATCCAAGTCAACCCCACACCTCCTCACCCCTATCAAGGAGGAAGAAGAAGAAAAAACAATATGATCTTGCCCAGCAAACCTTGGTAAGCCCCTCTATTGATTCTCAAGTACCATTTCTTGTAACTAATTCAGTTCCCTCAGGTAATTATGGAAGAGGAGATGAGACTGTGAGACCTGTAGAGAACAGTAGACAAATTGCTCAAATTTCAAATGTATCTAATCCTTTAGTTCTAATTTCTACTTCAATGATAAATCCTGATATGGCTGTTATTGATTAGACACTTGAACCTGAGTTTTATGAGATGCCGGAAAGTTGCTCTGTTTCCTTACTGAGAAACACTCCAGATGTAGCTAACATCAATGATAAATATTTGAGAGATATTATTGCCAAACAAAACCATATAATGAACAACATGCAATTGACTCAGAAATATAATAGTTTGTTAACTGAACAGGGTTATCAAGCATTAGGAAGTGAATCACAGAGAGTTTCTGATGAATTGTCTCATTACAAAGCAACCAATGAAATGAAAGTTGCTTTATGGCAAAACATCAAAAATGATTTGTCTAACCTGAAAGATACTGTATCTGCCTGTTGCCAGGAGGTGGAGATAGACAAGATGAATCTGAAAAGATTGAATGACCATTCTTCATCTTTTCAAAATAAGAATCAGTTATCTTTTGCAACAATCAATGAGAGTTTATCTAGTCTTCCAAGATTGAAAACCAGACTAACAACCATTGAGGAGAAATTGAACTCATTGTTTATTGATCAAAAGTATTCTAAGATTTCTTTGAAGGAAAAAATAGTACAGGATGCTCCAGAGTTACCTGTGGCTAGTTCATCTAAAAGTAAATTAGTTCCAGAAATACATGTTGATACCCCTGAGTTTCCATTAAAAATTGATGATGCACCAGGACCTTCAACAGAGAGATTAACCAATGAGGTTACTGCACAACTAGAGAAGTTACAACTGCTCCTTACTCAGAAAAAAGCTTGTACTAAGCAAACTCCTTCAAATCAAAAGAATTGGCCAAAACTTGACTAGTACCCAACATTTGATGGTGATTCTTATTCTGATTGGCCAAAATTTATTTGGAGAATTGATAACTTAAAAAATTCTTACAAACTCCCAGATGAGAAAATTGTTTCCAAGTTAATTTCTTTGTTTACTAATGTTGCCCTTATGTTGTATGAATCTGTGCTCCTGGATGGGAATGACTACTCATGGGATGATTGGAAGAAATTAATTAAAACACAATTTGGTGGCTCCAAGTTTAGAATGGCTCAACAAAGGCAGTATGAGGAAACTAGATATAGCTCTTCTACTGATAAACCTATTGATTTCTTAATGAAAATTGTAATAATCTTAAGGGCAATGGATCCAAATATGGAGTTTGAGTTATGGAAGGACAGGATCCTTTATAAATTACCAATGTCTCTGAGAGACATGATAGTGGCTAGGACTGAGCTCTCCAAAGAACCCTCTTCTTTCATTAATACTTGTAATGAGATCCTTCTAAACAACAAGTATGATGCCAGAAGATTCATTCCTAGGAACCCTCTGGAGAAATCCTCCACCTACCAACAAAAACCTCTGGAAAAAGTTGGTAAACCTTTTGCCCCTGTTGCACCAAAAAAGTATGCAACAAACACTTGCTTCAAGTGCAACAATCCTTGGCAGAAAGGCCATGTTTGTGACAAGAAGATAAATCTTGTAGAACAAACAGAGGAGCATGCTAATGACACAGTAGAACTGGATGATATGTCAAGTGATTGTGCCAGCAATATTTCATATGAATCTCAACAAGACATCTTGATGCTGGAAGAGGATATTCATTATTTAAAAAAATTTATATTAATAATAATTGTTTATCTACAGTTGAAGATGCTGGGATCATAAAGAAAATTGAGGATAGCTCAATTGTTATTGCCCCTCTCAAGGCACCAGTCTTGATTAATGGAACCAGAATTGAAGTTTTTCTGGATTCTGGAGCTTGAGGAAGTGTAGTTTCTGAAAGAGCACTTTCTTCAGGGGATCAAGACTATAAATCAAAACTGATGCCTATCATTTCTGAAAATTGGAGAGGTTATGGCTCTGTTTTGTCTCCCATTGGTAAATACAAAGCCACGGTGTTTTTTAAATATAACCATGGTTTTGTAAGAGCTATTTGTGATTTTGTTTTCATGAAAAATGATTACTTAAGCAATTGGTTTATTGTAGGGAATGATATTTTAACCAAGTATGGCTTAAAATTGGATCCCTCAAACCAATGTTTCACAATAGGGATGAATGGGAAGAGGAAATTTAATATTTCTTCCTCCAAAAAATTATTAAAACCAGAATTGAACACATGTAATTCTGTAGTTCAATATAAAGGAAGATCTACAAAATAAATGCATGCCCTTTAAGTCTGATTCCTCTTTTGGAGAATAACTTTCTGGTGAGGATAAGATTCCATCATTAAATTTATAAAGTCTTTTCCTATGGCCTTTGCTCATGGGTCACATGAACTGGGATTAGTTAAAGAGGAAATGAAACTTTGATTGTCTTGTCCATTAACTGATATACCACCTAGTTTAAAGAAGAAGCCTTATCCTGCTTCTCCCACAAAGAGAAAAGATATTGAAGACAATATCTCTACCCTTTTAAAAATGAATATTATTGAAAAGGTAGTTGAAACACCTAAATATTGTGTTTTCTCACCTGTCCTAATTTCTTATGAGAAAGATAAAGCCAGTTTATGTGGTGATTTTAGAGCACTAAATACTTATACTGTTGATGATATCTATCCTTTGCCTAGGATAAGCTCTATACATGCTACCTTACAGGGTGCTAAATATATCAGCTGTTTGGATGGTAATAAAGGATATCACCAGGTACCTGTTGAGAAAAATTCTCAGAATTTTCTGATGATTGCTACTCATATGGGTATTTATAAGTATGTTACGATGCCATTTGGCCCTAAAAATTCCCCTTCAGTTTTTCAAAAAGTCATGGATAACACATTACATCAAGAGATAATTGAAGGATGGCTGATGATTTATATTGATGATATCATTATATTCTCAAAAACATTTGAGGACCATCTCAACCACCTGTGTAAAGTGTTCCCAAAAATAGATGAAATAAATATGAAACTTGCTTTTAAGAAATGCAAATTTGGTTTCCATTCTTTAAAAGTTCTTGGTCATGTTGTTTCAGGCTTACAGATATGTGTTGACCAAAACAAAGTAGCAGCCATACAACAGGTGAAGGCTCCTAATACAGTTAGAGAGCTACAGAGTTTTTTGGGAATGTGGGATACTATAGACAGTATATTAAAAATTACTAAGTCATAGCTTTACCCCTTACCCAATTTACTATAAAGGATGTTTCTTTTGTCTGAAAAACTGAAAGACAAAGAGCTTTTGACACTATGAAACACTGTTTGATGTCAGCACCTATTCTTGCTTTACCTGACTTTAATCACCCATTTGTTTTATATACTGATTCCAGTTTTATTGGTCTTGGTTCTGCCCTCCATCAAAAACAAATGATGAATGGTAAAGTATCAGAAGTAGTAATTTGTTATATTTCAAGAACCTTGAGAAATAGTGAATTGAAATATGGTGCAACTCAATTGGAATGTTTAGCTGTAGTGTGGGCTCTAGAAAAGCTACATTATTACCTAGATGACCAGAAATTTGAACTTGTCACTGAGTGCAGTGCAGTTGAATCCCTTTTAAACTTGAAAACACCTAACAGACATATTTTCAGATGGCAGTTAGCTGTTCAAGAATACAGAGGGAGAATGACAATTATTCATAGGGCTGGTATTGTTCACTAAAATGTGGACATGTTATCAAGGTTACCTGTACCAAATGATGACTCTAATCCTGCTTATGATCCTGAGGATGAAATTATTCATATTCATGGAATATATGTGGTTGAAATGGAGGAAGAGCTATTGCAGCTTATTCTGGATTCATATGATAAGGACACTGACTTAAAAAAGTTATGCACCATATTAAATGATCCAAAGAATGCTTCAATACAAGCATTAATTAAAACCCTTCCACCAAAGTACCAAAAAGCTTTGGAAAAAGGTAAATTTTCAATTGATGAAGGAAATCTATATTATAGAAGAAAGTTTAGTAATTTCATTTTTATTCCTCCTTCTATGAAAGAAATCATCTTAAAAATTTGTCATGATGAAATATTAGCTGGACATTTTGATCTTGAAAAAACAATGATCAGAATTAAAAACACTGCTTGGTGGGTTAATATGTCTGAGGACACCAAATTATATGTTGAATCTTGTGATTTTGGCCAAAAATCAAAAAGATTAACTTATAAGAGAGCTGGATTAATGCAACATATTGAACCTCCTGATGCACCATGGCAAATAATAAACATGGATTTTGTAACAGGATTACCTATTTCTGGTAAAGACAGTTATAACTCTTGTTGGGTTATTGTGGACAGATTCACAAAAATGTGTAAATTTATCCCTACCCACAAGGATTTTTCCACTAAAGAATTAGCTTTCTTATGATGGTCTCATATGTTTAATACTGCTGGTTTTCCTAAAGCCATAATCTCTGACAGAGACCCTAAATTTACTTCTGAATTTTGGATGTCTCTGATGGATGTTTGTGGATGTGATCTGAAACTTTCTACTGCCCATCATCCACAGACTGATGGTTTAGCTGAAAGAATGATTCAGACTTTAGAGGACATGATAAGAATGTATTTTGCCTTTGGCCTTGAGTATAAAGATAATGACAGATTCACTCATGATTGGGTTACTTTACTTCCTGGGTTGGAATTTTTTTTTAATAGCACTGTTCATTCTGTTACTTAAAGAAAGCCTTTTGAGCTATGGCTTGGATATGTTCCAAATACTCCTTCCCGAATTCTCAATAACAAAATACCTAAATTGGATATACATCCTGGGGTAAAAACTTTTCTTCAAATGCAACAACTTTGCAGAAATAATTCTCAAAAATGTATTGAAAAATCATTTGAATATGAGAAGAAGAGATGGGACAAATCCCATAAAGAATACACTTTTAAAAAGGGTGATGAAGTTTTGATTTCTACAGTCCACTTCAATTTACAAGGTAATAACAAATTGAAAGACCCATTTGTTGGTCCATTTGTTGTCAGAAGAATAATTGTAGAAAATGCAGTTGAGGTTATTTTGTATTCTTAATATGTCAGAAAACATCCTGCTTTTCCAATATCTCTTCTGAAACCTTACACACCCAATAGTGATTTATTTCCAAAAAGGAGGGGAAGACCAAAGAAAACCCCAAATGAAATCACTGGAACAGCAGAAATTGAAAAAATCCTGAATGACAGAATAGTCACTGCTGAAAAAGGTACAGAATAATTATTGAGATTCAAGAATAAATCATCTGAATATGATTCTTGGATACCTGGGAAGTAGATATCTAATCTTCCTACTATATTAAAAAAGTATAAAAAGAAAAAATCATAGCATTTTTTTTAATGTTTTTTTTAGAGTGAGGGAGTGTCAGCCAGGCTACTGGACTTACCCAGTAAAATAATTAATTATCTTACTGAGGTGAAGCTACGCCTTTTAGATCCTTATTAATAATTAATTATTTATTAAATACTTATGTATTACTTACAATTAACTAGCTAAGTACACTAAGAAATGCAGATAATTAATAAAAATAAGTAATTGTACCATATATATTTTTACTCCCAAACACCGTGCTCAATAATACAGATGAGATGGGAATAAGAATTAGTATTAAAAAATATAAAATTATAAAAAGAAAAAAAAATACTTTTTCAAATTCCTTTAATTAAATTTTATTGATTCAATATTTTAAATCAAATTTTTTTACACTAAAATGTGACAGAACAAAGGGTTCATAGTTTTATTTCAAATAAAATAAATACTTTTATTTAATCACTATTTAGTCTTACTTTTATTATTTCACATACTCTCTTTAATTAAGTTTTTTCCTCTCACACTCTTGTAATAGGGGATGGTAATTCTGTGTTTTATTTTCACACATTTTGCCTATAAAAGGCCTTTCCTTTTTGTCCTTTTGATTCATTCCTTACTTACTTTTACAACTTTTATAACACTTCAGTTAAACAAATTTATTACTATAATTTATAACCATTAGTATTTACATCACCATAGTTCTAAAGATATAATTTATAATAATATTAAAAAAAATTTTCTCTTCTTAAATTGAGTGAAATAATCAATTAGATTAAGAAAATACGTACCTTGCCTTTGAAAGACCAGTAACCACTTAAAATCCTTGTATAAACCTCGAATAAATCTTCTACACCAAAAGGACCCCTTGACAGAAATTAAGGCTGACTATATACATATTGAATGGTAGTTATATCTGGTCTGAGTATGTGGAGATATCTTATATTCAATATGTATTGGTCAACATTAATTTTGATCAAAATTAATGAGCATTTTGATCATGAACTTTTTCAGTCAGCTATTTGATTCAATGCATAATGGCATGCCAACATTAATTTTAATCAAAATTAATGTTGAAATGATATAATGTTTTTTTGCATGACATGTAAAGGACAGAAAGTATTCTCAAGTATTGAAATTTACTATACATGTTGAGGGTAAATATAATATTTACATATCCATATTAACTTCTATAAAAAATAATGTTGACCAATACATCATAAATAGTAAATATGCCTGGCTAGTGTAAGTGGCATAGCTTTTATTCAATCTGCATTTGGAAAAATTAATTTCTATCAGAATTAAGGTTCATGATTATCATCAATTTATGCATTCAGTTGCTTACTGTAATGCATGGTAACATGTCAACATTAATTTAAATTAAATTAAATTTGACATTACACCAAACATTTTTCTGTAAGATAAAAAGTAGGGCCCTCTATTATTAATTAAACACATTATGATGCATATTGATCATGTATATATCATTTACACATTAATATTAGTTTCAATCAAAATTAATTTTGACAAATACACATTGAGCATAAGCTTTAAAATTTACACACACCAGATATAACTACCATTCAATATTTATATGGTCAAACTTAATTTTGATCAAAATTAATGAGCAGTTTCATGAAGAATTTTTTGGGTCATTTGCTTGTTTGGATTCAATATGCAAATGTCATAATTAAATTCTATCAAAAGTAATGTTGACTAATACATAAAGAATACACACTATGCCACTTACACTTTCCAGGAATATCTACCAATCAATATTCCAGTATCAAAATTAATTTCAATCAAAATTAATGTTGGAAAGGCTCCATGAATAAAGATATGCAGTTAACTCCAGAAATTCATGATTGAAATGCTCATTGATTTTGATCAAAATTAATTTTGATACTGGCATATTTAATGGTAGCTATTCCTGGAAAGTGTAAGTGGTATAGCTTGTATTTACTATGTATTGGTCAACATTAAATTTGATTGAAATTAATATGGATACATAAATGTTATAAATAGAGGTATGGACCATCAATTTGTTGAAAATACATTTTTATATCTCATACATTTTTTGTTTTTCTTAAATAAAATGTTACCCTCTCTCAATATCACCTTATAACATTTACCAAGTTGCTTTGAAAAAAACAGAATACATAAAATTCAATATAAGATAGCTATATTACACAGAAGATCACTGCTATACCTAAGTTATGATGATGTTGATGCTGTATTAGTTGATTCCCAAATCTTTACCAGATCAATATCAGCTCCAACCCCAAGTGACTTACATTCATTCACAGTTAATTCTTCCCAAAATGTTGCTGAATAGAAATTCTCGGGGAGGTATTTAGGAACATTGAATATACCATCTTGTGCAACTGTCCTTTCTGATGACCATGAATATGTTTTTAATGCCTATTTTCTTTGAGCTGGTGTATGGCCTAAGTCCTGCATCATCTTATCAATTTTTTTAAACAAATCATTGAGTTCAGGATTTCTCTATCCAGGAATAGCTCAGATGGGTGCAGTTGGGGCTGGTTGTGGGCCTTCCTCAATATCAGATGTGCACCTAGTATCAAGAAAAAGCACAACAAAACCTGGCACATCACTGCATAGATCTCTTGCTAACTTGTAGCGTGAACTAGAAATTTGAATTCCAGCTAATTTAGCTTCATAATAATAAGAATCAAATTAAAATAAAAAACTTACCTTGGTCGAATAAAATTTTACTTGTGCCTTTGCCCTCTTTTCCATCTTTTCTCTTTCCACCCTTTCCTCTTCTTGCTCAAACAACCTTATGATCTCCTTCCGCTAAATAACTGCCTTTTTCTCAATAACACATTAATTGAACTGAAGCTTTGACTGATCAATTTTATTCAAGGTGGTGAGCCACCTGGTACAGCGGTTGCATACTATGCTTCTCATGACTTGATTCCAAGTTGACTCTGAAAAATCACGGCAAGTCCAATCAAAGGCAAATTTCCAAAAACCTTTTTCTTGCAATTCATGCTCTAAGTTTCTTTTGACAGAAAGTGTGATCGGTGCTCCTCCATTTAGTCCTTGAGGCTCAGATTCTGGAAAAAATTTTGGTAGTTGAATTTAGGATTGCAAGAAGGCTATAGAATTGGTTATTAGGATTTGTCGATCAGCTGAGAAATTGGCATGGTTAGAATATTGGACTTGGGTTACAAAAGTTTGAATAGGTTCCAAGATCTCAAATTTTCAATCTCCAAAGGTGTTGGGCTTGCAGGATATTTTACTATTTGTGTTGTTCCCCCAATAAAATACTTCAGAAAGAGGTAAATATTTCTATTAAGACTGTCTGGCTCCTGGGAACATCATTCCTTCTAACTAAGTCTCTTACAGCCCTTAACCCCCCTTCTCGTTCATGAGACTCTGCTGAATTGAGTCTGTGGTAATCACTGATACCCATAATGATTGAGGGATTCATTAAAAATTCAAATAAGTTAATTAAATTGGTTATTTTTAAATTAAAGAAAACACTTTAAATTTGACTTACCAGCTCCACTTGTGCTTGCTCCTTGATTAGGCTGAGCAGATGATGATTGATCTCCAAAAAATTCTTTCAATACTTCACTAGCCCAATCTCTACCTAGCTGATTGGCCTGCTGATTAGAACTTTCAGGAGTAGAAGGATGATTGGGATTAAAATTTCTTGGTTCTGCATGAGACTCTTGGCCTGGTTTGGGATTAGGTGGTGGGCTAGGATTAGGAGGTACAGATTGAAATGCATCTGGAGGTGGATCAGCAGCAGGTGGTGGTGTATTATTTCCAGTATTAGTATGTTGGGGTGGAAAAAAATCAGAATTGGTTGCTTCAACAGACATCCCTTCAAAATTATCATCCATAATGAACTGTAATAAAATAAAATAAAATAAAAATAATAAGTTGTTAAAATTTATACCTATCAAAGTTAAAGTAAAAGAAGATACTATGTTTATAGTCTTGTTAACATGTATGTTCTCTTGGGTAAAAATAAAGTGATTAATATATAGCTATCAGCTAAAGTGGGAAGTTCAAACTATTTATAGTAGATGATTGAGCAAGAAGATCATTCATTAAGTAACAATTTTATCATATTTCTCATTATCATGATTTTTTTTCTTTAATTCTTACAATTAAGATAAAAATGATTCATTGAAAGCATGGGTTCTCTTGCAATAAAAGCAACCAATGTAATTGTTCACTGACTTAAGATAAGGTAAGTTGGATGCATCACATTTTTAATCAAGCATTGAAGTATTTCTTTTACCATTTACAAACATCACCAATCCTACAAATTTCCCCAATCCCAAATTTACACAAAGATGTTAGTCAACAGAAAAAAAATTTGATTAATTTTTTCACTCACTACTGTCTGCAGTCTAATTCCAGTGACAACCTTGTCTTTGATTCAAACCATTCCTTTTTTGTGCTTGAAAGTAGCTGCATGTCCAATTATTGCATCTTTCTTAATCACAATTTGAGTTGCTTTGGCTACTCTTACCAACCAACAATCCACTTATGGGAAAAGCTCATAGGGATCCTTTGATGTTTCTTCTGGACGGAGCTCCTTGAAAGGACTTACTATTAAATATATTTGATCATTCTCTTCTTTGACCTGAAAAGATAATCAATTTTCCAAAACTGGCTATCTTTTCCATAGTAGAATTCAATTATTGAATTAGAAATGTGTTGATTGTAACTAGTAAACCTCTTTCCATTTATCAATATTCTTGCTACGTTTTCAACTACCTGATCCCCACTTTTCTCTGATGGTGTCAAAGCCTGTCTTGAAGTTTCTTTTCCCATTTGTGCCCTTACCCATTTAGTAAATAATGCCATACTTAGATGGATCAATTTTTTTTGTTTATCAAGATCAATATGGATTTTTTTAGTCTCACATTGATCATTATATTCAGCTTCACCAAGATCTAATACCCTAGACATACAATACCAATGTTTGAGCATTGTTAGCGGTATCTCTCCTGTGGTCAATATTAATAAATTAGCACAGCTGAGTTTTTAAATTATTGCTTACAAACATTACATACATGGATGGTGATTGTTTGGAATTTCAGATAATATATGATTCACCCACTCTCCAGACCAAGTAGCTGTACCTGATGGTAGACCAGGACACTTTATCATTTCAGGATAATCTTGAGTGATTTGCATATTTGGCTTTGTGTTAATATTCTTCCAGCCCTCTTTCAGGCACTCATGATACTCTAACAGAAATTGATCTAGATCTTTAAGCTCATTAGTCTGTATTTTTTTAATGTCAAAAACTTGGTGATCAAGCATAATGTTACAAGTGACTTGAGAAGATAATATTCTCTTGGTTTATCAGCTGAGGAAGCTGAAGATTCAGATTCTTTAAATTTTTCATACCCAAGGGGGGTATAAGTGACAAAGGGAAGTAGAGAGTATACAGCATGTGCCATTCTGCTGCCTTGAGGGATCCTGCCTATTTAGATGCTACTGATTTTGGAACTCGTGTTAGCCAGGAAGGTCTTCTTACTTGATCAATTATCTTCCATACAACTTGTAGCTCTGCTGCTGTGATTTGTGGATTACTACTACCTTCATTTTCTTTCTCCTTACCTTTCCTTTTATTTTCATCATCTCTAGATGTCTCATTTGATTAGTGAGATCCTTCACTCTGTCATATGCTAATGCTCTGTTGACTTAAGTCATACAATGAATTCCTACTGCCACTGCTGTGAGACTTTAATGAGGCCAAATCGCTATAAGGAGGAATAAATTTGCAGCTGGATGACCTACTCTGGTTTCTTGTACAATTTGTTCCCAATCCTTCACTATCTAGTTCATGATGACTTGATGACTGTCTTGAACTCGTAAGTCTTTGCCGCTTGTGCTCTCTCATGTGTCCTGTATCATCATCATTATTATTCGTGGTGCTTAAGCTACTTCTATGTTTTTTAGAATGTTTGTGCAGTGAATTATCAGAAAATAAATTGTCATCTTCTTCTCTTAAATGCCAATTTTCATCCTTTTCCAGATTTCTTTCTAGATCTTTTTCTGCATTTTGGATTTTTAAATAGCTTAGACTGTGATCTTTTAGGTTGCCAAGAATATGTGAATGCATAACATCAATTGAGAAATATTCATTTGGAGGCCAATATTCAAGGTTATTAAGCTCACTCCATTTTACCCCATGATTCTGAACAATTGATAAACGCTCCCAATGTGACTTAGAATTTTTCCATTTTGTTTCACAGCACATATGATCGTCATGATTCTGTAATGAAAAATTTCCCACATTCTTTTCACTAATTTCATCTTTAATGATATTACAGAAAGAGCAGAACATTCTTGCAGAGTTACTCAAAAAACCAGCCAATTTTGGTATTGCAGGAATGTCACCTATCAAAGAAAACAATGCAACACTTAATTTCAGGCCTCATGGATAAAGATGCATCTTTTCAATCAATATACCATCCGATAGAGTTTGTAGATCATTAACCAGCTGTTTTAGAAGGTGATTAAGCTGTTCACTTGTGGGTTCTGTTGGTCCAGGTATAATAGCATACAAAAAAATATTTTCCATTTTGTATCTATCTTCTTGAGGTAGGTTCATACACACCATCATAATATTGCCTACAGACTTCTGATGACCTCCAATATAATACCACCAGGCCTAAACCAGTTGAAATATAAAGAAAACATTATGTTGCCTGATGTTATCAAATATTCATCATCATTGCCATCCAGAGCTGGAGTGGTAATGGGAAATTTATTCAAAATTGAACCATCACAAAAATCCTTCATCAAATCACACTCTACAGTGTCTGCCACAGGGGTTTTCTTCTCAATCAGAAGCTCAAATTTGAACAGTTTTATCTTTTTCTTAAGCCAGTTAATAAAACAATGGTGATGAAATGCTTTAAGAGAATAGTATTTTACATATTCTTGATGTTCCTCCATCAAATACAGCCTTTCGTCACATTTAACTACAATTTTTCATGCTCCAAAAATTTTTAAATAGCACTTTGATGATGAAAAAACGGTTGATTGCTACATAGTATAGATGGTTGAGATTCAGAGTTACACTCATACAGAGAAAAGCATTTAGGACAGCATGTTTTAGTAAAAAATAATTGATTGATCTTTAATTGACTAAAAATGGTATCTATTGAGCATGGGATCTGGAAGACAATGTTATCAGAATCCAGTCTTCCACTATCACCTAGAAGATTGAGCTTCTTAATTTCTTCATCCAAAAATTGAGTACAACCTTCTTTGCTCAAATGATGAATCAGAGAAAGCTTTTCTGCCTGCCACATAATTTTTCTGGCTATACCATTGTAGACAATCCTATAGTACTAGCTATAGGCCTTGACCAAGGGAGTTGGAGAAAAACCAGAGAGAAAATTCCCTGTCCCTTTAGAAAAATCGAGTTAGATTTACTTGCTAAAGTAAGTTGGTTCCTGTTTTGCTAAAGCTCCTTTTAAACACACTTGACTGCTTGATGAGCCAAGAAAGTAGTCCCCAGATAGACTACCAGACCAAAGAGCTGAAATGTAGAACAAAGTCCATTCCAGAGACAGCAAAGATACTTGATGTAGGCTTCAAATCCACACCAGAGACAGCAATAATACTTGCTATAGCTTTAAAGACTATAACAGAGAAAACAGTTTCCCAAGTTAAGTTAAATGAAGAACTTACTTGCAACAAACACAGCCAATTGTGGCCAGAAAACAGTGAAAACTGAGTGAGGAACAATGAGATCACCTCCGGTGGGGCAGCCTAAAGTTTAGTATGGCACCTAAATACATAAATGGAGTTATTACGTTGTGCAAGATTGGCGCTATTATTTTTTATAAAAGGGTGTTATTTAATTTATTTGAGTTTTAAATATGAAGAAATTGCTCAAAAGCAAATGCCTACACAAAAACAATTTATTTTACAGAGAAAACTTATTTTTACGGTCTGAAAAGCTTATAAGTATCAATTCGAGTCACTCAAGAACCTTGGGAAATTTTCCCAGAATTTTTACTATTTTTCTTATATTTTTAAATGAATTTTAAAGTTTTATAGAAATATTTTTGTTTTTTGGAAAATACTTATCTTTGATGAATTTTAACGGGGTGATTAGAGCTGCGCAGGCTACAAAAATTAGTTGGCAATGTAAAGGGGAAGTGGCTCTATCATGTGTAATTTTTCTAGATTTTTTTATTATAGTTTTAAAGGTTCTAATTGAGTCAGGAAGTCCATACAGACTCTGTACAGGCTCCAGATTGACTCTGGGTGAGCTCTGGAGGGGAAAACTTAGGCACGTGACTAGGTATACTTAAGAGTCTCTCAGACTCGAAATCGGGCATCATCTTACAATCATCAGACAACATACAGCTTAATCTTTAACCACCACGGTCTCATTTATTATTACTCAACAATATAAATAAATTTGTAATACCCTTATAACTTTATATTTTATATATAACATTTTAAAATACTACTCAACAATTTAAATCACACTTCAATCAGGGTATCTTTAGAAAGGTCTCCATCACTGGGACTTCATAATTTCTGTCTCATAAAAATTCAAATTATTATAAAAACGTAAAAGTCAATCTTTTCAGATCTTTCACTGGTACACCTTAATTGTTGTAATCAGTATGTCTTTCTCAACAGCCACTTTTATTTAAATCTCAATAAGCGTTAAATATTTTAGAGTTTCATTATTTTTATCAATCAGATCCAAGTAGACTGGTTATCTTAGTGATTTAGAATTCCCATTTTGTTATTTATATTGGAAGGAAGGGGTTTTCAACTAAATCCACACATCTCCTCCGGATTCTGCTTACAGCAAGGGGACTGTAAGAGTTTACCTTACCATAGTTGGTGCCCAACATGGGGTTCGATTTCTCTAGCTTTCTTTAAAGACTTACTTGGATCAAGAACGTTCTTAGCCTGCAAGAGGTTTATTTTCTGGAACTCAAATTGGATTTTTGCTATTGGCCTGCAAGAGGCTTGTTATTTTATTGATTGTTAACGCTTTTCATTACTTATTGGGATGTCTTCTTCAGCTGTTGCTTCTGGATCTCCTCAAACTCTTACTCCCTCTTCTAGGATTGTTTTTTGGGATGGCCCAAAGTTTGATGGGGAGGAGGTTAAATGGTTCATTAGCAGGTATGAAGCTTCTGCTGCTGTTGATGGTGCTTCTCATGTGGATATGGTGAAGCAAGTTAGGTTTTTTATTGCTGATAGGGAGGTGAAAAAAGAGGTTATTGCTATGCAGGCATTCAAGGACAAGGATTGGGTTAAGCTTTCTAAAGCTATGGTTGATAGATGGGGTGTTAGGTTTACTATGATGGACCTCAATAAAATTGTTGAAGACTGGCAAGCAAAAGGTGGAGTTTCTTCTATGGCTAACTTCAAAAAGCTCTGTGTTCAGTTTGATGAAGTGGTGGAATATCTCATAATGGTGGACGAGATAGTACATGAGAATCAAGCAAAAGATTTGTTTTGGTCAGCATGCAGCAGGGATATTTGTATGGACATCTTGAAGGATCTTTCAAGAAAAATTTGATGAAGGAACTGCCTAATGGAGAGCAGAAACTGCCGGCTCTGGAGGTTATCAAGGACAACATTCAAGCCCATCTAAAGTTATTGGCGTTGGACAAATATCAAGAGTCATGCACTCAATATGTTAGCAAGGTTAGAAAAGTTTTGGCCAAAAACAACGATATTATGGTCAAAGCCCAAGAGGCCAAGAAGGCACAAATGTGACTACCGTCTGCAAAAGTTGAGGGCATTGTAGATAATAAGATGGTTGATCATTTGGCCAATTCAACTAAACAGTTAAAAATATTTGTTCAAGAAACCCAGAAGGCTAACAAGGCCCCAATCGCTTCTTCGTTGACGTCAACTTCTTATCAGTCCAGAGGTTATGAACGTCGAAATTATAATGGCAATAATAATGGTAAACGCTTCCCAGGCAATGGGAGAAATGGTGGGAATGGTGGTAGTAGTTATAGAGGTGGCTATGATGAGCCAAAGGTGTGCTCCTATTGTGATAGGAGGGGGCACAGAGCAACAGTTTGTTTTGCTCTTGATAAGGATATGGATGCTGGGCGAGTTTTATTTGATGGTAAAAATTATAAATTTACTGATGGTTTGTTCATCAAGCCCAGTGATGGACAGTCTCCTTCTGATTTGGTCAGAAGAAGCTTAACAGCTGAAAGGAGAGCCAGATTTGAAGAGGTGACAGATGAAGATGTTAATGCCAAGGGTAGCAAAAATGGTAATGGTAATGGTGGTAAAGCAGACAAGGGCAAGGAGAAGGAGGTCAGTAAAGCCACATTTTCTACTTCTTTTGGAGGTTTAGAGCTGGCAACGGTTGCCCAAGTGGAGGGTAGTTGTATGGCCGACAAATACAATGTTAATGCTTCTAGAAGAGCAGCTGCTACTAAGGCAAAGAGTAGCATTCAGAGCCAATTGAGGGCTAATCATGGCAAGGCCAATAACAAAGTGAACCCTAACTCTAAGGACAAAAATTCTAGTGCTCAAACTGCCGCCAACAAATTGAACCCTTACTCTAAGGACGAATTATATAAAATGCAGAAGGGGATTGATGATATGGGGCCCCCTAGTTATGGCAAGTTTGATTTAAATGGTGAGCCTATTCCAGAGGATGATTCGGATTCTGAGGAGGAAGTACTGTTGGCATCTCTACCCAGACCAAGTTTTAGCGGTCCCATCCCAATGGAGGGAGTAAGAAGGACTAGCAATGGATCAGGATTAGTGCAAGAAGCTGGTGACAGAGTTAGGGTTATAGAAAGTGAAGATTTTATAATGGGGGGTGAAGATGGCTTGGTTGGACCTCAAGAGGTACCCAGGGGCAAGGTTGTTAAATCAAAGGTCCAGTATGAGCGGCCAGTAATTTCTGGTCAAGCTAATGCAATGGACGTAGTTTTGAATAGGGTGAATCAACTGCAGATTCCTTTATCTTTGGGGGAGTTATTTACAATTAGTCAGGCGCTAGCTGAAAAGCAAAAGAAGCATTTGAAGAGGCGTCGGGTTTCCACTGGAGAGGTGGAATATATTTGTGAAAATGTTGAAAAGTTTGGGGAAGATGTAGATACACATTTTTCTGCTCCCCTGGGTTACCTGGTGGTAACTCTTAACGGTAAAGAAGTAAAGGCCTTGGTCGATTCAGGGTCTCAAATTAATTTAATTTCATTGGAGCAAGCAAAGAGTATAGTCTTGCAAATTAAAAGTGGAACTGGGGGAAACCTCAGAGGCATCGGAGGGCATGCAACCAAGCTGATGGGTACAGCTGAGCATGTAAGGTTAGGCATTGGTGGATCTGTTGGTAAGGTTCACTTTTATGTGGCCAGAGGAGCAGTCAAAACTGTTCTTGGTGGTCCTTTTTTGATGTATTTTGAGGCCAGGATAGGGTATCAAGCTGGCATGGGGATTAGTTTGGAGATCACTGGTCAAGATATGAGGAGGTTACATATGCGGTTAGCGCCTCCTGGAGATGAAGGTTGGGAAACACGGCCAGGGATTACTACTCTGTGCCAGTGTTGTGTTTTCACCAAGAAGCGGCGTATAAAACGGACGGCTTCTGGTGAATTATGTTTGTTGGAAAGGGATGAATGCCCTCATTTTTTGGGCTAGCAGGGGCTGATCACTCTAATGTTGTAATCTCTCCTCAGGATGAGGTCCCGGATTGCAATAGGTCAGCTCACTTGGAGATAATTCAAGTGGACTCTCAATAATTTTTGGTTAATATTACTTTGGAGTGCAAATACGCTATGGACTTTTCCATATGTTTATTGGATTTACCCTGTTTTTCTATTGGATTTAAGAATGGTGAAAAGGAAAAATGGTCCAAATTAGGTTGGATAAAAATTGGAAGAGTATGTTTTATGACCTCCAGCAAGAGGTTAAACTGCAAGTATCTCCTTCTATTACAGACCTCCAGCAAGAGGTTAAACTGCAAGTATCTCCTTCTATTATGGACCTCCAGCAAGAGGGTAAACTGCAAATATCACATCAAAATCCAATTAAAAATCTCAGTATAATTAAAACACAAAAAAATAATTTTTGTGAAAATTCAATTCCGGTCCTCCAGCAAGAGGTTAAACTGCCAACTTTCTTTACGGGCGATTTACTGTTGGATAAGGGAAGCAAAGATGTTTGAAAATCTGTTTATAAATTAGACGAGGGGAAGGAGAAAAGGGTAAAATTAAAAATGAAATAAAATATTTTTCTAATTTTTCTTATTCCGATTCTGACAATGAAGAAGATTCATTTGATGAAATTATTAATGGCGATACAAAAGTAAATGTTTTACCTCAAATTTATTTAGATGTGGACGCAGCCAAATATAAGAAAGTAGCAAATAAAGTTCGACCTATTAATGAACCGCTACCTGCCAAATAAAATCCACCCTTGAGAAGACCAAGGTTATCAAGAGATCCTTATGAAAGTCCATTGGTGAAGAATCCGCCTGAATTTTCTGAGACGTCAAGAATCACTTTTGAGAGACTGGGTGTTGTTAATTTTGGACCTGATGGTTGGTTGTCTGGAGAAGAGAAGAAGATGTTGTTGGATGTGATGGTCAAGCGAGAGAAGGCCATTGCTTTTGTAGAAGAGGAGAGGGGTGTGTTGAAGCATTCCTATGGGGAGCCTTACAAGATTCCTGTGGTATGTCATGAACCGTGGCAGCAGAAAACGATTCCTATTCCAGCTGCATTAAAAGAAGCCTATATTGAAGTTTTCAGAGAACGGATACGCACTGGACTGTATGAGCAATCAACGTCAAGTTATTCTAGTCCGGTATTTTGTATCAAGAAACCGAATGGCAAGCCTAGAGTTGTTCATGATCTTAGGGAATTAAATAGGGTTACAATAAAGGATGCTGGGATACTGCCTAGTGCTGAGGAGTTTGTTGAAGCGTTTTCAGGGAGAGTGTGTTATGGTTTGGGAGATATTATGGGTGGATATGATGAGATAGAATTACATCCGGACTCAAGGCCTCTCACTACATTTGATACGCCACTAGGACGTTTACAGTTAACAAGATTACCTCAAGGAGCAACAAATTCGGTTGCAGTTTATCAAGCTCAGATGGCTTGGATCCTTCAAGACAAAATTCCACAACATGCTGGAATCTTTATAGATGATGGAGGAATTAAGGGACCAACAACCGACTATGATAACCATGTGTTGGAAGAGAATCCCGGGATACGCAAATTCATTTGGGAGTTTGCAATTACATTAGAAAGAATCTTGTTTTGAATTGAAGAGGCTGGTTTAACTATTTCAGTTTCAAAATTTTCATGTTGTGTGCCAGCCTTAGAAATATTAGGCCATGTGGTATGTAGAGAGGGTAGGATTATGTCCAAGAAGAAAGTTAACAAAATTCAGTCCTGGCCAAGACCCAAGAATACGACTGAAGTTAAAGGGTTTTTAGGCGTTTGCGTATATGTTAGAATGTTTATCAAGGATTTTTCTTCATTGGCAGCCCCATTGAGATGGTTAACAAGAAAGGATGCAGACTGGGAGTGGGATGAAGAGTGTGAGAAGGCGTTTGTGAAGTTGAAGGAGGTTGTGGGGAAGGATTTAGTCCTGCACAAGTTGGATTATGGAAAAGATGCTGGCAGAATTTATTTAGCAGTTGATTCAAGTCAGGTTGCAGCTGGGGCGGTTTTGTCTCAGATGGATAAAGCTGGTTACATCAGGCCAGTTAGGTATGAATCTGTAGTATTTACTGAGGTCAAATCAAGATATTCTCAACCAAAATTGGAATTATGTGGTGTGGCAAAAATACTGAAGAAACTTCAGCATATTTTGTGGGGGCAACATTTTGAGTTGCAAGTGGATGCGAAATCGTTAATCCAGATGATTAATTCCCCAAGCTTACCGAACGCACCCATGACAAGATGGGTAGCTTTTATTCAACATCTTTTGTTTGATTAAGTTTATAAGCCTGGAAAAACTTTTACTATTCCAGATGGTTTATCAAGGAGACCACCTTCTGAAGAAGATTCAGACTCAGAAGAGTTCAATGAAGATATACCTATTATCAAAGCCAGCACTAAAGGAGCTGAAGACTTTCCATACCTCCCCCCATGAGTTTAAACTGGCAGGACTATTGTGTTTAGATTATGGTGATGATGACCTCCACCAAGAGGATAAACTGGAAAATAGTTTTTACGTTAATAAAGGTGTTGGAAAAGGTGCAGATAAATTCGGTAGAAAGGAGGTAGAAGAAGATGTTGTGTATGTAGAGGAAGATGGATTGGTAGTGTGGGATAGTAGTAAGTTAAGGAATGGTGTATATTTTGGAGAATTAGAGAATTTAAATAAAAAGTTGGATAAAGAGAAAGAGGTATTTTTGAATACGGTTTACGAAGGATCCAAAGGTTCAGAAGAAAAATGTTGACATAGCTCAATTAAAGATTTATTTAGGGGTCAACAATTATTGGCTCATTCATGTGCAGGTGATATCGGTGATAGAGAAGTCCCTATTGATGTTATATTAATTGATTTTCAAGATGAAGTCTGGGGTCAGACTGGTTTTTATTTTTTGTTAGTCAAATATTTGTTGACTTTAGAGAGGCCAGAAGATTGTGAAGACAATGAATGGGTGGCTATCAAGAGGAAGTCATCTACGTTTTACCTATCTGGTCAAAGTTTAATGAGGAGAAGGTATCCAAATCCTCAAGTAGTTATAACTTAACAGAAGGGGCAAGAATTAGTTTTGAAATCACTGCATGAAGATCTCGGGCATAGAGGCATTGGAGAAAAGTTTAGAAGAATTTCTGAACAATTTTGGTGGCCTGCCATGAAGATGGCTTTTAAACAATGGGTTCAGTCATGCAAAGAATGTCAAAGACGAAGGTATTTTAGGCCAAAAGAACCTGGACGCGCAACCGGTGAATATAAGTTCTTTGGGAGAGTTAGTTTAGATGCTGTTCATATAAAAGAGGGACGGTATAAATATTTAATTGTGGCCTGAGATGATTTATCTGGTTGGGTAGAGGCAGTGCCTCTTATTAATTTAACTGCCAAAAATGTGGCAGAATTTTTATTGAATAATTGGGTATATAGGTATGGGGTGATGAAGTTGGTGACGGTAGATGGAGGTCCTGAATTTGGGACAGAGTTTAAAGAGGCCGTATTGAAAGTTGGATCAAAGGTTAGGGTAGCAACCCCATATTATCCTGAAGCTGAAGGCATGGTTGAAAGAGGGCATCAAGTTATCAAGGATGCTTTAGTTAAAATGTGTGGGACAAGTGCCGAAAAGTGGAGGCACTATTTACCTTTAGTTTTATTTGCTGATCGAATCACTGCCAAAAGGACAACCGGATTTTCACCTTATGAACTTATTTTTGGACAGAAAGCAGTTTTAACGGTTGATTTAGAAGCTGAATCATATCTTGGAGTTGACTAAGACATGGTCAAAACTACTGATGAATTATTGTGTGCAAGAATGATGCAGCTAGAAAAGAAAGAAGAATATTTAGAAAAGGCATATTCGCGGATGATGAAGATCCGAAATCAATCAGTTAGATATTGGGATGAGCGGTTGGCACATTGATTAAGGAAACCTTTGAACCCAGGAGATATGGTCTTGGTGTATAATAGGAGTTTGGAAAATCAGTGGGGAAAGATGTTTGCAGATAGGTGGAATGGACCGTATAAAGTTAAGGAGCAAGTTTCTGGAGGTTCATATGTGCTAGAAGAGTTGGATGGAGTAGTATTGAAGAAGAGGGTAGCGGCCGATCAAGTGAAATGGTTCTATCCTAGAGGCACCAGGAGTGCCAAAGTCTACCTCTGCAATGAGGATAAACTATGATATCGACGAAATTTTATGGATTCCTCCGCAATGAGGATAAACTATGATATCGACGAAATTTTATGGATTCTTCCGCAATGAGGATAAACTATGATGTTTATAAAAACCTTATTGACCTCCGCAACGAGGATAAAATATCTTTTTTTTATCAAAATACTTTACTATCGTTACACTGCATATGGGCAACAAAACTGTGATGAAACTTAACGAAATTCAAGAAAACCTTCTTTGAAATTTTTGAAATTTAAAATTCTTAAAATATGGGTGAAGATAGTGTTGGAAAATTTTAAAAATTTATTGGAAGAAGTGTTCACAGGGGAACCTTCTTAATTTAAACATTGGCAAGTGTGGGGGTATTTGATGGGCTGGCTACTCTATGCACAATTACCACATAATGTTCGTTTCCAAAATTTTCCCTGTTTCTAGTTGAATCCTGGCTTTGTCTTTTAATTTTAGGAAGTCCACTAAGACTATAAACTGGAACAAATCAAGAGACACCGCTCTCAACGCCAGATTCAAATTTTTTTTTTTATATTTTGATTTTGAATTTTTTTATGTTATATTGTGATTTCTTTCCTTTAAATATATATTATGAATTACTGCAAGGTGATGCTCACTGGTGGTCTCTAATAATTTTTATAAATTGGAGGGAGCCCACCCAGTGATCATCATCATAAAATTATCTTCTAAAAACTTTCATTTATTTTCTTTTCTTTTCAATTTCTCAAAATTGTGTAACCACATCAAGTTGCACTTGGATGTGGGTATGATGTCAAGGGTACGGCTCATCAAATGGCCGGGGGGCATCTTTTTAAAATTTTATTTTGAAATTTTTTTTATTATTACTTTTTTATCTTTCTTTTCACATTCGTTTATCTTTCTTTAAAAATTAAATTTTAACTTTTATTTCAAAACTATCTTTTCTAAAAATCTTTTATTTTAAATTAAAAATAAAAAATAATAAAAAATAATAAAATAAATAATAAATAAAAAATGAAAAATAAAAAATAAAAATAAATAAATAAAAATAAAATAATAAAATAAAAAAAATTAATTATTTAAATCAAAATTATTAATATATTTCTTAGTTTTATTTTTCAGTCTTCATTCTTTTTAGTTTTAATCATTTAGTTCTGACAGGAAACAGGGTCTAGGGGAGCTCAAAACCTATGGGATTTTACTTCAAGATATCTGTTAGTCCTCCAAGACTTTAAACTGGCTACTGTTCAAGACGTTCTTTAAAGTTTTTATACGAATTTTAGAGCCGTTAGTCCTCCAAGACTTTAAACTGGCTAATTATCAAGACTGTCATTAAAGATTTTATATTGGAGCTGTTATTCCTTCAAGACTTTAAACTGAATTTCAAGTATGATCAAGATTTTATGGATATTTTTGGAGACGGATTTTTTTTTTATATAAATCAAATGTTAGGTCCACCAAGACCTTAAACTGGAGTGTTATCAAATGTTAGGTCCACCAAGACCTTAAACTGGACTATTATCAAGCTGTTGGGTCCACCATGACCTTAAACTGGATTTCTTATCAATCAAATGTTTGGTCCACCATGACTTTAAACTGGTAGTTCATTCATTGTTTTAGTCCACTATGACTTTAAACTAGAAAATAAATATCTGCAGGATAATTCAACATTCATTGGTCCACTATGGCCTTATACTGGATTACTTGTCGATCAAACGTTTGGTCCACTATGACATTAAACTGGATTATCAAGTTTATTCAATCTTTGGTCAAGCCTAGGCCTTACTTTGGAATATTTCAAGTTATTTATGCACTTAAACGATCTTTGGTCCTCCAAGACCATAAACTGGAAATCGATTATATGTTTGGCCTACCAAGACTTTAAACTGGAATGTCAATCTTGTTTGGTTAACTCTATTCAATCTTTTAATTTATCACTGTCCACTAAGACTCTAAACTGGTTATTCAATTATTTCTGGAATTGGGTGCTGATAAGCTTTAGGAGTTTAAAAGTTTAGGTGGTGATGATGCTAAGGAAAGCATAATGGTTAATTAGGTGAAATTTGTGGCGCTTTAACATGGTCTAAAGTTAATATTATTATTGGAAGCCTGGCAAAAGTATTTTATGGGTTTTCTGCATAGCAAAGTTTGAAAATTGTGATGAAGGAATCAGAAGTTAGGATGGTAGTTGGATTTTAGGGAATGATTTTTTTAGTGCCTCATTTTTAGGCCATTTTTGGTGTGAAGCTTGGAGGACCTTATGGCGAGATTGGAATCATAGAATTCGGCTCAGTGGGGGGCCTTATGAGATTGGAATCAGGAGTATTCGGCTCATTAGGAAGATCCACTCTCTCAATGCTGTGACAAGGAGGAAGACTGGTTAATGGGAGTCTGAAGGGATTTAAACCTTGCTCTCAGTAGTGGAATCATCACAAGATTTATTTTATTTTATGTTATATCAAGCCAGAGAAGAAGAAACAACGTTTATATTTTAAAAATTAAAAGAAGACCAGCTAAAACAAATTTATCAAATTAATTTATTAGAAAGATAAGTTCAATCACATATGCAAGTTTAAGAATGGGGACATTCTCAATTGGAGGGAGGATGTGGTAGCCTAAAGTTTAGTATGGCACCTAAATACATAAATGGAGTTATTACGGTGTGAAAGATTGGAGCTATTATTTTTTATAAAAGGGTGTTATTTAATTTATTTGAGTTTTAAATATGAAGAAATTGGTCAAAAGCAAATGCCTACGCAAAAACAATTTATTTTACAGAGAAAACTTATTTTTAAGGTCTGAAAATATTATAAGTATCAAGTCGAGTCACTCAAGAACCTTAAAGAAATTTTCCCAGAATTTTTACTACTTTTCTTTTATTTTTAAATGAATTTTAAAGTTTTATAGGAATATTTTCGTTTTTTGGAAAATACTTAACTTTGATGAATTTTCACGGGTTGATTAGAACTGCGCAGGCTACGAAAATTAGTTGCGAATGTAAAGGAGAAGTGGTTCTATAATGTGTAATTTTTTTAAATTTTTTAATATAGTTTTAAAGGTTCTAATTTAGTCTGGAAGTCCGGACGGACTCCGTACTGACTCCGTACAGGCTCCGGATTGACTCTGGGTGAGCTCTGGAGGGGAAAACTTAGGCACATGACTAGGTATACTTAAGAGTCTCTCAGACTCAAAATTGGGCATCATCTTAAAATCATCAGACAACATACAGCTTAATCTTTAACCACCACGGTCTCATTTATTATTACTCAACAAATTAAATAAATTTGTAATACCTTTATAACTTTATATTTTATATATAACATTTTAGAAATACTACTCAACAATTTAAATCACACTTCAATCAGGGTATCTTTAGAAATTTCTTCATCACTGGGACTTGATTATTTCTGTCTCATACAAATTCAAATTATTATATAAACATAAAAGTCAATCTTTTCAGATCTTTCACTGGTACACCTTAATTGTTGTAATCAGTATTTCTTTCTCAACAGCCACTTTTATTTAAATCTCAATAAGTATTAAATATTTTAGAGTTTCATTAGTTTTATCAATCAGATCCAATAAGACTGGTTAGCTTAGTGATTTAGAAATCCCATTTTGTTATTTATATTAGAAGGACAGGGTTTTCAACTAAATCCACACATCTCCTCCGGATTCTGCTTACAGCAAGGCGACTGTAAGAGTTTACCTTACCATACTAGATGGTTGTATGATGATTAAGGTTGCCCCAAACTGTCTTATTCACTATGAACACGCAGACCACTAACTAAGAGCCCATGTGCACCCACCAATCTGGTGCCTGTACCCGCCAAATTGCATAAAAAACCCTCCTGGAGTGCTCCCCAATCTCCTAAAATAGAGGCGAGCAGGTGCCCGACGTCGGAGATGCCACCTGAAGTGGCCCAGTCTCCCCAAAGCCAGAAAACCAATAAAAACCACTAATCTACTTAGAAAAATTAGCTACAACTACTAAAACCTTTAAAACATGGAATTTCACTATAACAACATTGGAACATGAAATATAGAGAAAAATTAGCTCTATCAAATGGTACTAAGCACTTAACCCTAAGACTTAAGGTTAGCCCATAAAACACGAAGAACAAAATTAAACAGCAATCTTTTATAAATGAAAAATGAGGAAATGACCCCTTACAACTCAGAATATGAAAAATGTCTTCAAGACATAAAATATAGAGAAAAACCAGGGCTATCCAATGATAGCACCCACATACCCGCAGACCCAATATCCACGGAATAAAATCAGAAAAATACCCAATTCTTTAACAAATGTCAATTAAGACATGCACAAACCGCGCCAAATCACACAACAAAGGCCCCTGCCAATGTTGGAAAACCACATCCTCCCTCTAATTGAGAATGTCCGCATTCTTTCTTCATCCAACCACCATGTTTAACCCTCTTCCCAAATCTGCCTTTGAAATGGCCCCCTGCCAATACTGCATTGACAATAATTTAATCTGCACCATGACACCACCTGTCCATCCATACAGAACGTCCTGCGATGTCTGCCAATCTAGAAAGAAGACCTGCCACAGACCTGGTTTACTATCTTCTGCAACAGATTCAGCTCCACCTCAACCTGGTCCATCTTCTGCCAGCACCAAAAGATCTAGGCCATCCATCATGATACCCAGATTAATCAAAAAGCTTCAACCTTCCCAGAAGAGTGCCACAACCCATAAGACAACTAGTTCCACCATCCCTGGTCCATCTGATGGTAAAGAAATATCATTTCCTCCTTCAACTTTTAAAACTGATGACTTCTCAGTTCCTCCATCTTCTGATAGTGATGATAACAATGTAGTAAAAATCGCACCACCAACACCAAACCACTTGCCCACTATCAAGGCCAAGTTCCAACAACACACATCCCAACAGAAACAACTTCTGCTTCACTACTTCCAATTCACTCCTGCTAGAGATCCACAGGACATTGAGAACAGAAGACACCTCATTCACCAGTTCAAGGCTAATTCTGAACACTTCATTTCATCTCTTGATTCCCTCTTTAATTCCACTAGTACTTGAGTTTGATTCAGAAAAGAAAAATTGACCACACCCTCTATAGGATGTAACCACAAACAACCCTCAGTTTTAAGTCTTGGGGGACCATCCTCATTTTATAGTCTTGGGGGACTCAAAAACCCTCAGTTTAAAGTCTTGGGGGACTCAAAAACCTAAATCATAAACCCAGAACCAGAGATCAACCACATTAAGACACAGATAAAAAACTAACATTCTGGGGTAATTGTGAATAGAGCTGCCAGCCCATCAATTACCCCCAAACTTGCCTTTGCTAAATTCAGAGGCTCCCCCTGTGGATACCCTCCACCAATCTTTTAAAACCAACTCCAACAACAAAAACTCCTTTTTCCTCAGTTTATAGTTCTTGCGGACTTACAACCCTCAGTTTAAAGTCTTGGGGGACAAAACCAACAACAATTCTCAGTTTAAAGTCTTGGGGGACTAACACAGTGTTCAGTTTAAAGTCTTGACGGACTATCTTGATAAAATCTTGAAACCAGCCAGTTTAAAGTCTTGGAGGACTAACAGAAACCAGATTTCAGTTTAAAGTCTTGATGGACTGACTTCATACCATAGCTTTTTCAGTTTAGAGTCTTGATGGACTGACTTGTTACCATAGCTTTTTCAGTTTAGAGTCTTGATGGACTGACTTGATTTTTGCATAAAATAGAGGCAGCCAATTACATGCAGCACACCTCTACAGCCAACCTGCTGAGCTTCCACCTTCACTTCATCATCTACCCATCACTGACAAAAATCTCCTCCTATCCCTTTTCATCATCTTTTCTCACCACAGATCATGGCTGGATCTCCTGATGTTAACCCTTCTACTCTCCCTTGCTTCACTGCTCCCAAGGAATATGCCTGCAAACAGTGCATCCACATGTGCAGACCTTGCACATTCACTCTTCCAAATCCTGAATCCAAATTCTACAACAGGGCTTGTGACTCTTGCTATTCCAAAAAGAAAAGATGTGACAGAGATGCCAACTACCCTATTCCTCCGCCTACTCCTTCTCACAAATACATATCCAGATCCCCTACCAGATCCCCAGAGTTTGGTCCTTCCTCTTCCTCTCTATCTTCTGCTCCTTCCAGAAGATCCAGAAGCTCAGCTTCCCGCACTCTTCCCAAATGACCAGCCTTAGTCTCACAAGAAACGGCTTTTATCTCCACCAAATTAGCTCCAAAAGCTTCAAAATCAACTCCCAGGCTTCTAGACTGTGTCCAGGCGGCCCAGCCGACGTCGGGCGGCCCGCCCGCCTCACCAAACAGTGAAAATCAGGGCCAAAACCTCCAAAAACGACCAGAAAACAGCCAAATTCATACAGACAACAACAACAACTCAACTCAACTACCTCCTACTGCTACCAGAGCGATGCAATCCACCCTTCCAAAGTCCAAAAGCACCAAAATTTACCAGATTTCTAAGAGAACTACCAGAGAACCCCAAGAAGAAACCAGAACACCACACACTGCTCCAAAACAACAACTTCGTCCCCAACTAAGACAAAGAAACTACCCCTCTCCTCTGTCAGCCAACTACTCTTCTGACAGTTTCATCTCTTCAAATTCTCCATCCAGAAAGGAGCAGTCTGCTTACAAATCCCCCTCTCCTGCTCCATCCTTTAACAACCCTGGTACTCCATCACCAGCACCTCCTCCAGCTGAATCCAACAGAAATAACAACCACAACAACAACAATCTCACTGCTCCAAATAGGCCCCAGGAACATCAGCATCCAAATTCACCTTCTCAGGATCCTTCAGAGGAAGACCATGAGAATCCATATCTTTCCCTAGTTGATCCACCCACTATGACCATTACAAAATTGTCAGAGATCAAAATCCCAGCTGCTTACAGATTTGATGAGCTTCCAATCTGTAAGTACCAAATTAATTATTCCATTTCTTCAACAAAAATAATTACTGATCCAATTCTTCTTGTCTAGTTGGCACCCCTCGTCCTGAATCTATTATTGGAATTGGCCAAACTCTTGAAACTTCTTTGACCCTGGATTATGGAGACATGAAGAAACACCTAAGCACCATGTGTTCCAATATGCTAAAAGCCTTTGCCCTCCATGGACCTTTGAATGACTTTGAAAAATCCCTGAGAAAGCGCCTACTGGACGACCACTGGAAAATGTCTAGGATCATTAAACACACCCTCCAGCACTCCATTCCTGCCTCTTCTTCTTCCTCCTCTGAACTTCCCTCTAATCCAATCCCTGACCATTACAATCCCTATAATCTCTCCAGCAGGATGCACTTCAAAGAACACAGTGCTTCACACAATCCAAACAAAAAACAAAAACGTCATCACAATCCAGACTAGCCTCCAGAAGCTTCATCATCCAGACATTGAGCTCCTGCAAAAGATTAAAAACATAAAAGTAATATAAAACAAATAATAATAAAAAATTTCAGATTTTTTTTTTTTTTTTTTTACGGTCTACTGATATACTAAAATAAAAAATTAATAATTAAAATGAAATAAAATAAAATATAAAAAATAATACAAATGGTATCCCCCAGCCAATTGCTGAGCTGATCCCCTGATACCTTACCCACATCCAAGTGCACCATGATGTGGATACACAATTAATTCTTTTAAATGGTTAACAGAAAACAAAATTCAAAAAATTTTGAAATTCAGAAGATAATAAAAATAATGAAACACAGAAACACATGAAATAATTAATAAATAAAAATAAAATAGCATTGCCCGGCCAATTGATGAGCCTTTCCCCACCAATGCTTGCCCTCATCCAGGTGACCCTGATGTGGTAACACCCTATATTTTTTTTGATTTTATAATTTTAAACAAACCCCATAACATAAATTAAAAGAAAAAAAGAGAAAAAAGAAAATAATCTAAAACTGCTATCTAGCAAAAACATAACTGCAAAATCAAAGACAGTCCAGCTCCATAGATGGTCAAATAAGGGAAAGTCCGATCCATAGAAATGATCACTGGGTGGGCTCCCTCCAATAAGTAAAAATGATGGGAGACCACCAGTGATCCACCACCAATCTGAAAGAACCAAAGATGAAGAAGCCAGTCACAAACCAGTTTAAAGTCATAGTGGACTTGAAACCTGAATAATTAACAACAGAACTAGAATTCAACTAGGAAAAACAAAAGACTTGAGACAGACATTCTGGGGTAACTGTTCTACAGAGAATCCAACTCATCAGTTACCCCCACACTTACCAAAATAAAATCTAGAAGCCCCCCCTGGGTACCTTCTAACAAAAAACACAACATCCAACACAAAAAAAACCAAAACCAATAAAAGTGAAGAGTCCGGCACTTGAAAACCAAAGGAATTACCAGTTTAAAGTCATAGAGTACTAAAACCTGTGAAAAGAAACCAATACTAGGGTTCAACCAAATTAAGAAAAAGGGTTGGAAACAGACAATCTGGGGTAACTGTTGATAGAGCAGCCAGCCCATCAGTCACCCCTACACTTGCCAAGATCAAATCTAGAAGCCCCACCCATGGGTACCTTCTAAAAAAAGTTTCCAACACAAAAAGATGCATAGCATCACCACAAAAAAACCAAAATTAAAGAATTGTCCGTAGTTTATCCTCATTGCGTAGTCAATCTTCTTCATGCCTAGTGCCTCTGGGATAAAACCTCTTCACTTGGTCTGCAGCCACCCTCTTTTTCAAGACTGCACCATCCAACTCTTCCAAAACATAAGAACCTCCAGATGCCTGAGACCTGACTCTTTAAGGTCCATTCCATCTGTCAGCAAACATATTCCCCCACTGACTCTCCAAACTTCTATTATACACCAAAACCAAACAACCAGGTTTCAAGGGATTCCTAAGTCTATGAGCCAACTTCTTGTCCCAGTACCTGACTGATTGAATCCTAATCTTCATCATTCTAGAGTATGCTGTCTCTTGACATTCCTCTATAAATTCCAACTGTTGCATCCTGGCACAGAGAAAATCTTCTGTTGAGTGCACGTCATCCCAATCAATTCCAAGATAAGAGACAGCTTCCAAGTCCACTGGTAGAAAGGCTTCTTGACCAAACATTAACTCATAAGGAGAATATCCAGTTTTCCTCTTCACAGTGACCCTATCAGCAAATAAAACCAAGGGTAAATAATGCCTCCACTTTTCGGCACTATCTCCGCACATCTTCACCAAAGCATTCTTGATAACTTTATGGCCTCTTTCAACCATGCCTTCAGCTTCAGGATAATACGGTGTAGCCACTCTAACCCTAGAACCAACACTAGCCACAGCTTCTTTAAATTTGGCACCAAAATCTGGCCCACCATCAACAGTCACCAACTTCATCAACCCATATCTATAAATCCACTCCTTCTTCAAAATCTCTGCCACATTCTTGGCAGTCAAATTAACCAGAGGCACTGCCTCAACCCAACCAGACAAATCATCCCTAGCAACAATCAAGTATTCATACCTGACCTCTTTAATATGGACAGCATCCAGACTGACTCTTCCAAAGACAGATGATTCACCAGTAGCACGGCCCACCTCTTTAGGTTTCAAGTGACTTCTTCTTTGACATTCTTCACAAGATTGAACCCAACCCTGCACAGCAAACTTCATACCCGGCCACCAAAATCTGTCTGCTACTTTTCTATAAGTCTCCTCAAAGCCTCTATAACCAAGGTCTTCATGCAAAGACTTCAAAACCAATTCTTGACCTTTCTTCTGAGTCACCACCATTTGAGGATTAGGATGTCTCCTTCTCATCAACCGCCTTCCTGACACATAAAATCCAGGACTCTTCTTCTTGATTGCCAACCAAGTATCATCATCACAACTATCTGGCCTCTCCAAGGTCAACAGATATTCTACCAAAATAAAATAAAACCCAGACTGACCCCAGGTCTCATCTTCAAAATCCAACAAAACAACATCCAAGGGTACAACTCTGTCATCATAATCAACAGTGTGAACATGAGCCAATTAACCAGCTCAACCAGGACACCAATCCTTAAATTTTGGCACGTCCTTCTCTTTCCATTGAACCTTTTGAGAATCCAGTTCACTAACAAAAACACCCTTTTCCAATTTCGAGCTGTCCCAAACAACAACTCCATCTTCATCAACAAAAACATCCTGATCACCAGAATCAAGATCAGATCCAGCCAGTTTAGCTTCTTGGGGGAGGTCAGAACAATCATCCAGTTTAGCCTCATGGGGGAGGAGAGAAAAATCCTCAGCACCCTTTGTGCTGGCCCTAACCACTGGAACATCTTTGTAAAACTCTTCAGAATCAGAATCCTCATCTGTAGGCGGCCTCCTTGATAATCCATCAGGCATAGTAAAAGTTTAACTGGTTTGTGTACCAGGTCAAAAGAAAAATGTTGAATAAATGCCACCCACCTAGTCATTGGAGCATATGGAAGACTAGGTGTATTGATCATCTGAACTAAAGATTTTGCATCCACCTGCAGCTCAAAATGCTTCCCCCACAAAACCGTCTGTAGCTTCTTTAAAATTTTAGCTACGCCACACAATTCCAACTTAGGATGAGAATACCTAGATTCTACCTCATTAAACACCACAGACTCATACCTTACTGGCCTGACCCTCCCAGTCTTATCCTCCTGAGACAAAACAGCATCAGCAGCAATATAACTTGAGTCCACTGCCAGATAAATTTTTCCAGCACCAACCCCATAACCAACTTGTGAAGAACAATATCTTCACCAACAACCTTTTTCAACTTCTGAAAAGCCTCTTCACACTCTTCAGTCCATTCCCAATCTGCATCTTTTCTGGTCAACCTCCTTAAAGGTGAAGCTAACAAAGAAAAATCCTTAATAAAAATCCTGACATATACACATACACCCAAAAATCCCCTGACTTCAGTAGTATTTTTAGGCCTAGGCCATGACTGAATTTTATTAATCTTCTTCTTCGCCATAATCCTTCCCTCTTTACATACCACATGACCCAGAATTTCCAAATCAGGAACACAACAACAGAATTTTGACCTTGAAATGGTCAAACCAGCCTCTTCAATCCTGAACAACACTCTCTCTAGAGTTATTGCATATTCCCACACAAACCTCCTTATTCCAGGGTTCTCCAATAACACCTCATTACCATAATCAGTGGATGGTCCTTTAATTCCACCATCATCAATAAAAATACCAGCATGAGTAGGAACCTCATCCTGCAAAATCCAAGCCATCTGTGCTTGATAAACTGCCACTGAATTAGTTGCTCCTTGAGGCAACCTAGTGAGCTGAAATCTTTCCAAAGGAGTCTCAAAAGTTGTGAGAGGCGTTGAATACGTATGTAGTTCCCTCTCATCATAACCACCCATAATATCACCCAAACCATAACACACCCTTCCAGCAAAAGCTTCAACAGAATCCTCTGCACTTGGCAGCATACCAGCATCCTTGATAGTGACTCTATTCAAGGCTCTAAGATCATGAAGCACCCGCAAATTTCCATTCTGCTTCTTTAAACAGAACACCAGACTTGAGTAACTGGATGTTGATTGTTCATATAACCCAGTCCTGACTCTTTCCCTAACAATCTCTACAAAATACTCTCAAATAGCGGCTGGAATCGGAATAGGTTTGATTTGCCAAGGTTCATGACAAACAACAGGAATCAAGTAAGGTTCCCCATAAGAGTGCTTCAATACACCCCTTTCCTCCTCAACAAATGCCACCACTTTTTCCCTTAGCACAATAACGTGCAACAACTTCTTTTCTTCCTCAGACAACCATCCATCAGGACCAAAATTAACAACTCTCAATCTTTCCACGGTCACCCTAGCCGTCTCTACAAATTCTGGAGGATTATTCACCAAAGGAGTACAGTACGGATCTTTTGAAAAAGGAGGTCTTTTCAAAGGCAGATTCAAACCCACAGGCATAGGCTCATTGACAGGCCTAATCTTCTGCGCTACCTTCTTATACTTTGCCGCTCCACCTTCAACTTGAGGGATCTTCAGGAAATCTTCACCACCAGACCTGGAACAAAAACCAAGGGTTTCCCCATTGCTCACATGTGTGGCCAAGTTAATGTTTTTGAAAGGTGTAGAAGAAACCCTAGCGGTGCACAATTGGGAGGACTTACTTTTACACCCCAATCTCACCACTCCAAAACTTTTACTCAATTCCACATCTTCATCCTCACTTCCAACTTCCAAATCTTCAAATCTTGATTCATCTTCTGAATCACATCTTTCAAAATTGTGCAGTTTATCCTCATGCTGGAGGTCCAAAAATCGATCCTGATGATCTTCTCTCTTCAAAATTTCTGCAGTTTAACCTCATGCTGGAGCCCCAAAAATAGATCTTGACGATCTTCACAAAAATATTTTGTGTCTTCTTTATTCATTATCTTTAGATTTGTTTCTTGATTTTCATGAATTATCTTGAAATTTTTATCTTCTTTTCTTGAGTTTTTTTCTGACCTACAAAAATAACCAGGGGTTTCCCCAATGCTCACAGGTGTGGCCCAGGTAATGTTTTTGAAAGGTGTAGAAGAAACCCTAGCGGTGCACAATTGGGAGGACTTACTTTTAGACCCCAATCTCACCGCCCCAAAACTTTTCCGCATATCTTTCAATAAAGATATATAACCAATTTTCTTCTTTAAACTTGAATTAAAAATAATTAAGAATCTTGAGAGAGAACAGAGACTTGATAAAAAACTTGATGAATATTTGCAGAGAAGAGAAACATTAAAAAGAGAAAGTTGAAAATCCACTTGGTATATCTCCAAGGGAGCTGACCTACTACAACCTGGGATTTCCTCATCTTGGGGAGAGGTTGTCGCACTAGGGTGATCAGCCCTCATTACTCTAAAAAAGACAGACTCTCAATGGAGCCTGAGCCGCACTCCAAAAAATCAGAGGCAGCACCCACTTCCTTCCTTCTCCTGCAGCAGTCCATGCACTGGTGCATTGAAGATAAACCAGGCCTAGTCTCCCAACCATCCTCCCCAGGGGACAATAACCTCATGTGAAGCCTCCTTTTGTCTTCACCAGTCAACTTCAAACTGATTCCCAAATCAAATTAATAACTAATTCTTTCCTGAAAATCCATCAAGAATGGCCCACCCTAAACTTCCTTTACATTACCTTTAGCAATGTAAAAATGAACCTTCCCTGAGGCTCCTCCAACATCTAACTTCACAAACTCTGAAGTTCCAACCAATTCAGTGACATGGCCACCGATCCCTCTCAAATTCCCACCAATACCAGTTTTGATGGGAAGGCCCATATGAGTTGCCTCAAACAAAGAAATCAGGTTTATCTGAGAACATGAATCCACCAATTCCCTTGCCTCCCTGCCATTCAGAGTGACATTTACATATCCCAGAGGAGCAGAAAAATGAGTTTCCAACCCCTCACCAAACTTTTCAGCAGAATCACAAATGTATTCTACCTCACCAGAAGAAACCCTTCTCCTGGTCAACAACTTTTTCTGCCTATCAGCCAACCCTGGACTGATAGCATACAATTCCCCATAAGATAGGGAAACCTGACCCTGATTCATCCTTTCCAGGAAAGAGTCCATAACATTAACTTGACCAGACACTACTGGCCTCTCAAAGTGAGCTCTTTGCTTCACCACCTTGGTCCTAGAAGCTTCTTGAGGACCAGCACCGCCAACAGATTTACCATTAACAGGAACCAAACCAGATCCCTCACCAGAACCTCTTACTCCGACAGGCTTTGGCAATGAAGCCAAAGGGACATCCTCCTCAGAGTCAGAATCCACCTCCATTGGAATTGGCTCACCATTCAGGTCCAATGCGCCAAAACTAGGGGGGCCCATATCAGCCATACCCCTCTGCATCTTGTACAGCTCCTCTTTGCTGTACCTCTTCCTAGCTTCACTCTGCTTAGGATCACCCTTTGAAGCATTTGGCTTTGGTTGGGCCTGAGAACTGCTCTTAGGCCTACCCACCTTTCCTGCTTCCACATCATAAACACCAGCCAAGCATTCACCACTTGACTGTCCACCACAAGAATACAACTCCAAACCACCAAAGGAAGTAGAAAAAGAGACCTTATTGACCTCCTTCCCCTTACCCTTGACGTCCTCATCTACCTTAACAGAAGACTTCCCCTGATCAGGAATCTCCTCAAACCTTGGCCTCCTTTGATTGAGACCACCCCTTCTCCTGACCAAATTCACAGGAGCCTACCCCTCACTGGGCTTCACAAAAGAACCTTCAGGGAACTTGAAAACCCTGCCATCAAACTTTACTTTTCCTTCGGACACATATCTGTTCAGTGCCCAAAAATCATTGGACCTGTGCCCCCTCCTACTGCAATAAGATCAAACCCAAGGATCACTCCTAACAGCCCTCCTTTCAAAATCTCTTGGCTGAGAAGGTGCCTTATTAACCTTCTTGGCCTCCTGGACAAAAATGTGCAGCTGTTTTGTCAGATCAACCAACTGCTCCACCATTGGGTCCCTCTCCTGTTTGGGAACCTGCACCAAATTTTTCTCCTCCTTCTTCTCCCTAACTTCCTCTTCAGCCAAAGCCTCACTGACTTTGCTGACATACTTGGCACACCCCTCCTGATAGGTGTCCACAGCCAATAACTTTAAATGGGCCTCAACAACCTCCTTCACCTTATCCAAGGCAGGCAACTTCTGATCCCCATTAGAAAGAGTCTTCATCAATTCCTTTCTTGACAACTCCTTCAACACATCCATCCTGACATCTCTAGCCAGGGAAGACCAAAAAACATCCTTGGCAGCATTTTCATGTGCCAGCTCCTCCACTTCCACCAAATATTCCACCACAGGATCAAACTGTAGCAGAAACTTCCTGTAACTATGTAAGTTACCAACACCACCATGAGATTTCCATTCACTGACAACCTTGTTCAGATCCACCATAGTGAACCTGACACCCCATCTATCCACCATCTCCCTACACAGCAATTTCCAATCCCTCTTCTTGTAGCCAGACATGGCCACAATCTCCTTCTCCAGTGACCTATCACCAATGAAGAAGATAATCTTCTTCACCATATCCAGGTAGGAAGCACCATCCACTCCATCAGCAGTTTCATACATCTCTAGAAACCACTTGACATCCTCCCCATTAAACTTGGTACCATCCCAAGTTTTAATTCTCACACACTCCCTAACCATCACAGAAGGAGGACCATCCCCCCCACTGACAGTCACCACGGGAATAGCAGAACCAGAAGCCATTCTTCCAGTCCAAAACACCAAAAAGAGCCAACCAAAGAAAACAGAGATTACAAAGAACTAGCAAGTTCTACCCCACGTTGGGCGCCAGAAATGTAGACAATCCTATAGTACTAGCTATAGGCCTTGACCAAGGGAGTTGGAGAAAAACCAGAGAGAAAATCCCCTGTCCCTTTAGAAAAATAGAGTGAGATTTACTTGCTAAAGTAAGTTGGTTCCTGTTTTGCTAAATTCCCTATTTCAACACACTTGACTGCTTGATGAGCCAAGAAATTAGTCCCCAGATAGTCTACTAGACCAAAGAACTGAAATGTAGAACAAAGTCCACACCAGAGACAGCAAAGATACTTGATGTAGGCTGCAAATCCACACCAGAGACAGCAATAATACTTTCTATAGCTTGCAAGACTATAACAGAGAAAACAGTTGCCAAAGTTAAGTTAAATGAAGAACTTACTTGCAACAAACACAGCCAATTGTGGCCAGAAAAACAGTGAAAACTGAGTGAGGAACAATGAGATCACCTCCGGTATGGTAAGGTAAACTCTTACAGTCGCCTTGCTGTAAGCAGAATCCGGAGGAGATTTGTGGGTTTAGCTGAAAACCCCGTCCTTCCAATAAAAATAACAAAATGGGAATTCTAAATCACTGTGCTAACCAGTCTACTTGGATCTGATTGATAAAAATAATGAAACTCTAAAATAATTAACACTTATTGAGATTTAAATAAAAGTGGCTGTTGATAAAAGAAATACTGATAACAACAATTAAGGTGTACCAGTGAAAGATCTGAAAAGATTGACTTTTATGTTTTTATAATAATTTGAATTTTTATGAGGCAGCAATAATAAAGTCCCAGTGATGAAGACCTTTCTAAAGATACCCTGTATGAAGTGTGATTTAAATTGTTGAGTAGTATTTCTAAAATGTTATATATAAAATATAAAGTTATAAGGGTATTACAATTTATTTAATTTGTTGAGTAATAAAAAATGAGACTGTGGTTGTCAATGATTAAGCTGTATGTTGTGTCCCCCCTCTCAATTTCGAGTTTGAGAGGCGCTTAAGTATTCCTAGTCACGTGCCTAAGTTTTCCCCTCCAGAGCACTCCCAGAATCAATCCGGAGCCCGTACGGAGTCCGTTTGGAGTCCGTCCGGACTTCCGGACTCAATTAGAACCTTAAAAACTATAAAAAAAATCTAGAAAAATCACACATGATAGAGCTACTTCCCCTTTACATATCAAACTAATTTTCGTAGTCTGCGTAGCTCTAATTACCCCGTGAAAATTCATCAAAGTTAAGTAATTTCTGAAAAAGTAAATATTTCTATAAAACTTTAAAATTCATTTTAAATATAAGAAAAATAGTAAAAATTCTGGGAAAATTTCCCAAGGTTCTTGAGTGACTTGACTTGATACTTATAATTTTTTCAGACCGTAAAAAAAAGTTTTCTCTGTAAAATAAATTTTTTTTGTGTAGGCATTCGCTCGTGACCAATTTCTTCATATTTAAAACTCAAATAAATTAAATGAAACCCTTTTATATAAAAATAATAACACCAATATTGCATGCCGTAATAACTCCATTTACGTACTTAGGTGCCATACTAAACTTTAGGCTACCACATCCTCCCTCCAATTGAGAATGTCCCCATTCTTATAACTTTGCATAAGTGGTCGAACACAATATTCATCTTTAACCTTCAACCACCATCTTCTTTAATCAACTATAAAATTCATCTTCATCAATATGTCTTCCAAAGAACTTGTCGCTCCATGTGAACTCTGCGCTCGATACCAGGTACCTTGTTTAATGTCCAACCCTAATCTTCCTGGAAGGACAGCTTGAGACTTATGCCGTGTGAAAAAAGTCAAATGTAACCCGCCATTAGTTCCTTCTAAAACAAACATATATTTAGGACCAGCAGCTCTCCCTGATCCCTCAACTTCTAAAAAGCAATCCAAAATTCCTGTCTTCTTAAAACGAATAAGATCAAAAACAGCTTCAAAAGTTCAATCTTCATCAGCGGATCCCGGCCTAATTTTGCCTTCACAAGATCCTAATCCTATAACGCCAGTGCCCCCAACCAACTTTGCTGAGACTATGTTTCCTGGCTCTAAATGTAAGACCCTATTATCTTACTAAAAAAAACTTTTAATCAAAATTGACTAAACCTATGACTTAATAACATATTTGAACTTCTAGCTGTCGAAATAACCAACACTGATGATGTTGGTAGAGTGAAGAAGGACTATATCAATCATTATCCAAATTTTCATTGCTATCTTTTTCTTGACTTTACTAATGATTTGAAACAAAAAATGCTGGCCTATTTTCAAGAAACTCCAGCTAATAACCATGAAGACCTCATGAAAAGAAGAATTTTAATTCAAAGCTTTGATAATGATGTTGAACAATTTCAAAGAAATTATCTTTTCTAACAGTATAACTTGATAAAATTTTGTTTTTGCTTGGTCTTCTTTAACTTTCAACATAAATGATGTTTTCTTTCTTCTCTGGCTTAACATAAAATAATAATAAATCTTGTGATGATTCCACTACTGAGAGCAAGGTTTGAATCCCTTCAGACTCCCATATACTAGTCTTCCTTCTTGTCACAGCATTGAGAGAGTGGATCTTCCTATGAGCCGAATACTCCTGATTCCAACCTTATAGGGCCCCCCACTGAGCCAAATTCTATGATTCCAATCTTGCCATAAGGTCCTCCAAGCTTCACACCAAAAATGGCCTAACACTGAGGCACTAAAAAAAATCATTCCCTAAAATCCAACTACCATCCTAACTTCTGATTCCTTCATCACAATTTTCAAACTTTGCTATACAGCAAACCCATAAAATACTTTTGCCAGGCTTCCAATAATAATTTTAACTTTAGACCATGTTAAAGCGCCACAAATTTCACCTAATTAACCATTATGCTTTCCTTAGCATCATCACCACCTAAAATTTTAACCTCCTAAAGCTTATCAGCACCCAATTCCAGAAATAATTGAATAACCAGTTTAGAGTCTTAGTGGACAGTGATAAATTAAAAGATTGAATTGAGTTATCCAAACAAGATTGACATTCCAGTTTTAAGTCTTGGTGGACCAAACATATAATCGATTGCCAGTTTATGGTCTTGGTGGACCAAAGATTGTTTAGGTGCATAAATAACTTGATAAATTCCTAAGTAAGGCCTAGGCTTGACCAAAGATTGAATAAATTTGATAATCCAGTTTAATGTCATAGTGGACCAAACATTTGATCGACAAGTAATCCAGTATAAGGCCATAGTGGTCCAATGAATGTTGAATTATCCTGCAGATATTAATTTTCTAGTTTAAAATCATAGTGGACTAAAACAATGAATGAACTACCAGTTTAAAGTCATGGTGGACCAAACATTTGATCGATAAGAAATCCAGTTTAAGGTCATGGTGGACCCAACAGCTTGATAACAGTCCAGTTTAAGGTCTTGGTGGACCTAACAACTTCTCTATCCTTGAACCCAGATGGTGCCACCAGCTTTCTTCATCCTAGTTTCAAGTTTTCTTCTTCAAAAAAAATATCTCCTAACAAGATGAAACCTTCTGACTTCATTGCTTCAGCTGATCAATCTTGCAAATATTGTGCTTTCACCTATAGGGAATGTATCTTCACTTTCAACTGGCAAAAGCACACTTATAACAGAGCCAGTTTATACTGCTATGAGAAGAAAAGAAAATGTTCTGGCTTGAATTGTGGTTCTTTCCCCATTACTGCTACTAGCTTTGCCGCCTTCTGCAAACCTCCTCCTTCTTCTTCACCTTCTACTCCACTCCCTATTCCATCAACCTCTTAAGATCCCATCCCTTTTTCTCCATCAGCCTATTTAAATCTTTCTCCATCACCTAATCCTCTGGGTCCTTCTCTCCAATCTAGACTTGCTGCTACTCCCCCAAGAACTCTTGCTGATCCCAGGGCCATGCTTCAACCTTCTAACAATTCTTCTCCTACTTCCAACATCTTGAAGCACAAAAGGTCCTATAATAGCCAGCAATCTTCATCTTCTCTTGTTTCATCCAAAAGGCCCAGAACATCTACTTCAAACACCAAATCCAACACCAGTCCTCCTCATCTATCAAAAATAAAAAATCCTTTTTTTAAACATAAAAAATCCCACTCCATTACCAAGTAAGCCATTTATCTATGATCATGATAGTGTTGAAACAGGTTAGTTGTCTCTTTTTATTTTCTTAATCTTCAGGTTTTAATTTGCTGATATTTTAATTTGATAAGCGTCCACCGGTTCTCCAATTTCATATTCAGCTTATGAGCTAACAGAACCTAATCCAAGCTTCCCTAGAGTTCCAATTCACCTAGTGTCTGAAAAGATTTTTGCTAATTTTAATAAACTTATTGCTTATTTCCAACAATACCCGCCCTCTGATAGATCAGAATCTTGGATGAGAGAGCAACTGTTAAGAGACCTTTTCAAAATAGCCAACTGGCTTCAACACTATCGTGACCGTGAAATAAGATTTGAATCCCAGGAAATCAATCAAGGTCCTTCTAAATTTTCTAATTTTGATTCTTCAAAAGATAACAACCCTTGATGGTGTTCTTCCTGGTATGTAGCTTTCTTGAATAATGTTTGAAAAATAAAAAATATAAACATCTAAACTACCTAAAACTAAAATACCTTTTATTTTTTTTTATTTTTTATTTTTTATTTTTTTTATTTTTATTTTTATTTTTTTTAGTTATTTTTTTTTATTATTATTATTTTTTTTTTATTATTATTTTATTATTATTATTATTTTTTTTTTTTTTTACCATTTAAAATAAAAGATTTTTTTTTTTAAAAAAAAAAAGATAGTTTTGAAATAAAAGTTAAAATTTAATTTTTAAAGAAAGATAAACAAATGTGAAAAGAAAGATAAAAAAAGTAATAAATTTTTTTTTATTTTTTTAAAATAAAATTTAAAAAGATGCCCCCTGGCCATTTGATGAGCCGTACCCTCGACATCATACCCACATCCAAGTGCAACTTGATGTGGTTACACAATTTTGAGAAATTGAAAAGAAAATAAAATAAATGAAAGTTTTTAGAAGATAATTTTTATAATGATGATCACTGGGTGGGCTCCCTCCAATTTATAAAAATGATTAGAGACCACCAGTGAGCATCACCTTTACAATAATTCATAATATATATTAAAGTAAAGAAATCACAATCTAACATAAAAAAAAATCAAAAACAAAGTAAAATAAAAAAAATCTTGAATCCGGCATTGAGAGCGGTGTCTCTTGATTCGTTCCAGTTTATAGTCCTAGTGGACTTCCTATAATTAAAAGTCAAAGCCAGGATTCAACTAGAAACAGGGAAAATTTTGGAAACAAACATTATGGGGTAATTGTGTATAGAGCAGCCAGCCCATCAAATACCCCCACACTTGCCAATGTTTAAATTAAGAAGGTTCCCCTGTGAACACTTCTTCCAATAAATTTTTAAAATTTTCCAACACTATCTTCACCCATATTTTAAGAATTTTAAGTTTTTTGAAAATTTCAAAGAAGGTCTTCATGAATTTCGTTAAGTTTCATCATAGTTTCTTCGCCCATATACAGTGTAACGATAGTAAAGTATTTTTAATAAAAAAGAAAATAGTTTATCCTCGTTGCGGAGGTCATCATAAAATTTTGTTGATATCATAGTTTATCCTCATTGCGGAGGGAACCATAAAATTTCGTAGATATCATAGTTTATCCTCATTGCTGAGGTAGACTTCGGCACTCCTGGTGCCTCTAGGATAGAACCGTTTCACTTGATCGGCCGCTACCCTCTTCTTCAATACTACTCCATCCAACTCTTCTAGCACATATGAACCGCCGGAAACTTGCTCCTTGATTTTATACGGTCCATTCCACCTATCTGCAAACATCTTTCCCCACTGACTTTCCAAACTCCTATTATACACCAAGACCATATCTCCTGGGTTCAAAGGTTTCCTTAATCAATATGCCAACCGCTCATCCCAATATCTAACTGATTAGTTTCTGATCTTCATCATCCGCGAATATGCCTTTTCTAAATATTCTTCTTTCTTTTCTAGCTGCATCATTCTTGCACACAATAATTCATCAGTAGTTTTGACCATGTCTTAGTCAACTCCAAGATATGATTCAGCTTCTAAATCAACCGGTAAAACTGCTTTCTGTCCAAAAAGAAGTTCATAAGGTGAAAATCCGGTTGTCCTTTTGGCAGTGATTCAATCAGCAAATAAAACTAAAGGTAAATAGTGCCTCCACTTTTTGGCACTTGTCCCACACATTTTAACTAAAGCATCCTTAATAACTTGATGCCCTCTTTCAACCATGCCTTTAGCTTCAGGATAATATGGGGTTGCTACCCTAACCTTTGATCCAACTTTCAATACGGCCTCTTTAAACTCTGTCCCAAATTCAGGACCTCCATCTACTGTTACCAACTTCATCACCCCATACCTATATACCCAATTATTCAAAAAAAATTCTGCCACATTTTTGCCAGTTAAATTAATAAGAGGCGCTGCCTCTACCCAACCAGATAAATCATCTCTGGCCACAATTAAATATTTATACCGTCCCTCTTTTATATGAACGGCATCTAAACTAACTCTCCCAAAGAGCTTATATTCACAGGTCGCGCGCCCAGGTTCTTTTGGCCTTAAATAACTTCGTCTTTGACATTATTTGCATGACTGAACACACTGTTTAACAGCCATCTTCATGCCAGGCCACCAAAATCGATCAGAAATTCTTCTAAACGTTTCTCCAACTCCTCTATGCCTGAGATCTTCATGCAGTGATTTCAAAACTAATTCTTGCCCCTTCTGTTGATTTATAACTACTTGAGGATTTGGATACCTTCTCCTCATTAAACGTTGACCAGATACCTAAAATGTAGATGACTTCCTCTTGATAGCCACCCATTCATTGTCTTCACAATCTTCTGGCCTCTCTAAAGTCAACAAATATTTGACTAACAAAAAATAAAAACCAGTCTGACCCCAGACTTCATCTTGAAAATCGATTAATATAACATCAATAGGGACTTCTCTATTACCAATATCACCTGCACATGAATGAGCCAATAATCTTTGACCCCTAAATAAATCTTTAATCGAGCCATGTTGACGTTTTTCTTCTGAACCTTTGGATCCTTCGTAAACTGTATTCGAATATACCTCTTTCTCTTTATCCACCTTTTTATTTAAATTCTCTAATTCTCCAACATATACACCATTCCTTAACTTACTACTATCCCACACTACCAATCCATCTTCCTCTACATACACCACATCTTCTTCTACCTCCTTTCTAACAAATTTATCTACACCTTTTCCAACACCTTTATTTACATAAAAACTATTTTCCAGTTTATCCTCTTGGTGGAGGTCATCATCACCATAATCTAAACACAATAGTCCTGCCAGTTTAACCTCATGGGGGAGGTATGGAAAGTCTTCAGCTCCTTTAGTGCTGGCTTTGATAATAGGTATATCTTCATCGAACTCTTCTGAGTCAGAATCTTCTTCAGTGGGTGGTCTCCTTGATAAACCATCTGGCATAGTAAAAGTCTTGCCAGGCTTATGAACTAAATCGAACAAAAAATTTTGAATAAAAGCTACCCATCTTGTCATGGGTGCATTTGGTAAACTTGGGGAATTAATCATCTGGATTAACGATTTCGCATCCACTTGCAACTCAAAATGTTGCCCCCACAAAATATTCTGAAGTTTCTTCAGTATTTTTGCCACAATACATAATTCCAATTTTGGTTTAGAATATCTTGATTTGACCTCAGTAAATACTTCAGATTCATACCTAACTGGCCTGATGTAACCAGATTTATCCATCTGAGACAAAACCGCCCCAGCTGCAATCTGACTTGAATCAACTGCTAAATAAATTCTACCAGCATCTTTTCCATAATCCAACTTGTGCAGGACTAAATCCTTCCCCACAACCTCCTTCAACTTCACAAACGCCTTCTCACATTCTTCATCCCACTCCCAGTCTGCATCCTTTCTCGTTAACCGTCTCAATGGAGCTGCCAATGAAGAAAAGTCCTTGATAAACATTCTAACATATACGCAAACGCCTAAAAACCCTCTAACTTCAGTCGTATTCTTGGGTCTTGGCCAGGACTGAATTTTGTTAACTTTCTTCTTGGACATAATCCTACCCTCTCTACATACCACATGGCCTAATATTTCTAAGGCTGGCACACAACATGAAAATTTTGAACCTGAAATAGTTAAACCAGCCTCTTCAATTCAAAACAAGATTCTTTATAATGTAATTGCAAACTCCCAAATGAATTCGCGTATCCCGGGATTCTCTTCCAACACCTGGTTATCATAGTCGGTTGTTGGTCCCTTAATTCCTCCATCATCTATAAAGATTCCAGCATATTGTGGAATTTTGTCTTGAAGGATTCAAGCCATCTGAGCTTGATAAACTGCAACCGAATTTGTTGCTCCTTGAGGTAATCTTGTTAACTGTAAACGTCCTAGTGGCATATCGAATGTAGTGAGAGGCCTTGAGTCCGGATGTAATTCTATCTCATCATATCCACCCATAATATCTCCCAAACCATAACACACTCTCCCTGAAAACGCTTCAACAAACTCCTCAGCACTAGGCGGTATCCCAGCATCCTTTATTGTAACCCTATTTAATTCCCTAAGATCATGAACAACTCTAAGCTTGCCATTCGGTTTCTTGATACAAAATACCGGACTAGAATAACTTGACGTTGATTGCTCATACAGTCCAGTGTGTATCCGTTCTCTGACAACTTCAATAAAGGCTTCTTTTAATGCAGCTGGAATAGGAACCGGTTTCTGCTGCCACGGTTCATGACATACCACAGGAATCTTGTAAGGCTCCCCATAGGAATGCTTCAACACACCCCTCTCCTCTTCTACAAAAGCAATGGCCTTCTCTCGCTTGACCATCACATCCAACAACAACTTCTTCTCTTCTCCAGACAACCAACCATCAGGTCCAAAATTAACAACACCCAGTCTCTCAAAAGTGATTCTTGACGTCTCAGAAAATTCAGGCGGATTCTTTACCAAAGGATTTTCATAAGGATCTCTTGATAACCTTGGTCTTCTCAAGGGTGAATTTAATTCGGCAGGTAGCGGTTCATTAATAGGTCAAACTTTTTTTGCGACCTTCTTATATTTGGCTGCGTCCACATCTAAATAAACTTGAGGTAAAACATTTACTTTTGTATTGCCATTACATATTTCATCAAATGAATCTTCTTCATTGTCAGAATTGGAGTAAGAAAAATTAGAAAAATATGTTATTTCATTTTTAAATTTTACCCTTTTCTCCTTTCCCTTGTCTAATTTATAAACAGATTTTCCAACACCTTTGCTTCCCTTATCCAACAGTAAATGGCCCGTAAAGAAAGTTGGCAGTTTAACCTCTTGCTGGAGGACCGGAATTGAATTTTCACAAAAATTATTTTTTTGTGTTTTAATTATACTAAGATTTTTTATTGGATTTTGATGTGATTTTTGCAGTTTACCCTCTTGCTGGAGGTCCATAATAGATGGAGATACTTGCAGTTTAATCTCTTGCTGGAGGTCCAGAATAACCTTTTCACATAAATTATTTTTTTGTGTTTTAATTATACCAAGATTTTTAATTGGATTTTGATAAGATTTTCGCAGTTTACCCTCTTGCTGGAGGTCCAAAATGGAAGGAGATACTTGCAGTTTAACCTCTTGCTGGAGGTCATAAAACATACTTTTCTAATTTTTATCCAACCTAATTTGGCCCATTTTTCCTTTTTCACCATTTTTAAATTTAATAGAAAAACCGGGTAAATCCAATAAACATATAGAAAAGTCCAAAACGTATTTGCACTCCAAAGTAATATTAACAGAAAATAATTGAGAATCCACTTGAATTATCTCCCAGTGAGCTGACCTATTGCAATCCGGGATCTCATCCTGAGGAGAGATTACAACATTAGAGTGATCAGCCCCTGCTACCCCAAAAAATGAGGGCATCCATCCCTTTCCAACAAACATAATTCACCAGAAGCCGTCCATTTAATATGCCGCTTCTTGGTTCAAACACAACAATGGCACAGAGTAGTAATCCCTGGCCGTGTTTCCCAACCTTCATCTCCAGGAGGCGCTAACCGCATATGTAACCTCCGCATATCTTCACCAGTAATTTCCAAACTAATCCCCATGCCAGCTTGATACCCTATCCTGGCCTCAAAATCCATCAAAAAAGGACCACCAAGAACAGTTTTGACTGCTCCTCTGGCCACATAAAAGTGAACCTTACCAACAGATCCACCAATGCCTAACCTGACATGCTCAGCTGTACCCATCAGCTCGGTTGCATGCCCTCCAATGCCTCTGAGGTTTCTCCCAGTTCCACTTTTAATTGGCAAGCCTATACTTGTCGCTTGCTCCAATGATATTAAATTAATTTGAGACCCTGAATTTACCAAGGCCTTTACTTCTTTACCATTAAGAGTTACCACCAGGTAACCCAGGGGAGCAGAAAAATGTGTATCTACATCTTCCCCAAACTTTTCAGCATTTTCACAAATATATTCCACCTCTCCAGTGGAAACCCGACGCCTCGTCAAATGCTTCTTTTTCTTTTCAGCAAGCGCCTGACTAATCTTAAATAACTCCCCCAAAGATAAGGGAATCTGCAGTTGATTCACCCTATTCAAAACTGCGTTTATTGCATTAGCTTGACCAGAAACTACTGGCCGCTCATACTGGACCTTTGATTTAACAACCTTGGCCCTGGGTACCTCTTGAGGTCCAACCTAGCCATCTTCACCCCCCATTATAACATCTTCACTTTCTATAACCCTAACTCCTTCACCAGCTTCTTGCACTAATCCTGATCCATCGCTAGTCCTTCTTACACCCTCCATTGGGATGGGACCGCTAAAACTTGGTCTGGGTAGAGAGGCCAACGGTACGTCCTCCTCAGAATCCAAATCATCCTCTGGCATAGGCTCACCATTTAAATCAAACTTGCCATAACTAGGGGGCCCCATATCAGCAATCCCCTTCTGCATTTTATATAATTCGTCCTTAGAGTAAGGGTTCAATTTGTTGGCGGCAGTTTGAGCTCTAGAATTCTTGTCCTTAGAGTAAGGGTTCACTTTGTTATTGGTCTTTCCATGATTAGCCCTCAATTAGCTCTGGATTCTACTCTTCGCCTTAGTAGCAGCTGCTCTTCTAGCAGCATTAACATTGTATTTGCCAGCCATATAGCTACCCTCCACCTGGGCAACCGTTGCCAGCTCTAAACCTCCAAAAGAAGTAGAAAATGTGGCTTTACTGACCTCTTTCTCCTTTCCCTTGTCAGCTTTACCACCATTACCATTACCATTTTTGCCACTCTTGGCATTAACATCTTCATCCGTCACCTCTTCAAATCTGGCTCTCCTTTCAGCCGTTAAACTTCTTCTGACCAAATCAGAAGGAGACTGTCCATCACTGGGCTTGATGAACGAACCATCAGGAAATTTATAAACTTTACCATCAAATAAAACTCGCCTAGCATCCATATCTTTATCAAGAGCAAAACAAACTGTTTCTCTGTGCCCTCTCCTATTACAATAGGAGCACACCTTTGGATCATCATAGCCACCTCTATAACTACTACCACCATTCCCACCATTTCTCCCATTGCCTGGGAAGCGGTTACCATTATTATTGCCATTATAATTTCGACGTTCATAACCTCTGGACTGATAAGAAGTCAACGTCGAAGAAGAAGCGATTGGGGCCTTGTTAGCCTTCTAAGTCTCTTGAACAAATATTTTTAATTGTTTCGTTAAATCGGCCAAGTGATTGACCATCTTATTATCTACATTGCCCTCAACTTTAGCAGCAGGTAATACCATTTGTGCCTTCTTGGCCTCCTGGGCTTTGACCATAATATCGTTGTTTTCAGCCAAAACTTGGCTAACCTTGCTAACATATTGAGTGCATGACTCTTGATATTTGTCCAAGGCCAATAACTTTAGATGGGCTTGAATGTTGTCCTTGATAACCTCCAGAGCCGGCAGTTTCTGCTCACCATTAGGCAGTTCCTTCATCAAATTTTTCTTGAAAGATCCTTCAAGACGTCCATACGAATATCCCTGCTGCATGCTGACCAAAACAAATCTTTTGCCTGGTTCTCATGCACTAACTCATCCACTAATATGAGATATTCCACCATTTCATCAAACTGAACACAGAGCTTTTTGAAGTCAGCCATAGAAGAAACTCCACCTTTTCCTTGCCAGTCTCCAACAATTTTATTGAGGTCCATCATAGTAAACCTAACACCCCATCTATCAACCATAGCTTTAGAAAGCTTAACCCAATCCTTGTCCTTGAATGCCTGCATAGCAATAACCTCTTTTTCCACCTCCCTATCAGCAATAAAAAATCTAACTTCCTTCACCATATCCACATGAGAAGCACCATCAACAGCAGCAGCAGCTTCATACCTGCTAATGAACCATTTAACCTCCTCCCCATCAAACTTTGGGCCATCCCAAGAAACAATTCTAACTGAGGGAGTAAGAGGGTTAGAAGATCCAGAAGCAACAGCAGAATAATACATCCCAATAAGTAATGAAAAGCATTAACAATCGATAAAATAACAAGCCTCTTGCAGGCCAATAACAAAAATCCAATTAGAGTTCCAGAAAATAAGCCTCTTGCAGGCTAAGAACGTTCTTGATCCAACTAAGTCTTTAAAGAAAGCTAGAGAAATCGAACCCCACGTTGGGCGCCAACTATGGTAAGGTAAACTCTTACAGTCGCCTTGCTGTAAGCAGAATCCGGAGGAGATATGAGGATTTAGCTGAAAACCCCGTCCTTCCAATAAAAATAACAAAATGGGAATTCTAAATCACTAAGCTAACCAGTCTACTTGGATCTGATTGATAAAAATAATGAAACTCTAAAATAATTAACGCTTATTGAGATTTAAATAAAAGTGGCTGTTGATAAAAGAAATACTGATAACAACAATTAAGGTGTACCAGTGAAAGATCTGAAAAGATTGACTTTTATGTTTTTATAATAATTTAAATTTTTATGAGACAGCAATAATCAAGTCCCAGTGATGAAGACCTTTCTAAAGATACCCTGTATGAAGTGTGATTTAAATTGTTGAGTAGTATTTCTAAAATGTTATATATAAAATATAAAGTTATAAGGGTATTAAAATTTATTTAATTTGTTGAGTAATAAAAAATGAGACTGTGGTGGTCAATGATTAAGCTGTATGTTGTGTCCCCCCTCTCAATTTCGAGTTTGAGAGGCGCTTAAGTATTCCTAGTCATGTGCCTAAGTTTTCCCCTCCAGAGCTCTCCCAGAGTCAATCCGGAGCCCGTACGGAGTCCGTACAGAGTCAAAGCGGAGTCTGTACGGAGTCCATATGGAGTCAAAGCGGAGTCAGTACGGAGTCCTTATGGAGTCGAAACGGAGTCCGTCCGGACTTCCGGACTCAATTCGAACCTTAAAAACTATAATAAAAAATCTAGAAAAATTACACATAATAGAGCTACTTCCCCTCTACATGCCAAACAATTTTTCGTAGTCTGCGCAGCTCTAATTACCCCGTGGAAATTCATCAAAGTTAAGTAATTTCTGAAAACGTAAATATCTCTATAAAACTTTAAAATTCATTTAAAAATATAAGAAAAATAGTAAAAATTCTGGGAAAATTTCCCAAGGTTCTTGAGTGACTTGACTTGATACTTATAAAATTTTCAGACCGTAAAAATAAGTTTTCTCTGTAAAATAAATTGTTTTTGTGTAGGCATTCGCTCGTGACCAATTTCTTCATATTTAAAACTCAAATAAATTAAATGAAACCCTTTTATATAAAAAAAATAACCCCAATCTTGCATGCCGTAATAGCTCCATTTACTTACTTAGCTGCCATACTAAACTTTAGGCTACCACACCGGATGGTTGTATGATGATTAAGGTTGCCCCAAACTGTCTTATTCACTATGTACACACAGACCACTAACTAAGAGCCCATGCGCACCCACCATTCTGGCGCCTGTACCGGCCAAATTGCATAAAAAACTCTCCTGGAGCGCTCCCCAACCTCCTAAAACAGAGGCGGGGGGGCAGCCCGACATCGGAGATGCCGCCTGAAGCGGCCCGGCCTCCCCATAGCCAGAAAACCAATAAAAACCACTAATCTACTTAGAAAAATTAGCTACAACTACTAAAACCTTTAAAACACGGAATTTCACTATAGCAACATTGAGAAATGAAATATAGAGAAAAATTAGCTCTATCATATGGTACTAAGCACTTAACCCTAAGACTTAAGGTAAGCCCATAAAACACGAAAAACAAAATTAAACAGCAATCTTTTATAAACGAAAAATGAGGAAATGACCCCTTAAATCTCAGAATATGAAAAATGTCTACAAGACATAAAATATAGAGAAAAACCAGGGCTATCCAATGATAGCACCCACATACCCGCAGACCCAATATCCACGGAATAAAATCAGAAAAATACCCAATTCTTTAACAAATGTTAATTAAGACATGCACAAACCGCTCCAAATCACACAACAAAGGCCCCTACCAATGTTGGAAGACCACACCGTTTCCCAAGATTTGAGTTTCTAGAGACTGTTGAAGATACTTCTTCCCCCAATAGTGACTGCCCCTATGTAATAAATCATCAAAAAATCATAAAGACTTTTATTCTCACTTTGAACTATAGATATACAGCTTACTGTTTCTGTGGAGTTGGAACTTCCAATTTTAAGTGGATTGTTGAAAGAAATGACCATCTGGGCCTTCGTCATTCTTTCCTCTTGATGGTTTGTGTTGTAGACAATCCTATAGTACTAGCTATAGGCCTTGACCAAGGGAGTTGGAGAAAACCCAGAGAGAAAATCCCCTGTCCCTTTAGAAAAATATAAGTGAGATTTACGTGTTGCAGAAATTTGGAAATCTGTTTGCTAGACTTTCTAATTAAACACTCTTGACCTCTTTAAAAGTAAAAGATTATAGTCCCAGAAAGACTACCAGAGAGAGTTGAAATGAACAGTATTATATTCCAACAAAACACCAGCCAATAAGACAGTGAGAAACAGAGAGGTGATGAGTAAAGAGATAAGATTATTCCCTAAAAATCTTCCCACACACGCATCATACAGCCAGTGCACAGACCACCCTGACCAATTCCCCACCCAAAATCCAGCTTTCCCAGCCCTTTTCACACATTAAAGTGCATTTTAGCCCTTCCCCAGCTCCCAGGTTGGCACTCAGTTTAAAGTCAGGCCTCCGCTTAGGGGCGGGAAGGCCTTTCTAGGCCCTAAAACACCCATACAACCCATAAAAACCCTAAAAACCCTCAAAACCCATAACTTCACTAATAAACAAGATAAACACACATAAGACATACCAAAATGAAAAGAAAATAAAGGAAAATAAGCTGAGACATAGTAAGTTACCCTAGCTTAAGCCCACATATGTACCACTAAGTAATAAACTTCCAATAAATACCAATAACAACACCATAACTACCCTATAAAACAGGGTAACCACCCATAGGGATACCAAAATGAAGAGAAAAGAAAGGACATTGAGCTGAGACATAATAAGTGACCCTAGCTTAAGCCTCCATAAAAACTACTAACTATCACCTAAATATGAAAAATATCTACTGATAACACCATAACCCCAATAATACCCTACATACCAAATACCCCCAAATATGCACTCCAAAGGCCTACCCAGGTTTGGATCACCACATCCTCCCTCTAATCATGAATTTCCACATTCTTCCTTTGCCAACAACCATTTTCAAACATCTCTCCAGAATTTTTACAAATAGCTCATTTCTCTCTTCCACCAGATCCTATTCCCTCCTAAGTGAACTTCTGAACCAGCATTCCAAGCTTCTTCTTTGAAACTTCTCTTGCACCATGCCTTTAAATTCAATCTATCCCTGTGAAAATATTCTCTTTCTTCTCACTACGCAATATAGGGGGTGGACTTGCTAGCAAGTCCTCAACCTGAACTCAGATGGAACTCAGATGGAACTCAGACTGAACTCAGACTGAACCCATACTGAACTCTACTTGAACACCTACCTAAAACTGTTCTGCTGAGTGGTGTTCATCCCTGATTGTATGGTTCCTTTATCAATAGCTCAATGTGTGTTCAATCTATGGTGAGTTTGGGTCCAAGGTTGCGGACTTGCTAGCAAGTCCGCCCCCCATATTGTGTGGTGTCTGTACCAGAATTCTAACTCTGGCTGAACCAGCCTCTAACAATGAATAGTGATACCCAGTTGACCAGTCTTCCTGACGATAACTTTCTACCAGCATAAAAAAATTTCCTCATTTTATAGTCTCGGGGGACTCAAAACCATCAGTTTAAAGTCTTAAGGGACTAACAGCCCTCAGTTTAAATTCTTGGGGGACTAACAGCCCTCATTTTATATTCATTGGGGGACTCCAAAAGTCCTCAGTTTATAGTCTTGGGGGACTGAAAAAACCTGAATCACAGAACCCAGAACCAGAGATCAACCAGAAAAATATTTGGAGAAGTAACTAGCTTTCTGAGGTAACTGTATATAGAGCTGCCAGCCCATCAGTCACCCCCACCTTTCTTTACAAAATTCAGAAGTTTCCCCTTGGATCCTTCTGCCTTTAAACTTCCACCTCACACTGCCTCCCATTCCTCAGTTTATAGTCTTGCGGGACTTTCTGTAAAAAAATCTTGAGCTCAAAAATCAAAGATCAGTTTAAAGTCTTGAAGGACATTCCAGAAAAAAAATCTTGAAGGTATAGCCCATAAATCCCCAAACAAAAAACCATGAAAGCCAAAACATTTAACCTCCTTTAACAAATAAAACAAAATAAAATGGTATACCCCAGCCAATTGATGAGTTGATCCCCTGATACCTTACCCACATCCAAGTCCCCTTGATGTGGTCACACCTAAAAAAAAAATTATTATTTTTTATTTTGACTCCTCCTCTTCCTCCAAAAACATTGCCAGAGCCCTATTTTGAGCCTTTGAACAAATATAGCCTTGATAAAAAATTAGAAGAAAAAAAGAGAAAAAAGAAAATAATCTTGAATCCACCACTTTCACAGCCAACACCCTAAAACCACATAGCAAAGCCAGCTCCAGGTCTACAGAAAAGATCACTGAGTGCACTCCCTCCAATAAGTAAAAATGATGGGAGACCACCAGTGATCCACCACCAATCCAAAATCACCAAAAGGCATCCAAGGCAATCCAGTTTAAAGTCATAGAGTACTAAAAACCTGAATCACAAAAAAAAACACTAGAATTAAACTATAAAAAAACTAAAGGCTTGAAACAGAAATTCTGGGGTAACTGTTCTACAGAAAAGCCAGCTCATCGGTTACCCACACACTTGCCAAAATAAAATCTAGAAGCCCACTCTAGGTACCTTCTAACAAAAACACAACATCCAACAAAATTAAACAAAACCAATAAGAATGAGGGGTCAAGCACTTGAAGATCAAAAGAGTTTCCAGTTTAAAGTCATGGTGGACTAAAAACCTGCTAAAGAAAAAAAACCAATACTAGAATTCAACAAAATTAAGAGAAGGGGTTGGAAACAGAGAATCTGGGGTAACTGTTGTTAGAGCAGCCAGCCCATCAGTTACCCCCACACTTGTCAAAATAAAATCTAGAAGCCCCACCCCTGGGTACCTTCTAACAAAAAAAAGATTTTCAAACACAAATATTCTCCCATAAAAAACCAAAACCATTAAAATTCTTGAAAGCCAAAAAAAATCCAATTTAGAAATAAAATTTTTCAGTTTAACCTCATGCTGGAGGTCAGATAAAACCAATGATCATCATTTTTATCCTCATTTTCTTTTAAATAAAATACCCATCTTCACTTGAATTTTTTTCTTTTCCATCTTCATTATACTAAGATGTTTTTTCCTTTTTTATATAGAGACTTGAGCCAGAGGGACTGATAAGAATCGGAAAAAAAAATCCTGACCAAATACATAGAGGCCAAATTAAGCAAAACCAAAACAATTAAGTAGTTTATCCTCATTTTGGAGGAATCAGATTCTTGAAAACCCCAGGTTGAAACCAATAAGTTTTCCCCTAGGGCCTGAACCCCCTAAGCTCCTCTTCCAATTCTGATATCCCAACCTCAGACCTCCAAACAAATCTTCCATATTCCTCCATACACTGAGTCTACCATAGTTTACATCACCAGAATCAATAAATTCTCCACCCTGTGAAACATTTGGAGCCTCCACCACATCTTTAAAATCAATCTCCATACCAGTGACATCTAAAACATCAAAAATTTCCTCTTCCCTATAGGAATCTTGCTTAGAATCTGCAAAATTCTCCATAATAATATCCATAACATCAAAATAAAAATCCACCTCCAAGCAGAGACCTTCTGATCTTGAGGGAACCACCTGAAAATAATCTTCCTATATTAGAAAAAGATCCAAGACAGAATCTTTCTGTCTGTCCAAAAATTCAACTGATACTTCCTCCTCCAATAAGCCATTATCTGAACTTGAGAAAGAAAAATAATCATCCCTTAACAACCATTCATTGGCCACAGATTCCTTCTCAATATCCCAAAATCCTTCATCATGACCAGACAAATCCTTCTTCCCACATAATTCGTCGAAACAAAAGGTAATACACTTATCCTCTAGTGGATACATCTCCAAAACATCCAGTGAAACACATTCCTGAGTTCCCATGGTATCCTCTGGAAAAGAAAAATAAGCTTCACAAACATCAACAGAATCACCATCTTCTAAATTTTATGGCTCCAACACCTCCCCAGAAGCTTAAATATCCACCACAGTCCTCTGAACCTCTCTTTCCAACAGTATTTCCTCTCCAGATTCCACATCCCTATCCTTCATACCATTCAAATATCCCAAAATAACCTCCTTTAAAACAGTCATAGCAGGAATTCTATTCTTCCCATCTGGAAGAGTCTTCATCAAGTCAGCCTTGAAAAGAATCTCCATAACATCCACCTTTACATCTCTACCCATGACACTCTAAAATACATACTTGGCCCCATCTTAATGTGGTAATATATCATTATATACCAGATAATCCAGAGCCTCCCCAAACTCCTCCATAAATTCCCCATACTGAGAAAGAGAAGTTACACCACCTTTCAATTCCCACTTCCTAGAAATCCCATGAAGATCCACCTTTGAGAAAGTAGTAGGCCACCTTTAACCATTTCAATCTTCAACTTTCCCCAGTTCTGACTCCTATATCCTGCCATGCCAGAAACTTCCTTCTCCACCTCCCTATTACCAATGAAAAAGATTACTTTCCTAACCATGTCCAACGGTGAGGCCCCATCAATCTCAGAATCAACCTCAAACCTAGCCAAAACCCTTGGTATCCTCCCCAAAAAACCTTGAACCATCTCAAGACTGAATCCTAACCATCCTATCAAATCCAAGTTACAGCCTCCAATATCCACCAAAGATAGCCAAAGTCACCCCAATAGCCTTAAAGACCTAGGAGGGACCAAATCCAACAGAAAAGAAGACCACTAGACCAAACACAAAGAGATATAGCACCAAATTCAAAATCCATCAAAGGAGATCCACCAATGAGAGAAGCCTAGATCAACAGAGATTCCAAAAAGCCAACAGATTCATACCCCAAATTGGGTGCCAGAAATGTAGACAATCCTATAATACTAGCTATAGGCCTTGACCAAGGGAGTTGGAGAAAACCCAGAGAGAAAATCACCTGTCCCTTTAGAAAAATATAAGTGAGATCTACCTGTTGCATAAATTTAAAGATCTGTTTTCTAGACCCTGTAATTAAACAATCTTGACCTCTTTTAAAGTGAAGGATAATAGTCCCAGAAGACTACCAGAAAGAGTTGAAATGAACATTAATATATTCCAACAAAACACCAGCCAATGAGACAGTGAGGAACAGGATGGTGTTGAGTAAAGAGATAAGATTTTTCCCTAAAAATCTTCCCACACACACATCATATAGCCAGTGCACAGACCACCCTGACCTATTCCCCACCCAAAATCTAGCTTTCCCAGCCTTTTTCATACATAAAAGTGCATTTAAGCACTTCACCAGTGCCCAGGCCAGCACCCCGCTTCAAGGCAGGCCTCCCCTTAGGGAGGAGCAGGCCGCTTAGGGGTGGGTGGGCCGCTTCTAGGCCCTAAAACACCCATACAAGCCATAAAAACCCTTAAAACCCTAAAAACCCATAACTTCACTAATAAACAAGATAAACACACATAAGACATACCAAAATGAAAATAAAATAAAGGAAAATAAGCTGAGACATAATAAGTGAACCTGGATTAAGCCTACATAAGTACCACTAGGCAATAAACTTCTAATAAATACCAATAACAACGCCATAACTACCCTATAAAACAGGTTAACCACCCATAGGAATACCAAAATGAAGAGAAAAGAAAGGACATTAAGCTGAGACATAATAAGTGACCCTAGATTAAGCCTCCATAAACACTACTAACTATCACCTAAAGATGAAAAAAATCCACTAATAACACCATAACCCCAATAATACCCTACATGCCAAATACCCCCAAATATGCACTCCAAAGGCCTAACCAAGTTTGGATCACCACAACGTAAGAATTAGAGCTTTTGAAAGCCATAACAACTTCAAAGGACCCAGAAGAAGTTTGATACTTTCTATTGACACATTCAAGCTCTTGACATTGACATACATGAAAAAATGGAGGCATTGTAATTGTGTTAAATGTAGGAATAAGTTAGCTTTTGGAAGTTACTAATTGAAGGTATTCCTTTTTTTGCAAGGCACTAGCTAATATAAGCTACATTTTTTTTATCAAAAGAATATGATGGAAGATGTGTTGAGGTTTTTTAAGTTTAAATGTTTACTTTTTAATCAGATAAATTATATATTAATTTAAAGCTATTCAGTATACTTTATTTGTATTCTGTATACTCTCTGCATTTGTACAACAATGCATGCATGTTTATCAGAATATTTTTTATCATAGAAAAATTCTATTTTAGACACAAGCATCTTGAGTATTAATCTATCAAATTACTTCTGAGTTATATCTAACTACCCTATAATTATTCAATTTTAGTAAAAATTCTTAATTATGGACTATAAGAAAAGCAATCCATATTTTTAACATAATTACTTACAAAATTACCAAAAAAATCAAAGTTTAACCCAAAAATAAGGTTAATATTTTGTAAAAAAACAATCACAAACATATTTCATTCACTTTGAAAATTGGTCTGTACTAGGTAGAATTTTCCATAAAGAAATAATCAAAAATACTCAAATAATAGATTTTACAAAAGGGTAAACCTAAAAGCATTACAAAAAAGCTGAAAACTTGTATAAATTTTTATACATAAATGTGATGAAGTGACACTCTAGGCTATTTATTCAGGTTGAACAAAAATTACTCAATGGAATATGTATCACAAGGTCAAAAGTTAGATGACTTGCAGTCAAGTGGTCGTTTAGTACCTGTGGTCTAACCTGAGTCAAACTTGTGTTGTAACTTTGGTGGGACAATTTTTCATCATGACACATAGCTCATAGCTGAATCATTAGGACCAATTTGAATTCTTCATATAGTTCTGCTTGCATAATTTCCAACAGGCAATAGATCATACTTTGGTGTCTAAAATACATAAATTGAATTCATAATGGATATTACAAAGGTGACTAATATGCACCAGCTATATTACTTAATGACATTATACAGACAGTATCTGATAAAACACCACCAAAGCCACTTGGATCGAGAGTTCTTGAATCATGTCCAATAATATCTTTATGAGTAATAATAACATTTTTAGACCATCAATTGTAGCACCAAAATGTTTTGAATCCTGCTTTTGAGAAAGGATTTTCTTTTTTTTTCAACAGCATCATACAATTAAACTAGAATAAAGATTTGATCTGGTAAAATTCAGTGAATTCCACATTCTCAACAAAAAACTCCAATCATGTTGGCTCTTGATATTCCCATAACTTTGTTGTTTTGAGTATAATGAGAAGTATTTACCACCAATGTTTTAGTATTGGAGATCAGTAATTTCAGATTGTAGAAATTGTAAAGCACCAATGAATTTATCTTTTTAAAAAATCTTTAAAAAAGACATTTTTCTATAAATCTTGTTTAATTATTCCGGCCATAAATCATATTCTTCACAGAGCAATATAACAGTTTATTTTGAAGTCTTTCCTTTTTCTATATTGAAAAAATCTTTAATTTTTATTTTAAATCAATTGTCATTCATCTCAAGAAGAGACTGAAGATTTACTATCATGATGAACATTTCCATTAACATTTTGTCCATTTCAAATAAAGACAAAAAAATTATTTAAAAAATTATGGGTAATAAAAAGAATTAAGAGAAAATGAGTTTATTAATATTGTGTGGGATAGATCTTAAAATTTGATTCATACTCTCATGATCCCAAGCTTCATCTGATGATTCTGTGCCAAATATTTGCAGAACTTCAGGAAAATTTTGGGCTAAGTGGACATTAGGCTTGATGTGAATTTGTGGCCAAAATTTTCCATGGAATTTTTATACTCCTTCAGCTAATCATGAAGAGATATAATTTCATCTTCATTGATTTAAAAGTAAGTTAAAAGGTTTTTTATTGATAAAAAAATGGAAATACACTTAATTAAATTCTTCTCTTTACTTTCAGAATTTTCTATATTCACAACTAGAAACAAAGAAACCACATCATATTTTTTTAGCAAAATTCATTCTTCTGCCTTGAGATTTGTTCCAGTCTTCCCTGAATCACCATGGGAAATCTAGGGGTGAATTGCTAGCAATCCCCTCTCTTGAAATTTAGAGTGTCCCTTAAATATGCCAGGTTTATGAATACTTTATAAACATAAGTAAATTAGAGTTAGATTTACATTTATTCTCAGATTGATTATAGACAGAATATCAACTGATTCCAAATTATGCACAAGTTGATCCTCCAGAACTTGATTTTGGTCCTCTGATGAGCACAAATTAAGCACAAATTGATCTAGCCTAAGCTTATGCATATATAATAATTCAGGATACTTGCTCTATTAAATTTGATAATAAAATAAAATATTGATGAATTTATATAAAAAAATTTTATTGTAAGATATTAAATTATAAATTTAGGCATCATAGGAGGGCACTTAATAGAACTTAATTATACTATGTGACACCTTAATACTGTATCATGCAGTTTGAAACATTTAAAACAAAATGAGTCATGATGGGCAATGAAATTGCTTGGACAGACACTTTCAAAATTAATACTGACCATAATACACAAGTATGAAACCTTGGCATCTATCCAATAAAAGATTTTCCTTCTGATAAATGGATTTTTCTCAGTTACTCCCTGCTAAAAAGTGTCCTTCTGAGGTTTGTCTGACCTTCAGGTGGGTAATTTGGCCACATCACACCACTTCTATTTCCATGATTGACCAAAACATTATCCTCATTCCCATCTAAAGAGTTGATCTCATCTGACTGTGGCTGATCAAAGGGGTCCACCACAAGTTTAGCCAAAATTTTGGTGAACACTTTTTTGATGGATAGTGACTAACTGGTGCTTTCCGAAATTGTCCACCTCAAGTTAGGCTAAACTTCAGGAGGATAAATTTATTATGAATACCAAATTAACTGAAGAATACTTTTGCCCTAGCTACTCTGCATCATAAAAGTGTCCAACTGAGGTTTAGCCATAATTCAGGTAGACACTTTTGGAAAGGCACAGTCTGATGGATTTAATATCTATATATGGCAATAAGTATCAGTTTTTTATCAACATGGAACTAGAATTAATTTAATATGGCCAAAGTGTCCACCTGAAGTTTGGCCAAAATACAGGTGGAAATTTTTATGAGGATTACTTAATGAAATGAAGAAGACTTGCAATTACTTTCCATCATAAAATTTTCAAACTTAAGTTTATCAAAAATTGTGGTGACACTTTTGCCAGATCCAGTCATATGGGATCAACTCTCTATATGGCAATGAGAATCAATTTTTAGTCAATCATGGCATTAGAAGTAATTTTATATGGAAAAACTTTCCACCTGATTTTTGGCCAAAAATAAGTTGGAAATGTTTATGAGGAATACTATATTAACTAAAGAAGACTTGCACCCTACTACTGTCCATCATAAAAGTGTCCACCAGAAGAATTCTCAAACTTGTGGTTGACACCTTTGGCCTGGTCCAGACATATGGGATCAATTCTGCATATGGAAATGAGGATTTAATTTGGTCAATCATGGTACTAGAAGTAATTTGATATAGATAAAGTGTCCAACTAAATATTGGAAAAAAATCAGTTGAAAACTTCATTTAGTTTTTCAAGAAATCAAATTAAGTAAAATTTTATTCCTGATGATGCCCATTTTATCCAACACCTCTTCTGAGCCTTTAAAGTAGGCATTTAGCTTGAATTTTGAATTTCATATAAAATCCCTATTATTCAACCTATTTCTTTTTATCCCTTTTTTTTCTTTTAGATATCAATTAATTTTATGTAAAACAATTCATTTTCATAATTTTTTACCTGTATTTAATAAACTTATTAAAGGTTCAACATCACCCTGTAAGCATTTGGCACATGTTTTTTTGCTATACTAATAAAAATAATAATATACTGGTAACAAAAAATTGATCAAATGATAAAATATTAATAAAACATAAAGATCAAATACCAGTGTATATGTTTTAAAAAAATACCAGTTGCACTGAAGAAGAGCTGCACCCTAGATACTCACCATCAAAAAAGTGTCCAGCACAAGTTCGGCCGAACTTGTGCTGGAAACTTTTGGTCAGTTGCAGTCATATGAGATCAATTCTTGCTATGGCAATGAAAAAAAAATTTTGGATAAAAAACTTCACTAGAAGTAGTTTTACATAGCCAAATTTTCTACCTAGATTTCATCCAAACCACAGGTGCACAACTTTTTATCTTTGAAAAAATATCAATTTAGTACAATTTATCCCTGATGGCTCTCATTCGCTTTGACACCTCTACTGGCCTTTGATAGTAGGAATATTACTTGGATTTCTTTTTTCATATTTGATCCCTTTAACTTAATTTTTTATTCCTAATATTGCTTTTGGATATCAATTAATAATTTTTAAAATAAAATATTTTCATATTTTTATACATTTATTTAATAATATAATAAATGGCATAACATCACCTGGTATGCATTTGGCACATGATTTTTTTCTATACTTATAAAATTTATAATATAATGGCGACCAAAAATTAATCAAATGATATTAATGAGTGAGGAACAAATATAAAATACCAGTAGACATGTTTGTAAGAAATACTAGATGAACTGAAGAAAAATTCTACCCTAGCTACTCTCCATCATAAAAGTGTCCAGCACAAGTTCAGCCAAACTTGTGCTGAACACTTATGGTCAGGTGCAGTCAGATGGGAGCAACTCTCTCTATTGAAATGAAGATAAATTTTTGATATAAAATTACACTAGAAGTAGTTTGATATGGCAAATTTTTCATGCTGAAGTTTTGGTAAAGCTCAAGTGGATTTTTTTTTTATTTTTACAAAAAAGAAAATTTAGTGCAAGTTTAGCCCTGATTGTGCTAATTTGATTCAACATCTCTTTTTTCTGTTTATGGCAGTAATTTAACTTGGATTTTAATTTTCATCTTTGATTTCTTTTATTTTACTTTATTCCTCTCATATTGCTTTTGGATAGAAGTTTATTTTTTGTAAAATAAATCATTTTCATATTTTTTTACCTTTATTTAATAATATTATAAAAGGTGTAACATCACCCAGTATTCATTTGGAACACAAGTTTTTGCTATACTGATAATATTAATAATATAATGGTGACAAAAAATTAATCAATTGATAAATATGAGTGAGGCACAAAGATTTAATAACAGTGGAAATGTTTATAAGAAATTTCAGATGATTAAAAATGACTTGCACCCTGGCTAATCTTCATGATTAAAAATGACTTGCACCCTGGCTAATCTTCATGATAAAAGTTTCCAGCACAAGTTTGGCCAAACTTGTGCTGGACGCTTTTGGTTGCATGCTGTCAGACGCAATCAATTCTTTTTATGGAAATGAGACTGAATTATCACTCCATCATTGCACTGAAAGTAGTTTTATATAGACAAATTGTACCCTGGAAGTTTGTCCAAACCTAAGGTAGACAATTTTTTCCTTTGGTAAAAAGTAAATTTGATCCATGTTAATCTATGATGGTGCCCATTTTTTCTGAAGCCTCTACTGGCTCATGATAGCAGAAATTATACTTAATATATTTATTTCATGATTGATCTCTTTAATTTTAATCTTACCCTTTTATTTATCCTTTAGCTTTTAAATATCAATTTTATTTTGGTAAAACTGATAACTTTCACATTTTTTTACATTTATTATATTATATTATTAAAGTTGTAAAATCATCCAGTGTGCATTCATTACACATGTTTTTGCTATACTAAAAACATTAATAATATAATGGTGACTTAACAATAATCAAATAATAAATATGGATGACACAGAAAGATCACATACCCATAGACATTTTTAAAATTCATATAAGATTAACTGAAGAAGACTTGCACCCTAGCTACTCTCCATCATAAAAGTGTCCAGAACAATTTCAGCTGAGCTTGTGCTGGACACTTTTGGTTGCATGCAGTCAGATGGGTTAAATTTACTCAATGGAAGTTAAAATGAATTTTTGCTCAATCATTGCACAAGAAATAGCTTTATACTGCTATAATATCCTCCTGATTTTTTGGAAAACCTCAGGTGGACACTTTTATTAATTTTAAAAAAAAGAAAACATATTCCAAATCTAGAACTGGTGGTGCAAATTTGGTCTGAAAACTCAAACTATCTTTGATGGCAGAAATTTTATTTGAATGTTTAATTTCATATTTAATCACTTTTATTTTACTTTTTTATTCCTGTTTTTGCTTTCAAATATCAATTTATTTATTGTAAAACTAATACTTTTCATATTTTTTTTACTTTTATTTAATAAGATTATGAAAGATGTAGCATCTCCCAGTATGCATTTGGCTTACAAGTTTTTTCAATACTAATAACATTAATATTATAATGGTGAAAAACAATGAATCAAATGATAAATATGAATGACACAGAAAGATCATATACAAATGGATTTGTTTATAAGGAATACCTGATGAACTGAAGAAGACCTGCACTCTAGATACTCACCATCATAAAAGTGTCCAGCATAAGTTTGGCCAAACTTGTGCTGGACACTTTTGGTTGCATGCAGTCAGATGGGATAAATTTGCTCTATGGAAATGAAAATGAAATTTTGCTAAATCATTGCACAATAAGTAGTTTGATATTGCCAAAATGTCCTCCTGATGATTTTTCAAAACTCATCAGGACACTTTCTTTGGTTTAACAAAAAAGAAAATATAGTGCAAGTTTGGCCCTGGTGGTGCACATTTGATCTAACACCTCTACTTGTTATTGATCGTGGGAATTTTTCTTAGATTTTTTTTTCTTATTTTATCCCTTTTATTTTACTTTTTTATTGCTCATATTGCTTTGGATATCAATTTTTAATTTTTAAAATAAATAATTTTCATACTATTATACCTTTATTTAATAATATATGATTAAAGGTGGAACACCACCTGGTATGCATTTTTAACACAAGTTATTACTATAGTAATAATGTTAATAATATAATGATGACAAAAAATTAATCAAATGGTAAATTTAAATGACACAGAAAGATCAAATTCCAGTGGAAATGTTTATAAGAAATCCCTTTTGAGTTTAAGAAGATTTGCTGTATGCCTACTCTCAATTATAAAAGTGTCCAGCACAAGTTCAGCCGAACTTGTGCTGGACACTTTTGGTTGCATGAAGTCATATGAGATAAATTCTCTCTATGGCAATAAAAATGATATTTCACTCAATTATTGAAGTAAAGAATGTTTAATATTGTAAAATTGTCCCCTGGAAGTCTGTCCAAACCTTGGGTCAAAATTTTTTAGCTATACATAAAAGTAAGTTTAGACCAAGTCTTGACTTAGGGGTCCCCAACTGTCCCAACACCACTTCTGGCTCTTGATAGTAAAGGTTTTACTTGTATTCTTTTTGTATTTGATCCCATTTATTTTCATTTTACTTTTTTATTACTCTTTTTAATTTTAAATATCAATTTATTTTTTTAAAAACTAAACATATTCATATTTTTTTAACTTTATATAATAATATTATTAAAGTTGTAACATCACCAATTTCGCATTTGGCATGCAGGTTTTTGCTATACTAGAAACATTAAAAATATATATGGTGACAAAAAATTAATTATAAGATAAATATGAATGATAAAAAAAAGTTAAAAACCCAATAGAAATGTGAAAAACAAAAAACTGATGTACTGAGAAACACTTCCACCCTAGCTACTCTCCATCATAAAAGTGTCCAGCACAAGTTCGTCCGAACTTGTGCTGGACACTTTTGTTCAGGTGCAGTCAGATGGGATAAATTCTCTCTGTGGAAATTAAATTAAAAAAAATGCTAAATAATTACATTAGAAGTAGTTTGGTATGGCTGAATTATCCACCTTGAGTTTTTCCAGTCCTCAGGTGAAAAATTATTTATCTTTAAAAAAAATTAAATTTTATCAAATTTAGCCCTGATGGCACTGATTTGTTTCAACACCTCTACTGGCTCTTGAAGGCAGGAATTTTTCTTGAATTTTTCTTTTTCATATTAGATGTCTTTTACTTTACTTTTTTATCACTCATTTTACATTTGGATATTAATTTATAATTTTGGAAAAGAAATCATTTTCATATTTTTTTAACATTTTTTAATAATATTATAAAAGGTGTAATATAACATGGCATCCATTAGGCGCACAAGTTTTTTCTATACTAATAAAATTAATAATATTCTAATGACAAAAAATTAATCATATAATAAAATATGAATAACACAGAAAGATCAAATACCATTTGACATGTTTTAAAAAAATAACAGTTGCACTGAAGAAGACCTGCACCCTAGCTACTCTCCATCATAAAAGTGTCCAGCACAAGTTCGGCCAAACTTGTGCTAAACACTTTTGGTCAGGTGCAGTCAGATTGGATCAATTCTCTCTATGGCAATGAAAAAAATTATTTGATAAGAAAATTCACTAGATGTAGTTTGATATAGCTGAATTATCCACCTAGAGTTCATCCAAACCACAGGTACACAATTTTTTATCTTTAAAAAACAATCAATTTAGTACAATTTATCCCTGATGGCTCACATTCGCTTCAACATCTCTACTGGCCTTTGATATTAGCAATAATACTTGGAGTTCATTTTTCATATTTTATCCCTTTAACTTAATTTTTTATTCCTCATATTGCTTTTGGATATCAATTTATAATTTGAAAATAAATTATTTTATTATTTTTATACATTTTTTTAATAATATTATAAAAGGTGTAACATCACTCAGTATGTATTTGGCACACGATTTTTTGCTATACTTATATAATTAATAATATAATTAAGACAAAAAATTAATCAAACAATATGTATGAGTGAGGCACAAAGATAAAATACCAGTAGAAATTTTTGTAAGAAATACCAGATGAACTGAAGAAAAATTCTACCCCAGCCGCTCTCCATCATAGAAGTGTCCAGCACAAGTTCAGCCAAACTTGTGCTGGACACTTTTGGTCATGTGCAGTCAGATGGGATCAATTCTCTGTATGGCAACAAAAAATTTTTTTTATCAAATTTCACTAGAAGTAGTTTGGTTTAGCTGACACATCCACCTGCTGTTCTGCCCAATATCAGGTGTAAAATTTTTTATCTTTAAAGAAAAGGTCACTTATTACAATTAAGCCCTGATGGCTCCCATTTGCTTCAACACCTCTACTGGCTCTTGATAGCAGGAATTTTACCAGTATTTTTTTCATATTTGAACTCTTTGACTTTTATTTTACTCTTTTATTCCTCTTTTTACTTTTAAATTTCTATTTAATTTTTGTAAAACTAATCCTTTCCATATTTATTTACGTCTATTTTAAAAAATTATTGAAGGTATAACTTCACATGTTATGCATTTGGCACACAAGTTTTTGCTATGCTAATAACATTAATAATATAATGGTGATAAAATATTAATCGGATGATAAATATGAAAGATACAGACTGATCAAATACCAGTATATATGTTTATGAGAAATACAAGATGAAGGAACTGAAGAAAATTTCCACTCAAGCTACTCTCCATCATGAAAGTGCCCAGCACAAGTTTGGCTGAACTTGTGCTAGACACTTTTAGTCACGTGCAGTAAGATGGGATCAATTCTCTATATGGCAACAAAAAACATTTTTTAATTAAACTTCACTAAAAGTAGTTTTGTTTAGCTGAACCATCCACCTGTTGTTCTTCCCAACCTCAGGTGTATAATTATTTATCTTTAAAAAAAAGTCACTTATTACAATTTAGCCCTGATGGCTCCCATTTGTTTCAACACTTCTACTGGCTCTTGAGAGCAAGAATTTTACTAGTATTTTGTTTTTCATAATTGATCTCTTTGAGATTAATTTTACATTTTTATCCCTCATATTGCTTTTGTATATCAATTTATTTTTTGTAAAACAAATCATTTTCATATTTTTTTACCTTTATTTAATAATATTATAAAAGGTGTAACATTACCCGGTATGCGTTGGGCACACGAGTTTTTGCTATACTTATAATATTAAAACATAATGGTGACAAAAAGCAATCAAATGATAAATATGAGTGAGGCACAAAGATCAAATACCAGTGGACATGTTTATAAGAAATACCAGATGAACTGAAGAAAAATTCCACCCTAGCTAACCTCCATCATAAAAGTGTCCAGCACAAGTTCGGCCGAACTTGTGCTGGACACTTTTGGTCACATGCAGTCTGATGTGATCAATTCTCTCTATTGCAATGAAAATGAATTTTTCTTCAATAATTGCACTAGAAGTTGTTTGATATGGCAAAATTGTCATCCTGAAGTTTTGGTAAAGCTCCAGTGGATTTTTTTTTATTTTTACAAAAAAGAAATTATAGTCCAAGTTTAGTGCCACTGGTGGGCATTCACCCCATCATGTCTACTTGCTCTTGATGGGAGGAATTTCACTTTAATTTTTTATTTCATATTTGATCCCTTTAATTTTACCTTTTTATCCCTCATATTGCTTTTGGATATCAATTTATTTTTTGTAAAACAAATCATTTTCATATTTTTTTACCTTTATTTAATAATATTATAAAAGTTGTAACATCACCCGGTATGCGTTGGGCACACAAGTTTTTGCTATACTTATAATATTAATAACATAATGGTGACAAAAATCAATCAAATGATAAATATGAGTGAGGCACAAAGGTCAAATACCAATTAATCAATAGTTCTTTTTAATATTATAAATTTTTTGATTAAATAAAATGGTAATAATGAATTATATTTTTCATCCACAATTCCACTCTAATGATTCCCACTGCACAAAAAGGGTTCACTTGGTCCTTTCTTTACTGCTTCTGCATATATTTTATTGCCCCCAGTACTACAATTTTTTGTAGTGATTATCCCACATCTGATTCAGGAATATTTTTAAACAATATAAGTTTTTTTACAAAAGACCTTATCATATCCAATATCCCACAAAAAATACAACCTGTTTTTGTATTAAAGCCCGTTAATTATTAAGAAATTGTTAAAATAATTAGATTAGACCCTGGCACAGCTAGATCCATACCAACTGACCTAAAGTCTTTTCAATATTGAAAACAATTAATTAAAATTATGATATCATAATAAATTATGGGCACCAACCATAATTCAGCACTTCTCATTTGCTCTGCTACAAAATGAGTGCATGTAGCATTTTTCTAACGTCGGACTGTTTTTCTTCCTTCCCTCACACCTTTAGTCCAGAATGAAAATTTAGTATGAGTTTTGGTCAAAATGGTTTGCCAGTGTTATCTGTATGCAATATGAATTCATATTGCATATTTCTATTTATGCATAAAATATACTCATTAAGCATCATTTTTTTTGCATTTTTCAATCATTATGCATATTTATGCATGTTCCTATGCATATTCATTATACATATTTATATGCATATTAATATATTTTATTCATATACATATATGCACCTTTTTTTTGCATATTCAATATGCATATTCAATATGCATATTTTTATGCATATTTTTATGCATATTCAATATTAATATTATTTATGCATAATCACTATGCATATTTTTTATGCATATTTTTATGCATAGTTATTCTTCATAGTCATTATGCATACACTTTGGATAGGCATTTCACATCAATTTTTAGCATGCAATAAGTATCCACCATGCAAATTCAAATGCATATGTATCTATATCATACACGCAACATATATTCAAGTTTAATATTTGAATATTAAGGAATGCTAAGTGATGTTGTTCAACCTTTTGCCAAACCTGAGATTAACTGATGTTCAATGTGGTTCTTAAGCTCTGCTCAAGGAGGGATTGTTCTGGATTCAATCTGTGACAGTTTATTTTTTCAATGTTTTTTCATCAGATTTAAAAACATCTTTCTGACAGTTTCAGGATGGTTTCCCAACAGTTTCCTGACTAATTCCTGATAGTTTCAAATAGAGGGAACTGCTAGCAGTTCACCCCCAGATTTCCCGTGGTGAATGGTGTGGAACACAGTTGAACCATGAGGTAATGAGTGTATGAAAAATAAAATTTTGAACCATCATTAAATCCTTAGTACTAAGATCCAAATAAGAAGTTAAATCATTTGGTGTTGCAACTGATCGCCATTTGATTTAAGGTCTAAAACAGGCAGAAAATTCCTGAAATGTGGACTCTAAGGAAGATATTTATTAGGGAACATTTTATCTAATGATGATTCAGCTATAATTACTTGAACTATCTACATCAGAACTATATTTTTCATTATATGAGCTGGGTCCAACACCTAGTGGATTAGAACTTCCTGATGGCCCAACAATTTTTAGAGCTTCTTTTGCCTTCTCTCAACAAATTTCATCATAAGATAATTTTTGCTTGAGGTCTGTTCTTAGTGGTGGTATCACTATGCAAACTGTACTCTCTTTTTTCTTCTTTTACTTGAGTCATGAGAGGAATAATTTGAGGGGAAAGATGGTATTTTTGAAAAAAAATTCCTTTTGTGTGAATTCTGTCTTTGAGTGTGAACCTTTCTCTTTCTCTGTATTGTAGTTTAGTAGTCTTAGTCAACATTTTGTTGTTTTCTATTGTTTTATATGGTGCAATTTGTCATATAATCAAGCCTCTTCTTGCTGTTTCCATTTTCCCCATCAAAATTTTTTTCTCTCTATTCTCTTTATCACTTCCATTTCTCCCTCCTGTACACTGCTTTCCCCTTGGCTGAAACTTACATTCCTTGAATTTTTTGGGGATAATAGAGTCCTTTTTCCTGGTTATTTCCTTTTACTTTCTGCTTATTCTTTTAATCCTAACCACAGAAACTCATCTTTTTGTACCTTCTTATTTCATCACATGCTTTTTTGTAGTTGTTGTAAGGTGCACAGTTGCTGATTGACCTATTTTTAGGTATGTTTGTTTTTGAAATGATATACAAGTATTTTTACCTCTATTATCTTTATCCCCTGGATTGATCCCTCCTGTTAACTTCTTCCCCCTTGGCTGCATCTGACAGTACTTGCTCCATGTGGGGAGAATAGAGTATTCTTTCCATTTTTATCACATGCTTTTTTGTAGTTTCTTTTTGAAAGGTGAAAAGTTTCTCTTTGACATGTTTTTCACCTTCCCCTGTGCTAAAAAATCTTCATTGATGTCTTTTATAGAATGATAAGGTCTGATTAGAAATAAAGAATCAGGGGAGATAGAGGATATTTAATTGTTTTGATTGAATATATCTTTCACAGGACAGCCCAAATTAATCAATGGGTGATAGTCAGGAATAAGATTAATTATGTTGGGGAGTGACTCAAGTCATTGGGAGATAGTTATTAGGAAATTAGAAAGATAGAAATTCAAAATATTAATTAGTAGGGGGAAGTTGGTATCTTTTTGGGGTAATAATGTATCTTCAACTCATATAGAGGATAAATCCTGCCCTAGAAGCTAAACCCCCAACAGGAGAAAATAAAGCTTGATATCCTGAGAGGCCAATTATTACATAGAGGATGTGGGAATTAGAAGGGCACTTTTTACTAATGTTAATATGAGTTGAATGTGCCCTAGCCCTGATAATATGTTATGTATGAGAGAGATGAAGTGTTAAAGGTTTCTCAATAAATCCTGGGAAGCTTCTGAAGTCAGATATGTGAAATTGAAGTAAGCTAATACAGATGGGAGAGGAATTATACAATGATTCCATCTTGAATATAAATTAATTATCAGAGGAAAGACAATAATTCAGGAAGAATTTACTATTTATAAAAGACTAAAAACATTTCTTTGAAAAGTAATTCATGATTTGAATGATGAACAGATTTCCAATAATTTTCAGAGATTTTTTCAATCACTCTAGGTTGAGATAAACCATCAGGAAATATGTCAGAAGCTAATATTAACTGAATTATAATTTGTACATAGATTGAAGTCACAAGAGGTCCCACTTGACCAATAAAAATTTTAAAAATTAATGATTGGTTTTTTCATGTATAATTTGAACTGCACTTGTTTAAAATATGAATTAAGGTTTTCTCCCAAATTAAAAGAATAGATTAGGAAAAATTGAAAAGTAAAAAAAAACTGAAACTTCCACTTTAACAAAAGAAGAAACCAAATTTTTGACTTGTGAAAAATGCTTATGGACACATAAATACATCCAGTAATTTTCTCATGTTTCTATTATCTAGTATTGAAATAAAAATGCAGGATCTGAAGGGCCTGGAATATGCTCTTACTTTAAAGTACTGTTTTAAAAAACTGCACAAAAATGAGTTAAAATAAAAGTGGATCTCCGTCAAAGTATATGAAAAATCTATTATTGCACATGCCTTGTAATCTTACTTGATTTCTGTTTAAAATCCATAGCACAGGTTCAACTTCTTATAGTCAAAAAATTGTTAGTAAGTTTATGAGATTAAGTCTATCTAATAAAATAATTTTCTTTTAATAATAAATATTTTATTTTATTTTTCCTCTGGAATTCTCTTAAAAAAGTTTTAAATAGTAAAACCAGATTTTAATTCACTGAACTCAAGTTCCAGTACAAATAAAGAAATTCATAGAGATACTCAACAATTTATATTTACAAAAAACTTCAGCAACTTGAAGTGCTCTACAGTCATTCCCTGGGGTGCCCCACCCTGCCCCCCTTTTGGCAGCCACAAGGCCTTGCACAAGCCTCTCAAAATAACACTTACTTCAATTTTTTCATTCTTACTTAGCATATTTTTATCATATACTCTGAATTTTTTCATAGAATGAAGTTTTAAAATGAATCTGATAAACTGTTCAACAAAATTTTAAGGCAACAAGTTGCCTCATGATTTAAATAACAGCATCTCAGAAAAAAAAAGATGCAAAATATGAGGCACCATGTTGCCCCATATTTCACTCTTTGGTCAAAGGCAGATGTGACATACACTAGGGTTCATCTGCATAAATATGAGGTGGCATGCTGCCTCATTGTTTGCTTTCTGGTAAATATTGAAAGTAATGGATTGGTTTGTTGCTTACATGCATACATGAGACAACATGTTGCCTCATATATGCATGTGGGCAACTTGCTCTCTCACATTGAAAAAAAAATACAAATAAAAACTGAATATTTACTTTGCATACATGAGCAGACATGTCACCTCATGTATGCAATAACAAAATCTCAGAAAAAAAAGAGGTAAAAGATGAGGAACAATGTTGCCTTATCTTTTGCTTGTTTGTCAAAGGCAGATGTGAAATACACTAGAGTGCTTAGGAATAAAGATGAGGTGGCATTTTGCCTCATCTTTTTCTTCCTGTAAAATATTGAAGCTAACTGGTAGGGTAGTTACTTACATGCATAGATGAGGCGACATGTCACCTCATGTATGCATGTGGGCAAATTTCTTTCTCAAATTGAAAAAAAATGAAAAAAACATAATATTCTAATTGCATACATGAGGTGACATGTTGCCTCATGTATGCAATAACAGAAGCCCAGAAGAAAAAGAGGCAAAAGATGATGCTCCATGTTGCCTCATATTTTGCTTGTCGGTCAAAGACATATGTGACATACATTAGTGTGAATTTTCATAAAGATGAGGTGGAATGTTACCTCATCTTTTACTTTCTGGTAAATAGTGAAGTTAGTTGGTAGTGTAGTTTCTTACATGCATACATGAGGCAACATGTTGCCTCATGTATGCATGTGGGAAACTTGCTTTCTCACATTGTAAAAATAAAAATTATACAAAATAAAATTTAATATTGTAATTGCATACATGAGGCAACATGTTGCCTCATTTATGCAATAACAGCAGCTCAGAAAATAAAACAGGCAAAAGATGAGGCACCATGTTGACTCATCTTTTGCTTGTTTGTCAAAGGAAGTTGCCACATACACTAGGCCATATTTTCTCAAAAAGATGATGTGGAATGTTGCCTCATCTTTTTCTTTCTGGAACATAGTGAAGGTAATGGGTAGGGCAGTTTTTTACATGCATAAATGAGGCAACATTTTGCTTCATGTATGTATGTGTGCAACTTTCTTTCTCACATTTACAAAAAAATACAAAAAAAACATAATATTATAATTGCATACATGAGGCGACATGTCGCCTCATGTATGCATGTAAACAACTTGTCAGCCTAAATATCCTTAGGACTGAGTATTTCTTATGCTTAAAATAAGATAACCTTAACTAGATTAAGCTTATATCTTAAAAATAAGGTTAAAATAATAATATATATTATTTTATTATATATATATATAATTATTATTCTATTATATAATTTATAATAGTTTAAATAGCTTATCCATGGCCTAATAATACTTATTAAGGTGTTAATGGAGTCATAATATACTTATCTTAAGTGATATGAAGTAATTATTGACATACATAAGCTTATATGTATACATAAATCTCATATTCAGTGAAATATGCAGTATATTATGTATATTTAGGTATATAAGTGGGTTTTAGCCCCTTAATAGCCTATAACCTTTGTTTTTCTGCTTATTTTAGGTCATATGGACGAAATAAGTGGACTCACAACGCCTACAGAAGCATAGACACCTATATCAGGCGCATACACCCAGTTTGGACAACTAAAATTACTTCCTTGGATGGTTATTCACGGATTTATGGGTTGGAAAGATGTTTTTGGGTTAATGTGGATGCTTGGGGATGTTATTGGGGGCTTGGACATTTTATTTGTTTCCTTTTTATGCTTTTAGTTTCATTAAATCTCTTTTTGATCATTTATTTTACCTGTTTCTTTATGGTATCCGCTTTTATCTGGGTTTTCTATTTATGGTATGACTCTGTGTTATTATTAATAGTGATGGAGGGTCCTTACTGCAGGTCTGGGTGTTGAAACCGCTTGAAGTGGACGCCATGGGGAGGTGATGGGCCCTCACAGTGCTGTGATTGCCGGGGATAGCAGTGACATCATCTGGATTGAAGGTCTGTGCACTCCAGTGGATTTGGGTATAAGTAAGGAGGGATTTTGACGGTTTATTATCATCATTCAATTACTACACTTCAAAAAAACACTACAATACAATTATTAGCATTCAGAAATATATTATAAAGCCCTTATAAATTGATATTATCTTTATAAAAGCTATAACTATATTTTATTCTTCTATTTTCCACCACTAGCACGCATTTAAATCCAAGTATTGTGAGTTTTATTTGAGTATAACTATTTTATTAGTCTTCCACTGAGGTTTAATCACTAAATCATTTATTAATAAGTAGTAGGACCATAAAATAACACTATTATATCATACTTACATACTAGACTATACTGACACAACTACCCTACCCATAACCTTCTCTATTTTCCAGAAAGCAAAAGATGACACAACATTCAACCTCATCTTTATGCAAATATGGCCTAGTGTATGTGGCATCTTCCTTTGACCAACAAGCAAAATATGAGGCAACATGGTGCCTCATCTTTTGCCTGTTTTATTTTCTGAGCTGCTGTTATTGCATACATGAGGCGACATGTCGCCTCATGTATGCAATTACAATATTTAATTTTATTTTGTATAATTTTTATTTTTACAATGTGAGAAAGCAAGTTTCCCACATGCATACATGAGGCAACATGTCGTCTCATGTATGCATGTAAGCAACTACACTACCCACTACCTTCACTATTTTCCAGAAAGTAAAAGATGATGCAACATGCCACCTCATCTTTAGGCAAATTTACCATGTCCTGGAAATATGAATAAATGTGCTGCATCATGTCATGAGGACATGGTAGATATTTTGTATATACAAAAGTGTGCCAACATATCATTAAGGTACTATGTCTGATTGAAACATATTAGTTAGCATATGTAGGAGAACATGTAACAGCATGTTGCTTCATGTTTTACATATCTTGTATAGTAAATTATATTGTGATTGGATGGATGAAATGCTATTATGGGAAGGGTTTGGTGAACTTTTCAATTTTAGATGAAAGTATTATAGATGAGGCAGTTTTCAGATCTCTTCAGAGGTGCAGCACATGAGAAGCTAATAAATTTTCTTATATAGCTAATGATAAATAAACCTATTCTTATAAGATAGAAAAGGTGAATCTGAAAAAATTGAAGTTAAACTTTCTAAAAGAAGAGAATTAATAGTATTGTTTATATAGCTCTAAAATAGTTATTATAAATTAACATCACATTTTTTAAGTTGTGTGATGGAATAATCAAAATTAATTCATATTTTTTGGTCCCTGAAATTACTGGATTTTTTAAGGATATCTGAATTCATTCTGATACTGAGGAAAGACAGGATGGGAGTAGTGTCATAACTCCAATACTATGGAGGAGTGCTTGTTTTACTTGACCTTTAAAAAAACTTAAAAAAGGGTGGATGTCTAAATTTCTTTCAAGTTTTCAATCTCAAACATATAAGTAAGCTATCAGGAAAAGGTTGATCAAAAATTGAAGGTCCCTAAACCCCCAGAAATGGAAGGTGTTCAGCCTTTTTCAGGGCCCAGGAGCTTTCCTATGGATGATATTGTTGAAGAATATTTTACTGGGAAACTTCCAAAAGTCTTTCTAGAAGAAACACACAATTATAATTTGTCTGTGACAGAGTAGTTCATTTTTGATACTGAGAAAAAGGTCATTTTGAAAGATTTATCAACTTTTATAGAACTTTACTATTGGAAAAGTCAAGCTATTTTGAAAGCAGAACAGCTTGAGTTTTTACAGAAGGATAAATTGTCTCATTTATTTATACTAACTGCAGCTGTACTGTTTTTAACAAAAAATAATTCAAGCTTTAATCATTATTTTTCATCAGAGCATAGAGCATACATATAATCTGTTTAAATACTTTAAATTTCCCCTCCCTAAGTTTCTAAAATTAACCTTTAACTAAAATAATTATTAAAAAGTTTAAATAAAATCAGATTGAGTACTATAAGGTGCCTGATTAGCTAGTTATGTTTGGTGAAAGTACACTTTTTTCTCACCTATTTATATTTTTATCTGCTCTTTCATATTTTTTTTTCAAATCCTTTTGTTTATCACTATAGGGTAAAACCTCAAATGATCAACTCATCTATTTTTTTTTAGATTATGGTGAAGTATATTCCTGAAACTATGATTCAATTTTAAAAATTACAGGTTTCAGATTAATCTGAATGAGTGCATTCTTTTATATATATATATATTTATAAAATTTCAAGTATAAGTCTATTTTTAAATTCAGACTCTAACTCTTATACCATAAAAAATTCATCAAGTAATTTAAAAAATTTCACATTATTTTCTAGAATTCATTTTGAAAAGATGGTAAAATTAATAATATTATATTATTTCATGCAGTAAAATTTTCAATGATTAAATTAAACCCACGATTCCTTCACAAAAACAGGGTATGAGATTTTTATATGTTCTTTTATTTAATTTTGCCCTGGTAAAGTCTATGTTTCCAGCCTGCAGAAAGAAAATTATGAAAAGGTATTGCATGGCCTGAAATAAATCTTGTAAAGGAACTTTGTATGAAAGACTTCTTGCCTGGAAAATGAAGCTAATATAGAACTAAGGCAAATTTTTTGAAAACTACTCAAGTTCAAATCAGATAGACAGCTTCAACAATAAGCATTGAGATATAATTTTTCTAATTTTTTTTTTTTGGTACAGTGACATTCACAGTTATGGTTTGGCTTGTAACTACTTTAAGCAAAAAATTTTGTTCAAAGGTTACTTCTGATGTTACTTTAAGATACCTGAAAAACCACTTGAATGCAAGTCGTCTAACTTTTGACCTGGTGTATTACTATCATATTGGACAAAAAATAATTTTTTGGTAATCAAAAAATGAACATAGCCTCTCATTTATCAAATTAATTTTGTGGAAACATTTTTTGAAAAGAAAAAAAAATCATTTTCTCAAATGAGTCCCCTTTAATACATAATCATTCTCTTCCTTTTGAGTTCAAATTGCATATAAAAATATAATTTATGCATATTAAAATGCCATAAAGTTGAAATATTTCTTATTCTTAATTTTTGTGATATTTCTCCTTAAATCAAATTTGATCATAAAGTTTTGGAGCTCCACAAAATATCCTTCCTCTTTGTTTAATTTTATTGAACACTTTCTTAATCTAACTGTTTATGAACAATAGTAGCTCTTACTTTCCTCATGAAAACCTGCCCACAAACACACAAACACTTAATAGAATTTTTAATGAGACTTTGCCTCCACTCAATTCTCATTTTTGTAGATCTATACACAATTTTTGTTCTTCACTTTTGGATATGTCACCAGAATCAAATGGATGGAAACAAAACCCAACTGAAGAGCAAAGAGACAGATTTTCATCATTTGACATGAATTCTGGAAACATCCCCTTTGAACTACCTCATCCAGAATCAAATTTAGCTGTTGCCAAAAAGTTTCCACCAACTTTCTGTGAATCTTTTATTGACTACCTTCGCATTTGCAGTTTCCCAGGGTCAACTTTTGCTTGGAACCTAGATTTTTTTGACAAATGGAACTATGTTTTGGAAAATATTCTCATTAAACACTGGGACAATGCCTTAAAAACCAATAATTTGATTGCATATCAATTGACTCAACTCAAAATAGCTTCTAAAATCAATTGGGAATTCTTCACCATTGGTTTTTAGGCCATGCTGATAGATTAAGACTTGGGAAGGATTCTGATAGCTTTCAAGAAATAATTAAATTGAGATAGCATAAATATAGAATAAAAAAAAGTATGAAAATCCCCTTTTTTTCAACCATTTTTATTTATGACCTTTATTTCAAATAACAAGATTATAAGAATCCAGTTAACCAAATTAAACTTCTTAAACAACTTCCACATTGTGAAACTTATCACAACCTTTTCACAAACATCAAGTGTTGTTCAGAAACCAAAATTTATAATGATGGGTTTTTAAGACATTCTAGACAATCCTATAGTACTAGCTATAGGCCTTGACCAAGGGAGTTGGAGAAAAACTAGAGAGAAAATCCCCTGTCCCTTTAGAAAAATAGAGTGAGATTTACTTGCTAAAGTTGGTTCCTGTTTTGCTAAACCCCTTTTTCAACACACTTGACTGCTTGATGAGCCAAGAAATTAGTCCCCAGAAAGACTACTAAACCAAAGAACTGAAATGTAGACCCATTTCCACACCAGAGAAAGCAATGATACTTGATGTAGGTTGAAAATCCGCAACAGAGACAGCAATAATACTTGATATAGCTTGCAAGACTACACCAGAGAAAACAGTTGCCAAAGTTGAGTTAAATGAAGAACTAACCTTGCAACCAACACAGCCAATTGTGGCCAAAAACAGTGAAAACTGAGTGAGGAACAAGGATATCACCTCTGGATGGTTTTATGATAATTAAAGTTGCCCCAAACTGTCTTATTCACTATGTACACATAGACCACTATCTAAGAGCCCATGCACACCAACCAATTTGGCGCCTGTACCAGCCAAATTAAATTAAAACCCTCCAGAAGCGCTCCCCAACCTTCTAAAACAGAGGCAGGCGGGCCGCCCGACGTCGGAGGTGCTGCCTGAAGCGGCCTGGCCTCCCTGAATCCAAAAAAGCAATAAAAACATCTAATCTACTTAGAAAAATTCACTACAACTACTAAAACCCTTAAAACACAAAACAACATTGAGACATGAAATATAGAGCTAAATTAGCCCTATCTAATGGTATTAAGCACTTAACACTAAGACTTAAGGTTAGCCCGTAAAACACCAAAAACAAAATTAAACAGCTATCTATTGTAACTGAAAAATGAGGAAATGATCCCTTAAAACTTAGAATATGAAAAATATCAAAATGACATGAATTATAGAGAAAAACCGGGGCTATCCAATGATAGTACCCACATACCCGCAGTCCCAATATTCACAGAATAAATGCAGAAAAAACCCAATTATTCAACAGATGACAATTAAGACATGCACAAACAGCGCCAAACAACACAACAAAGGCTCCTGCCAATGTTGGAAGACCACAACATATCTTAATGCAATGGAGGTCTGAAGATTTTTCTAAAGTTGCACAATATCTTGACCAACAACACTTTGATATTCGAGATACTTTGCCCTACTCTGGAAGTGTGCTAAATGACTTGGCCTTGTACAAAAGAATCAGATTGTTTCAAAATTATCACCTAATCTTAATCATTCTCATGTCCCCTGGAGTTTTCTGAATGACTGTTATTCTCCCTTATATCTTGCATCTCTAAATCCTTAACAACTCAGACTTTTAAATCCTTAAAATCACATAAATTTACCTGCTCTCCTTGAAATTCTTGCTTCCTCTAATGTGAGTGATTGAAAAACTCCCTTATCAATAGGTTTGCGCACTCATACTCCTCATTTCCACTGTTTGGGACACTTAGCCTTGAAAACAAAAACATAATTTTAACAATTACTATTATCATTAAAATTTATAGAATTTAAATTTGGCTTACATTGTTAGCTCCATTTTTTTCCTTTTAATCTTATACATGCTGAATTCTATACTTCCATCTACAAAATAATTCAAAACATTTACTTCATTTTGTGGCCCTATTCTATACAGCCAATCAACAGCCTGCTGCTCAACTGCTGGATTCCAATTCAGCTCCTATTTCAACATTGAACTTATAAAAAATTTAATAATTTTGTTCTTAATATGAAATATAAGACATTGAGCTCACCATTATATATACATTTTGAGCACACCTGAGATCTATACCCACTCCTGCAGCCTGAATTGTTCCAACCAAAACTTGGCAATTTTTATTAAAATGTAATTCATGCATATTTTTGTCTTGCTTTGTCCTGCTGAGTTCACCCATAAGCTGGGTATACCTAATATTGTGGTCATCTAGAGCCATTTTTATTCTATTTTGAAATATTAGAAAAAAAAATTTAATAAGCCAACACAATTTTGTAAAACAAATAATTATAGAATCACTTACATCTGCAAAAAGTCTGCAAAGTTGGAGAATATAACAGCTTTTGGAAAATTTACACCCCTTTTACCAGACAAAAAGTCTTTCAATTGGCCTTTAAGATGAAAAATCTTTGCGGAATGCTGCCAGGTGAAATCAAAAGTTGGAGTTTCATCCAGATTTTTGTAGATTGGATGGTTGCAGAATTTTCTTAAAATCATCAGCTCTCTAAGAAACTTGGATAAGTCCCAAGGGAGGTCAGTGCTTCTGGAGGGCACATATTGCTCAGTGAATCCTTCTTGAAGCACATCAAGTTTAGACCTCCATGAATCTGCTAATTGAACTTATATCCCCCATTGAAAATTTTTTGGAAGAGACAAAATTGCATCATTTGTTCTATGTAGGCTTATTACTTTTATTAAGTGATTGATTGATCGAATACAATTAGCCTTTCTTTTTGCAAACCTGGAAAAAGGAAATTCTTCCATAACCAGTCTTCTTGTTGCATTTTGATTCTAAGAGAAAATATGAGACTTTGAAGGTCAGTGGGTCTGTTCTGAAGTGGATTTCCAGTCAAGCATAGTCATTGTTGGGATTCCAAGTCAAATATTTTTTGAGCCCTCTGCAAGTAAGGATTTTTAATTTAACTAAAAGATTATTTATGAAAATTAAGTTTTAAGTTTTAGATATAGAAAGGGGCACTAACTGAGCTTCATCTAAAACAACTCCATACCAAAAGAGCTTTTGAGTCACCGGTATCTTTTTTTGGCTTTGATTTTTTGACATTGTTGGGCTAGCTGTTTCATAGGTAGTTAAAACAATATCAGTGTCCTGTAGCTTATTGACATTAGTATTTTGACAATTCTTCCCATAAAGAACCTTGAAAGGAAGTGCATTATCTTCAAAATGCACACTTATTTCATTGATCCCATTCGATAGTGTTGCCAGTGGGCATATAATCAGTGTGTCTGAACTCCAATTAATACCTTCTTGATTTTCTGATACCTGAAATTGTCTTGCTTCACCTTGAGTTTCACTTATAAGAGAAAGAGTTGAAAGTGTCTTTCCCAAACCCATATCATCAGCAAGTATTGACCCGTTTCCTTCAGGCGTTAATTGATTGTTAGGAAACTGATCTTTTTAGTCATTGAATCCAGTTCTAAGCCAATGGTTGTCCTGGTGCCTCCACATGATATCCAATTTTTCCTTTAACATTTGTTCATTGTCAATCATAGAATTTATTGTTTGAAGTTGATGTGTTTTGAGAACTGTTTTGATTCCTCAAATAAGTTGATCAGCTTTCCAATCTTGATTACTCTGAGATATTTGGAAAGAGCCTTCAAAAATTACATGTGGGATATTAAAAATGATAGTGGAGTTGTAGTTCAGGATCAGATATAAATCAATTTGAGCAGAATAAAATGCTTCTTTAGCAAGACTTATTAGTGTACCATAAGAAAAGAGGCATTCCCAAAGTTGATACTGATTACCAAAAACTGGAACCAAGTAAGCATGAAAATAGAATGGCTTCATAGGATTCAAGGCACTTCTTTGGTTTAAATGGTGAGATCCAGACCCAGTTTCACCCAATAGTGGTCCAATGTTCTGACTCTGCACTTGAGAAAGATTACCAACAAGGGTTGGTTTTCTTTCTTCAAATAGTCCAAAAATATGAACATTCAAATGGCCTCGCTGTAAAATCATGGGGGTAGGTGAGTTTTTAAATCTTGAAATTACATTCATATAAATCTGATCTATCATTATTGAGAACTTTTCAACACATCTGAGACTTGAAATATTAAGTGAGAATAGTATCTGGAGATAGTGGTTGTTAAAAGATGAATTGAAGCAAAAAATGAATAATCAGTTCTGAATAAAACAACAAAATAAATTTTTAACATATGCTATGCTAAGCTCATAATTCTTTCACATGTATTATTATTATCTTTTCAAAAAATTTAAAAGTAAATTAATGATAACTGAAATGAATAATATGGCTTAAAAATAAATCTTGAGCCTATAGAGTAAATTTGGGTTTGTGGAATAAGAAAAATTTTCTTAATAAAAATGTGCTTTATTGTTACATTATAATCACAAAATAGAATAATTTCACTCTTATTACACATATTTATTTTTCTGTCTAATAGTAAAATTCTTTAGATGGCAGTTCAAAATCCAATTTGAAACTACTACTTAGAAAAATGTCTTGATACTAACATACTTTTTGTAAGTCTTTGGACAGACACTTATGGTGATCTCAATAATATTAAAATTGATTTGAATTGTAAGTTTTATCAAATATCTATGTGGTTTAAAGTAATAATTGAGATTCTACTGTTTAACCTTCTGTTACCAACTTGGCAAGAAAATATCTGTAGATTTTTTTAGACCAAATATCAAATTTTTCTTTCCACAAGATGGGAAAGTGAATATTATGATATGTTAAGTGATATGATCAAGCTTTGCTCAATCTGTGTTCAGCTGAGATCAAAGTAATCACAAAACACCAAGTGACCTGTGATTGAGTTGGGTTGAACCTAGGTCTAACTGATTACCAAATCTTTGTCCAATTGAATTAAATCTGGTTTCACAATGAATTCTCAAAAGCTTATCAACAGCTTTCCAACCACTTCCCAGAATTTTTAAATCAGGGTTATTGCTAGAAACACCCCCCCCCAAATTTTCTGTGGTGATAGTAAAATAAAATCAAGAATGACCCCAGGTCTCATCTTCAAAATCCAACAATACAAAATCTAAGGGTTTAACCCTGTCTTAAAAATAACCAGTGTGCACATGAGCCATTTGACCAGCACAAAAAAAAAGACACCAATCCTTAAATTTTGGCACATCCTTCTCTTTCCACTGAATCATAAGAGAACCTAGTTCACTAAAGAAAACACTTTTATCCAATTTTGAGCCATCCCAAACAACAACCCCATATTTATCTATAATGAAATCCTGATCACCAGAATCAAGATCAGATCCAGCCAGTTTAAACTCTTGGGGGAAGAGAGAACAATCTTCCAGTTTAGCCTCATGGGGGAGGAGAGAAGAATATTCAGCACACTTTGTGCTGGCCCTAACCACTGGGACATCTTCATCAAATTCTTCAGAATCAAAATCTTCATATGTGGGTGGTCTCCTTGATAATCCATCAGGCATTGTAAAAGTTTTTCCAGGTTTGTGTACCAGTTCAAAAGAAAAATGCTGAATATATGCCACCCACCTAGTCATTGGAGCATTTGGAAGACTTGGTGTATTGATAATTTGAACCAGAGATTTTGCATCCACCTGCAGCTCAAACTACTTCTCCCACAAAACAGCTTGCAGCTTCTTCAAAATTTTTGCTACACCACACAATTCTAACTTAGGTTTAGAATATCTAGATTCAACCTCATTAAATACCATGGACTCATACCTTACTGGCCTGACCCTACCAGTCTTATCTTCCTGAGACAAAACAGTACCAGAAGCAAAATAACTTGAGTCCACTTCCAGATAAATTTTTCAATCTCCCACACCATAATCCAACTTGTGAAGAATAATATCTTTACCTAACACCTTTTTCAACTTCTGAAATGCATTTTCACACTCTTAAGTCCATTCCCACTTTGCATCTTTCCTGGTAAGCCTACTTAAAGTTGAAGCCAAAGAAGAAAAATCCTTAATAAAAATTCTGAAATACTCACACAAGCCCCTAAAATTCTTGTGACTTTGGTAGTATTTTTAGGCCTTGGCCATGACCAAATTTTATTGACCTTTTTCTTTTCCATAATCCTTCCCTCTTTAAATACAACATGACCCAAAATTTCCAGAGCAGGAGCACAGCAACAAAACTTTGACCCAGAAATGGTCAACCCAGCCTCTTCAATGCTAAACAATACTCTCTCCATAGTATTTGCAAATTCCCAAACAAACCTCCTTATACCCGGGTTCTCCTTCAGCACCTCTTTCCCATAATCAGTGGAATGTCCTTTAATTCCATTATCATCAATAAAAATACCAGCATGAGTAGGAACCTCATCCTGCAAAATCCAAGCCATCTGTGCTTGATATACTGCCACTGAATTAGTTGCTCCTTGAGGCAACCTAGTGAGCTCAAATCTTCCCAAAGGAGTCTCAAAAGTTGTGAGAGGCCTTGAATCTGTATGAAATTCCCTCTCATCATAACCACCCATAATATCACCCAAACCATAACACACCCTTCCAGCAAAAGCTTCAACAGAATCCTCTGCACTTGGTGGCATACCAGCATCCTTGATAGTTACTCTATTAAAGACTCTAAGATTATGCATCACCCTCAACTTCCAATTCTGCTTTTTTACACAGAAACCAGACTTGAGTAACTAGATGTTGATTTTTTGCACAAACCAGTCCTGACTTTTTCCCTAACAATCTCTACAAAATCATTCCTGATAGTGGCTGAAATTGGAATAGGTTTGATTTGCCAAAGTTTGTGACCAACCACAGGAATCAAGTAGAGTTCCCCATAAGAATGTTTCAAAACACCCCTTTCCTCTTCAAAAAAATGCCACAGCCTTTTTTCTCAGCACAATAAGGTGCAACAACAACTTCTTTTCCTCACCAGAAAACCACCCATCAGGACTAAAATTAACAACTTTCAACCTTATCACAGTCACCCTAGCTGTCTCTACAAAATCAGTAGGATTCTTCACCAGAGGAGTAGAGTACAGATCTCTTGACAAAGGAGGTCTCTTCAAAGGAGGATTCAAACCCACAGGCATAGGCTCATTGACAGGACTAATCTTCTGATCTACCTTCTTATATTTTGCAGCTCCACCTTCAATTTGAGTTATCTTCAGGACATCTTCACCACCAAAACTGGAACAAAAGCCAAGGATTTTCTGTTGCTCACATGTGTGGCCAAAATGATGTTTTTGAAAGGTTTAGAAGAAACCCTACTGGTGCACAATTGGAAGGACTTACTTTTAGACCCCAATCTCACTACTCCACAGCTTTTATATCATTCCACATTTTCATCCTCACTTCCATCTTCTAAATCTTCAAATATTTATTCATCTTCTGAATCACATCTTCTAAAGTTGTGCGGTTTATCCTCATGCTGGAGGACCAAAAACTTATTTTGATGATCTTCTTTCTTCAAAAATATGTGCAGTTTAACCTCTTTCTGGAGGCGCAAAGATTGATCTTGATGATCTTCACAAAAATGTTTCTTGTCTTCTTTTTTAATTATCTTTATATTTTTTTTCATGATTTTCTTCAGTTATCTTGAAATTTTTATTTTTATTTCTTGATTTTTCTTCTATCCTACTAAAATAACCGGGGGTTTCCCCAATGCTCACAGGTGTGGCCAAGGTAATGTTTTTGAAAGGTGTAGAAGAAACCCTAGTGGTGCACAATTGGGAGGACTTACTTTTAGACCCCAATATCACCACTTCACAGCTTTTCCATATATCTTTCAATAAAGATATGTAACCAATCTTCTTATTTGAACTTGAAAAAAAATAATTGAGAATCATTAGAGAGAAAAGATACTTGATAAAAAGCATGAAGAATATTTACCAAGAAGAGAGACATTAAAAAGAGAAAGTTGAAAATCCACTCGGTATATCTCCAAGGGAGCTGACCTACTACAACCTGGTATTTCCTCATCTTGGGTAGAGGTTGTAGCACTAGGGTGATAAGCCCTAATCACTCTAAAAAAGACAGACTCTCACTAAAGCCTGAGCCACACTCTAAAAAACCAGAGGCAGCACCCACTTCTCTTCTTCTCCTAAAAAAATCCATGCACTGTAAAATGGAAGACAAACCAGGCCTTTTCTCCCAGCCATCCTCTCCAGGGAATGATAGCCTCATTTGAAGTCTCCTTTCATATTCCCCAGTAAACTCTAAACTGATTCTAAAATAAAATTTATAGCCTATTCTTGCTTGAAAATCCATCAAGATTGGCCCACCCTAAACAGCTCTTACTGTTTCCTTGGAAATGTAAAAATGAACCTTTCCTGAGGCTCCACCAACATCTTACTTCACAAACTGAGATGTTCTAACCAATTAAGTGAAATGGCCACCAATTCCCCTCAAATTTCCACCAGTAACTGCTTCAATGTGGAGGCTCAGATGTGTTTCTTCAAAGCAAGAAATCAGGTTAATCTGTGAAGCTGAATCCACCAATGCCCTAGCCTCTCTGCCACTCATTATGACATTGCAATAAGCCTGAGGTGCAGAAAAATGAGTTTCCAACCCCTCTCCAAATTTTTCAGAAGAATAAAAAATGTATTCTACCTCCCCAGAAGAAACCCTTCTCTTGGTCTACAAATTTTTCTGCCTATCAGCCAACTCAGGACTGATAGCATACAACTCCCCATAAGTAGGGGAGAGCTGACCCTGATTCATCCTTTCAAGGACAGAGTCAATAACATTAACTTGACCAGAAACCACTGGCCTCTCAAAGTGAGCTATTTGCTTCACTACCTTAGTTGTAGAAGATTCTTGAGGACCAGAACCACCAACAGATTTACCATCAGCAGGAACCAAACCAGATCACCCACCAGCCCCTCTAACTCCAGCAGGCTTTGTCGATGAAGCTAGAGGGACATCCTCCTCAGAGTCATAATCAACATTCATAGTCATTGGCTCACCATTCATGTCCAATTCTGAAAAACTAGGGGGGCCATATCAGCTATACTCTTCTGAATCATATACAGCTCCTCTTTTCTGTACTTCTTTCTAGCTGCACTCAGCTTAGGATCCACCTTTGAAGACTTAGGCTTTGGTTGGGCCTGAGCACTGCTCTTAGGCCTTCCCAAATTTTCTGCTTCCACATCATAAACACCAGCCAGACATTCCCCACTTGAACTTCAACCACAAGAATACAACTCCAAACCACCAAAGGAAGATGATAATGAGAATCCATTACATCCTTTCCCTTTCCCTTGCCATAATCTCCACCTTTACCAGAAGAAGAAGCCTCATTATGCAACTCTTCAAAACTTGGCCTCCTTGAGTTGAAATTATGTCTTCTCCTCATCAAGTACACCAGAGACTGACCATTATAAGGCTCCACAAAAGAGACATCTGGGAACTTAAACACTTTCATATCAAATTCAACCTTCCCTTAAGACACATTGCTATTCAGTGCCCAACAATCATTGGACTTGTGGCCCTTCCTTCTGCAATAAGAGCAGATGCAAGGGTCACTCCTACCAGCCCTAATTTCACAATTTCTAGACTGAGAAGCAGCCTTATTAGCCTTCTGAGCCTCTGGAACAAAAATATATAGCTGTTTTGTAAGATCAGCCAACTGCTCTACTACTGGATCAATCACTTTAGGCTTTTCAGAAGCCTCCCCCTTTTCATACTCTCCTTCTTCCTGGATTCCTCCACATCTTCAGAAAAAGCTTCACTGACCTTTCTAAAATACTTAGTGCTAGCTTCTTGGAAAGAATCCACTTCAAAGAGTTTCAGATGACCCTCCACAAACTCTTCACCACAGAAAGAGCAGGCGACTTCTGATTCCCATTAGGAAGAATATTTATCTTATCCTTCCTTACCAACTCCTTCAGCACATCAATTCTGACATTCCTAGCCAGAGAAGACCAGAAAATATCCCTTTCAGAGTCAGTACTCTTCAACTCTTGAATATCTATCAAATAATCCACCACTGGCTCCAACTGAGCCAGAAACTTCCTATAAGTATGGAGGTTGTCTACCCCTCCATAAGATTTCCATTTACTTGCAATCATATTAAGATCCACCATTGAATATTTGGATCCCCACCTGTATGTCATCTTCAGGCACAACTTTTTCCAATCCCTTCTCCTATAACCCTCCATAGCAGCAACTTCCTTCACCAGAGCCATGTCACCAATGTAGAAGAGGACTTGCTTCACCATGTCCAAGTGAGAAGCACCATCCACATTCCCAGAAGCCTTAAACAGCTCCAGAAACAACTTCACATCCTCCCCCATAAACGTCAGCCCCTTCCAGGACTTGATCCTGAATTAAGGCCTAGCAGAAACAGGAGGATTACCATCCTCAGTAGCACCAACAGTTCCACTACCACCACTAGAGAAAGAGGGTCCAGAAGCCATGGACCAATAGATTCCAGAAAACCAATCTCCAACCACAGAAGATAGTCCAAAAGTAACAGAGATTGTAAAAAGCTAACAAATCCTTCCCTACATTGTAGAAAGACTCTTACAGTTTCCTTGTTGTAAGCAGAATCCAAAGGAGTTGTAAAAACAAAAAAGAAATCCATTTCTCTCTAAGAAAATGTAAGATTAAATTAACTTAGCTTGAATATCTGCTTGAAGAGCTGGATGAGTTGAAAATATGAGAGTTAGACTTTAAATGCATTGGAAACCTATATTAAAGACAAATCTAAGTGCAACCAATGGTTACACCAGCATACAAAATACCTAGTACTAGATTACAATGATACCAGTCATGGAAAATACTTTGAACAAGCTGCAACACTTGCCCCAGAGACTAAAACGTACAGTAAATTACTCCAGAAACTACCCTTGGAATGACCTGTCCAAAGGTGCCTTATTAAAGGACTGCCCCAGGTTTATCCAGTTTTCCACCAAAATTAAAGAGTGTACTTTATTAAATTTTTATTTTATGAATTGTATAAGAAAAAAAATAAATTTGAGTCTCCAGGATGGGAGCTATCCAATGGTACCCTATATGTTGATATATGTTATGATAATTGTTGTTTTTTGTTAAATATTGTTAATTATAAAAAAGACCTCTATTATTGAAACTAAAAAGACAAAAACATGTAGAAGACTATGACTCTCTCTCTCCTCCTGATTCTCCTGCTCCAGGCCTTTCCAACAATACCCTACAAGCATAGGATCTACAATAAACTATTGATCTGGTAAGCATAATAGCTTTCTAATTAAATTTTGCCAAAATAGCCAATTTTTTCCACAGTGACCAAACTTTGGTACAGTGATAAAACTTTGGTTCAGTGACCAAACTTTAACCCAGTAACCAGACTTTCCCATTGTGAGAAAATTTTGCAACAATGAGGTCTTTTTGCCATAATGAGCTAATTTTTCCAGATGGAGCTAAATTTGCCACAGTGAGATAATTTTGCCACCATGACCAAACTTTGCCACAATGACAGAATTTTTCCAGTACACTTCGCTTTTGCACTGGAAAATCACAGGGGCAAACCAGAGCACAATGGAGCACTAGAGCTCAGTTGCCATACCATCAGCACACCATATCCACCAATAATACTAAAGATCACTAAATCAAGTAAAACACTAAAAAAAAGTAAAAAATGATAAAAAATCATCAAGACATAAAAGATAGTGAAAACTCTGGGCTATCCAATGATAATAATAACCTTTAAAAATCTCAAATATCCAGCCTTATAATACAGAAAATTTCTACTAATCTTCCAAAAATAAACCCAAAAGAGCCCCAGAAAATACCCAAAAGTTGGAAAGTCCTCCCCAAAATCTAGTGAAACCATTACCAAATCCATAAAACCATAAGTTCACAATAAAAATACTACCATATAATTATTCAAAAATTCCACAAATCAACCTCAAAATCCATAATAACTGAATTAATACCTGATAAAACCATAATTTCTTCCAATAAATTTTCAATCAAATTTTCACGTAAGTGGCCTACCCATATGTGGTATGCCACATCCTCCCTCCAATATGAAATTTCCTTGTTCCCAACAATTATGCATTCAAAATTTATTCATTAACTACCATCATTGTCATCATGAACTCTTCCAATTCCCCTAGTTTTCCTAGTGAATATTCTAATTCTTCAAAAATTTCTTCATCAGCCATTCAACAAAATATAACCAGTTCTCTTGCAACAGAAGTTGAGTTCTCTTAACCATAAATTTTACCAAAATTAACAAATTTTAACCCATATAGATAAATCTAAGCCCTCTGAGGCTTCTTCTTCCAACCAGTTGGACAATGACAACAACTATATTGGCATTATTCTTCCAACAAACAATTCCAAACTTTAGATCACACCCAACTTCTTCTCCTTCTGAATGTTGGGGTATCATTCAAGACTTTAATAAGAGTGCTGAGAAATTTTCTAATGATTCAAATTAGCCACTCTTGATATAAACCTTTAACCAAAATTATTAGTTTCAAATGATTAAATTTTGATGATTTAGTTGGTGCTGAAATATATATATATATAATAACCATCTTATTCTGATGTTTCTATCACTAAGAATAAGATAATAGGCTTCTGCCCCTACTGAGCTGGAACTACAATGATCTAGAAATTGCCATAAGGTCCTCCAATTCCTCTTTACCAAACTTTAAATCACCAATGAAATTAAGAGATTAGTCTTCCACCCTTACTGAGCTAGAACTGCAATGATCTAGACACCGCCATAAGGTCCTCCTAATTCCATGACTTCATCCATCATACCAATTTTCTACATCACCAATTCAGACCTACAACCAAAAATCTCAACAAACAAAAAAAAATTCACCAACTAAAACATCTATTCCCAAAATAATTCCATTTCTCTTCTAAACTAAATCTTGAATATCATCAAAAATAAAAGTCCATAATCCAAACTTTTCTGCATAATTGTAAATTGAGGAGATAGATTCCTTATAATCCTTTTAATGAGTGATTGATAAAAAAATGACCGTGATTTCCAAAATCATTCCAATTCTTCCTAATGAGTTTCCAAACAAAAAATAAACAAAAGCTCCAGTTTAAGGTCATAGAGGACCATGAAAATAACTTCTACTTGATCTATTTATATCTTAAAGCATAAAAATTCACCATTTTATAGTCTTAGAGAACTTTTACCTGCATCAAAAAACCAATGTTAGATATCAACCTAGAAACAAATAAGCAGGTAAACAAACTTTGTGGGGTAGCTGTTGATAGAGAAGCCACCCCATCAGTTACTTCCACACTTTCCAATATCAAATCTAGAAGGTTCCCAAATGAACACTTCTAACTAAAAGAAATCCTCCTCAAGTCTTGACCATTATAGTTCCTAGTTTTATTGACATCTTCAGTTCTCTGTGGTCTTGAAGTTTAGGACCAATAATAAATAATCTTGAAAAGAATTTTCAGTTTTAATTCTTGATGGACTAACAGAGTAAAAAAAATAAAAAAAATAAAAGATGTCCCCCAGCCATTTGGATGAGCCAAACCTCTGACACCATACCCACATCCATCTGCACCTTGATTGTGGATACACAAGAAAGAAAAATTAAAAATATAACATAAATAAAAAATTTTAAAACAAAATATTTTTAAAAATAAATTTTGAAAATTTGAAAATTTGAAAAATGATAATATAATGAAAATCAAGAAAAAAACTTATGATCACTGGATGGGCTCCCTCCAATTTGTAAAAATGATTGGAGGCCACCAGTGATCATCCACCCCAATATAACAACTTTTTTTAAAAAATTAAAAATAAATAAAGCAAAAAACACAACAAAAAAGAAAAACAAATAAAATGAAACAAAACAAAATTCTTAAATCCAGACTTCCAAAATATTGTGCTGCATTGGCGTAAGGTTCCAGTTTATAGTCATAGAAGACTACCTATATAACAAAAACAAAGCCAGGATTCAACTAGAAATAGAGAAGGGTTGGAAATAAAAATTGTGGGGTAATTGTGTATAGAGCTTCAGCTCATCAATTACCCCCAAACTTACTAATATTAAATCTAGAAGGCCCCCTGTGAACACTCCTAACAAAATTTGTTTCCGCCTCATATTTTCACCATGAAAAAAATGTTAAAATAGAAGTAATGATTTTTTTCTTGAAAGAATGTGAGATTTCCTAAAAGATTGATGTTTTAGTCTATCCTCATTTTGGAGTCACCTTTTAAACAATTGTAGATAGTTTATCCTGATTTTTGGAGTCAAACTTCAGCACTCTTTGCGCCCCTAGGGTAAAACTTCTTCACTTGATCAGCGGCTACCCTCTTCTTCAGACAACACCATCCAGATCTTCCAAAACATATTACCCACCAGAAAACTGTTCTCTAATCCTATATGGTCCATTCCATCTATCAGCAAACATTTTACCCCACTTACTTTCCAAAATTTTACTATACACCAACACCATATCACCAGGCCTCAAAAGTTTCCAGAGTCTATGAGCCAACCTTTGATCCCAAAACCTGACATACTGTTCCCTGATCTTGATCATCCTAGTGTATTCCTTCTCCAGTTATTCTTCCTTCTTCTCTGACTGTTGCATTCTAGCATAGAGCAAATATTCAGTAGTTTTGACAACATCCCAATCATCACTAAGATAAGACTCAGCTTCAAGATCAACTGGTAGAAAAGCTTTCTGACAAAAAACCAATTCATAAGGAGAATAACCAGCTTTCTTCTTAGTGGTAATCCTGTCAGCAGACAAAACAAGGGGTAAATTATGCCTCCATTTTTCAACACTTTTTCCACACATTTTAACCAAAGCATCCTTAATAACTTGATACTCTCTTTCAACCATTCCTTCTGCTTCAAGATAATATGAGATTGCTGCCCTAACCTTTGAGCCAATTTTTAAAACAACTTCCTTGAAGTCTGCACCAAACTTGGAGCAACCATCAACAGTTACCAACTTCATAACACCATACCTATATACCCATTCATTCCTCAAAAATTCTGCTGTACTTTTAGCAGATAAACTAATAAGAGGCACAGCCTCAACACAACCAGACAAAGCATCCCTTTCCACAATCAATTACTTATATTTACCTTAGTTGATGTTAACAGCATCCAAACTAACCCATCCAAAGATAGTATTTTCACCAGTAGCATGTCCAGGGTCTTTTGGCCTTATATAACTTCTACTCTGAAATTCTTCACATGACTGAAACCAAAATCTAACAGCCATCTTCATTCCAGGCCACCAAAATCTATTATAAATCGGCTTATAAGTTTCTTCAAAGCCTCTATGCCCTAAATATTTATGAAGAGATTTCATCACCAATTCTTGACCTTTTCTTTGAGATAAAACAACTTGAGGATTCAAATGTCTTCTTTTCATGAACCTTCTACCAGTCAAATAAAAACTAGGTGACTTCCTTTTGATAGCCACCCATTCACCTTCATCACATTCTTTTGGTTTTACCAGAGACAACAGATATTTCACCATTAAAAAAAACCCCCCAGTCTGGCCCGAAATTTCATTAGAAAAATTCAATAATATAACATCCAAAGGAAGCTCTCTTTCCCCAATGTCTCCCACTTGTGAGTGAGAAATAATTCTCTGAGAATTTGGCTGTTTGCTGAATTTCACATAATCCACCTCATTTCAACATTTTTCCTTGCTTCCACTATCTGCTTTCAGATCCCAATCATACACACCATTAATCGACCTCTAATTATCTTAAACAACCACAAAATTCTCATCTAAAAAAGCCTTATGATTATCTAGACCATTGATATCATAAAATACAACAAAAATAGAACCAGCCAGTTTAACCTCATGGGGGAGGTATGGGAAGTCTTCAGAACCCTTTGTACTGGCCTTTATTATAGGTATATCTTCATTGAATACTTCTGAATTAAAATCATCTACTGTAGGTGGTCTTATTGACAATTCATCTGGCATAGTGAAAGATTTGCCAGGCCTGTGCACTAAATCAAATTAAAATTGTTAAATAAAAGCTACCCACCTAGTCATTGGAGAATTAGGTAAACTAGGTGAATTAATCTTCTGAATTAAAATTTAGTGTTGACTTGAAATTCAAAATAATGACTGAATAATATATTTTGAAGTTTCTTCAAATTTATGCCACACCACAGAGTTCCAACTTTGGTTGTGAATATCTTTATTTCATCTCAGTAAAAACTACAGATTCATACCTAACCAGTGTGTTCTTTCAAAATTGGCAGAGGCCTTTTTTGGTTTGTTAGTAGCTGTTTTTGTATGACTTTAATTGCATTGGTTGAAGAATTAGTTGTTATTTTAGTTTTTTTCGGTGAATACTGGGACTATGAGTATGAGGGTACTACCATTGGATAGCCCCAGTTTTTCTCTATATTTGATGTCCTGTTGATATTTTTCATATTCCAATTTTTAGGGGGTCATTTACTCACTTTTCATTTCTAAAAGATAGCTGTGTAATTTTGTTTTTCGTTTTTAACAAGCTAACATTAAGTCTTAGGGTTAAATACTCAGTACCGTTAAGTAGAGCTAATTTGGCTCTATATTTTATGTCACAATGTTTTCATAGCTTAATTTTGTGTTTTAAGGGTTTTAGTAGTTGTGGTGGATTTTTCTAAGTATTTTTGGGCTTTATTGGGGGTTTTTAGTGGTTTTCTGGCTTCAGGGTTGTTGGGCTGCCTTTAGGCAGGCAGCCCTCCTCGGTTTTACAAGGCTGGGGAGTGTTTCTAGGGGGATTTATTCAATTTGGCTGTCAAAAGCACTAAATTCATTGCTTTGCATGGAATTTTAGATGGGTTGTCTGTGTGTACATACTGAATAGGACAGTTTGGGGCGACCTTAATTATCATACAACCATCTGGTAATTATATCACTGTTTCTCACTCAGTTTTCACTTTTTTTTGGCCACAATTGGCTGTGTTTTTTTCAAGGTTAGTTCTTCATTTAACTCAACTTTGGCAACTGGGTTATCTGGTGTAGCTTTGTAACCTGTATCAAGTATTATTGCATTTTTCTGTGCAACAAGTGCACAGTGTTTTATTTTTCTGGTGTGGATCCTTCTGCATTTCGGGTTCTCTTTGGCCTGTGGTCTATCTAGACTACTTTCTTGACTTTTTAAGCAGTCAATAAGTGTGTTGCAAGGGGTTTGTAACAGTCTCTAATTTTCTGTAGCAAATAAATCTCACCTGGTATTTTTCAAAGGGACAGGGTTTTTTCTCTCCAGTTTTACTCCAACTCCCTTGTTCAAGGCCTATAGCTAGTACTATAGGATTGTCTAAATTTCTGGCGCCCAACGTGGGGTGAGTATTTGCTAGCTTTTGTAATCTCTGTTACTGTTGGACTCTCTTCTTTTGTAGACTCTTTTTAGATTTTGGATTTTTTGTGCTGGATCTCTCTGTGGTTGGTATAGGGAGTCTTCTCTCTAGTTGGATTTGGTCCCTCCTGGATCTCTGAAGGCTATTGGGGGTACTTTGGCTATCTTTGGTGTAAAGTTGGGGAGGTGTAATTAAAAATAGTTAGGATGGTAAGTATCAATTCATGAACAGGGAAAATTTTCTTTGGAGAGGAAACAAGATTATTTTTGGAGATATTTGAAGCTGCTGCTCATGTGGATGGGTCTTGTGATTTGGATAGGGTGAAGCAGGTGATTTTTTTCATTGATGAAAGAAAGGTGGCGAACAAAGTTCTTAGGATGGAGGGAAATAGGATTCAGGATTGGGGAAAGTTAAAGATGGAAATGATCAGGAGTTGGCCCACTGTGTTTTTAATGGATGATCTTTATGGCATTGTTAGGAAATGGGAAATGAATGCTGGTGTAACTTCTCTGGTTCAGTATGGTAAATTTATGGAGGAATTTGAAGAGGTTAAGGATTATCTGGATTATAATATTATTTCCTCTCATGAAATGGAGGCCAAGAGTTTATTTGGGAGTGGCATGGGTCTGGAGGTCAAAAAGGAGGTTCAGGGATTTCTGTTAAAGGCTGGGCTAATGAAGTCACTTCTAAATGGAGAAAATAGGATTCCTGCTATAGGTGTTTTGAAGAAGGCTATTCTGGGGTATCTTTAAACCCTTGTTTCTAAAGAAGTGGAACCTGAAAATGAAAATTTAATGGACAGAAAGTTTCAGGAAGAAGTGGCGGAAAATTCAGCTGCAGTGTAAATTTTGGAATCACCAACTTTGGGAGATGATGATTTTAGTTATGTTTCAGAAATTTTTATTTCTATAACAGATGATGTCAATGGATCCTAAGAATGTGCTTCATTAATTTTTTTGGATATGTACACACTGTATGATCAGTGTATCTTCTTAAAGGTGAATGAGCTCTGTGGGAAGGAAAAATTGGATGTTCATGATGATATTGTTTCTTCATGTTTAGATAATGGATTTTTGGATGAAGATGTTTCTATAAGATCTGTTTATGGTCAGAAAGAGTCTGTGTTGGATCTATTGCTCTTAGAGTGTCACCAGACAACCTACGCACAAGGTCGAGGGTGTTCCTGGAAGTGAGATGGAGGGAGGAGTTTAGAAACTTCATTGAGGCACAGAAGAAATGTTTGAAGAAGTGATTTGAAGATGATTTGAAGGAAGAGCTACTGCTTTGAGATACGTTTGAGAAGAATTCTAATATAATTTAAAGGTAATATTAAAATTCTTAAAATCTCACAAAGGGTTGGAAACTCAATAATCAAAGATTTAGGATTTAGAAATGATTACCGAGAAAATAAGGAAAGATAAAATAATGATGATTTAAACTAAAGCTTTTACCACTATTAACTATATATATGTTTTACAATTTAATTCTAAAGAATGTGGAACCAAAAATCCAACCCCTTTTATATCCTTTACTCCTCCTCGCATCGACCTCATACCCATCCACTATTCCGCACACCACAGACCATTAAAAAATACACCTGTTACACCTGGACCTTCCTCACTAACATCCATCAACCCTTTAATCCTCCACTAACCATTCGGTCCATGCTCACTATCCCTTTTAATAATTCACAGACATTTAATAAACCTTTTAGTGTACTATTACATTGACTATTGCGCTGTGCATTGCTTATTGAGGAAAAGACTGAGACACACTATTGAGAGATTGACTAATTAAGATTTAGAGTTTAGACTAGCATGGTTGAATAGTGAGTACACAAAGGAAAGTTGCAGTTGCTATGTAGAATTGCTTTCTGCGCTTCGAGTATGGATTTAGACCTCTGTATTATTGATTTAATGAGCTACTTTTGCCTCTAGTGTCACGTGGCGCATGACAGATGCCCGGGTAAAAAAACGCAAGCTCTGTTGAGCGTGAGACATATACTTTCCACACTATTTTCCCTTTATTTAATTCTTGTTTATTTATTTATTATGTCAGCTTGTCCAACTCCAGCTCCCACACCTCCTCACCCCAAAGCAGATGGTGGGCTCGTTACTCAACAGTACTCCCAAGCATGCATGGCTTGTGAATCGATGGAGTACTTCTGTGTGGAAAGCACAGCTACTCAAGGTCCTCTCCAGAAATTGGAGTTTTGACGATGGAGACAGTGTGGTATTCCAACATTGGCAGGGGCCTTTGTTGTGTGATTTGGCGCTGTTTGTGCATGTCTTAATTGACATCTGTTAAGGAATTGGGTATTTTTCTGGTTTTATTCTGTGGCTATTGGGTATGCGGGTATGTGGGTACTATCATTGGATAGCCCTGGTTTTTCTCTATATTTTATGTCTTGTAGACATTTTTCATATTCTGAGTTTTAAGGGGTCATTTCCTCATTTTTCATTTATAAAAGACTGCTGTTTAATTTTGTTTTTCGTGTTTTATTGGCTAACCTTAAGTCTTAGGGTTAAGTGCTTAGTACCATTGGATAGAGCTAATTTTTCTCTATATTTCATGTCTCAATGTTGTTATAGTGAAATTCCGTGTTTTAAAGGTTTTAGTAGTTGTAGCTAATTTTTCTAAGTAGATTAGTGGTTTTTATTGGTTTTCTGGCTTCAGGGAGGCCGGGCCGCTTCAGGCGGCATCTCCGACGTCGGGCGGCCCGCCAGCCCCTGTTTTAGGAGGTTGGGGAGCACTCCAGGAGGGTTTTTTATGCAATCTGGCAGGTACAGGCGCCAGATTGGTGGGTGCGCATGGGCTCTTAGTTAGTGGTCTGTGTGTACATAGTGAATAAGACAGTTTGGGGCAACCTTAATCATTGTACAACCATCCGGAGGTGATCTCATTGTTCCTCACTCAGTTTTCACTGTTTTCTGGCCACAATTGGCTGTGTTTGTTGCAAGTAAGTTCTTCATTTAACTTAACTTTGGCAACTGTTTTCTCTGTTATAGTCTTGCAAGCTATAGCAAGTATTATTGCTGTCTCTGGTGTGGATTTGCAGCCTACATCAAGTATCTTTGCTGTCCCTGGTGTGGACTTTTCTCTACATTTCAGTTCTTTGGTCTGGTAGTCTATCTGGGGACTACTTTCTTGGCTCATCTAGCAGTCAAGTGTGTTAAAAGGAGCTTTAGCAAAACAGGAATCAACTTACTTTAGCAAGTAAATCTCACTCTATTTTTCTAAAGGGACAGGGGATTTTCTCTCTGGTTTTTCTCCAACTCCCTTGGTCAAGGCCTATAGCTAGTACTACAGGATTGTCTACAACGGGTGGCGTGCAATGTTTTAGCAAAAAATTCTGACATTAAACAAAGGTTTACCAAGACTAAATATTGGGTAATACCGAAGACCAAAGAAGTGGTCGAAGACATATGGGACGTGTTGATCGGGGATGATCAATCAGAAGCAGCTGAGGAGGAAGTCGAGGACACTATGGCATCCTCGGTAACTCGAGCTATTGTTAAACAAAGGGTAGAAGAGGAGGTGGATGAATTGGTGGAGGAAGATGAGGAGGAAGTCCCCATTTCAAGGAAGACGCCAAAAAAGCGGCGAATGTTCATCAAAGATGACGAGAAAGAAAAGGAAGTGGCAGTGGAAGTCACACCAAAGTTATTTCTAGAAGCTGACCCATTATTTGAAGTAAGTCCATTCTTCTGTTATTTCAGAAACTTTGTTTTTTATGATCTTGTTTTAGAACTCAGATGTCATCGTAGAAGTTCCAATTGCGGAAGCTGCACCATTGCTGCCAGTTGAGGTAGACCAACCTGTGGCTGATTCAAGGGAGGACAACAAGGAGACTATCAACCAGATATGGTCAAAAAAACCTCTTCAAGGTTGACGAACTTGATTCATCGAAGATTTAAGTGGTGAAGTCAATAAGACTGTCGATGCTTCCTCCTTCGACGTGGCTGAAGAGTTACTGGAGATTGGGGAAGTGGTACCAGTAGGAGAGGAGGAGGTTTTTGAGAAATGTAGGAAGGAAATAAGGGTGATTTTGGAGAAGATGAAGGGATTGGTTCTAGAGAAAATAAAGGAGAAAATTTAAAATGGAAAGAAAAAGAAAAAGAAAGAAAGAGGAAATAAAGTAGAAACAATTTGTATTAAAAATTTTAATATTTATTTTATAATATTTTGAGAGAAAAAGATTTAAATAAAATTTTGTTTTAAATTTTGAAAGAAGAAATGAAAGAATATTTAATTGAAGGAGTTTTAGTTTAAATTTTGAAAAGAAAAAATTTAAGTAAAAAAAGAAATAGTTGATTGAAATAATTTTGTTGGAAATGAAAATTTAATGAAAGAAAAAATTGTTATTTGTGAAAGTTTATTTATTGAAGTTTTGAGGAATTTTACTTATTTGAAAAGAAAGATAGAAAAGAAGAGAAGAAATAAATTTTAAAAGAATTTGAAGGAAAGAAGTAATTGTTTGAAGAAATTTTAAAAGAGCAATTTAGAGGTTAAAGTGAAATTCAAGAAGGATTGTTGTGTTGCGTTTGTGAAAAAAATTTGATAGTTTGAGGAAAAGAATTTTTTAAGGAAAGAATGTATATAGAAAATTTGAAAAGAAAAGAAAGGAAAGAAAAGGAAAGGAAATTTAAAGAAATTTTAGAAGGTTTTATGAATTTTTTATTTATTTTGTTTTAAATTTTATTTTTTAATTTTATTTTATTTTAATTTAATTTGATTTTATTTTATTTTATTTATTTTAAAGAAGGTTGAAAAACTTTTGAGAGAAGAAAAAGAAAACAAAGAATAAGGAAATTTTAAAGGCAGAGATTTTTTAGATTTTAAAGAGAAGAAGGAAAAAAGAAAGAAAGGAAAGAAAAAAAAGAGATTTTTAAGGTTTTGGTTTTAAAGGATATTAAAGATGAAAGGATTTTAGGAGTTCAGGGGTGTTAGAAACGTTGATGGATGGTTCCCAGGATGTTTTGTCTGAATCATCAAGGAAGCCTTCCCATTCCACAAGGTATTGAAGTTTCCCCTTGCGCATTTTTGAATCTAGGATACGGCTTACTTCCCACTCTAGATAGTCTTCTACTTCAACCAGTTCCAGAGGAGGTTGGTTCTTGCCCAGGTATGTTTCTCGAGCCAGTTCCAGGAGAGATATGTGGAAAACAGGGTGAATCGCCTGCCATTTAGGAGGTAGCTTGAGTAGAAATGCAGTTTTAGAGACTTCAGAGTCAATTTCGAATGGTCCCAAGCGCTTTTCAGCTATTTTCTTTGATGGTCAAGTCATTCGAATGTTTCGTGCATCGAGCCATACTTTGTCGCCTGGTTTAAAAGAAGGAGCAGATTGTCAATGTTTGTCAGCCTGTTCCTTGTACCTTTGAATCACTAATTCCGAATTTGATTCAAGTTCCTCTTGGAGTTGTGATATGGTTCGGAGATAATGTTCAGCAGGATGATTAGCTCCTATGTGGATTGAGTTGAATCGAGGATGTCTTCCATAAACAGTTTCGAAAGGAGATTGTTGTGTCAAAAAATGAGTCGAGTTATTTTAAGCAAATTCAGCCAATGGTAACCATGTGGTCCAATTGTCTTGTTGGTAACTGACATACATTTGAAGGTATTGTTCTAGGATTCGGTTGACCCTTTCCGTTTGCCCATTGGTTTCAGGATGATAGGCCGTGGAGAGATTCCTTGTGATATTGAGTTGTCAACACAGTTGAGTCCAGAATGTGGATACAAACAATTAGCCTCTATCTGAAGTAATATCATTAGGTAAGCCATGTTTGGAAAATACATATTCTAGAAAAAATTTTGAAAAATCTTCTGCTGTAGCAGTAGTAGTGGTTTTAATAAAAATGGAAATTTTTGAAAATCTATCTAATATTACTAATATAGCATCAAAATTATTAGAAAGAGGAAGTTGAGAAATGAAATCCATTGATAAAGATTCCCAAGGTTTAGAGGGAATAGGAAGTGGTTGAAGCAACCCATGCTTCTGGTGATGGGGAGCCTTATTCCTATTACATTTTTAACAAGCTCTTATATAGGCCTTGATTTCTCTGGTCATACCTGGCCAGAAGAAATCCCTCACTATTAATTGGTAGGTTTTATCAACCCCAAAATGACCTGCTAATGGAGAATCATGTTGACTATTGAAAATCCATAATTTTATTTCATTGTTGTTGGGTATGACTACTCTACCTTTGAATACTAAAAGACCTGATTCAATACTAAATCTTTTGGCCCCTTGCTTCGAGAGTATTTTGTCTTTTAACCCTAAACAATAATTGTCCTTTGACTGAGCTTCAAGGATCTTGGATAGTGGATTTTGAAAAGATTGAATTGTCATAAAATTAAATTGATGTGTCGTTAACATTGATTTGTTGAAAATTGATTTCACATTTGCTGGGTTCTTGTCAGAAAATGTGTCCCCCCGCTGTGGGTAAAAGTCGTCCCGATGTGACAAGATATCTGGGACAATGCAGTTCTTACCTGGGCAATAGGAAATAGAAAAAGGAAATTCAGACAGAAATTCAGCCCACCTGGCTTGACGCCTGGTTAACACTTTGGAAGACATAAAGTATTTCAAAGCATTATGGTCAGTTAGAATTCGAAAAGTTCTATCTAGGCTGAGAAGAAAAGAGCACCATTTTTTAAGACAATGAATAATAGCTAAAAGCTCTTTGTCATGAATTTCATAATTTAATTCTGCTTCAATGAGTTTGTGTGACTCAAAAGCAACAGGATGAAACAATTTTGTTTCAGGATTTAATTGAGAAATGACCCCTGCAATAGCATAATTGCCCGCATCTGTCTCAACTATTGTTAAAGCAGAAGGATCAAAGTGTCAAAGAATTGGAGCTGTGGTAAATGCAGTCTTCAATACTTCGAATTCCTTTCGTGCTGTAAAAGTAAAAACAAAAGGAATATCTTTTCTAAGAAGAGAAGTAAGATTGGAAATAGTTTTAGAGTAATCTTTAATAAATCTTCTATAGAAATTTGCAAAACTCAAAAATCCTTGGAGGGACTTAATGGTTTTGGGCTCAGGCCATTCCAGGACTTTTTAGAAATTTTTCTTGTCCATGACTAAACCATCAGTGGATGACGTAAAACCCAAAAAATAGATTGATTTAAGATGGAATTTGCATTTATTGTGCTTGGCGTAGAGACCGTGATCTCAAAGTTGACTTAGAACCTGTCAAACATGATGAATATGTCCATCCAGTGTCTTTGAGAAAATTAAAATATCATCTAGATAGACGACAACAAATTGTTTGACAACATCTTGAAAGATGTCATTGACAAAAGCTTGAAAAGTCGATGGTGCATTACACAATCCAAAAGGCATAAATTAATATTCAAAACTACCAAATCTTGTGCGCATTGCATTCAGTGGTTCATGACCTTCCGCAATGCGAATAAGATTATAAGTGCCTCTAAGATCAATTTTAGAAAAGAAATTAGCACCATTAAAAAGGGTAAGAAGCAATTACATAGGAGGAACAGGATATGCATTCTTCTTAGTGACTGTGTTGAGCTTTCTATAGTCAACACACAACCTAAGACTACCGTCCTTTTTCTTTACAAAAAGAACAGGGGAGCCGGTTGGAGACTTACTGTATCTGATGAAACCTTTGGCTACATTCTCTGAAATGTAGTCTCAAAGAACTTGAGATTTGTCCTTCGACAAAGAATAGACAGGACCTGCTGGAGGTACTGGACCTATTAACTCTATTTGATGGTTGTAGGGTCGATGAGGTGGTAACTTATTGGCCTTGCGGATCGAGAAAACATCAAGGAAATAATTATAGATTTTTGTTATAGTTGATTTAATGGCTTCAACGTTGATTTGGTTGTCCTCATAATCTTCGAGAGAATCTGTTGAGGGAAGACCAGAATTGAGAGAGCATAAATCTATTACTTCAAGGGAATTTAAATCCTCTTTGAGTGAATTCATCAAGCTAGAAGGGTTAGCCAATTGCTCATTTAGAGAAAGATCAGATGCTTGCAAGTCATCTGGCAGAGATTTGTCCTCTAGCAGGACGTTTTCAGGCGGGTTTTTTAACTCCCTATTGACCTGCATTGAAGAATTAGAAATATACTTAGTGTGTGGGGTGATCAATCCCCGTGACCAATCAATTTCAGGATTCCAATGCGTTAAAAAGTCATGGCCAAGAATGGTATTTTCCATTCTTGGGGTGTCCAAGACTGACAACTCCCACTTGAAGGGGGGAAAGTTCGGAAAGCTGAAAATCCATAAAACTTTCTTACTTACCCAATATTTGGGCTCCTCTGATTCGACCAAGTAAATTGGAGTTTGATTGATATCTGTAAATGTCAGTTGTAACTTCTCAGCAAAAGATAAACTGACAAAAGAAATTGAAGCTCCAGAGTCTATAAGAAAACTGAAGGGGATATCCTCCTTAAAAAGAATGAATCTCAAGCGGTTTAAGGCAACTCCAGTCCTTAAGACATGGAGGTTCTGTGAACTGGGCAAGATAATATAGTTTGCTTTGCACACAAGTAAACTATCTACTAGTTTTTTGACCTTGAACTAGTACCTTCTCTTTCCTTCAACTTCACACAATCTTCTAGCTTGTGCTTACCCCCACAATACATACATAACCCATTATCTGCTCGCCTCTTCCTCTCAGCTTCTTTAAGTTCCCCTTTAGGATCCAGTACTTTGCTGATATCGCCTGGGGTTGAGCTTTTTGGCGAGGTTTGTCCTTTCCCTTATTGGGTTTGGATTGAGTCAAGGAGGATTGAGTTGTCCGTGGGTGTGAAGAAGGTCCAGATTTAAAATTTAGGCCTTGAGATTTGTTGGCGTATCAACGATGTTGAAGTCGTCCTTGGTAAACGCTGTCGAGTATGAGGGGTCAATCCATTAAATCCGTTAAGGTAGTCATCTTCTGACCATGAAGATTTAATTGATCCAGAATCCTCAAAGGAAGTCCTTTTTTGAAATGATACTTGAGGGCAGCATCATTCAAACCAACTTGAGTTTGAAGTGCTCTGAAATTTGAAATATATTCAGAGGCTTTACCATTATCACTCATGCGAAGAAAATCAAGTTCAATTTCTGCGTTGTCAGTTTCATTAGGGTCACCAAACAATGTGAAGAGTTGGTCTTTGAACTTTTTACAGTTATTAGTAAGTAAGTGGGTTTCTGTCGAAGAGAGCATGAGAAGATATGGTTTGAAAAATCTTTCTGCTTTTCCGGCTAGGAATGAAGAAGCGTAAACAACCTTCGATTGGTCGCTGTTGAAGGTTTGAAGGTCATTGTTGAACAGGAGCTTTCAGGTTTGCAAGAAGGGCCACAAGCTGTCTGGATTTTCTCCATCAAATTTATCGGGAGATTTCATAGGAGTTTTGAATTTAGATCCCTCCAAAGACGTTGAATTTTAAAGGGTCTTCATGAAAAGTCTCATGAAATCTTCCAGAGAATTAGATGTTCCAGGTTCCGAAGGTTGACCAGAAGGGTGAGTAGCAGGGGCGGATGGTGCCTCTTGCATTGTATCCTCTCCTTCTTCATCATCACTAGATTCATCAAAATCTTGTGGGATGTCTTCTACAGATTGGACTGAATGTTTCCGTTCCCTAAGTTCGAGAGGTTCCAAGGAGTGAGTGCAGGAAACAGGCCGTGTGGCTGTTGGCCTGCCTCTAGCACAAGCTCTAGTACTAGTGCCCGTAGGAGGAGTGCATTGAACAGGTGCCATTTTAAGAATTTAGAAAAAACACATGAAAAGGGAGGTAGTAGTGCAAAGAATAAGAACTACGGAGAATTAAATTATACTGTCACAGGATGACCTACGCACAAGGTCGAGGGTGTTCCTGGAAGTGAGATGGAGGGAGGAGTTTAGAAACTTCTTTGAGGCACAGTGGAAATGTTCGAAGAAGTGATTCAAAGATGACTCAAAGGAAGAGAAACTGCTTTGAGATATGTTTGAGAAGAATTCTAATATAATTTAAAGGTAATATTAAAATTCTTAAAATCTCACAAAGGGTTGGAAGCTCAATAATCAAAGATTTAGGATTTAGAAATGATTACTGAGAAAATAAGGAAAGATACAATAATAATGATTTAAACTAAAGCTTTTACCACTATTAACTATATATATGTTTTACAATTTAATTCTAAAGAATGTCGAACCAAAAATCCAACCCCTTTTATATCCTTTACTCCTCCTCGCATTGACCTCATACCCATCCACTATTCCGCACACCACAGACCATTAAAAAATACACCTGTTACACCTGGACCTTCCTCACTAACATCCATCAACCCTTTAATCCTCCACTAACCATTCTGTCCATGCTCACTATCCCTTTTAATAATTCACAGACATTTAATAAACCTTTTAGTCTACTATTACATTGACTATTGCACTGTGCGTCGCTGTGGTAGCCTAAAGTTTAGTATGGCACCTAAGTATGTAAATGAAGTTATTATGGCGTGAAAGATTGGTGTTATTTTTTTTTTATAAAAGGGTTTTATTTAATGTATTTGAGTTTTTAAATATGAAGAAATTGGTCAAGAGCAAATGCCTACGCGAAAACAATTTATTTTACAGAGAAAACTTATTTTTACGGTCTGAAGAGTTTATAAGTATCAAGTCGAGTCACTCAAGAAACTTGGGAAATTTTCCCAGAATTTTTACTATTTTTCTTATATTTTTAAATGAATTTTAAATTTTTATAGAAATATTTACATTTTTAGAAAATACTTAACTTTGATGAATTTTCACAGGGTGATTAGAGCTGCGCAGACTACGAAATTTAGTTTGGAATGTAAAGGGGAAGTGGCTCTATTATGTGTAATTTTTCTAGATTTTTTATTATAGTTTTAAAGGTTCTAATTGAGTCCGGACGGACTCCGCTTGGACTCCGTTTGGACTCCGTACGGACTCCGTACAGGCTCCGGATTGACTCTGGGTGAGCTCTGGAGGGGAAAACTTAGGCACGTGACTAGGAATACTTAAGAGTCTCTCAGACTCGAAATTGAGGGGGGGGGATAGAACATACAGCTTAATCTTTAACCACCACGGTCTCATTTTTTATTACTCAACAAATTAAATAAATTTTTAATACCCTTATAACTTTATATTTAATATATAACATTCTGGAAATACTACTCAACAATTTAAATCACACTTCATACAGGGTATCTTTAGAAAGGTCTTCATCTCTGGGACTTGATTATTGCTGTCTCATAAAAATTCAAATTATTATAAAAACATAAAAGTCAATCTTTTCAGATCTTTCACTGGTACACCTTAATTGTTGTTATCAGTATTTCTTCCTCAACAGCCACTTTTACTTAAATCTCAATAAGCGTTAATTATTTTAGAGTTTCATTATTTTTATCAATCAGATCCAAGTAGACTGGTTAGCTTAGTGATTCAGAATTCCCATTTTGTTATTTTTATTGGAAGGACGGGTTTTTCAGCTAAATCCACATATCTCCTCCGGATTCTGCTTACAGCAAGGCGACTGTAAGAGTTTACCTTACCATAGTTGGCACCCAACATGGGGTTTGAAATCTCTAGCTTTTTCTAGGACTTTTTTTTGGGTCAGGGCTTTGTTAATAGCCTGAAAGAGGCTTATTCTCTGGAACTATAATTGGATTTTTGTTATTGGCCTGCAAGAGGCTTGTTATTTTAACGGTTGTTAACGCTTTTCTTATGTTTTGGGATGTCTTCTACTATTGGAACTGCTGTGTTGGCTGCTGGTGTACCTGTTAGGGCATCAGTAAGGATTGTATCTTGGGTTGGGCCCAAGTTTTCTGGAGATGATTTAGAAGGATTTTTACATAGGTATGAAACTGCAGCTGCGATTGATGGTGCTTTACCTTTGGATATGGTGAAGCAGATTAGGTTCTTTATTTTGGACAGAGAGGTGGAAAAGGAGGTTATTTCTATGGATGGTTATAAAGATCAAGATTGGAGAAAGCTCAAGATGGAAATGGAAAAAAGGTGGCCAAAAGTTTATTCATTGGAGGATCTAAAGGATATAGCTATGAAATGGGAATTAAAAGGTGGTTTAACATCTCTGCATCAGTATTATCAGTTTATGGTTGAATTTCAGGTGGTTCTGGATTATTTGTTGGAGTATGAAATTTTATTTCATGATAATGCATCAAAGTATGTTTTTTGGGATGCTATGGGGGAAAAGGTTAAGAAAGATGCTTTGATGGTGCTTATTAATGGGAATTTAATGAAGGATCTCCCAGATGGAGAAACTAGGATTCCTGGTATGGAGGTGCTAAAGAAGGCTATTTTAGAACATCTGGATACTCATAATTCTGTTGATTTGGACTCTGGAAAAGAGGTTTTTCTTGCTTAAGAGATAGAAGAGGGCGGTTTAGAAGAATTAGCTTCTGTTGAATTTTTGGAATCAGCCATTCCTGAAGATTTTGTCCAGCCTGAAGATATTATTTTTGTTAAAAATTCTGTTGGGAAAAAAGAGATTTTTGAAGATGAAGATATTGTTGTCATTAATGACAAACTTTTGGATGATGGGGATAATTTTGTTTTGAATGATTCGAAATCGGATTTAGAGGATTTCTTGCCTCAGGTTTTGTCTTTAGAAGCAGAGACTGTCTGCAATGAAGATATGGATATGGTGGATTTGTTACAATCTCAGGGAGAGATTGTTAAGGAGGATATGGTTTTCCCTGCGCTAATAAAGAGTGTAGTGGCATTTGATAATAGAGTGCATAAATTGGGTGCACTCATATTTTGGAAAAGGGTTGTTTATTTTTTATGTCCAATGGTAGGACAAATTATGGGGGTTTATTTTTGGGTTTTATGGAATCGGTGGATAAGCCCTTGGGGCAAAATTATGGATTATCTCCAGGGGATATCAAGAATTTAATTCCTCCAAAATGAGGATATACTACCTAAACTGGGCTGAAATTTTCTTTTATTGTTATGTCTTCAATTTATTCATGATTCAAATTATTATGGATGCCCTCATTTTTTGGGGTAGCAGGGGCTGATCACTCTAGTGTTGTAATCTCTCCTCAGGATGAGATCCCGGATTGCAATAGGTCAGCTCACTTGGAGATAATTCAAGTGGATTCTCAATTATTTTCTGTTAATATTACCTTGGAGTGCAAATACGTTATGGACTTTTCTATATGTTTATTGGATTTACCCTGCTTTTCTATTAAATTTAAAAATGGTGAAAATGGCAAAATGGGCCAAATTAGGTTGGATAAAAATTGGAAAGGTATGTTTTATGACCTCCAGCAAGAGAGTAAACTGAAAATATCACATCGAAACCCAATTAAAAATCTCAGAATAATTAAAACACAAAAAAATAATTTTTGTGAAAATTCTATTATGGACCTCCAGCAAGAGGTTAAACTGCAAGTATCTCCTTCTATTATGGACCTCTAGCAAGAGGGTAAACTGCGAAAATCTTATCAAAACCCAATTAAAAATCTCAGTATAATTAAAACACAAAAAAATAATTTATGTGAAAAGGTTATTCCAGACCTCCAGCAAGAGGTTAAACTGCAATTATCTCCTTCTATTTTGGACCTCCAGCAAGAGGGTAAACTGCAAAAATCTTATCAAAATCCAATAAAAAATCTCTGTATAATTAAAACACAAAAAAATAATTTTTGTGAAAATTCAATTCCGGTCCTCCAGCAAGAGGTTAAACTGCCAACTTTCTTTTTGGGCGATTTACTGTTGGATAAGGGAAACAAAGGTGTTGGAAAATCTGTTTATAAATTAGACAAGGGAAAGGAGAAAAGGGTAAAATTTAAAAATGAAATAAAATATTTTTCTAATTTTTATTACTCCGATTCTGACGATGAAGAAGATTCATTTGATGAAATTTTTAATGGCGATACAAAAGTAAATGATTTACCTCAAGCTTATTTAGATTTGGACGCAGCCAAATATAAGAAAGTAGCAAATAAAGTTCGACCTATTAATGAACCGCAACCTGCTGAATTAAATCCACCTTTGAGAAGACCAAGGTTATCAAGAGATCCTTATGAAAGTCCCTTGGTAAAGAATCTGCCTGAATTTTCTGAGACGTCAAGAATCACTTTTGAGAGACTGGGTGTTGTTAATTTTGGACCTGATGGTTGGTTGTCTGGAGAAGAGAAGAAGTTGTTGTTGGATGTGATGGTCAAGCGAGAGAAGGCCATTGCTTTTGTAGAAGAGGAGAGGGGTGTGTTGAAGCATTCCTATGGGGAGCCTTACAAGATTCCCGTGGTATGTCATGAACCCTGGCAGCAGAAACCAATTCCTATTCCGGCTGCATTAAAAGAAGCCTATATTGAAGTTGTCAGAGAACGGATACGCACTGGACTGTATGAGCAATCAACGTCAAGTTATTCTAGTCCGGTATTTTGTATCAAGAAACCAAATGGCAAGCTTAGAGTTGTTCATGATCTTAGGGAATTAAATAGGGTTACAATAAAGGATGCTGGGATACCGCCTAGTGCTGAGGAGTTTGTCGAAGCGTTTGCAGGGAGAGTGTGTTATGGTTTGGGAGATATTATGGGTGGATATGATGAGAGAGAGTTACATCCGGACTCAAGGCCTCTCACTACATTTGATACACCACTAGGACGTTTACAGTTAACAAGATTACCTCAAGGAGCAACAAATTCGGTTGCAGTTTATCAAGCTCAGATGGCTTGGATCCTTCAAGACAAAATTCCACAATATGCTGGAATCTTTATAGTTGATGGAGGAATTAAGGGACCAACAACCGACTATGATAACTGGGTGTTGGAAGAGAATCCCGGGATACGCAAATTCATTTGGGAGTTTGCAATTACATTAGAAAGAATCTTGTTTCGAATTGAAGAGGCTGGTTTAACTATTTCAGGTTCAAAATTTTCATGTTGTGTGCCAGCCTTAGAAATATTAGGCCATGTGGTATGTAGAGAGGGTAGGATTATGTCCGAGAAGAAAGTTAACAAAATTCAGTCCTGGCCAAGACCCAAGAATACGACTGAAGTTAGAGGGTTTTTAGGCGTTTGCGTATATGTTAGAATGTTTATCAAGGACTTTTCTTCATTGGCAGCTCCACTGAGATGGTTAACGAGAAAGGATGCAGACTGGGAGTGGGATGAAGAGTGTGAGAAGGCGTTTGTGAAGTTGAAGGAGGTTGTGGGGAAGGATTTAGTCCTGCACAAGTTGGATTATGGAAAAAATTCTGGCAGAATTTATTTAGCAGTTGATTCAAGTCAGATTGCAGCTGGGGCGGTTTTGTCTCAGATGGATAAAGCTGGTTACATCAGGCCCGTTAGGTATGAATCTGTAGTATTTACTGAGGTCGAATCAAGATATTCTCAACCAAAATTGGAATTATTTGGTGTGGCGAAAATACTGAAGAAACTTCAGCATATTTTGTGGGGGCAACATTTTGAGTTGCAAGTGGATGCGAAATCGTTAATCCAGATGATTAATTCCCCAAGTTTACCAAACACACCCATGACAAGATGGGTAGCTTTTATTCAACATTTTTTTTTCAATTTAGTTCATAAGCCTGGCAAAACTTTTACTATGCAAGATGGTTTATCAAGGAGACCACCCACTGAAGAAGATTCAGACTCAGAAGAGTTCGATGAAGATATACCTATTATCAAAGCCAGCACTAAAGGAGCTGAAGACTTTCCATACCTCCCCCATGAGGTTAAACTGGAAGGACTATTGTGTTTAGATTATGGTGATGATGACCTCCACCAAGAGGATAAACTGGAAAATAGTTTTTATGTTAATAAAGGTGTTGGAATAGGTGTAGATAAATTCGGCAGAGAGGAGGTAGAAGAAGATGTGGTGTATGTAGAGGAAGATGGATTGGTAGTGTTGGATAGTAGTAAGTTAAAGAATGGTGTATATGTTGGAGAATTAGAGAATTTAAATAAAAAGGTGGATAAAGAGAAAGAGGTATTTTCAAATACGGTTTACAAAGGATCCAAAGGTTCAGAAGAAAAATGTCGACATGGCTCGATTAAAGATTTATTTAGGGGTCAAAGATTATTGGCTCATTCATGTGCAGGTGATATTGGTGATAGAGAAGTCCCTATTGATGTTATATTAATCGATTTTCAAGATGAAGTCTGGGGTCAGACTGGGTTTTATTTTTTGTTAGTCAAATATTTGTTGACTTTAGAGAGGCCAGAAGATTGTGAAGACAATGAATGGGTGGCTATCAAGAGGAAGTCAACTACGTTTTACCTATCTGGTTGACGTTTAATGAGGAGGAGGTATCCAAATCCTCAAGTAGTTATAACTCAACAGAAGGGGCAAAAATTAGTTTTGAAATCACTGCATGAAGATCTCGGGCATAGAGGCGTTGGAGAAACGTTTTGAAGAATTTCTGATCGATTTTGTTGGCCTGGCATGAAGATGGCTGTTAAACAGTGGGTTCAGTCATGCGAAGAATGTCAAAGACGAAGTTATTTAAGGCCAAAAGAACCTGGACGGGCGACTGGTGAATATACGCTCTTTGGGAGAGTTAGTTTAGATGCCGTTTATATAAAAGAGGGACGGTATAAATATTTAATTGTGGCCAGAGATGATTTATCTGGTTGGGTAGAGGCAGCGCCTCTTATTAATTTAACTGCCAAAAATGTGGCAGAATTTTTTTTGAATAATTGGGTATATAGGTATGGGGTGATGAAGTTGGTAACGGTAGATGGAGGTCCTGAATTTGGGACAGAGTTTAAAGAGGCCGTATTGAAAGTTGGATCAAAGGTTAGGGTAGCAACCCCATATTATCCTGAAGCTGAAGGCATGGTTGAAAGAGGGCATCAAGTTATCAAGGATGCTTTAGTTAAAATGTGTGGGACAAGTGCCGAAAAGTGGAGGCACTATTTACCTTTAGTTTTATTTGCTGATCAAATCACTGCCAAAAGGACGACCAGATTTTCATCTTATGAACTTGTTTTTGGACAGAAAGCAGTTTTACCGGTTGATTTAGAAGCTGAATCATATCTTGGGGTTGACTGGGACACGGTCAAAACTACTCAAGAATTATTGTGTGCAAGAATGATGCAACTAGAAAAGAAAGAAGAATATTTAGAAAAGGCATATTCGCGGATGATGAAGATCCAAAATCAATCAGTCAGATATTGGGATGAGCGGTTGGCACATCGATTAAGGAAACCTTTGAACCCAGGTGATATGGTCTTGGTGTATAATAGGATTTTGGAAAGTCCGTGGGGAAAGATGTTTGCAGATAGGTGGAATGGACCGTATAAAATTAAGGAGCAAGTTTCTGGAGGTTCATATGTGTTAGAAGAGTTGGATGGAGTAGTATTGAAGAAGAGGGTAGCGGCCAATCAAGTGAAGCGGTTCTATCCTAGAGGCACCAGGATTGCCAAAGTCTACCTCCACAAAGAAGATAAACTATGACAATTAACAAATTTTATTAACCTCCGCAATGAGGATAAACTATGATATCGACAAAATTTTATGGATTCCTCCGCAATGAGGATAAACTGTGATGTTTTTTTTTTAAAAAAAAAAAAAAATCTCTTATCGACCTCCGCAAGGAGGATAAACTATCTTCTTTTTATCAAAATACTTTACTGTCGTTACACTGCCTATGGGCGACAAAACTTTGATGAAACTTAACAAAATGCAAGAAAATCTTCTTTGAAATTTTCGAAATTTAAAAGTCTTTAAATATGGGTGAAGATAGTGTTGGAAAATTTTAAAAAATTTATTGGAAGAATTCTTCACAGGGGAACCTTCTTAATTTAATATTGGCAAGTGTGGGGGTAATTGATGGGCTGGCTGCTCTATACACAATTACCCCATAATGTTCGTTTCCAAAATTTTCCCTGTTTCTAGTTGAATCCTGGCTTTGTCTTTTAATTATAGGAAGTCCACTAAGACTATAAACTGGAACGAATCAAGAGACACCGCTCTCAACGCCGGATTCAAGATTCTTTTATTTTATTTTGTTTTTGATTTTTTTATGTTAGATTGTGATTTCTTTTCTTTAATATATCTTATGAATTATTGTAAAGGTGATGCTCACTGGTGGTCTCTAATCATTTTTATAAATTGGAGGGAGCCCACCCAGTGATCATCATTATAAAAATTATCTTCTAAAAACTTTCATTTATTTTCTTTGTTTTCAATTTCTCAAAATTGTGTAACCACATCAAGTTGCACTTGGATGTGGGTATGATGTCAAGGGTACGGCTCATCAAATGGCCGGGGGGCATCTTTTAAAATTTTTATTTCTTTATAATTCTTTTTTATTACCTTTTTTATCTTTCTTTAAAATTAAATTTTAACTTTTATTTCAAAACTATCTTTTCTAAAATCTTTTATTTTAAATTAAAAAAAAAATTAAATTAAAAAAATAAAATAAAATAAAATAAAAATAAATAAAGTAAAAATAAAATAATAAAATAAAAATGAAAAAATTAATTAATTCAATCAAAATTATTATATTTCTTAGTTTTATTTTTCAGTCTTCATTCTTTTTAGTTTTATTCATTTAGTTTAGACAGGAAACAGGGTCTAGAGGAGCTCAAAACCTATGGGATTTTACTTCAAGATATCTGTTAGTCCTCCAAGACTTTAAACTGTCTACTGTTCAAGACATTCTTTAAGTTTTTTTTATACGAATTTTGGAGCTGTTAGTCCTCCAAGACTTTAAACTGGCTACTTTTCAAGACTTTCTTTAAGTTTTTTTTTATACAAATTTTGGAGCTGTTAGTCCTCCATGACTTTAAACTGGCTACTGTTCAAGACGTTCTTTAAGGTTTTTTATACGTATTTTGGATTTATTAGTCCTCCAAGACTTTAAACTGGCTACTCTTCAAGACGTTCTTTAAGGTTTTTTACACGTATTTTGGATCTTTTAGTCCTCCAAGACTTTAAACTGGCTAATTTTCAAGACTGTCGTTAAAGATTTTATATTGGAGCTGTTAGTCCTTCAAGACTTTAAACTGAATTTCAAGGATGATTAAGATTTTATGGATATTTTCGGAGACGGAATTTTTTATATAAATCAAATGTTAGGTCCACCAAGACCTTAAACTGGAGTGTTATCAAATGTTAGGTCCACCAAGACCCTAAACTGGACTATTATCAAGTTGTTGGGTCCACCATGACCTTAAACTCGATTTCTTATCAATCAAATGTTTGGTCCACCATGACTTTAAACTGGTAGTTCATTCATTGTTTTAGTCCACTATGACTTTAAACTGGAAAATTAATATCTGCAGGATAATTCAACATTCATTGGTCCACTATGGCCTTATACTGGATTACTTGTCAATCAAATGTTTGGTCCACTATGACATTAAACTGGATTATCAAGTTTATTCAATCTTTGGTCAAGCCTAGGCCTTACTTAGGAATATATCAAGTTATTTATGCACCTAAACAATCTTTGGTCAACCAAGACAATAAACTGGCAATCGATTATATGTTTGGTCCACCAAGACTTTAAACTGGAAGGTCAATCTTGTTTGGATAACTCAATTCAATCTTTTAATTTATCACTGTCCACTAAGACTCTAAACTGGTTATTCAATTATTTCTGGAATTGGGTGCTGATAAGCTTTAGGATGTTAAAATTTTAGGTGGTGATGATGCTAAGGAAAGCATAATGGTTAATTAGGTGAAATTTGTGGCACTTTAACATGGTCTATAGTTAAAATTATTATTGGAAGCCTGGCAAAAGTATTTTATGGGTTTGCTGTATAGCAAAGTTTGAAAATTGTGATGAAGGAATCAGAAGTTAGGATGGTAGTTGGATTTTAGGGAATGATTTTTTTTAGTGCCTCATAGTTAGGCCATTTTTTTTGGTGTGAAGCTTATAGGACCTTATGGCAAGATTGGAATCATAGAATTCGGCTCAGTGGGGGGCCCTATGAGGTTTGAATCAGGAGTATTCGGCTCATAGGAAGATCCACTCTCTCAATGCTGTGACAAGAAGAAAGAATGGTATATGGGAGTCTGAAGGGATTCAAACCTTGATCTCAGTAGTGGAATCATCACAAGATTTATATTATTTTATTTTATGTTATATCAAGCCAGAGAAGAAGAAACAAAGTTTTTATTATAAAGAATTAAAAGAAGACCAGCTAAAACAAATTTATCAAATTATTTTATTAGAAAAGATAATTCTTTTGGAATTGTTCAACCACTTATGCAAAGTTATAAGAATGGGGACATTCTCAATTGGAGGGAGGATGTGGTAGACTAAAGTTTAGTATGGCACCTAAGTACGTAAATGGAGTTATTACAGCGTGAAAGATTGGCGTTATTTTTTTTTTTATAAAAGGGTTTTATTTAATTTATTTGAGTTTTTAAATATGAAGAAATTGGTCAAGAGCAAATGCCTACGCGAAAACAATTTATTTTACAGAGAAAACTTATTTTTACGGTCTGAAGAGTTTATAAGTATCAAGTTGAGTCACTCAAGAACCTTGGGAAATTTTCCCAGAATTTTTACTATTTTTCTTATATTTTTCAATGAATTTTAAAGTTTTATAGAAATATTTACGTTTTTAGAAAATACTTAACTTCGATGAATTTTCACAGGGTGAGTAGAGCTGCGCAGACTACGAAAGTTAGTTTGGAATGTAAAGGGGAAGTGGTTCTATTATGTGTAATTTTTCTAGATTTTTTATTATAGTTTTAAAGGTTCCAATTGAGTCCGGACGGACTCCGCTTGGACTCCGTTTGGACTCTGTACGGACTCCGCTTTGACTCCGTACAGACTCGTACGGACTCCGTACGGGCTCCGGATTGACTCTGGGTGAGCTCTGGAGGGGAAAACTTAGGCACGTGACTAGGAATACTTAAGAGTCTCTCAGACTTGAAATTGAGGGGGGGGGATAGAACATACAGCTTAATCTTTAACCACCATGGTCTCATTTTTTATTACTCAACAAATTAAATAAATTTGTAATACCCTTATAACTTTATATTTTATATATAACATTTTAGAAATACTACTCAACAATTTAAATCACACTTCATACAGGGTATCTTTAGAAAGGTCTTCATCGCTGGGACTTGATTATTGCTGTCTCATAAAAATTCAAATTATTATAAAAACATAAAAGTCAATCTTTTCAGATCTTTCACTGGTACACCTTAATTGTTGTTATCAGTATTTCTTCCTCAACAGCCACTTTACTTAAATCTCAATAAGCGTTAATTATTTTAGAGTTTCATTATTTTTATCAATCAGATCCAAGTAGACTGGTTAGCTTAGTGATTTAGAATTCCCATTTTGTTATTTTTATTGGAAGGACAGGGTTTTCAGCTAAATCCACATATCTCCTCCGGATTCTGCTTACAGCAAGGCGACTGTAAGAGTTTACCTTACCATATCGCTTATTGAGGAAAAGACTGAGACACAATATTGAGAGATTGACTAATTTAGATTTAGAGTTTAGACTAGCGCGGTTGAATAGTGAGTACACAAAGGAAAGTTGCAGTTGCTATGTAGAATTGCTTTCTGCGCTTCGAGTATGGATTTAGACCTCTGTATTATTTATTTAATGAGCTACTTTTGCCTTGAGTGTCACGTGGCGCGTGACATAGAGGAAGATTATTTTCTGGGTGCTCCTCTAAGTTCAGAAGATGACTTCTTGGAAGAGGATGTTAATTTTGATGTTATGGACTCTATTCTGGAGGATCATTAAGATTCTCAGAGTAATTCTGAATTTAATGATTTGAAGCCTCATGAAAAAGATTCTCAGTTTCTTCTTTCAAGTACAGTAGATGGAAGAAGTGGTGACAATGTTTCCATAGAAATTTTGGAACTTCAGAATGATTATGTTCTAGATGTATGTTTGTTGGAGGAATATAATTCCAAGCTGGTTCCATCAAGATCAGAAGATTTCTTCTTGGAGGAAGATGATTCTTTTAGTGTTCTGGGTCCTGTTTTGGAGGATTTTTTTAATTTTCAGAATAATTTTGTGATTGATGATTTGGAGTTAGAGACAGTAAAATCTTAGCTTTTTCCCTCAACTGGAGAAGGTTTTTTTAGAAAGGAGGATAAAATTTTTGATGCTGTAGATTGCTCTGTTTCAAATGATATAGGGTGGATGGACACTGGGAAGACATTTGATGGTAAATTCAGCGTATGGAGAAGGATGGGGATTTTGTTTGGAGGTCTGACTATGGGATATCAGAATTGGAAGAGGGGCTAAACTTTTTGTAGCCCTAGGGGCAAAAATATTGGTTTCAACCTGGGGATTTCAAGAAGCTGTTTCCTCTGAAATGAGGATAAACTAGTTAATTTGTTTTGGTTTTGTTTATTTTGGTCTCTATGTTTTTGGTCAGAATTTTTTTGTTATGTACAATTCTTATCAGTCTCTGTGGTTCAAGTCTCTATATAAAAAAAATCTTAGTATAATAAAGATGGAAGAAAAGAAAAATTCAAGTGAAGATGGATATTTTATTTAAAAGAAAATGAAGATCATTGGTTTTATCTAACCTCCAGTATGAGGTTAAAATGCAAAAAAATTTACTTCTAAAGTGGATTTCTGGATTTCAAGAATTTAAATGGTTTTTTAATGTTTTTGGATTTTTATGGGAGAAGATTTGTGTTGGAAAATCCTTTTTTTAGATGGTACCCAAGGGTTGGGTTTCTAGATTTGAGTTTGGCAAGTGTGGGGGTAACTGACGGGCTGGATGCTTAGTAGAAAAATTACCCCAGATTGTCTTTTTCTGACCCCTTCTCTTAATTTGGTTGAACCCTAGTATTGGTTCCTCTTCACAGGTTTTAGTCCTCTACCACTTTAAACTGGAAGTTATTTTAGTCTTCAAGTGCTGGACTCTTCATGCTTATTGGTTTTGGTTTATTGTGTTGCATGTTGTGTTTTTTGTTAGAAGGTACCCAGGGGGGGCTTCTAGCTTTTAGTTTGGCAAGTGTTAGGGTAACTGATGAGCTGGCTTCTCTGTGGAACGGTTACCCCATAATGTCTATTTCAAGTATTTTTTTTGTCCTATTTGAATCCTAGTTCTGATTTTTTTCTATTCAGATTTTTAGTCCACTATGACTTAAAACTGAAATGGACTGGTTCTTTGGCTTGGGACTGGCTTCTTTATCTTTGGTGCTTTTGGATTAATGGTGGATCACTGGTGGTCTCCCATAATTTTTACTTATTGGAAGGAGCCCGCCCAGTGATCTTTCTGTGGACCTGGACCTGGATCTGTATTTGGTTTTAGGGTTTTGGCTGTCAAAGTGGTGGATTCAAGATTATTTTCTTTTTTCTCCATTTTTCTTTTAATTTTTACATGGAGGCTATGTTTTTTAAAGGCTCAAGATGGGGCTCTGTCAATTTTTTTGGTAAAAGAGAAGGAGTCAAAATAAAAATAATTTTTTAGGTGTTACCACATCAAGGTGCACTTTGATATAAGTAATATATCAGGGGATCAGCTCATTAATTGGCTGAGGGATGCAATTTTATTTTTTTTGTTATAAGAGTTTTAATATTTTGGCCTTTCTAGTTTTGGTGTGGATCTAATGGGTTATATCTTCAAGTTTTTCAGGTCCTTCAGGGAAGGTTTAAATGTTTTGGCTATGATAATTTTTGGGTTTGGATTCAATGGGTTATATCTTAAAGATTTTTTTTGGAAATTCCATCAAGACTTTAAACTAAACACTGTGGTCAGTCCATCAAGAATTTAAACTGAAGAATGGTATAGTCCCCCAAGACTATAAACAGAGGATGGTTTGATGGTTGAGTCCTTCTGGACTATAAACTGATAATGTGATGTTGGTGTTATTCTGGCAGAGGTCATCCAAAGAGGGGGTGTCTGAATTTAGTAAAGGCAAGTGTTGGGGTAACTGATGAGCTGGCTGCTCTGTAGAACAGTTATCCCATAATTTTAGTTTATTTCTTTGGTCTTTAATGGCTTGATCTCTGGTTCTGTCTTAATGATTTAGGCTTTGAGTCCCCCAAGACAATAAACTGAGGGTTTTGAGTCCCCAAAGACTATAAAATGAGGGCTGTTAGTCTACCAAGACTTAAAACAGAGGATTAGTCCCCCCAGACTGTAAACTGAGGAATTTCCTATGCTTGGCTACATTCAGGAAGTCTGGAGAGTGGTCAAAAAAATTTATTTCTAAGTCAAACATTTTAATCAAGAGTCAAGTGGAAGAAGAGAATCAAGAGATGAAACAAAGTTTTCAGCATTAGCCTTTAATTGGTGGTTGTGGTGTTTTTCTTTTCTCAAGGTCTTGTGGATTTTCAGCAGGAGTGGATTGGAAGTAGTTTAGTAGGAGGTGTTTTTTTCAGAGGAGTGTTGTTGGAGCTTGGCCTTAATGTTGGGCAAGTGGTTGGGTTTTGGTGTTTCAATGGATCCTACATTGTCATCATCCACCGCAAAATACTGGGGGCGAACTTTTTAGCTAGTCCGCAACCTTGGACTCAAATTCCCCATAGACTGAACACACATTGAGCTATTGACAAAGGAACCATACAATAAGGGATGAGAACCACTCAACAAAACAGTTTTAGGTGGGTGTTCAAGTAGATTTCAGTATGGGTTCAGTATGAGTTCTGTCTGAGTTCCATCTGAGTTCTGTCTGAGTTTAGGTTGGGGACTTGCTAGCAAGTCCACCCCCTATATTGCGTAGTGATCACTGGAAGAAGATGGGGGAACTGAGAAGTCATCAGTTTTAAAAGTAGGAGGAAGGAATAAAAGTTTTTTTCACAATCAGATGGACCAAGCATGGTGGTATTGATTGCTGTAGAGGTGTTGGCACTCTTTTTTAAGGGTTTAGTTTGTTTACTAATCTGGGTATCAGGATAGATGGCCTAGATTTTTTGGTACTGGTAAATGATAGACTAAGTTGAGGTGGAGGTGAAGCTGTTGAAGATGATAATGGACCAGGTCTGAAGCAAGTCTTCTTTCTAGATTCTAAGATTTCACAGGAGGTTCTGTATGGATGAGCTGGTGGTGTGATGGTGCAGATTAGATTGTTTTCAATGCAGTATTGGAAAGGGACCATGTCAGAGGCAGATTTTGAAAGAATGCTGAACATGGCGGATCAGAGGAAGGAGAATGTGGAAATTCTCAATCGGAGGGAGAATGTGGTCTTCAAACATTGGGAGATGTCTTTATTGGTCTTTTTGGCACTGTTTTTGTATGTCTTAGTTGACATTGGTTGAAGAATTAGTTGTTATTTTAGTTTTTTTTCAGTGAATACTGGGACTATGAGTATGTGAGTACTACCATTGGAAAGCCTCAGTTTTTCTCTATATTTGATGTTTTGTTGATATTTTTCATATTCCAATTTTTAATGGGTAATTTACTCACTTTTCATTTCTAAAAGATAGCTGTTTAATTTTGTTTTTTGTGTTTTACAGGCTAACATTAAGTCTTAGGGTTAAGTACTCAGTAAAATTAAGTAGAGCTAATTTGGCTCTATATTTTATGTCACAATGTTGTCATAGCTTAATTTTGTGTTTTAAGGGTTTTAGTAGTTGTGGTGGATTTTTATAAGTATTTTTGGTCTTTATTGGGGGTTTTTAGTGGTTTTCTGGCTTCAGGGTTGTCTGGCCACCTCTAGGCGGGCAGCCCGCCTTGGTTTTACAAGGCTGGGGAGTGTTTCTAGAGGGATTTATTCAATTTGGCTGTCAAAATCACTACATTCATTGCTTTGCATGGAATTTTAGATGGGTGGTGTCAGCCAGGCTGCTAGACTTACCCAGTAATATAATTAATTATTTACTGGGATAAAGCCACACATTTTTTATTTCTTATCTTATTATTAAATAAAGTATATTTACTTTAAAATTACTTGTAATAAATTAACTAATTACCATAAGTAAATCTAGTAAATATTTAAAATTAATATTAATGTCCCTTATATTTGTTATTCCCTAACACTTTGCTCAATGACAGATTTAATGAAATAAAAATTAATGCTAAAATAAAATAAATAAATAAAATTCAAATTATTTATTTAAAATTGACATTTACAGAACTCTGAAATAAATCAAATAATTAGAAATATACAGGCAATACATTATTTTACTACCCTCTTTATAGAACAACCTTAATATTTGCAATATTTTATTCTGGAATTTTCTTTTTCTCTCATACTCTTGTATATAGGATTTTTCAGCTCTGTGCATTCTCTCCCTTTTGCCTATATAAGGCCTCTTATTTTGGTTGTTTAAAAGCATCTTTTATTTACACAACAATTTATTTAATTACCAACAATAATACCTTTATTACTACTACTTATTGCTTTAGTACTTACATCTTCATAGTTCTCACCCATCTAAGTAATATTAATATAATTCTACCTTTTAATTGAGTAATAAAGCATAAAGATAAACTTCTATGTACCATTACTTTGAAATCCTTGAGTATCCACCTATTCCTGCCGTTGGACCTCTGTTAAAGTCTTCTAGACCATTGGGACCCATTGAAAGTTGGGAGACTTTCCAAATTGTTGTTGAGGCACCAATAACTTGACACAGGAAACTGTGGGACCATTAACTACAAGGACCAACAAAGACTGGTGGATGACTAAAAATGACAAACGTCATCAGGCATGTGACTTAATTTTTTTTGCAAAGACTGTGAATCAAACCTTTCTCCAAATCTAAAGTTTATATATTGGCAATTGTCATATATATTTGTGGTGACTATAATGGTTACTATCTGTGGGTCTCACTTTGCATATTTCATAGTTTACATATATCTTTTTTACTCAGCACTCTGTAGTGGCATTAATTTGCTCACATTACAGGGGGAGGTTCCTGGTAAATAATAAAATTTTTTTCCTAGTTGACCAAGATAGAACTATTTTGTTCTTAGTTCTAGAAGTAATATAAATTAAATTAATTATATTATAAATATATATATTTAATTATTTCAGTAGAACTTTTTTCCTCATAATTAAAATATTATATTATTGTTTCAGTTGACTAATTTTCCTGGAAGTAAAATAATAAATATATAAAATTAATCGACTTAATAATATTAAATTATTTCAGCTGACATTAATTCCTGGTAATTAATTTTTTCAGTTGACTCTTAGTCCTGATAATTATAAACATATATATTAGGAATTAATTGAGAATTGTTTTAATTATTCCAGTTGACTCTTTGTCCTGTTAATTAATAAATTATTTTATTATTTCTGTTGATTTATTTTAAATCCTGGTAATAAAATATAGATATCTTAATTTAATAAATAGAAATTGTGATTATTATTTCAGTTGAGTTTATGTCCTGATAAGCATTATATTTTCATTATTCCAGTTGATTTTATAATCCTTATAATTGATTATATACTTGAAATATTTTTATTTTTCTCTTATTTTTATTTCAACAAAGTAAGATAATAACTGATTAAATTTTAATATTTCTTTCTCTCAGTTCAGGTTATCTACAACAATGACTGATCAAAGTGCTTCTTCTGCCTGTGATGAGGAACTAGACTTGATTGATTATGATGAGACTTCTGTAAGCTCTCCTTTGACTACAAAACTTGCTCAATTTAATAAATTATTGGACCAATCAGGATGTGGAAATGCAAGAAATAGAAATAAAAGTGGAAAAAACTGCTCTGGATCAAAAGCCTTCAGTGAACCCCCCAGAAGAGCTTCCAAAAGGATTCAAGATAAAAAAATGCCCTTGAAGCAGCAAGTCAGCAACCTCTCCACTTACATCAAGGAGTTGAGGGCAGGAAATCTCAAACTAAGATCAAAAGCAGAAATTCTAGAAGAAAAGGTAAGAAACATAGAATCCTTTCTTCAAGAGAAGAGGAAACCTCCTCCAGCAACAAAATCTTACTTTTAGGTCTCTACAGTGAACTTATAAGTTCCAAAAGTCAAATATGATTTTATGTGGTCACTTAATGTAATAGGTCTAAAAAATGTAGCCATGTTTTATATTTAAAAAAGAAATTTTTCTGTGATTTTCTTTTTAATATTAAATGAATTTTACAAACCAAGAAAAAAGGGTTAAGAGTCATGTTAAAGGAATAAATGAATCTGTTTTTTTATTTGGTTTATTATCTGAAAAGATTACAAATTTAACTGGTCTATTGACAAATCTTTACTAAGAATAATTTATGTTCAATTAGTAGTAAAAGTGATGATTCTGATATCACAATTTTTTATATAACTGGGATTCTTTTTCTTATATCACTATATGTAGTAACCAAACCCTTTTTAATTAATCCTAAAATTTTTATAGGGATTATATTTAATGTAGCCTTTTTTTAATTGTTACATACTGAAAGATAAAACAACAGAATTCCCGAGGAAAGAACACCAATTGTCAGACTTAGTTCAATCAAAGACAATTGAATAGCTTTATTTGTCAATTTTATAAAAGATTTTAATGGTCCAGTATGAATATTGTTGTCTAAATCCAATCAAGTAATAAAATAGAATTCAATGTAATGGTCTCAGTAATTTATTCTCACTAATTAAAAATGGTATGCACCTTAAAGTTGGTGGGAAAATAGAGCTTATGAACTATAACAATATTAAAAATTCTTTAACATTACTAATGAATATGTATTGTATTGTTTTGGTTATATATTTGTAAGGTGATTTAAAAGAATGTATAATTTAAGCCCAAACCCTCCCCCTATCATACCTATAAATCCTCTAATGTTCCCCTTGATTTACCAATATTTTACGTGAATAATGAAGCCCCAAACTAGAATTTACAAATTTCCATTAACCTAAGGATAAACCAATATTAAAATAATAATTATATGACATGCCAAAATACAAAAATAAAAGGTGTTAATCCATCAAACTGGAGTAATAAACAAAATGAGAGTATATGATTGTAATTCTTGAAATAAAAGACTAAATAAGGAAATGAAGGACTTAAATATAATTTCTAATTTAGGGGAATAAAAAGTAGAAATGAAGCTATTAATTATTACAAATTTATACATAAAATCCACATCTAAAAATGATCAGTATTGCCTGAGAAATCATTTAGCAACCCAAAATAAGACATTAAATGTGGGGCGACTGAATGCAGACTATTGGAAGGCACTTTCATGGATAAATCCTTGATTAAATAGGTGATTTTAAGAATGGTTGTAAAATTTAGGCGCCAATATTAAGGTTATTAATGAAATTATTGCAGATAATATGGTCAATGCACTAATAATGAAATTAGTACACTAAATAAGCACCTCTCACTTATTCTGTGTGTTTACACATATGGAGAATACAATGTGGGGTAACTATAGTGAGAAATTAATAACTTTGTTAATATTGAAGCTATGCATGTGGGATAAACACATACAGTATGAGGACAGTACACAGAAGCCACTTTAAGCATAAAAAAACATCAAATTTGAAAAGTGTTATTTTTATACATTTAAGTAGCCAAATAAAAAGTCCTAAATAAGACAAATAGATTTTTAAAGTTCTATTTTAATATTATAAAACTTATAGTGCATATATTCAACTTTAAGTGGTTTAAAGCACATTTATTCATTATTTCACCATAATAATAAAAATAAAAGCTTTAAGTCCACTTAAAAATTATGTAACCTTATTTCTAAGGTTATTGATACTACATTTACATAGTAGATATTTGCATGTATCGAATGTATTATAATGGCATATATTGTAATAACTGACTTATTTCACTTATGTATACATATAGTATACTTTCACTTATTGTCTCCATGTGTCATACATGTGTCTAGACAGTGTTCAATGCATTTTTTACTCAGTCCTAGAAATTTCTAGGCTGAAAGTGAGAAAGGCATAACTATAATATGATATTAACATATAGATGTTGTACAATGTTTTGAGTCGTAAAGTGTTATGCTTCAGAGTTCTGTAGGTTTTTGCCATTGGGAAGGCACTTATTTAGTCTTCCATGTTTTACAAAATATTTAATAAATCATAAAATAAATTAAAAGTTAAAAATTAGAAATCAATAATGTATTTATCTTTCTTTCTATTGATAAGATAGAATTAAAAAAGATAATCCAAATATATTTCATTAAAACAACAGTGGATCAAGAAGAATGTTAAGATTTACTTATTCTGATTTTTATTCAGTTTTCATTAAATTTTCACTATTCTTTTAGTATAAACACATTCATCTTTGCTGAAGAGCTCAACTTTATTTCAAAGAAGAGTTCATTCTGAGGTCAGTCTGAGCTATATCAGCATTCCATCAGTTTTCAAGTTGAGGAATCACTAGTAAGTCCCCCACAAATAATTCTTGGTGAATTAAATTGGTATTTGGTGAAAGCTTGTTAAGATATTTACTAAATATTATTAAGGTCTAGTTAAACTTATCATATAAATTTTAACTGATTTTTCTGAATTTGTATTATATTTTTTTAAAATAAATAAAAATATACATTCACAGTAAGCTCCAGTGCTTTCATTAGTATTTATATTACTAATATTTCTTTCTACTGATTACCATACAGGTTTTCCCTCTTGTGGGAGTATTAAATAATTATTTTAGACATTTTGGGTTCTCCACAGGATAATGCAAGTGATAAATCTGCTTTTAAAACCAGGTCTAAAGGTAAAAACTGTGTACCAGGACATAACTATGGAAGGACATTCTTACGCTCTTCCAGAAACATTAAGTATAGAAGAAAGGAAGCCCTCCTAAAAGAGGTAAATATACAGAAGACATCACCTCCTCTTCAGGATCAACTGTCCCACTTGTCCAGAAAAGTTCTGAAGCTGGAGGAATAAAAGCATTCCATCATCAAGGGTGTGGAGAAGGTGCAGAACAATTGCAGGTTAGGATTCCAGCAATTGAATCAAACGCTGGAAGAATTAAAGGGAGGACAGCAAAACCAGCCACCCCCAACACCAGGAGGATCAGGTAAGTCCCAGGACAAGATCTTGGTAGAAAAATGGAATTGTAATTGGTTCACCAACAATGGGCCAGTCACAACTGCAACTGGGATCCAGCTCCTCCCCTGACAACTTCCAATCACCCCTACAAACCAAAACCAAAGTGTCAAATTCCAGGGCTTTCACCCATCTCTTGGTAAGTAAATTACCTTCTAATATTATACAGAATAATTATTATTCCAATTCAGGTAATTTAACTGATAAAAAATCTCCACAGAAAATTGAGGAAGACTTAAGACAATTGGGCTTTGATGTAGAGACACCTGATTTATCTTTTCTCAATAACAATAGAAATATTTATGATAATGATACAGTTAATCCTCATTTTTCACCACATATCAGTGAGTTGAGAGCTCACTATAGTGAAGAGTTTGAAAAGGAAGATATTGAGTATTTTAATAAAAATTCAACTGTTCATAGAATTGTTTCAACATTATGGAGTAGAATGTCTGAGTGTGGGGAACAAGAAATTAAGCTCACTATTGAAACAATTTTTTCCTTAATATTGAATATTTCTCAACTGGAAATATGAAACAAGTAATTAGAGAAAGAACACTTGGCTCTAGCTCTTAAATATGATTATGTAAGCAATAAACATAGTGAACTTTCAAACAAATTCAGTGAGTTAGAAAATTTATATTGAGCACATTTATTAAAATATGAATCAAGAACTAATTTATCTTTTGCACAAACAAATAAAACTGTCTCAGATTTATTACAAAGGTTAACTAAAGTTAAGATTGAAACAGCTAATCTACTAATGAATCAGTATAATCAAAAGTACACTCAGTATAATAATAATTCTTTCAATTGAAAAAATGAATCTCAATCATTCCCATTACCACCAAAATTAAAACATCTGGTGGAAGTGTTTAATCTGAAAGAAAAAATATGAGTCAAAAATCAGTACAAGAGAAAATACAAGACCATTTATCCAAAGTATATAAGTTATTGAATTCTCCCAGGATTAGTGAGATTAAATCCAATCAGAAGAATTGGCCAAAAATTGACCAGAACCCAATTTATTATGGGGAAGCCAGTTCTTATTGACAAACTTTTCTTCAAATAATTTGGAATTTAAATTCTCATATAAGTTGCCAGATGAAGATATAACATCAAAACTAATTTCATTATTTAAGGATTTTGCTTTATTATGGTTTGAAGCTGTATTAAGTGAGGGTAAAGATTAATCTAGGGCTGAATGGAAAAAACTAATTGAAAAAAAATCGGGAGGTTCTAAATTTAGACTAAGCCAGAAAAGATATTATGAGAAAACAAGGTATAATTCATTTAATGGTGACACACCTATAGTATTTTTAATGAATTTGAATAAAATATTAAAATCCATTGAACCAAATATGGTTAATTGGCATATGGAAAGATAAAATAATATATAAATTACCTATATCTATCCAAGACATTTTTGTAACTAGAACAATATTGATTAATGAATACTCTGAATTTATACATATTTTTAATGAAATACTATCAAACTATAAGTATGAAGAAAGGTACAACACTTATAAGCAGAATAATGAACCTGTAAAAACTCAAAATTCAAAACCACTCCAGAAAAAGCAGAAAAAAACTACTGTCCCTGTAGTACCTAAAAAGTATGAGACAAATACTTTTTATAAGTGAAATAAGCCTTGGTTTAAAGGTCACAAATGTGATTAAAACATAATTTTTTATGAAAATCAGCAAGAATCTGAACATGAGACACAAAAAAGTAAAGATTCAAGTGATTGTGACATTAATATCTCATATAGCAATGAAAATGAGGTGTATATTTTTGAAGATGATTTTTCCATCTTTGAAAATAAAATATTAAGTATGCACTCAAATGAATCATTAATGAGTTTTTAAGATGCCGATATCATTAAAGATATAAAATTTGATCACTTAAGAATGACACCTATCACAGTTCCATCAATAATTTCTAGAGAACCTGTAAATATAGTTTTGGACACAGAAGCTGCTGGTTCTATTGTTTCTGCATGTAAATTAAAGAATATTGATAGTGATTAAAATTCACAGCTTGAGTCCATTCAAATTATAAATTGGAGAGGTTTTGTATCAGCACCACACCCCATTGGTAATTACAAAGCTTCTAGTTTCTTTAAACATCAACATGGTGATGTTAGAGTAACTTGTGACTTTGTAGTAATGGATAATACTAATTGTAGTAGCTATTTATCATTGGAAATGACATTCTGAAAATTTTTGGTTAAAAATTAGACCCTGCTAATAATATTTTTACAATTGGCATGAATGTTGTAAGAAAATTTAAAATAAACTTTTTAACACAGTCAAGAACATTGAGTCAGTAGTAAAAAACTCTAGCAAAGGGAGAGAAACTAGTGAGATAGAACTTCTGGAAACAGAAATTTCCAAAGAATCATTTGGCACTCAGATAAGTGAAGCTGAGAAGACAAATATTTTTTACTTAATGAAGGCATTCCCAATGGCTTTTGTAAATGGGACCAATAAACTTTGCCTTGTGAAAGATCATGAGATGAAAATTACTTTGACCTGTGAAATGGATAATATTTCTGCTAGTCTTTAAAAGAAACCATACCCTGCTTCACCAATTAAGAGGAAAGACATAGAGGATGACATTAAGATGTTTTTGAACATAAACATTATTGAAAAGGTAGAAACTACACAATAATATTGTATGATATCACCAGTGCTTTTTTCTTATGAAAAAGATAAGGGAAGATTGTGTGGTGACTATAGAGAATTAAATACATTCATAGTGGATTATATTTATCCTTTTCCAAGGATTGCCACTATACATGCTACCCTGAAAGGCGCTAAGTACATAACTTTCTTAGATGTAAATAAAGGCTACCATCGAATTCCTGTTGAAAAGAACTCACAGAACTTTTTATTGATAACAACACATTTGGGAATCTATTAATATGTTAGGATGCCATTTAGATCAAAAAATTTTCCTTCAGTATTTCAGAAATTAATGGATATAACATTCAATAATGAAATGATTGAAGGTTGGTTAATGGTATATAATGATGACATTATAGTGTTCTCTAAAACATATAATGAGCACATACTTCATTTTAAGAAGGCATTTAAAAAATGTATGAAATGAAAATGACCCTTTCATTGAAAAAATGTTAACTTAGTTTTGATTCTTTAAAGGTACTTGATCATATTTTATTTGGCTTAAAAATATGTGTTGGCCAAAACAAAGCCGCTGAAATCAAGAATATTGAAATTCCTCAAAATTTTAAGAATTTACAATCATATGTGTGGTTATTATAGACAATATATAAAAAACTACCAATTAATTGCTGCACCATTGACCACACTGATAAAGAAATCAGAAGCATTGATTTGAAACAATGAAAGACAAAAATATTTATCTAAGTTGAAAATTTTTTGATGACAGATCCTATCTTGTGATTACCAGATTTCAAACAACCTTTTGTCTTGTATACTGATGGAATTTTTATTGGTTTTGGTACTGCCTTGCATCAAAAACCACTTATTGAAGGTAAAATGTTAGAAGTAGTTATCTGCCATATTTCAAGAACTCTTAGAAGTAGTGAATTGAAATATTGTTCTACTCAACTTGAGTGTTTTAAAGTAGTATAGGCTCTTGAGAAGCTACATTATTACCTTGAGGACCAAAAATTTGAGTTTGTAACTGACTGTAGTGCAGTTGAGTCACTCTTGATCATGAAAATTCCTGATGAGCATATGTTTAGATGGCAATCAACTGTACTATAGTGCAGAGTATGGATGACTGTTACACATAGAGCAGGAACTTTATACTCTAATGTAGATTTATTATCTATAGTAAGTCTACCTAATAATGATTATAATCTAGCTTATGTTCCTGAAACAGAGATTATTAACATTTATGGCATTTATGTTGTATATCTTGAGGAAGAATTTATGCAATAAATTCTTGATAATTATGCTTCTGATCCTGACTGGATTAAACTTACTACAATACTAAATGATCCATCTAATACTTCAATGAGTTTTTTGATAAAAAAATTTCTACAAAAATACAGGGAAGCATTGGAAAAAGGTACATTTTCAATTGAGGATGGTTTTACATATTATAGAAAAAAATTAAGTAATGTAATTGTGACTCCCCCTTAAATTTAGGAGTTAATGTTAAGTATATGTCATGATGATATATTGGCAGGTCATTTTGACTTCCATAGAAAATTAACCAGATTAAAAAACACAGCTTTGTGGATTAACATGTCTGATGATGTTCAAAAATATGTTGAGACATGTGATTCTTGTCAAAAATTTAAAAGATTGACAGGAAAAAGATCTGGTTTTTTACAAAAAATTGAGTAACCAACAGCTCTATGGGAGATAGTCAACATGGACTTTGTAACAGGTTTTCCAATAGCAGCTCTTAAGAGTTATAACTCCTTCTGGGAAGTTGTAGATATGTTTACAAAAATGTGTAAATTTATTCCAACCCACAAAGAGGTCTCTTCCAAGGAATTAGATTTCTTATGGTGGAGACAGACGTTGTAGACAATCCTATAGTACTAGCTATAGGCCTTGACCAAGGGAGTTGGAGAAAAACCAGAGAGAAAATCCCCTGTCCCTTTAGAAAAATAGAGTGAGATTTACTTGCTAAAGTAAGTTGGTTCCTGTTTGCTAAAGCCCCTTTTTCAACACACTTGACTGCTTGATGAGCCAAGAAAGTAGTCCCCAGACAGACTACCAGACCAAAGAACTGAAATGTAGACCAATTTCCACACCAGAGAAAGCAAAGATACTTGATATAGGCTGCAAATTCACACCAGAGACAGCAATAATACTTGATATAGCTTGAAAAACTATACCAGAGAACCTGTTGCTAAAGTTGAGTTAAATGAAGAACTAAACTTGCAACAAACACAGCCAATTGTGGCCAAAAACAGTGAAAACTGAGTGAGGAACAAGGATATCACCTCTGGATGGTTGTATGATAATTAAAGTTGCCCCAAACTGTCTTATTCACTATGTACACACAAACCACTATCTAAGAGCCCATGCACACCAACAAATTTGGCACCTGTACCAGCCAAATTGAATAAAAACCCTCCAGAAGCGCTCCCCAACCTTCTAAAACAGAGGTGGGGGGGCCGCCTGAAGCGGCCCGGCCTCCCTGAAGCCAGAAAACCAATAAAAACACCTAATCTACTTAGAAAAATTAGCTAAAACTACTAAAACCTTTAAAACATGGAAATACACTATAACAACATTGAGACATGAAATATAGAGCTAAATTAGCCCTATCCAATGGTACTAAGTACTTAACCCTAAGACTTAATTTTAGCCCGTAAAACACAAAAAACAAAATTAAACAGCTATCTTTTGTAACTGAAGAATGAGGAATTGACCCCTTAAAACTTAGAATATGAAAAATATTAACAAGACATGAAATATATAGAAAAACCGGGGCTATCCAATGATAGTACCCACATACCTGAAGTCCCAATATCCACACAATAAAACCAGAAAAATACCCAATTCTTCAACAGATGTCAATTAAGATATGCACAAACAGCGCCAAAACACGCAACAAAGGCCCCTGCCAATGTTGGAAGACCAATAAGTTAAATATAGAAGGGTTTTCCAAAATAATAGTTTCAGACAGAGATCCTAAATTTACTCTTGATTTCTGGACAACACTTATGTATGTTTCAGGTTTTCAATTAAAACTTTCTACATCACACCATCCACAAACTGATGGTCTGGAAGAAAGAATGATACAAACTTTAGAAGATATGATAAGAACATATTGTGCTTTTGCTCTTGAATTTAAATACAATGACAAATTCACTCATGATTGGGTAGCCCTTATCCCTGGTTTAGAACCTGCATACAATAGTACAGTACATTCTGTCACTGGTAAAAATCCATTTTAGTTATGGTTGGGTTATGTACCTAATACCCCTTTAAAAACTCTTAATAAACTACCAAGATTGGATATCAATCCAGGTACAAAGTCTTTTCTTCATATGCAAAAATTATGCAGAAAGCATGCTCAATAATTTATTAGTAAGGCATTTGAGTATGAAAAGAAATGATAGGATAAAGACCATAAAGAACAAATTTTCAAAGAGGGTGATAAGATCCTTATTTCTACACTACATTTCAATTTAAATGGTAATGTTAAATTGAAATATCCATTCATTGGACTATTTTTAGTAAAAAAGATTGTTGGTAACAATTCTGTTGAAGTTATATTAAATGCACCATATGATAGAAAATATCCAGTATTCCCTATTTCTCTTATAAAACTATACCATTCTAGTGATACTGATCTATTTTGAAAAATATCAGGAAGGCATAAACAGAAGCCTGGAGAAATAGTTTTAAAATCAGAAACTGAAAAGATATTTGAAAAGAGACACATTAATAAAGAAAAGGGAGTTGAGTATCTATTGAGATTTAAAAATGAAGCAAGTGAATATGACCAGTGGATTTCTGAAAATAAAATATCTGATCTTAAAAAACTCTTGAAAAAATTTAAAACAAAACAATACTTTAAAAAACACAGTATATGTAATATAGAAATGTATAAAATATTTTTTCTATCCACTTCTTCTTTCAATAATTCAAATGTCTTAGCAATTTTTTCTTGTTTTTTGAGTGAGGGTGTGTCAGCCTAGGTATCCCCACCACTGAGCATCTCTTATGTTTAAAATAATATAACCTTAATTTCATTGAGATTATAAGTAAAATATATGGTCATAATACTTGTATATATGATTATTATGCTAATATATATTATTATCATACTATCACTACACAATATAGGGGGTGGACTTGCTAACAAGTCCCCAACCTGAACTTAGTTGGAACTCAGATGGAACTCAGACTGAATTCATACTGAACCCATACTGAACTCTACTTGAACACCCACCTAAAACTGTTCTACTTAGTGGTGTTCATCCCTGATTTTATGGTTTCTTTGTCAATAGCTCAATGTGTGTTCAATCTGTGGTGAGTTTGGGTCCAAGTTTGTGGACTTGCTAGCAAGTTGGCCCCTCATATTTTGTGGTGTATTATATGACTTATATTGGTTTAAATAGCTTATCCATAGCCTCATATTACTTATTAGGGGGTGTCAGTTCTGGCAAATCCGCACTTAAATTAAGTGCGGATTTCAAACCAAATCAGCACTTACAAATCAGCACTTAAATTTTGCAAAAAAGTCACTTATTTCAAAAAAGGGTGTCAGTTATGACCTCAAATCAGCACTTTTTTCCCGTTTTTTTTCACAACCACATTTTGGCCACAAAACATCCCTTCATTTCTTACCCCATCCCTGTCACATGTGACACACTGACCTTCCTTGCTACCTACCCATCAATCCTCGGCACACACCCCTTCCTGACATTTTCAATATTTTGACCAGGCATGTTTACATTCTTTTTTACTTATTTCTTCTACTTTTTAATCTTTTTTCTTGTTATGTGCCAGTTTCATAATGCCTCCCAGACATTCCAAATCTCAAAAGGTAACTCAAAAATCTGCTTCGTCACAAAAGTCTCCTCGTAAAGCAAGGATTACATAGAAAAAAAATCAGTGACTTTTTCTATTACTTACAACTGTTTTTACAGAATTGAAAACTATGTTTCAGCTAATATTTTATGGAAGTGAACTCTGTTCTTCGCCCGAAGAACAGAGTTCATCCTCCTATTTTCACACTCTGTTTGCACCAATCTCCATCCCTTTCAATTCTATCAACACATGCTTGTCTTCCCTCCCCATGCCTTTCGCTATCCTCCCAGCCCCATTGTATGCCATCCTCTTTTGATCCCCATTTCACCCCTCTCAACCTCTCCCAGACCCTTTTCTTCATTTAAAATGCCTCGGAACCCTTAATCTTCCCTTCCAACTCTTTCCCAACCTTTGAGTGACTGAAAAAATATGCGTTTGCTGAAAATATGCGATTTCATGTTGAGTTGATGAAAGAAAACACAGAGAGAAAAAAAAATAAGACTTTAACAGCAAATTCAAAAACCAAAAAAATATGCAAAAAAATTTACCATTCTCAGTGAATAATACATGCAAATTGATAATTTGAAGAGAAAGAGAAAAAAATTAAAATTGCGTTGAAAAATGTTGGAGTGTTATTGGAAGGATTTTCGCCCTTATACTAGTTGATTGAGAAATAGAAGTGTTGGATATAGTCGGAGGTGAATCAACTTGTTCATCTTCATACAGCTCTAACCATTGATCTTTGAGGTCAGCAAGTAGGTTATGAAGTATAGTGCAACACAGAATCCAGTTGATCACCGCCTCCATTTCAGATTTATTTCTAAGAGGACTTCTTAATTCCCTTAAACTAGAAAAACGGCCTTTCAAGATTCCAATAGAATGTTCAATACGGACTCTTGACTTTGCCAAATGATTGTTGAATTTGGCATTTTGACTGTCTTCTGAAGCTGCTCCCCGAAAAGCAGGAAGTACATACTTTCCATTCTCATAAGCAGAATCTGCAAGAAGATACTGATTTTCATCAAAGAATTTTTCAGGTTCATTTGAAATATGCATTCTTTGGAAGACGTAGGAGTCATGACATGAGCCAGGATAGCCAGCAAAGAATGATATAAATTTTTTGTTTACGTCACATATAAGCTGAACGTTAATTGAATATCTATAAAGAAGATATATTTGTTTGTGTTAGTTTCAAGGAGGATGAAAGGAGTTAAAAATAATCTACCTCTTTTTACGGTCAAAGTAATTGTTTCCACCTTGAGCAGGTTTCTGGCTCAAAGGAATAGTAGTACCATCAACAAAACCAATACATCCTGGAAAGCCCTCTGCTTGCATAACCTGAGATGATTCAAGTCGCTCTTCTTTTGTTGGCCAGGTGAGAAGTTGAGATTCCAAGGAGTTGATGGCAGTGATACATCGTTTGGTATAAGTGTTAACTGAACCATACCCTAAATCAAAGACATTTTCTAAACGTTTCAAAGCGGCTCCATTACCATTTGAACCCAAACAACATAGTGTGATGGCCAATTGAATTGAAGGATGTTGTTGTTCTTTTTGAGAATTATTGTGAAATATGGGATGATCCTGAATAAGCTCAAGCAATTTAAGGAAACATTCCTGAGAAGTCCTGAACAGCCATCTAAAACTGGGTGTAGATAGTTTAAGAAGTGTTTGGATGGTGTACTTGGGGGTATGAAGTACTTGAGGCTTTCTGGGAAGAAGGTAACGTTTCCTGGCCATTTTTGATAAAACGACAAAATCTTCTTCTAGATCAGAATCGGAATCAGAGTCCAAGAGCAGTTCAAGCGCCATGAAAGTCATTGCTTTATGTAATTTATCACGATTTGAAAGTGAGGAAGGCATGACTCTTATATGATATGATATGAAGATGTAAATGATGTATGATGTTTTGGGTTATGAAGTGTTATGCTGTGGAGTGCTGCGTATGAATGGGATGATGCTGACAAATCAGTGAAATGGGACTTGATGGTGAAATCAGCACTTTTGGTTGAGAAAGTGCGGATTTGAGTGAAATAAGTGACTTATTTCATTTTGAAATCCACCAGTATTGGGGCTAGTGTGTTTTGGAAATCCGCACTTATTTAAGTGCGGATTTGGTCAAATTTAAGTGCGGATTTGTAAGTGCGGATTTGCCAGAACTGACACCCCCTATTAAGGTAGTTATGTAGTCATAATATACTTACCTTAAGTGATATTAAGTAATTATACACATACATAAGCTTATATTATTGCATAAACCTCATATTCAGTGAAATATATAGTTATCTTATGTATATTTAGGTTTGTATGTGGGTTTAACCCTTTAAATAGCCTATAAGCTTTATTTTTCTGCTTATTTTAGATCATATTCATGTATTCAATGGACTCACCACACCTACACAAGCATATATCCAGTTTGGACAACTTAATCTGCTTCCTTCAATGGATTTTCACAGATTTATGGGTTGGGATATGATTACTTGGTCAATTTGGAGGCTTGGAAAGTGGATTTGGTTCCTTTATAAGCTTTGGGTTTCATTTTATTCTCTTTGGATGAGTCATTTTACTTGTTTCCTTATGGTATCTGCTTTTATATGTTTTCTCTATTTATGGTATGGGTGTATAATATCATTTATTGTGATGGAGGGCCCTTACTAGTGGTTTGGGTGTTGAAACTGCTTGAAGTGGATGCCATGGGGAGGTGTTGAGCCCTCACAGTGCTGTAATTTCCAGGTATAGCAGTGACATCATCTGGATTGAAGGTCTGTGCACTGCAGTAGATTTTGGTATAAGTAAAGGATGATTTGGCCAGTTATTTGACATTACTTACCTACTAAACATCAAATAAACAATATTAAACAACTATTAGCATATACAAATATATTTTAAGGCCCTTATAAATTGATTTTATCTTTATATTAGCTATAACTATATTTTATTAACCTATTTTCCAGCACTAGTCTGCACCAATCCAAATATTGTGAGTTAACAATTGAGTATAACAGTTTTATTAGTCTTTTCCTGAGGTTTAAACAAAAAATCATTTATTATTAAGTAGTGGTACCATTGATATTTACTATTAAATCATACTTAATTACTAGCATATGCTGAAAGTTGCAATCTCCATCATTTTACACCAAAAAAGTGAAAAATTACCAAGATGGAAACCAACAGATGAAAGCTTTGGTGTCCAGTAGCATAACCATCTTTTGCTTTCTTCTGGTGCAAGGGTGCTTAAAGGAGAGAGGGAGTGGGGAACTGAGTCACAGAGGAATACTTTGAGGAGTCTAGTCAAATTAATTACAAGTTAATTTGAGGGACTACTTCATGTGTCCTGTCAGGTGCTCAAGAACACTTAGAAGATATTAGAAAAAAATGAGTTAAATTAAAGAGAATCTATCAAATGGGTCTTGAAACTTAGTAGAATGAAATTTTAAAGGAAATATTTAAATTTATGATAATTTAAATCTAGAGAATGATTTCTGAGCCCAACTTTGATTATATTCCCAAAATTTAACTAAGCTTTGACCATCTGACATACCTGCCAATCCTTCTCACTTTACATCTTTTAATAGGGGGTGTCAGTTCTGGCAAATCCGCACTTAAATTAAGTGCGGATTTCAAACCAAATCAGCACTTAAATTTTGCAAAAAAGTCACTTATTTCAAAAAAGGGTGTCAGTTATGACCTCAAATCAGCACTTTTTTCCCGTTTTTTTTCACAACCACATTTTGGCCACAAAACATCCCTTCCTTTCTTACCCCATCCCTGTAACATGTGACACACTGACCTTCCTTGCTACCTACCCATCAATCCTCGGCACACACCCCTTCCTGACATTTTCAATATTTTGACCAGGCATGTTTACATTCTTTTTTACTTATTTCTTCTACTTTTTAATCTTTTTTCTTGTTATGTGCCAGTTTCATAATGCCTCCCAGACATTCCAAATCTCAAAAGGTAACTCAAAAATCTGCTTCGTCACAAAAGTCTCCTTGTAAAGCAAGCCCTGCACCTGAAAAATCAAAGGCAGGTTCAGGTCAGCTTAAAAAGGATGATTATCTCATCATAATCAACTTCCTTAAAATAAAATCAAATTTTGAAGCATGTTTTGGATGTGAAAAGTCCACTCGTATTGGACGTCCACCTTCTTCAAAGGTTAATGGCTACTTGTTGATGGCCAATGAAGTAAGGAAGAAAACAAGGGGGAGAATTGATATCAATCCTAAACAAATGAAGGAGAGATTTAAGAGTTACCATTCAAAATATAAAAAGACTCATCATGCTGTAAATGAAACTGGCTTTGGTATTGATGATGATGATTTGGAGATTGGAATTACTACTGTTTCCGAAAAGCTCAATGTCATGTGTCCTTTCTATGAGGAAATGGATAATCTTTTTGGCACCCGAGTTGATGTAAACCCTTGGTTTCTACACAATACTACTAAGCATATACCTTCTGGATCCAAACCTTCCTATAATCCTCCCAACACACCTTTACTTGAAGAAGATCAATCCCCTCCACCTTCTAACCATAGTTCAGCTGAAGATGATCCCAACTATCAAGCAGAACAATTATATCGCAGAAGATCTGAATCCTCAGAGGCCCAAAATTTAAATGTATGTTTACTTTTTGTTTTTTCTTCAATTCTTCTCTGAATTTCTCTTTCTTTCTAGTCTCCTCCTACTCAAACTCAATCTCCATTAAATTATCTCAATTCTGGAAATGTGAATACCTCTTTAGAAGCTGCTTTAGAAGAACTTCCTAAAGCCTCTTGTTCAAACTCCAAACTAAAGCGTCGAGCCTCAACTTCAATGAACTTGAACCATCTATTAAAATGTGGTAATACTTCAACAAGCTCATTTGGCTCCCTTGAGGATTATTTTGAAAAAAAAGATATAAGTAAGTTTTGTTTACTATATATCTTAATCATTAACTCATTTATTTATTTATTTCAATTTAATTGGAAGGGTGTATGGGGTAGCGAAAAGGTTGGGAAAGAGTTGGAAGGGAAGATTAAGGGTTCCAAGGCATTTTAAATGAAGAAAAGGGTCTGGGAGAGGTTGAGAGGGGTGAAATGGGGATCAAAAGAGGATGGCATACAATGGGGCTGGGAGGATAGCGAAAGGCATGGGAAGGGAAGACAAGCATGTGTTGATAGAATTGAAAGGGATGGAGATTGGTGCAAACAGAGTGTGAAAATAGGAGGATGAACTCTGTTCTTCGGGTGAAGAACAGAGTTCACTTCCATAAAATATTAGCTGAAACATAGTTTTCAATTCTGTAAAAACAGTTGTAAGTAATAGAAAAAGTCACTGATTTTTTTTATATGTAATCTGAAATTTTTTAATAAAATTATTGTATTTAAGAATTGCAATATTGTCAATCAATTTTTATTGATCAAATTAATTTAATAAAGTATTATTTTAATAAGCTGTTTCAAAAAATACTTTGCATTGAGTAGACTCATGGAATGATTTTTTCTGGCTTCCATTCAGTTATCCTCACACTTTCACTATGTTTTCAATATAGATCCATTGTTATTTGTGTGATACTTCAAGTGAAAGTTCAGTATTACTTCAGTCTGAGTTCCATCTGATTTCCATCTGACTTCAAGTTGCGGACTTGCTAGCAAGTCCTCCCCCTATATTGCGTGGTGTTTGCTGAAAATATGCAATTTCATGTTGAGTTGATGAAAGAAAACACAGAGAGAAAAAAAAATAAGACTTTAACAGCAAATTCAAAAACCAAAAAAATATGCAAAAAAATTTACCATTCTCAGTGAATAATACATGCAAATTGATAATTAGAAGAGAAAGAGAAAAAAATTAAAATTGCGTTGAAAAATGTTGGAGTGTTATTGGAAGGATTTTCGCCCTTATACTAGTTGATTGAGAAATAGAAGTGTTGGATATAGTCGGATGTGAATCAACTTGTTCATCTTCATACAGCTCTAACCATTGATCTTTGAGGTCAGCAAGTAGGTTATGAAGTATAGTGCAACACAGAATCCAGTTGATCACCGCCTCCATTTCAGATTTATTTCTAAGAGGACTTCTTAATTCCCTTAAACTAGAAAAACGGCCTTTCAAGATTCCAATAGAATGTTCAATACGGACTCTTGACTTTGCCAAATGATTGTTGAATTTGGCATTTTGACTGTCTTCAGTGATACAACGTTTGGTATAAGTGTTAACTGAACCATACCCTAAATCAAAGACATTTTCTAAACGTTTCAAAGCGGCTCCATTACCATTTGAACCCAAACGACATAGTGTGATGGCCAATTGAATTGAAGGATGTCGTTGTTCTTTTTGAGAATTATTGTGAAATATGGGATGATCCTGAATAAGCTCAAGCAATTTAAGGAAACATTCCTGAGAAGTCCTGAACAGCTGTCTAAAACTGGGTGTAGATAGGTTAAGAAGTGTTTGGATGGTGTACTTGGGGGTATGAAGTACTTGAGGCTTTCTGGGAAGAAGGTAACGTTTCCTGGCCATTTTTGATAAAACGACAAAATCTTCTTCTAGATCAGAATCGGAATCAGAGTCCAAGAGCAGTTCAAGCGCCATGAAAGTCATTGCTTTATGTAATTTATCATGATTTGAAAGTGAGGAAGGCATGACTCTTATATGATATGATATTAAGATGTAAGTGATGTACGATGTTTTGAGTTATGAAGTGTTATGCTGCGGAGTGCTGCGTATGAATGGGATGATGCTGACAAATCAGTGAAATGGGACTTGATGGTGAAATCAGCACTTTTGGTTGAGAAAGTGCGGATTTGAGTGAAATAAGTGACTTATTTCATTTTGAAATCCACCAGTATTGGGGCTAGTGTGTTTTGGAAATCCGCACTTATTTAAGTGCGGATTTGGTCAAATTTAAGTGCGGATTTGTAAGTGCGGATTTGCCAGAACTGACACCCCCTAATGAAGAGCATACAATGTAATTTAAGTAATATATAGTTTGAACTAATCTGGTTTATAATTTAGTAGGATAAAGAACACAGAAGAGGAAATTAATAGTATTTATTTAATTATTAATACCCAATAACCCATACTACCCCCTAATCCAAACACACAATAATTCTATACTCATACAAAATAACCTCAAAAAAATTCCACCAGCACAGAAGTTTAAATACATATTCATGGGTGCTGAAGTAGTTAGATATTACTTTGTAAATTCAACACCGGGATTAGCATTATAGAGATCTACTAGCCTCAGTGCTACACTACATCGCATATTTCTTTCGCCATGAATCACAACAATTACGCAACAGTTGCGAAACATGTTTTTTTTTTTGCACTTAAGACCTTTATGTGCTAAAAACACTTGTTACATAACTGTCGCGTAATTGTTACGCCACTGCTGCGTTCTAAGACAAGACAAACATTTTTTGCAGTGCTAATAGATTTCATAGTAAAATACTACTCCAAAATCACACTCTGTGTAGGACTTTGATACTTTTGGGAGATTTACACCTTAACGCAAACCTACATTTTTACCATTATCATAGGATTCATTCATTCATTTATATACTTATACACATAGCTTGTTGCTAGACTGTTTTTTGCCATCTAGAAATGAAAAGATAACCAATCCCACATTGATATGGGTGTCTCAAAATACCACAGATTCTTAAGATCCCATGTTGGATTTCTGATCCAAAATTTATTTGAAATCCAACAGGGAATTTCAAAAAAAACCCCCTAACTTTGATACCCCCTATTGCATAAAAAGTCATGTTAAAGGTATTTCTGCACTTTGAGTGAGTCATGTGTCGCACAACACATGAGGTAAAGTTTCTGTTCTGAGTCATTGTGAGACTGGAATTGAAAAATCAATCGTGCTGAATATGCAAAAAAAAAAGGCAAAAAAAGTTGTAAAATGTTTTGATTTAAACTAGGCCCAGAAAGATTATTGACATGGTGATGGATTGACAAAATTATGTAGTAGTTATAGAATAGCTGGAACAGGCGGTGAGTTATGTGTGCTATATACTACTAAATATTTCTGTGGTGCCATGGAATGTAACAATTATATTTTAAATATATAACACTTAAGTGAAAAATTATCTTATACACTTGGAGACCCTAAGATCAAAAAAAATGGTTAAATATTTTTTACACTCCTTGGCATAACAAAAGTGTTTGATAGTGATATGTGGTGGGTAAGTATTGACTAGATGAGGAAGTGCCTTGATTGGAGAAATGTGGGATTTAGAAGGTGGACGTCAATTGATATTTGATACCCTTTTGGAAAAATAAACTATTTATTTCAGGAAAAAAAAATTAATTTAAGGGATGATTTCAAATGGAGTGCCACATCACTTCATTAATGGTGTATTAATAATATTTGATACACGTTAATAAGTATACCTCATCACCTTCAGAAACTCAGTTGGATTTTTTTTCTCATGCCAAATTTGACCTCATGGAGATTTCCAACTTGGTAACACATAAATTCTTAGAATTAAGGCCATCATTGCTAAATCTGTTGGACCCACCTATTGGTGAACATTCAAGAAAATTGTGTTGTTTTTTTACAAAATATTTTTTACCAGTTTCTTTTTCTTTGTTTATAACTAGATTACCCTTGGTTCATCTAATGATGATCGTTTTATCTTACTACTACTACTAGCTTTCAAGGTAGAATTTTAAATATCATAAAAAGAGATTTATCTTTTTGATTGATACAGCTACATTGAAAATGGTTGGTGCAGCTTTCCACAGTTCTGCCCAACTTACCCAGCATTTTCACTCATTATTTCATCCCGCTAGCCTGTTGTCCACCAGAAATGCTGGGTATATTGAGCAAAATTTTGAAAAGCAGCACCAACTTTTTTCAATTTAGCTGTAACACCATATCTGAATTGATAATGTGTGTAATTCTTCCGTCGTTTGAGTACCTGTTTTTGTGTTTAATTACGGCTAATCCTGTAAAGCTTGCGGTGGTGTTGCATCCTATCCCCTGCCAAAATTATGAGTTTAGGTCAGCTGACCTATGCTATTGGCGGGGATGAGAGGCAAGACAACCGCAAGTTTTCCAGGATTAGCTCTAAAAGGTTAAAAAAAGACGAAAAGCACCTTCAACCCACTGTATGTACACAAAACTCTCCCGGTACTTTGACCGTATTAAACAATGACCCAGTATTATAAATTCAATGACACTTATTCGTAACCGCAATGCAGGGCATACATATTATACATGTACTTTTAAATAATTAGAAAATCATCTTGTTTTTCCCCCTCTCTACCACCATCTCTCTTCCGTGAGCTGATACAGCCAAGTCACTAAAGCTTGCGGAATTTTCGACGAAAAAATCATAGTTGTTCTCACCAAAAAATGATTTGCCTATTCAAAAGTGTCGGGGATCGGGCAGTGGTACTTCTTTTTGAATAGGCAAATCATTTTTTTTATTGGCGAAACTTTTATTTTTTCGTCTAAAATTCCGCAAGCTTTTTGTGACTTGGCTGTAATCACATAGAGAAAAGTGAAAACCCCCGAAAACGCGAAACAAAATATATGATTCGAGTTCAATGAATAACTACGAAAGCCCTAGCTCTCTAAATAAAATTCTTGACAAGCTCCAGGACCACATGACTTCTAAAATCATTTTAACATCGTTGCTACCTATATTTCAATAAATGAGATGATGGCTGGGGGCAGGAAAGTTCGAAAACTGGGAATCGAATTATATTGATACATAATTGCATGTGGCAAGCTAAAATAAAAAATCTAATAATAAATGAGTACAGCCGCGAAAACCGGGGAGGATGAATTTTTTTTATTCACAGCATAATTTAAACATTGAAAAAGACAGCCAACGGAGGAGAAAAATGATTTTTTTTTAAGATCAAAATTCCAAACTTTCTAGCAGTACAAAAAAAATACTATCTTACAATGCTTTCATTTTTTCACTTATGCTAATTACTTCAATTTCATTCACGTTCTAACGGATTAGAATCAGGTTAGAACTTATTTAAATTTTGATAACTATGAGATGATGAAAATAGCCATGGGTGAGTTGGTGGTAAAAGAAAACTCATCGAAAATTTCTGATTGATATTTTCGATAAGTTTTATTCGAGGCTTTATCACAATCATCATCATAATATAATTAAAACTTTAACTGATTATCTATATAAATAAAAATGAAGAAGAAGAATACCAAGATGGGAGGTGAGAGGTGAGACTAAGACTTGAAATAGTCAACTTACTAGCGGTTCTCGCAGCTTTTTTCTCCGAGGCGCAGTCCTTGGCATTTCTTACGAAAATATTTGGGATTTTGTGGGGAAATGTCATTAATCAGATACAACGCGAAATATACTAGACAACAGAAAACAAATCTTTAAGATGATTAGTCAGGTGAGCATTTTAAATTCCCATGGAAATCTCAGCCCGCGTCGGTTGTGCAAATGGTTCTGGAAGTATGTTCAGCAAAACTTGAAAAGCTTGCGGGTTTCTCGTCTCCGACCCCCACCGAAAAAAACATGAGTTTAAGTCGCTTTTGGCAGAAAATATGTGGCAAGAACACCGCAAGTTTTTCCGGCTTAGCAGTATATGAAAATCAACTACGAGCTTGTTGCCATGGAATGGCTATGCTTGTAAGAGAGCTGAGAATTGTGGCGACAGCCGAGACAGCGCTGAGAGGTATTGTTTTGGGCAAAAGTATACAATTTTGTGTAGTGGAAATCAACTGGAAAAATGAGAAATAGAAAAAAGAGCAATATGATAAACAAGTTAATTTGGATTTGTGTTTAATTCATATTTTGTAGATGGAATTTGAGTTGGACAAGCTTGTAACCTATTGTGGTGAGTGGTTTTTAATTTCTAGGATTGATTAATTTCCTTATCATTATTTTGTAGTACTGCTGATTCAAAAACGCTTGCGGGTTTTCAAGAAAAAAAAAACACTCACTCTTCCTCTGCCATAATGTGCTTGCATGTCAGCTGACCTTGCTCACCCAAGCCCATTTTGGCGGGCGGTCGGGGTTTTATTTTTATTTTTTTTGAAAACCGTAAGCGTTTTGGATTTGGCAGTAATTACAGCTAATCCCGGAAAGCTTGCGGTAGTCTTGCTTCTCATCCCCCACAAAAAGCATAGGTCAGCTGACCTTAACTATTGATTTTAGAAGGGGATGGAATTTAAGACAGCCGCAAGCTTTCCAGAATTAGCTGTATGTATACAGCTTTTATGGAGTCCAGCACTTGAAGGTATGGACCTACATGTGTCTCAGTAACTATCGTTTTGCAATCCATAAGAGGTAAAATATACCTTATTGGGAAAACTATCACACTCTTTATTTCTGCGCACACACGTTGTATAATTCAGGATCTGTATCTACATAATATTCTGGTGTATTATTGGGTTTTCCACTATCTTCGTAACTATTGTCCAATATACATTTTGCTGAAGGTAAAACATGCCTACTGGGTAAATCCAAGGTAATCTGGATATAGCTTTAATATTTCTATCCACGGGGACTGAAAAAGAAAGAAAGAAAGAAAATAACGATAAATTATAATGACAAATGAAAAAAATGAGAAAACCAAGGATACACCCAGTTCACCTTGAGTTCATCCGTTAGGTATATTTCATGTTATTTATGGTTATGCCTAATGGGTATATTTCGATAATTTTTTAAATGATCAAGAATAAAGGTGCCTATAAATTTTAAACATGTAGCAGAACATGTAAAGTGTGTACAAGGCTCAAAAGTATGTCTAAGTCCCTTAAACATAGCTATCTAATATATTTTCCTTTCTTTGTAGTGATATACAGCCAGATCCAAAAGCATTGAGACAAAAATGATTTTTTTTTTTTTAATTTATTGACAGCCCAAAAGTTGGGCTGCAGTGTTTTTTACATCTTCAATTCATTTTGTCACAGTCTGCTTGACTTCTCTTTCAACTCAGATGATGAAGAGGGGCGAAACATTAAAGAAACCAACCCAATTGCCACAATATTAATGGAAGATGTCAAATTAATGCTGGGGCTCAACTTTTGGGCTGTCAATAAATTCTCAAAAAAATTCATTTTTGTCTCAATCTTTTCGGATCTAACTGTGTGTAGTTTACATCATGGCAAAGTTGAACACGCTGGGGACCGCCCCCTACGCAAGAAGCTCTCACCCAAATTCTCCCCACCCCAACGGACCGTGACACACAGTTGACTGACAACCACACCTAATGCACACAGCACTGCGCCAATAACCTCAAGATAATTATGCCGTGCAGAATCAAAGGAAGATCTCCGATACATTCGGAGTCTAATCTATATATTGATGGAAGTCAATCTAAGCATAAAGCATAGTAACATCACAACACGCAGGATGCTCAAACCATATCATTTTTAAAAAAACAAAAATAAAATAAAATATAGCACAGTTTCCAAGGAAATCTAAGAGAAGTATTTGCTTCTCCATATACTCCTCTTGCTTTCTACTTTATCTCTGTGATTCTACAGTTCAGTAAGCAAACTTGGTAGACTTACCCTTTCTTTAAGAGGAAAAGAGGTTGGATAATCAATCATCATAATTTTTGACTATCACTTTAGAGGTTGCATATAGAATTTAAGGGGCAGGTTGTAACGCTCTCAACATGCCAGTCACGTTTAGGGCAGATGAAAAGATGATATGATCGGAAAAACCTCATAGCCGATACCAAGTCCGTGAAGCTTCATGAGCGGAAGATTGGCCTGACAACCATCAAACAAAACATAAACAAATTCGACGCATATCCATTTTACCCTCAACCGAAAGTAGATGAGTCTTAAAGTATCCTTTTTATAAACTGAGTCGAAAAATCAAAAAAAAAAAAAAAAAAAAAAAAAAGGAAAAAACAATACGGACAGCTATGACATCAGGTTAGCCAATAGCATAACTTACTTCAGGCTAGTCACGAGATGAAGGTTGCAGGGTTGTATATACATACATTTGATTAGAAGATTTATCGGATTTTTTAGTTGTGTTCTCAGGCATTCTGATCACCTGGGACTTGGCACCCCTTGGCCCATCCGAACGTCCAAAGATGAAAGCATAGTGTAGTTTTAGCTTACCAAAGCTTACTAGAGGAGACTTAGTCAAACCACCATTTCCGTACATATATGTACAGGTGTGATGAGTGAGGCGTGGAGGAGATAGATTTGGGTAAATGTACTCAAAAGTGTTCTAAGAAGCAACTAATGAAACTTTTATTCCCGTGTTTTGATGGTAGTTTTTGGTGTTGTTCACATTAGATAAGCTGACGTGATTTTAGGATTTGTAATTTAAAAGGGAAGGGGCGGAGCAGGAAGAAAAATTGGCTGACGCTGCCGAGACTTGAAGATGATATAAGAATAGATCATGAATTCATGAACCTATGAGATCATCAATTGATGTATGCACATAGCACATAGCAGGATAAACAAGTACATATCTATTTGCGCTGACCGTTTGAGTTCCACCTGGCAAGTGGCTACCCCCACGGGGAAGCACGATCACTCCAAACTTCAGGGTACAAACAAGCTTACTTAAAGTTGACTTCTGGTGCGCTTATTTTGATATATATATATTGCGCTTTACATTTCGACATTTTCGTCATCAGTGAGTACGAATATACTCCTGTAAAATTTTCTACATACGTTATATACCCCACATGCTCATATTCTTTATATATTCCATATTCCATACTACTACACAGTACATTCCACTCAACAAGTAACTCCCTTACTTCTACAGCAACTCATTAAATTATTCCTTGCATTAAAAACCTCTCCCCACACTTCGCCCACGCCCTCCATTCTTAGGCTACATAAAGTGTTCATCTATCTTGTCTGCTACTGATCTCCCAAGTTGGCTGTTTTCAATCTTATCAGTCTGATTCTCGGGTATATGTCATCATCTTTATCTAAACTCTATACGTGCCTCTTAATATTTCTCCTTGGCCTTATCTATTCTCCTTTTCTTCTTTTATTCCTTCTTTTCTTTTCTTTTCCATTCTTTTCCATTCCTTCCATTCCTTTCTTTCTCTGTACTGAGTCTTAACAATTGCTTCCTTATCTTTTTTATCAGTTTAGTTGCTTTTTCCTTGCCTCGAGCGCCACATCATCTCTTTCATTCAATTAAATTTTTTGGATCAATTTCTTTTATTACACGTGCCTCTTGCCCCATTTGATTATACAATTTTTCTCTCCACACTATGTTTGTCGAGGTGCAACTTTGCCCAACTATTGCTCATTCAACACATTCTGATTCTGACCCTCCACACAAACTCTCCCAAATACCAAGCATCACCTCTCTCACCTTTCCGGGATCACTAGGGGATGCACTACGACGTCTTACCAAATTAAGCAAATCATGCCATCCTTCTCATTCCATAGCTAATATTTTGGCATCCTCCGCTAGTCCAGAGACTTATCCTTCCCTGGATTTGAGTGCTGAGGTTGCTCAAACTGTTCTCATCTCTCATCCCCCAAACCCACCCTTAACCTGCTATGATCCTGATTTTTTTGTCAATGACATGATCAACCGCAATTCTCTTACTTTTCCGTTTTGGACTGCTCCAACACTTGCTTCTCGACCTCTTGACTGCGCCCCTTTGAGTTTAGAATTTTCCAGTAACTCAGCTATATTTCCAAAGATATCGCCCGTTTATGCTGTTCAACCAAAGGAGCTCCCAGTCACCAAGAAACTACAAAATTTTAATTGTGAAAAACAATTACCTCTAATTCTCGTAACTGGAGGCGCTGGGTACATTGGCTCCCATGTAGTGCTAGAAATTTTGCGTAAAGGCCAATATGGCGTAATTGTGGCTGATAATTTCAGCAATTCCACCCAAGAATCATTATCCCGTGTCAGACAACTTGCTGATCTTTTCCATGATTCAAAAGCTAGCCACACTTCCTTATCTTCTGATGCCCCCGATCCTGAATATTTTTCGCGAGCACCACCCTTGTATATACATGAAGTTGATATTAAAGATCAAAGAGCCCTAGAATCTGTATTTCGTTGCTATATGACCGATTCTGCTCACCACATGGATGATCGCAACTTTAATGACCCCAAGAACTTGCGCAGTGAACCTGCTACCAGTTGCTCGAACTCACTTATAAAGCATGTTATTCATTTTGCTGCCCTCAAGAGTGTATCCGATTCCGCGATTGACCCCCTGTCTTACTATTCTACTAATGTATCAGGAACTATTAACCTTCTTGCACTTATGCAAACTTATAATATTACTTCTTTGGTTTTTTCTTCATCAAACGTTGTATATGGTCAAAGGTCTGAAAATGAATTAGTATCCTCTCATTTAAAGTCTTCGCAATTCAAGACTGGTGAATTACTGGCAGAAGATTGCTGTGTTGCAGGGAGGCCTGATCAGCAAAATTATGCTCGGCTAACCAATACCTATGGACGCACCAAATTAATGTGCGAAGAACTTATTTCTGACGCATGTCATGATAGTCTGAGACAATTTAAGTCTCAAAAATCAGCACCGGAGCCTCTTAAAGCCGTTGTGCTTAGGTACGCGAATCCATGTGGTAATGACCCCTCTGGTCTGATTGGCGACTGTCCTACCACAGCTCAGAATCTGTGTGCAGTCATAAGCCAAGTTTTGCAAGGTAGGAAAGACCATGTCAATATTTATGGTATAGATTATGATACACCGGATGGGACAGGTTCGTTGATTGCTCATGATTTTATTTTCAAGTGCAAAAGTAGTAGGAAAAATGTATTGATTTTCTCAAATTCCAACTTATTTTTATTTTTCCAAAAGGTGTGCGAGATTTTATTCATGTTCAAGATTTAGCACTTGGACACATAGCCGCACTAGAGGCCTTTAATACCTATAAAACAGGGGATCAACAGTCAAATTACCGCACATACAAGTTTGTTTTATTCCTTTTTTATTTTTTTTTTACAATCTCATCCAGCTAGGGGCGTGGGGGTTTTATTCTTTTAAATTGTTGTAAAATTACCATTAGCACTGATAAATATTGATTTAATCTTTTCGATTTTAGCCTCGGAACTGGAAGAGGTGCCTCTGTGGTGGAAATAATCGAGAGTTTATCGACCGTATCCCAGAAGCCTATCAAGACTGTCCTTGCATCTCGTAGACCTGGTGATTTAGCCCATGTCGTGTGTGATCCTTCTAAAGCAGAGCGAGAGCTTAACTGGAAGGCCACTCGGTCCATAAGTGACAGTTGGGTTGTTTTTTTTTTGAATAGAATATAGCGTCTCCTCATTGAACTCATTGAACTAAGCTTGTAACTGACTATGTCTGCTTAAAAATTCCGTCAGTTGCTCGTGATCTTTGGCTGTTTTGCCTTAAAAACCCAAATGGTCTGGTATCATCTTAGTGGGGTTTCGCGTCAGGAACGTGTCTATCAACATGTCATTATCTCCCAAACCCAATCTTGAAACATTTCCTCACTGTGTTAACAGAGTCAAGCTGAGCCGCCAAGTGCGGATAATTCGTTCTTTTGTTTATAGCACTGTCTTATTTTGTTACTTTGTCTTTTTTTTTACCTCATTGCCCTCGGCAGTCACAAGAACCGCGTTTAAGTTTTTGTATAACGTCAATTCGGCTGAATAGTATACATGAAAGATTGAATTTGTTTTATTATGGTTTCTGTCAACCTTTTCACAATTTACGAAAATGATGTGACTATTACAGTATAAATATTTTTCGACTTTAAATTATATGCATGAGCACAAGAATTCAAACGGGTTTGAGTTCTCAGATGATGTCATGCTTTATCTTCCTGAGCGAAATTATATGATTTTCCGTATATTTAGTACAGCTGGTCACTGCATTTACTTGCGCACAGTCTTTTATCGTTACAGCATACCTACGTAATTATCTGAGTGCATAAATGTGTACCTAAGATCTAAATCTAGTTCAGAAAGAATCGGGGCCTTGTGAACTTTTTTTTCTAAACATTTGAAAAGACGCAAACTTTTTTAAATTAGATGATTTTTTTATATTGCATTAGTCCTAGGGCTTCCATCCATATAAATGTAAATAAAGGAGACCAATATTTTCATATCCTAATTTTCAGGCTTCTACGTCATAAGAATCCTAACCCGCGGTACTTTTCCTCTATAATTGCTTATAGCTTCTTTCCTTCAAGATCCGAAGAGAAAGAAAAATGTTCATTTTAAAGACCAAGCCTCCTTGCACGTACATACATACACAGGAGACACGCAATCGCTTGCAAATTTTTTACAGGAAAAAAAAAAAAGAAAAAAAAGGAAAAAAAATATCGGGTCTACTTTGGCTAGTATGCAAGACAGATTGAAGCTATAAATAATGCATACTAACCAAAAGAGGCTTTTATTTATTTATATATTTGATTTTTTATAAAAGGAATTAGCAAGCGATTGGGTGTTGTGTGTATCATTTTTATTAGACGACACTCCGTTGTGTGATTAGTGAATATCCTTTTTTTTTTTTTGCTAGCTCGTAATATGCAGTAATGGTTATTACCGTTCAAAGAGTATCACTGACATTTTTTTTGTATAACTAGTTCAGAAAACCTTGTGGGGGTTTCCGGATTTTTTTTTTCCCACTTCCACCCCCTCCAGAATGTGGGTTTTGATTAGCTGGCCTGACGCATTTGAGTCTATAGAATAGTCACAAAACCTGATTCCTCCAAATTTAGCTGACATGATTTCAAAATTTGAGGGTAGTAGAAGAAGGAATTTTTTTTTCTGTAAACGGCAAGATTTTTTAAAGGTGTTTATGATTGGTCTTTTTGATTTATGGTGGTGCAGTGTCCACTCCCTCCCTCTCTGTCAGGCTGAGGTCAAGTACAGAGATGTGAACTAGCTTGAATGATCAGTTGTCTAGAAGATTTTAATGGTCCTATATGAATAATGTAGTACAAATCCAATAAGTATTAAAATATAACTCAATATAAGGGTCTCAGTAATTTTAATCTCACTAATTATATATGGCTTACAATCTTATAGTTGGTAGAAAAATAGATTTAATAAATTCATATACTATTCAAAGACTTTATAAGTACTATTGATTTGTATTGTAATTGTATAGGTTATATATTTTAATTGTAATGATAAAGAATGCAGAAAACAAGACCAAAAACCCCCTCCTTTTATACACAATAACTTCCCCAATAAACTCATTGATTTACCAGCTCAATACCTGTTTAATGATGCCTCATTCCAACTAATAGACATGTTCAACAACATAAAGAGTGACTAGTAACACAATTAGAATAATATCACCCTCCAAAATCCTGTAGTAATAGGGATAATCCATCAAAAATAAAGAATAAGCAAAAAAAAGAGTATATGCATGTAATACAATAAAATAAAAGAATAAAAAGGAAAATTAAGACTAATTATTACTTAATATTAAAGGAGATTAACAGTAGAAATGATGGGGCTAATCATGACATTAAACTATGTGAAATCCCCATTCAAAAATAACCAAAATTGACTGAGAAACCATTTCAAAACTCAAAAAATGGCATGAGATGTGGGGTAACTACATGCAGTCCTTGGCAGATGCTTGCATAGGTAAATCTTTGACTAATTTAGGCAAATTTAAGAATGGTAGTGAATTAAAGTGCCAAGCTTGAGGTTATTAATGAAATTAGTAAATATAATATGGGTCAATGCATTTATATTTAAGCTAGGACACTAAATAAGTGCCTGTTGCCTATTTTAGTATGTTTCCCCACAGTGGGAGTAGAATGTGGGGTGATTATAGTGTGAAAAAGCTAACTTTTCTAAAAATGAAGCTATTCACACGGGAAAAATACAGGCATTATGTGGCCAGTACACAGAAGCCATTTCTGGCATAAAAAACACCAAATTTGAAAAGTGTTATTTTTATGCATTTGAGTAGCCAAATCAATAGCCCTTATCAAGAAAAATTGATCTGTCAAAGCACACTTTCGATATTATAAAATTTATAGTGCATATAGTCAACTTTAAGTGATTTAAAGTGCATTTCTTGTTTTTCACATAAAACAATGAAAACAACAGCTTTAGGTCTACTTAAAAATTATGTAGCCTTATATTTAAGGTTCTTAGGACTACCCTAGCTTATTCCACTCTATATTAAGAACATAAGACTTATAAAAGGTGGATATATGCATGTATATAAGGTGTTATAATGGCATATTTTGTATTTTATCAAAAATTTACTTATGTATCACCACACAATATGGGGGACGGATTTTCTAGCAAGTCCGCAAACTTGAACCCTAATTGATATTTTTTTGAGCCCACATTGAATTAGTGATGAAATCACCAAGAAAAAATATTGACATTCTGGTGAACTCAATATGAATACAACTTGAACATTTAATGAAGCATAGGTAATGTTACTTTGAACAAATATTCAGATATGTAGAATGAGATTTTTTTATAGAAATTTTAATACAGTGCAGAACACACCCAAAATATTCTGAAAAAAACATATTTTTAAAATATTTAAGCAGTTTCTTTGCAACTTATAAAAAAAAGAACACCAATGTATAGATCCGGCAAGATACCATCTGACATTATTATATAAGTTTCTTTGGCCAGAAATACATGGAGAAACTACAATTTGAAATATGTCAATTTGTTCATGAAAGGTTATTTTGTGCATTTATATTATTTATTGTATTATTTTCAAGAATTGAAAAAATTATATACTTATTTTATGACTAGATAATATTGAAAATTATAAATCATTAAAATATCTAAATAAGGTGAAAAAATCTTAAAAATGATGTTACAAAGACTTTACTTAGACATATAATTTTCAAATTCAATTGACATACTATATTTTTCTAGTAAATAAAAAAATTCATACTAATGTTTATTAAAATTTATTTACCTTCATCTTCAAAATTTTCAAAATATTAAAATGTAGATTTTTATTTGATTTAAGTAAATGAAGAAAATAACAGTATAGGAGTTGTGGATTTTTAGGATTCAAGGAATTTCTGTGCCCACTCTTTGTAACATATTTTATATATTTTATATTTTTTGTATATTTATTTTGTATTACCATCTTCTTTTATTGTTATTTTTTACTCCCTCTCAAGAATACCTCACTCTTTTACATTTGAAATATTCCTTTTTCCATACCTCATCTTTCTCCCCACCCTTTTCACTCCCTTCTTCATCATTTTCAACCCCTATCCACATTTGCCTCTCCCTCTCCACCCCTCTCCACCCCTCTCCACCCCACTCCACCCCACTCCACCCCACTCCACCCCACTCCACCCCTCTCCTTCCAATTTTCTTACCTCCCCATTCCTCCCTAACACTTTATTTTTATATACAGAAATAGGAACTGAGTTGAAAGGGAGGAAATTGGAGTTTAAGGATTGTGGAGGCAAGGTAAAGGGAAGGAAAGGGGCTGAAAGGGTTGGGGAGGCTGAAGAGAGGGGTGAGGAAGGGTGTATGGGGTAGAAAAAAGGTTGGGAAAGAGTTGGAAGGGATGATTAAGGCTTTCCAAGGCATTTTGAATGAAGAAAAGGGCTGGGGAGAGGTTGGGAGGGGTGAAATGAGGATCAAAAGAGGATGGAATACAATGGGGCTGGGAGGGTAGCAAAAGGGGTGGGGAGGGAAGACAAGAATGTGTTGATAGAATTGAAAGGGATGGGGATTGGTGCAAACAGAGTGTGAAAATAGGAGGATGGACTCTGTTCTTCAGAAAACGAACAGAGTTCACTGCCATAAATTATTAGCTGAAACATGAAATATATAAGGTGAAATAAATAACTCCAAAGTAGTTTTAGACATACATTAGCATTTTAAATAGGATACTAAAGCTGAAAATTTACTTTATCATGTAAATTATTTTTGAATTATGGTGTATGAATTTGTATAATTGTTCACTAAATCAACATTCAGATGTATTGATCATTATTTATATACATTATAATATATAGAATGAGAAGTAATATTATATAAAAAATAACCATATAATATTAGTATAATTTTTATTTCAAAATTTTTATATAAAGTGGTTGATAATTATATATATGACAAAAAATTATAGGTATTTTAGAAATTAATTTTAACCAAAAAAGTTTGATTAAATTTTAAACCATTTTCATAGGCATCATTAGGTGAGCATACATAGTTTAGAATGTACATGTGAGTTCTTCTAGTGAGGTGAAAAAAATTTTCTACATAAATTATGGGCTTCAAAGAAATATTTACCACAAGATATAATGATAAAATTATTATTATTTTTCTTAATTTCTTAATTTCTGATTACTATATGTACCTAATAATTAAATGTAATTACTAAACACTCAGGGAAAGAAAAAGTATAAAATTTCTTAATATATGTATTATTATCTAATCAGGAAAAGAAACAACTGTCTGAGATCTCTTAATTTCTAAAAATCTTTTATTGCAATAAATACATACAATTTTTTAAAATTAAATATCTTTGTTTTGATAGAACTTAGATTGAACTCTCAATAAAAAATTATGCATGACTGTGGTTCAACCTTAGTTAAACTGTGAGAAGTTCTTTTAATTTCTTAAAATTAAAAAAAAGTTATTATAATGTAAGTCTAAGTATATTTTTTTAACAAAAATATTTTTTCTACATGATTTGAATTTATGGGAATATATAAAAAAATTTAAATTTAAAGAAAAAATTATTTCAAATAGCTGTCATTTTATCTTCAATTATTATAGAATGATTTTGCTTTCAATTGATAGACTGGAAAAAATTCTACAGCTATTTTTATATTCCTATAATATATATAAATAGTTTCCAGAGCTCCTATTTATATTCAATATACTTTAACAAAAGATAAAAAATCTCTTTTAAATGAAAATATTGCAGGTACTTCCTAGTTAAAAATTCTTTAATATAGATCTATATGTTTAAGTTAAAATCATTTCCAATGCATAAATACAGAAGTTTTTAAAAGATAAAAATAAATTATTTTTCAAAAATTTATATTTCAATCAAAGTTAACTTATTAACTTATTTTTCTGCTTTAATTTTCACTGCAAATTCATAATACTCTCAGTTGAAATTAATTTAAGTAAAAAAATAATTATTCATGTATTGAATATTTATAACTAAAATATTTGAGAGGATTTACGTATTATTTTTTTCTAGAAAGTATCAAATATATCAACTCATTAAGTGTATAAGATAATTTGAATTTCTCTATAGGTCTTATTATCTTATTTTAAATAATGAATTGAAAAACAATTAAACTATATTTCTAACATGAGGAGAAGGTGCAATTTTAGAGCTGTAAAATTATCTTGTAAATTTATTTATCTCACCAACCAAGAGTATTATCCTCTACAATTTGTCACCGGAGGACCTACACACAAGGTCAAGGATGTTCCTGAAAGTGAGATGAGGGATTTAGAAACTTCTTCGAAGCACAGAGGAATGATTTGAGGAAGTGATTTGAAGGTCACTCGAAGTAAGAGCTACGGGTTCAAGGTATGTTTGAGAAGAATTATAATATAGTTTCAAATGTAATAGGAATTCTTAAGATCTCACGAAGGGTTGGAAACTCAAAAATCAAAGATTTAGGATTTAGAAATGATTATTGAGAAAATAAAGAAAGATACAATAATAATGATTTAACTTAAAAGATTTTACCACTATTAAATGTAAATACGTTTTATAATTTAATTCTAAGGAATGTCAAACCAAAAACCCAACCCTTTTATATCCTTTATTCCTCCTCGCATTGACCTCCCTCTCATTGCACCATTCCCATACCACAGACCATTAATAACATACACTTAGACCCTCTTTGCTAATATCCGTCCATGCTCAATTTACCCCTTTTAATTAATTAACAAACTTTTTAATGAAAACTACTAATGTACTATTACGTTGATCATAGTGCTGTGCATCGCTTATTGAAATTAAGACTAAGACACACTATTGAGAGATTGACTAATTTAGATTTAGAGTTTAGGCTAGCGCAGTTGAATAGTAAGTACACAAAGGGGAATCACAGTTGCTATGGAGAATTGCTTTCTGCGCTTCGAGTATAGATTTAGAACTTGATATTATTGATTTAATGAGCTGATTTTGCCTTGAGTGTCACGTGGCGGGTGACAGATGCCCGGGTATAAGAATTGCGAGCTCTGTTGAGCTTGAGCCATCTTCTCACACTAGTTTCCCTTTCCTCTATATATATTTTTTCTTGTTTATTACTTTCCTCATTATATAATGAACTGTCGTACCCCAACGCCTACGCCTCCACACCCTAAAGCGGATGGGGGAATGGTTACGCGACAGTTTTCCCAGGCTTGCACGGCTTGTGAAGCAATGGAATACTTTTGTGTCGAAAGTACAGCGACTCGAGGCCCTCGCCAGAAATGCAAGTTTTGCCGTTGGCGACGAGTGGCGTGCAATGCGTTGACAAAGAACGCAGAGATTGAATGACGGTTCACCAAGACTAAGTTTTGGGTGATCCCTAAAACAAAAGAGGTGGTCGAAGACATTTGGGATGTCTCGGTTGGAGACAATCAATTGGTGGGGGAGAACGATAAGGAACTTGATAACGAGATCACAACCTGGGTAACCCAGGCCACAGGTTCAAAACGGGGTGTCGAAGAAGAGATCGACAAATTGGTGGAGGAAGATGAGGATGAAGTCCCTGTTCCAAGGCGGACACCCAAAAAATGACGGGTGGTCATTGAAGATGACAAGGAGGAGAAAGAAGCAGAGGTAGAGGTGGCTCCAAGGTTGTTCTTAGAACCTGACCCCATCTTCGAAGTAAGTTTTATCTGTTGCTTTTTTAGGGATGAGGTTACTGATGAGTTCTTGTTTAGACATCGAATGCCATTGTTGAAGACCCAATTGGGGAACCTGCGTCGCTTTTGCCAACTGAGGCGAACCCTCCGGTCACAGGTGGAATCGAAGAACCTGAGGAAACGCTGGACCAGGTGTGGTCGAAGAAGCCTCGTCAGGGTCGACGAGTTAGGTTCGCAGAAGAGTTGTGTGGGGAGGTCAATACAATTATTGACGCTGCTTCCTTTGACGTGGCAGAGGAACTGTTGGAGATTGGAGAGGTGGTTACGGTAGGAGAGGAGGAGGTATTTGAGAAATGCAGAAAGGAGATAAGGGTAATTTTGGAGAAGATGAAAGGATTGGTTCGAGAAAAATTAAAAGAGAAAAATTTGAAATGAAAGGGAGAGATGTAAAGAAGTAGAAAAGTAGAATTGTCTTTAGTTTTTTTTTTTTTTTTTTTTTTTTTGTATTATTTTATTGTATTTAAGGTGAATATTATTTTTTATAAGATTTGGGAGAGAGAGAAAAAAAAGTTTTAAATAAAATTTTGCTTTAGAATTTGAAAGAAGAAATTTAAATAAAGAAAGAAAAGAAAGAAGTTATTAATTGAAGGAAGTCTAAGTTTAAAGAAAAATTTATGTAAGAGAAGAGAGAAAGAAGAAAAAAAATTGTTGGTGATTGAGATGAGTTTGTTGAAATGAGAATTTAATGAAAGAAGAATTTGTTATTTGTGAAAAGTTGTTTATTGATGTTTTAGGAATTTTAGATAGTTGAAAAGAGAGAAAAAACAGAATTAGAATTTAAAGAGAATTTGAAAAAGAAGAATCATTTGTTTGAAGAATTTTATAAAGTGATTTAGAGGTTGAAGTTAAGTTCGAGGAAATGGTTGTGTCGTTATTTGTACAAGATTTTGATGGTTCGAAGGAAAGAAAGTTTAAAAAGAGAATAAATTTTAGAGAAGAAAATTTTAAAGAGAATTTTAAATTTAAGAAAAGAATGTATTTAGAGAATTGAAAAATAGAAGAGAAAAAAACATTTAGAGAGATTTAAAAGTTTTTTATTTTATTTTATTATTTATGTTTATTATATTTATTTTTATTATTATTATTTTTTTTTTAAATTTTATTTTATTTTTAAATTTAAATTTAAATTTTAGTTGGTTTTGGAGAAAATTTTATAGAAGGAGAAGAAAGAAAAAGAAAAAAAAAGAAAACAAGGATAAGAAATTTAAGAGGTGTTTTAGATTTTAAGAGAAAGAGAAAAAAGAAAGAAAAGAAAATTTAAAATAAAAGAAATTTTAAGGTTTTGGTTTTAAAGGATATTTCAAATGAAAAGATTTTAGAAGTTCAGGGGCGTTAGAAACATTGATGGCTGGTTCCCAGGATGTTTTGTCTGCGTCATCAAGGAAGCCTTTCCATTCCACGAGGTATTGAAGTTTCCCCTTGCGCATTCTTGAATCAAGGATACGACTTACTTCCCACTCTAGATGATCTTCTACTTTGACTGGTTCCGGAGGGGGTTGGTTCTTGCCCAGGTATATTTCTCGAGCCAGTTCCAGGAGAGATACATTGAAAACAGGGTGAATCGTCTGCCATTTAGGAGGTAACTTGAGTCAAAATGCAGTTTTAGAGACTTCAGAGTCGATTTCAAATGGTCCCAAGCGCTTTTCAGCAAGTTTCTTTGATGGTCGTGTTGTTCGAATGTTTCGTGCATCGAGCCATACTTTGTCGCCTGGTTTAAAAGAAGGAGCAGATTGTCAATGTTTGTCGGCCTGCTCCTTGTATCTTCAAATTGCTATTTCCAAATTTGTTTTAAGTTCTTCTTGGAGTCGTGATATAGTTCGAAGATAATGTTCCGCAGGATGATTAGTTCCTACATGGATTGAGTTGAATCGAGGATGTCGTCCATAAATGGTTTTGAAGGGAAATTGTCGTGTTGAAGAATGAGTCAAGTTATTATAAGCAAATTTGGCCAGTGGTAACCATCTGGTCCAATCATCTTGTTGGTAACTGACATACATTCGAAGATATTTTTCTAGGATTTGGTTAACTCTTTCTGTTTGACCGTTGGTTTCAGGGTGATAGGCCGTGGAGAGGTTCCTTGTGATATTGAGTTGTTGACACAGTTGGGTCCAGAATGTGGATACAAACAATGAGCCTCTATCTGAAATAATATCATTTGGTAAGCTGTGTTTGGAAAATAAATATTCTAGAAACAATTTTGACAAATCTTCTGCTGTAGCAGTAGTAGTGGTTTTAATGAAAATAGAAATTTTTGAAAATCTATCTACTATTACTAATATAGCATCAAAATCATTAGAAAAAGGAATTTGAGAAATGAAATCCATCGATAAAGATTCCCAAGGTTTAGAGGGAATAGGAAGTGGTTGAAGCAACCCATGCTTCTGGTGATGGGGAGCCTTATTCCTATTACATTCGTAACAAGCTTTTATATAGGCCTTGATTTCTCTGGTCATACCTGGCCAGAAGAAATCCCTTACTATTAACTGGTAGGTTTTATCAACACCAAAATGACCAGCTAATGGAGAATCATGTTGACTGTTGAAAATCCATAATTTTATCTCATTGTTGTCGGGTATGACTACTCTACCTTCAAAGACTAATAGACCTGATTCAATACTAAATCTTTTGGCCCCTTGCTTTGAGAGTATTTTGTCTTTTAACCCTAAACAATAATCATCCTTCGACTGAGCTTTGAGGATGTTGGATAGTGGATTTTGAAAAGATTGAATTGTCATCAAATTAAGTTGATGAGTCGTTAACATTGATTCGTTGAAAATTGATTGCACATTTGCTGGGTTCTTGTCAGCAAATGCGTCCCCCCGCTGTGGGTAAACGTCGTCCCGACGTGACAAGATATCTGGGACAATGCAGTTCTTACCTGGGCGATAAGAAATAGAGAAGGGAAATTCAGAAAAAAATTCAGCCCACCTGGCTTGACGCCTGGTTAACACTTTGGAAGACATGAAGTATTTTAAAGCATTATGATCTGTTAGAATTTGAAAAGGACTATCTAGGCTGAGAAGAAAAGAACGCCATTTTTTAAGACAATGGATAATAGCTAAAAGCTCTTTGTCATGAATTTCATAATTTAATTCTGCGGCTATGAGTTTGCGTGACTCAAAAGAAACAGGATGAAACAAATTTGTTTCAGGATTTAATTGAGAGATGACCCCTGCAATAGCATAATCGCTCGCATCTGTCTCAACTATTGTCGAAGCAGAAGGATCAAAATGTCAAAGAATTGGGGCTGTGGTGAACACCGTTTTTAGTGCTTCGAATTCCTTTTGTGCTGTAGAAGTAAAAACAAAAGGAATGTCTTTTCTGAGAAGAGAAGTAAGATTGGAAATAGTTTTAGAGTAATCTTTAATAAATCTTCTATAGAAGTTTTCAAAACACAAAATTCCTTGGAGTGATTTAAAGGTTTTGGGCTCAGGCCATTCCAGGATTTTCTGGACTTTTTTGTCATTCATGACTAAACCGTCAGTGGACAACGTAAAACCCAAAAATTCAATTGATTTGAGGTGGAATTCGCATTTATTATGCTTGGCGTAGAGACCATGATCTCAAAGTCGATTTAGGACCTGTCAAACATGATGAATATGTTCATCTAGTGTTTTCGAGAATATTAAAATATCATCTAAATAGACGACTACAAATTCTTCAACAAAATCTTGAAAGATGTCATTAACAAAAGTTTGAAAAGTTGAAGGTGCATTACACAATCCAAAAGGCATAACTAAATATTCAAAACTACCAAATCTAGTGCACATTGCAGTCAGTGGTTCATGACCTTCTGCAATGCAAATCAGATTGTAAGCGCCTCTAAGATCAATTTTAGAAAAGAAATTAGCACCATTGAAAAGGGTAAGAAGTAATGACATAGGAGGAACAGGATATGCATTCTTCTTAGTGACTGTGTTGAGCTTTCTATAGTCAACACACAACCTAAGACTACCGTCCTTCTTTTTTACAAAGAGGACAGGGGAGCCGGTTGGAGATTTACTAGCTCTGATGAAACCTTTGGCTACATTCTCTGAAATGTAGTCTCGAAGAACTTGAGTTTCTTCCTTCGACAAAGAATAGACAGGACCTGCCGGAGGTACTGGGCCTATTAACTCTATTTGATGGTCGTAGGGTTGATGAGGTGGTAACTTATCGGCCTTGCAGATTGAGAAAACATTGAAGAAATCGTGGTAGATTTCTGGTAGAGTTGATTTAATGGCTTCAACGTTGATTTGGTTGTCCTCTTCATCTTCGAGAGAATCTGTCGAGGGGATACCTGAATTGAGAGAGCAGAATTCGATTACTTCGAGGCAATTTAAATCCTCTTCGAGTGAAGTCATCGAGCTAGAAGGGTTAGCCAATTGCTCATTTAGAAAAAGATCATATGCTTGCAAGTCATCTGGCAGAGATTCGGCCTCTAGCAGGACGTTGTCAGGCGGGTTGTTTAACTCCCTATTGACCTGCATTGAAGAATCAGAAATATACTTAGAGCGTGGGGTGATCAATCCCCTAGTCCAATCAATTTCGGGATATCAATGCGGTAAAAAGTCATGGCCAAGAATGGTATTGTACATCCTTGGGGCATCCAAGACTGATAATTCCCACTCAAAGGGGGGAAAGTTCGGAAAGTTGAAAACCCATAAAACTTTCTTACTTACCCAATATTTGGGTTCCTCTGATTCGACCAAATAGATTGGAGTTTGATTGACATCTGTAAATGTTAGTTGAAGCTTCTCGGCAAAAGATAAACTAACAAAAGAAATTGAAGCTCCAGAGTCTATAAGACAACTGAAGGGGATATCCTCCTTAAAAAGAATGAATCTCAAGCGGTTTAAGGCAACTCCAGTCCTTAAGACATGGAGGTTCTGTGCACTGGGAGAGATAAGATAGTTTGCTTTGCACACAAGTAAAATATCTACTAGTTTTTTGACTTTGAACTAGTACCTTCTCTTTCATTCAACTTTACAGAGTCTTCCAGCTTGTGCTCACCCCCACAATACATACATAACCCATTATCTTCTCGTCTCTTCCTCTCAGCTTCTTTAAGTTCCTCTTTAGGATCCAGTACTTTGCTGATATCTCCTGGAGTCGAGCCTTTTGGTCAAGGTTTATCCTTCCCCTTATTGGGTTTGGATTGAGTCAAGGAGGATTGATTTGGTCATGGGTGTGAAGAAGATCCCAATTTAAAATTTAGGCCTTGAGATTTGTTGGCATATCGATGATGTTAAAGTCGTCCTTGATAAACGCCGTAAAGTTCAAGGGTTCGATCCATTAAATCCGTCAAAGTAGTCATCTTCTGACTGTGAAGATTTAATTGATCCAGAATCCTCGAAGGAAGTCCTTTCTTGAAATGATACTTAAGGGCAGCATCATTCCAACCTACTCGAGTTTGAAGTGCTCTGAAGTTCGAGATATATTCAGAGGCTTTACCATTATCACTCATGCAAAGAAAATCAAGTTCAATTTCTGCGTTGTCAGTTTCATTAGGGTCACCAAACAACGTAAAGAGTTGGTCTTTGAACTTTTCCCAATTATTGATAAGTAAGTGGGTTTCTGTCAAAGAAAGAATGAGCAGATAAGGTTCGAACCATCTTGCTGCTTTCCCGGCTAGGAATGAAGAAGCGTAAAAAACCTTTGATCGGTCGCTATTAAAGGTTCAAGGGTCATTATGGAACAGTAGTTTGCAGGTTTGCAAGAAGGGTCGCAATCTGTCAGGGTGATCTCCGTCGAATTTGTCAGGAGATTTCTTAGAAGGAGTTTTGAACTTAGATCCCTCTTAAGACGTTGGATTTGAAAGGGTTTTCATGAAAAGTCTCATGAAATCTTCCAGAGAGTTAGATGGTCCAGGTTTTGAGGATTGACCAGAAGGGTGATTGGCAGGGGCGGATGGTGCCTAGTGCATTGTATCCTCTCCTTCTTCTTCATCACTAGAATCCTCAAAATCTTGTGGGATGTCTTCTACAGATTTAACTGAATGTTGCCATTCCCTAAGGTCGAGTGGTTCCAAAGAGTGAGTGCGGGAAACAGACCTTGTGGCTGTTGGCCTGCCTCTAGCGCGAGCTCTAGTAGTAGCGCCCGTAGGAGGAGTGCGTTGAACAGGTGCCATTTTAAAATTTTAAAAACACTTAAAAGGACGTAGTAGTGCAAAGAATGAGAACTACGGAGAATTAAATTATACTGTCACCAGACAACCTACGCACAAGGTCGAGGATGTTCCTGAAAGTGAGATGAGGGATTTAGAAACTTCTTCGAAGCACAGAGGAATGAATTGAGGAAGTGATTCGAAGGTCACTCAAAGTAAGAGCTATGGGTTCGAGGTATGTTTGAGAAGAATTATAATATAGTTTCAAATGTAATAGGAATTCTTAAGATCTCACAAAGGGTTGGAAACTCAACAATCAAAGATTTAGGATTTAGAAATGATTATTGAGAAAATAAAGAAAGATACAATAATAATGATTTAACTTAAAAGATTTTACCACTATTAAATGTAAATACATTTTATAATTTAATTCTAAGGAATGTCAAACCAAAAACCCAACCCTTTTATATCCTTTATTCCTCCTCGCATTGACCTCCCTCTCATTGCACCATTCCCATACCACAGACCATTAATAACATACACTTAGACCCTCTTTGCTAATATCCGTCCATGCTCAATTTACCCCTTTTAATTAATTAACAAACTTTTTAATGAAAACTACTAATGTACTATTACGTTGATCATAGCGCTGTGCATCGCTTATTGAAATTAAGACTAAGACACACTATTGAGAGATTGACTAATTTAGATTTAGAGTTTAGTCTAGCGCAGTTGAATAGTAAGTACACAAAGGGGAATCGCAGTTGCTATGGAGAATTGCTTTCTGCGCTTCGAGTATAGATTTAGAATTCAATATTATTGATTTAATGAGCTGCTTTTGCCTCGAGTGTCACGTGGCGCGTGACACAATTTTAATTAATAATTTTAATAAAAAAGCTGAATTATTTTTACATATACTTTAAAGTATTTTAATAAAATTGTACTAATCAGAACTTAATTTTTATAATAGTAGAAATTTATATTGTTATGGTTCAAGTTATCTATTGTATCTTTCTTACAAAAATATTTAATTATATGTCTTTCTACAAATAAAATTATGGAATGATGAGTAATATTAGTTCTACCTCTTTGGTAGAGTATTTGAATTTTATAAAATCCTGAAATTTGATCTTGTGCACCTCTTCTTGCATGGAAACACTGTAAAATTTGTGAGGTGAATCTCCAGATGAACAGCATTTTTATCTCAAATATCAGAATTATAGTACACTATAATATTCAGCTAAAATTTTTAAAAAATATTCCTCTATTTACTTGAAAATTATTTTCATAACTTTAGGCACATTTATCTGTATTTTTTATGAAAGAAATTCACTGAGTGGAATTTTTTTTTGAGCTCTCTAGATCACTTCACCAACTGAAAGTATGCCAAAAAAATATTTATGAAATCAATAAAAAATATATTCTAAAATATAGATAGTTCATTTACCTATGATATAATATATATAATGTCTTAGTGCTGAGGAATTAGTAGAATTTTAAAAAGAGAAAAATATTTTGGGGATTTTTTTTTCCTTTTCTTGCATTTTCTATGCCCCCAAAATGCATTGGAGTCTAAAGCCTAAAGATATATTCTAATTCTAAGATAAAAATCAATTATTTTCATTTAAAAGTAATTAGTGTAAATAAGTTGTGAAAGTTCTTCATTTATTCAAAAAGCTTCAAAAATAATTATCATACTTTAAATTTTGGTTTTGCCATGTTTTTAATTGTAATCTATAATAAATAATTTAAGTTTTCTGTTGATTCTATTTTTTTAAAGAAATTTCAATAGATTGAAATATACTATTACTAAATCTTGACATTTAAAAAATACATCAAGGAGAAATTCAGTTTATATTGTGTTAATAATAAAATTACAGTTTTTCAATTCTGTAAAAACAGTTTTAGGTAATAGAAAAAGTCACTGATTTTTTTTATATGTAATCTGAAAATTTTTAATAAAATTATTGTATTTAAGAATTATGATATTTTCAATCAACTTTCATTGATCAACTTAAATTAATGAAGTATTATTTAAATAATTTGCTTCAAAAAATATTGTGCATTGAGTAGACTCATGGAATTATTTTTTCTGGCTTCCATTCAGTTATCCTCAAGCTTTCACTATATTTTCAACATAGATCCATTATTATTTGTGTGATACTTCAAGTGAAAGTTCAGTATTACTTCAGTCTGAGTTCCATCTGATTTCCATCTGACTTCAAGTTGAGGACTTGCTAGCAAGTCCCCTTAAAATATTGTGTGGTGTATACTATTTGTGTACTCTAATTTACTGCTCCCATGTATAGTCCATGTGTTTAACATAAATTATAAGTATTTTTTAATCATTCTGGGGATATCAAGGCTGAAACTCCCTCCCTCTCCCCCCTCCCTATTTATATGTATGTATGTGCATGCAAATATGGTTTAATGGTATTAAAGCACATGTGATTGTGGGATTAATTACATTTTAAGAGCTTGTTTTAAATTAAAAATTCATTATTATGAAGGACTGGGTATTATAGTTTCTATGTATACAGTGGCTGTCAACCAGAGGTTATGAGTGTTTAATTTAAAAACTTAGTTTTAACATTTATGTTAGTTATATTATCTTAACTATTATCTCACTTAAAAAAGGCCATTATCTGGAGAAAACCTATATTTCTAAATTTAGTAATTAAATTCATATCATACAATCTTTGGCCATGTACTGAAGTGAATTAATAATTAGAATTCACAAATCACACAATATTTAATTAAATACAAAGTATTATTTATATAGAAACTTATGTATCCTTATGTAGTCAAGTACCTAATAACTAAATCTATCTTATTTCTTATATCTATTTCCCAAAATGTACCACCTATTAAAAATACATCAAATACATATTTTATCCATAGACAACCTGGATTACATCATTTGTGTCGTATAAAGCTGAGTATGTAGGTACTTAGTTAACCAACACTACAATTTAACACAAAAATAATGGGATTCTAATCCTAAATTTTTAAAGTAATGAGAATGAGAGAGTGATATGGATAACTTGATTGAGGACGGCATATTGCTAACTTTCTAGAGGAAATGATACTGAAAATTTTTTTGGGTGAAAGATACTTCTAACTCAGAAGGTTATATATGTTATGCACCATCAATTACAAAGTAGGTTGTGCATAACAGAGGATTGTATAATATTTAGGGAATCTACCACTGTGTTGGTAACACCCCACTCCATGCATACTTAACTTTTACTTTGATCCATATTCCTGTGCCATGTCATTTACACCTCACATTAGCTATTTGTTTCAGTAAATGTTGGGTAAAAGTAAGTATATATACTTACAGATACATACTTTGCATCATTAACTTGCACCTCTCCCTGCCAATTTTTACTAATTTTGCATTGCTCATCAAGATACTTAATTTGGCCCTTGATTCCACCAACATTTCACACATTATCTTTTCAAGTCACTTTGCTCACTACTAATCACAAAATTTCCTCAATTTCAACTACTATAAACTACTTGCAACAAATTCTCAACCACAAAAAACCAAAAATATCAAATGATCCTAGGAAAAATTGATCTACAAACTGGAACCCCCAGGAAGAAGAACAACTAGCAATATCTTGGATATCAGTTAGCAAACAACTTGAGTTTTCTACTTTGCAGTCAGGCAAAACATTTTACAAGAAAATAGAAGCACACTTTAATGCTCATAGTAAACTGCACTACAGTGATTTTGAACAGATTAAAATTAGGTCAGTAAAGTATAGATTAATACTACTACAATATCTAACAACTGAATAATGGCTAATAGAAACTCTCTCTAACACTAGAAGGAAGGCCTTGAACACATCAACTCTTAAATTCAGTGCTAGATATCATAGTATGGAGAGAAATCCACCCAGTGGAACAAGCCCAAGAAATTGGATCCAAAATTCACTTCCAATCTATCAAGATCAATGTAAAAATAAATCCAAGAGTCTATTAGGTTGGGAGAAACTCAAATTTTCTCCAAAATGGCATTTAGATCCTAACAGAAACTCACCTTTAGACAGTTATTTGAGTACACAAAGAATGGCCCCATTAGAAACCAGTTTGAGTAAAAAAAATTGCATGTACATAGTTTTTCCAGTCAAGAAAATCACAAAAATGGAATCAAGAAGCTGTCCAGCATCACTTTCAAGGGATGCTTTTGGTCTAGAAGATTTTATAGTGATCCAACAGCAATGAAAGATGAGGAAAACTTAAGATTTCAAAAGAGGTGTGTATTTTTTATCTTTATATTTTAATACTCAATGAAAAGGTAAAAATTTATTATTATTATTACTTTAAAAGCTCAGAAGTACACAGATGTAAATACTAAGGTATGAACAGTATTAATAGATGTGATTGTGTATATATAAAAAATTTGTAAATTAAGAATGGAATGAATGAAAACAGCCAGATTGAGAGGCCTTATATAGGCAAAAAGGAAAGAAACTACAGAATCAAAAATTATATATACATAAGTATCAGAGAAAAAGAAATTTTACAATTAGAAATTACAAATATAAAAGTTTTTCTATAAATAATGTACCCATATACTGTATAAAACTGTATATTTCCACTTCATTTGATTTATTTTAATTTTCTGTAAATGTCAAAGTAAAAATAAAAATATTAGATTTAATATTTAATATTCTTAGTTTTCTCTTCAGCTGTCATGAGGATTCTGTCACATAATAAAATATATGAGGAAACAATAGAATTATATCTTTACTTATTTTTACCTATTAATTAGTCAAAATCCTAAAAGTAATTTATAAAGTAAGTATAATTCATTAAATGAGAGGTAAAGGCCTATTTCTACTCTAGTAAAAAATTGTTTATTTACTTGGTAAGCTACTAGCCTGGCTGAAATTCACCTTCTTCATCATATAATGAACATCCTCTTTGTCAGAAAGCAGAAAAAAAGCGCTGACATGCAGAATTGTCTGAAGCAGAAAAGAGAGAGGCTTTTTCAAGCTACAATGACACAGCTGAAAAAAGAATTGAAGCTATATTTGATAGTAATGAGTTATCTGGAAAAAAATTAGGTATATCAGTTAAAAAAACTTAGCTCAAGACATACTAGAACTCACAAAAGAGCAAATCTTGTTTCAAAAAGAAAGACTCATTCTCAACAAAAAAAATTGAACTTGAAGAATCAAATATATAAATTAATCAGCAAAATATGAGGATAAATTTGGAAAATTCAAACTTTGAGATGAGGAGAGCTGAGATTAAATAAATTTTATTTCCGAAAAAAAATTAATTTATGCAATGCTGATGATATGGAGATTTTATATAAAATGAAAGATGATTTAAAAAAAGGTTGTGCAGTGGTAGATCTTAATATATTAGGTTTTTAATATGTATTTAAAATTAGATAAAACCCAAAAAATTTGTTTTACTAATTAAATATGAAAAGGATGTTTAAAAAAATTAGTTAAAACTTCTTTCCAATTAACAAAAATGAATAAAATTAATGCTTACCTTGACAATTTTTGTTGAGGGTCCATTATTGTGCAATTTATTTGCAAAAGAGATGTAGAAATTAATAATTTGATAATTCATAGGTAGAAATGGTACATTGGCACACATAATAATGTAAGGATCTCACAATTGGGTCATTGTTATAATATGAAACTAATAGTTACATAGCAAAAAATAATTTTATAATTCATAGGCAGAAATGAGACATTGGCAACAATAGTAATGTAAAATTTTTTTCAATCTGGCTGTTGTTATATAATATAATATAATTAATACTAATAGAATATATATAAATATAATATATAATATAAATTATTTAATATTTTAATTACATGGTATGAGGAGGGAATTTTCAGCAGAACAACACTCCTTATATATTGCAAGGCAACCCTCTAAGGCCAGTGAATTTTTCACTGTCCAGTCATGTTTATAGGGGCCAACTGACAACAATATGCCTCACTCTTGGTAGATTGAGGAAGTTTTTCATCTTTTTTAAGAAAAAAAATACTTACCATTACCTTGCCCGAAAAAAACCCCAGGAATCTCCTGAAAAATACAGATAGTAATATTTTAGAAAATAAAAATCAAGAGTTAGCCCAAGGAAAAAAATAGTAAGAAAAACAAATTAAAAATAAATGAAAAAAAGATATAGGTACTAAAGAAGAAGTGAGAGTCAAAGGAAAATGAAATAGTAAGAAAAAGAAATTGAATCTAGTAAAAAAAAGGGAGAGCGGAAGGACACAAAAAATTAAGAAGAAAAAATTACAGAAAAAAGAAAAAAAAGATTTGACTACCTAAAAATAGAAGAGCCAATGGAAACATGAAAAAGAGAATAACAAACCAAAAACAAGAAAAAAAAAGATTTACTTACCAAAAAAATAAGAGTAATAGGTTGGATATGGGTAATTAGGTAAGTGGTGGTGGTTTTTTGTATATTATCAATTCCTCTCTCTTTAGTTATGCTTAAGTCTTTTATAGTTAGTGCTGCAGCGTAGTTGTGTCCTAACACCCACCCTCTCAACAAGTTTCCAGGACTACTATCAACTATTTACATAAAATAATAAGAAAAATATATGTAAGAAGAAAGTGAAGAATATTAGTTAACTCCTAAAACTTTGCATGCCCTCTCATGAGCTATTTTATTTAACAAATTTTTCATAATATCTGCTATTTTATCTTTCATTTGTACCCATTCTATGATTGCCTTCTTCTTTTGTAGCTGTTCATTGACAAAATAGAACTCTCTGTCACTATTCCTAGCTCTCTTGTTAGATGCTTCATCACTTGAAACTTTTATTGTTTCTTGGTTATCACATTTAAGGGTAAGGAGACCTGTGAAGTTAATTAGATCATTAAGTAGATTTTGTATCCAGAGTCTTATTCTGGTTGCTGAACCAAGAGACATGTATTCAGCATGGCAGGTGGAATTTGAAATGGATGGCATATGTTTGGAGGACCAAAATATTATCAATTATTGTAGTGATATTAAAATTCCAGCTGTTGATCTTGAATATTCCCCGCCCCAGTTGGCATCTGAATAAAAATCTAAATTCATCAGCAGTACTGGTTTCTTTGGGTATAGTTGTAGTTTCTTGCCTTTTGTTCTCTCAAGATATCCTAGAAGATGTCAAAGAGCTCTCCAATGTTCAGAAGAAGGATATTTGGTGTTTTTTGCCAGTTGGTTGACTGTAAAACTTATATCCGGCCTTGTGGATGTTGTTATATATGTAAGTGATCCAATGATGGATAAGTAGGTGTTTGGATCAATTTGGGTGAAATTGTTTGAGGATTTGTGATTTATATTAGTAGGTAGTGGCTGAAGTTGAGTGTCACCGGATGACCTATGCACAAGGTCGATGATGTTCCTGCAAGTGAGATAAAAGGTTCAGATACTTCTTCGAAGCACAGAGGGATAGTTCGAGGAAGTGGTTTGAAGATGTCTCGAAGGAAGAACTACTACTTCGAGTTATGTTCGAAAAGGATTCTAATATAATTGAATGGTAATATTAAAATTCTTAAGATCTCACGAAGGGTTGGAAAACTCAACAATCAAAGATTTAGGATTTAGATATGATTATTGAGAAAATAAAGAAAGATACAATAATAATGATTTTCACTTAGAGTTTTATCACTATTAACTATCAATAGGTTTTATAATTTAATTCTAAGGAATATCGAACCAAAAACCCAGCCCCTTTTATATCCTCTACTCCTCCTCGCATTGACCTCATACTCCTTCACTATTCCGCACACCACAAACCATTTAAAATATATCCGTTACACCTGAACCCTCCTCAATAACATCTGTTAACCCCTTAATCCTTCACTAACTGTTCCGTCCATGCTCACTACCCCTTAATAATCCACAGTAATTTCATAAACTTTTTAATGTACTATTATATTAACTATTGCGCTGTGCGTCGCTTATTGGGAAAAAACTAAGACACACTATTGAGAGATTGACTAATTTAGATTTAGAGTTTTAGGCTAGCACGATTGAATAGCAAGTACACAAAGTAAAGTTGCAGTTGATATGGAGAGTTTCTTTCTGCGCTTCAAGTATGGATTTGAACCCTTTAGTATTGATTTAATGAGCTACTTTTGCCTCGAGTGTCATGTGGCGTGTGACAGTGAGTTAGCTATGAAGGATTGTCAAGGTCCCCTTTTGGTCTAGAAGATTTGGTATGGGGTTTTTACGAGGATTTTACGGGTTATAATGGATTCTCAACAAGTGGTACGTATTCCTTTATCAAAGTGATTTATTTACTCAAATAAAAGAGGTAGATTTGAAATATTGATATAATTTATAGATCAGAGTTACGTTATTGTAAATACTAATGTTATAAAATATAAGAATAAGTTTTATGTTTGTGATTGTAATAAAATAATGTAGTAAAGGAATGATCGAAAAGCACAAAAAGAAGGGGCCTTTTATAGGCAAAATGTGAGAAAACAAAACACAGGATCAATATCTCCTAATACAAGAGTATGAGAGGGAAAATTTAAATAAAAGAAAGTATGTGAAATGATAGAAGATATACTAAATGGAGCGTCAAGGAAGATATCAATATTATTTAAAATAAAACTTAAGTTTCTCTTGATTGTCACATTTAATACTAAACATTTGATTTTAAAATGAAGATTCAACGGTATTTACAATTCTTAATAAAAGAATTTGAATTTTTTAGAATTTTTAATTATTTTTTAATACTAATTTGATTCCTACTCCGCTGTATGATTGATCACCGGTGTTAGGGAATAAACTATGTATGGGACAGGTACTTATTATCTATTATTAATTATCTACCTTTCTTAATGTACTTAAATAGTTTTTTTTAAGTAATTCATAAGTAGTTTAAATAATTAATTATTTTATTAATAAGTATTAAAAAGGTGTGGCTTCACTTCAGTAAGATAATCAATTATTTTACTGGGTGAGTCTAGTAGCCAGGCTGACACTCCCTCACTCTAAAAAAACAATAAAAAAATGCTATGATTTTTTCTTCTTATACTTTTTTAGTAGAGTAGGAAGATTAGATATCTCCTTCCCAGGTATCCAAGAATCATATTCAGATGATTTATTCTTGAATCTCAATAAGTATTCTGTACCTTTTTCAGCAGTGACTATTCTGTCATTTAGAATTTTTTAAATTTCTGCTGTTTCAGTGATTTTGTTTGGGATTTTCTTTGGTCTTCCCCTCCTTTTTTGAAATAAATCACTATTGGATGTGTAAGGTTTCAGAAGAGATATTGGAAAAACAGGATGTTTTCTGTCATATGGAGAATACAAAATAACCTCAACTGCATTATCTCCAATCATTCTTCTGACAACAAATGGACCAACAAATGGATCTTTCAATTTGTTATTACCTTGTAAGTTAAAGTGGACTGTAGAAATCAACACTTCATCACCCTTTTTAAAAGTGTATTCTTTATGGGATTTGTCCCATCTCTTCTTCTCATATTCAAATGATTTTTCAATACATTTTTGAGCATGATTTCTGCAAAGTTGTTGCATTTGAAGAAAAGAATTTACACCAGGATGTATATCCAATTTAGGTATTTTGTTATTGAGAATTTGGGCAGGAGTGTTTGGAGCATATCCAAGTCAAAGCTCAAAAGGCTTTCTTTGAGTAACAGAATGAACAGTGCTGTTATAAGCTAATTCCAACTCAGGAAGTAAAGTAACCCAATCATGAGTGAATCTGTCATTATCTTTATAATCAAGGCCAAAGGCACAATACCTTCTTATCATGTCCTGTAAAGTCTGAATCATTCTTTCAGCTAAGCCATCAGTCTGTGGATGATGGGCAGTAGAAAGTTTCAGATCACAACCACAAACATCCATCAGAGACATCCAAAATTCAGAAGTAAATTGAGGGTCTCTGTCAGAGATTATGGCTTTAGGAAAACCAGCAGTATTAAACATATGAGACCACCATAAGAAAGCTAATTCTTTAGTAGAAACATCCTTGTGAGTAGGGATAAATTTACACATTTTAGTGAATCTATCCACAATAACCCAACAAGAGTTATAACTGTCTTTTCCAGCAATTGGTAATCCTATTACAAAATCCATGTTTATTATTTGCCATGGTGCATCAGAATGTTCAATATGTTGCATTAATCCAGCTCTCTTACCAGTTAATCTTTTTGATTTTTGGCAATAATCACAAGATTCAACATATAATTTGGTGTCCTCAGACATATTAACCCACCAAGCAGTGTTTTTAATTCTGATCATTGTTTTTTCAAGATCAAAATGTCCAGCTAATATGTCATCATGACAAATTTTCAAGATGATTTCTCTCATAGAAGGAGGAATAAAAATGACATTACTAAACTTTCTCCTATAATATAGACATCCTTCATCAATTGAAAATTTACCTTTTTCCAAAGATTTTTGGTACTTTTGTGGAAGGGTTTTAATTAATGCTTGTATTGAAGCATTCTTTAGATCATTTAATATGGTGCATAACTTTTCAAGTCATTGTCCTTATCATATGAATCCAGAATAAGCTGTAATAGCTCTTCCTCCATATCAACCACATATATCCCATGTATATGAATAATTTCATCCTCAGGGTCATAAGCAGGATTAGAGTCATTATTTGGTAAAGGTAACCTAGATAACATATCTACATTTGAGTGAACAATACCAGCCCTATGAATAATTGTCATTCTCCCTCTGTATTCTTGAACAGCCAACTGCCATCTGAACATATGTCTGTTTAGTGTTTTCAAGTTTAAAAGGGATTTAACTGCACTGCAGTCAGTGACAAGTTCAAATTTCTGGTCATCTAGGTAATAATGAAGCTTTTCTAGAGCCCATACTACAGCTAAACACTCTAATTGAGTAGCACCATATTTCAATTCACTATTTCTCAAGGTTCTTGAAATATAACAAATTACTACTTCTGAAACTTTATCATTTATCACTTGTTTTTGATGGAGGGCAGCACCAAGACCAATGAAACTGGTATCAGTGTACAAAAAAAGGTTTATTAAAGTCAGGTAAAGCAAGAATTGGTGCTGACATCAAACAGTGTTTCATAGTGTCAAAAGCTCTTTGTCTTTCAGTATTCCAGACAAAAGCAACATCCTTTCTAGTTAATTGGGTAAGGGGTAAAGCTATGACTTGGTAATTTTTAATATACTGTCTATAGTATCCACACATTCCCAAAAAACTCTGGAGCTCTCTAACTGTAGTAGGAGCCTTCACCTGTTGTATGGCTGCCACTTTGTTTTGGTCAACACATATCTGTAAGCCTGAAACAACATGACCTAGAACTTTTAAAGAATGGAAACCAAATTTACATTTCTTCAAAGCAAGTGTCATATTTTTTTCATCCATTTTCTGGAATACTTTATACAGGTGGTTAATATGGTCCTCAAATGTTTTTGAGAATATGATGATATCATCAATATAAACCATTAGCCATCCTTCAATTATCTCTTGATAGAATGTGTTATCCATGACTTTTTGGAAAACTGAAGGGGCATTTTCAGGGCCAAATGGCATCCTAATATACTTATAAATACCCATATGAGTAGCAATCATCAGAAAATTCTGAGAGTTTTTCTCAACAGGTACTTGGTGATATCCCTTGTTACCATCCAAACAGCTGATATATTTAGCTCCCTGTAAAGTAGCATGTATAGAGCAAATTCTAGGTAAAGGGTAGATATCATCAACAGTATAAGTATTTAGTGCTCTATAATCACCACATAACCTGGATTTATCTTTCTCATAAGAAATTAGGACAGGTGAGATAACACAATATTTAGGTGTTTCAACTACCTTTTCAATAATATTCATTTTCAAAAGGGTAGAGATATTGTCTTCAATATCTTTTCTCTTTGTGGGAGAAGCATGATAAGGCTTCTTCATTAAAATAGGTGGTATATCAGTTAATGGACAAGACAATGAAAGTTTCATTTCCTCTTTAACTAATCCCAGTTCATGTGAACCATGAGAAAAGGCCATAGGAAAAGACTTTATCAAGTTAATGATGGAATCTTTATCCTCACCAGAAAGTTGTTCTTCAAAAGAAGAATTGTCAATTTCAGACTTAAGGGCATGCATTTCTTTTTTAGATCTTCCTTTATATTGAACCACAGAATTACATGTGTTCAATTCTGGTTTTAATAATTTTTTAGGGGAGCAAATCTTACATTTTCTCTTCCCATTCATCCCCATTGTGAAACATTGGTTTAAAGGATCCAATTTTATGCCATACTTGGTTAAAATATCATTCCCTACAATAAACCACTTGCTCAAGTTATCCTTTTTCATGACAACAAAATCACAAATAGCTCTTACAAAACCATGGTTATATTTAAAAAACACTGTGGCTTTGTATTTACCAATGGGGGACAAAAAAGAGCCATACCCTCTCTAATTTTCAGAAATGATAGGCATCAGTTTTGATTTATAGTCTTGATCTACTGAAGCAAGTGCTCTTTCAGATACTACACTTCCTCCAGCTCCAGAATCCAGAACAACTTCAATGCTGGTTTCATTGATCAAGACTGGTGCCTTGAGAGGGGCAATAAAAATTGAGCTATCTTCAATGTTCTTTATGATTTCAGCATCTTCAACTGTAGATAAATCATTATTATCAATAACAATAGTATTTAAATAATGGATATCCTCTTCCAGCATCAAGATTTCATGTTGAGATTCATATGAAATATTGCTGGCACAATCACTTGAAGTATCATCCAGTGCTACTGTGTCATCAGCCTGCTCCTCTGTTTGTTCTACAAGATTTATCTTCTTGTCACAAACATGGCCTTTCTGCCAAGATTTATTGCACTTGAAACAAGTGTTTGTTGCATACTTTTTAGGTGAAACAGGGGCAGAAGGCTTCCCAACCTTTTCCAGAGGTTTCTGTTGGTAATTGGAGGGTTTCTCCAAAGGGGTCCTAGGAATGAATCTTCTGGCATCTTACTTGTTGTTTAGAAGGATCTCATTGCAAGTATTAATGAAAGAAGAGGGTTCTCTGGAGAACTCAGTCCTAGCCACCATCAAGTCTCTCAGAGACAATGGTAATTTATAAAGGATCCTGTCCTTCCATAACTCAAACTCCATATTTGGGTCCATTTCCCTTAAGATTTTTACAAGTCTCATTAAAAACTCAATAGGTTTATCAGTAGAAGAGCTATATCTAGCTTCCTCATACTGCATTTGTTGAGCCATTCTGAACTTTGAGCCACCAAATTGTGCTTTAATCAATTTCTTCCAATCCTCCCATGAGTAGTCATTCCCATCCAGGAGAACAGATTCATACCACATTAGGGCAACATTAGTAAACAAAGAAATTAACTTGGACACAATTTCCTCATCTGGGAGTTTGTAAGAATTTTTTAAGTTATCAATTCTGCAAATAAATTGTTGCCAATCAGAGGAAGAATCACCATCAAATGTTGGGTACTGGTCAAGTTTTGGCCAATTCTTTTGATTTGAAGGAGTCTCCTTAGTACAAGCTTGTTTCTGAGTAAGGAGCAGCTGTAACTTCTCAAGTTGGGCAGTAATCTCATTGTTTAATCCCTCTGTTAAAGGTCCTGGTGCATCATTAATTTTTAATGGAAACTCAGGGGTATCAACATGTATTTCTGGAACTAATTTACTTTTAGATGAACTAGCCACAGGTAACTCTGGAGCATCCTGTACTATTTGTTCCTTCAAAGAAATCTCAGAATACTTTTGATCAATAAACAATGAGTTCAATTTCTCCTCAATGGTTGTTAGTCTAGTTTTTAATCTTGAAGACTAGATAAACTCTCATTGATTGTTGCAAAAGATAACTGATTCTTATTTTGAAAAGATGAAAAATGGTCATTCAATCTTTTCAGATTCATCTTATCTATCTCCACCTCCTGGCAACAGGCAGATACAGTATCTTTCAGTTTAGACAAATCATTTTTTATATTTTGCCATAAAGCAACTTTCTTTTCATGGGTTGCTTTGGAATGAGACAATTCATCAGAGACTCTCTGTGATTCACTTCTTAATGCTTGATAACCCTGTTCAGTTAAAAAACTATTATATTTCTGAGTCAATTGCATGTTGTTCATTATATGGTTTTGTTTGGAAATAATATTTCTCAAATATTCATCATTGATGTTAGCTACATCTGGAATGTTTCTCAGTAAGGAAACAGAGTAACTTTCCAGCATCTCATAAAACTCAGTTTCAAGTGTCTCATCAATAATAGCCATACCAGGATTTATAATTGAAGTAGCAATAAGAACTAAAGGATTAGATACATTTGAAATTTGAGTAATTTGTCTACTGTTTTTTAGAGGTCTCACAGTCTCATCTCCTCTTCCATAATTACCTGAGGGAACTAGATTAGTTACAAGAAATGGTACTTGAGAATCAATAGAGGGGCTTACCAAGGTTTGCTGGGCAAGATAATATTGTTTTTTCTTCTTCTTCCTCCTTGATATGGGTGAGGAGGTGTTGAGTTGACTTGGTTGTGTCTGGATGGACCTGCTTGGGGCGTCTGTTGGTTTTGAGCCAGGTAATCCCACTGAGTGTTCAGCCAATCCCACTTCCACTTGGATACTTCCACATTCTCTGGCTGCTGGGGAGCCAATTGCTGAAGATCCCTGTGGGGAGGAGGTTTCTTCTTCTCTTGAAGAAAAGCATCTATTTTTCTTACCTTTTCTTCTAGAGCATCTACCTTTGACCTCAATTTCAAGTTTTCTGTCCTTAGTTCCTTTATATGTGTTGACAGGTTCTTTACTTGTTGAGGCAATGGCATCTTTTTTATCTTGAAGCCTTTTGGAAGTCCTTCTGGGGGGTCTATAATAGGTTTCTGTTCCTGAGTTTCCACCAGAATTTCCACTTCCTCCATTTCTACATCCTGATTTGGGCAATGATTGATCAATTTGAGCTAATTTTTTAGTTAAATGGGAACTTACAGAAGTAGCCTCATCATAATCAATCAAATCCAATTCTTCTTCACGTGCAGCAGAGAGACCTTGATCAGTCATTTCTACTTTTTACTGCAATGAGAGAGGAGAAAATAAGATAAATTAATTTATATTTTTACTTTATATTAAAAAGAAAAATAATAAAACAAAATTTTTTAGGATAAAATCAACTAAAATAATAATCAGTTTATTAATTCAAAACAATTTAAAACCAGGTCTATAATATAATCAACTCAAGAAATAAATTAAAAATTTTTATTAAAAATTTTAATTAATTATTTTCAGGATTTAAATCAACTAATTTATTACCAGGACTTAATGTCAACTGAAGTAATTAAATATGAGTTTTATTAATTAACAAAAATTTATTGAACTACCAGGACTCAAGGTCAACTGAAGTAATTAAATATGAATTATTTATTAATTAAAAAAAATATTATTTTCAGGACAATTTGTCAACTGGAAAAATTAAAATTTAAATTAATCAGGACAAATGTCAACTGAAAAATTATAATAATTAATATTAAAATATAATTATTTTATTACTTCTGGGACTAAGAACACTTATTGCTCTATTATGGTCAACCAGGAAAAAAAAAATAATAATAAAAATAAATTCAAAATTACCAGACACCTCCCCCTGTAAAATGAGCAAATTAATGCCACTTACAGAGTGCTGAGTAAAAGGAAATACGTAGCAAATGAAGAGTGAAAAGTAACCCACAAATAGTAATATCAATAATTACCACGATATATACAACACTTAGTCAGTATATGAACCTAAGTTTTGGAGAGCGGTTTGATTCCCATTTGCAGCAAAAACTTTTTTCACGTGACGTTGTGGTCTTCCAACATTGGCAGGGGCCTTTGTTGTGTGATTTGGCGCTGTTTGTGCATGTCTTAATTGACATCTGTTAAGGAATTAGGTATTTTTCTGGTTTTATTCCGTGTATATTGTGTCTGCAGATATGTGGGTACTATCATTGGATAGCCCTGGTTTTTCTCTATATTTTATGTCTTGTAGACATTTTTCATATTCTGAGTTTTAAGGGGTCATTTCCTCATTTTTAATTTATAAAAGATAGCTGTTTAATTTTGTTTTTCGTGTTTTACGGGCTAACCTTAAGTCTTAGGGTTAAGTGCTTAGTACCATTGGATAGAGCTAATTATTCTCTACATTTCATGTCTCAATGTTGTATAGTGAAATTCCGTGTTTTAAAAGTTTTAGTAGTTGTAGCTAATTTTTCCAAGTAGATTAGTGGTTTTTGTTGGTTTTCTGGCTTCAGGGAGGCCGGGCTGCTTCAGGCGGCATCTCCGACGTCGGGCGGCCTGCCTGCCTCTGTTTTAGGAGGTTGGGGAGCACTCCAGGAGGGTTTTTTATGCAATTTGGCAGGTACAGGCGCCAGATTGGTGGGTGCGCATGGGCTCTTAGTTAGTGGTCTGTGTGTAAATAGTGAATAAGACAGTTTGGGGAAACCTTAATCATCATACAACCATCCGGAGGTGATATCATTGTTCCTCACTCAGTTTTCACTGTTTTCTGGCCACAATTGGCTGTGTTTGTTGCAAGTAAGTTCTTCATTTAACTTAACTTTGGCAACTGTTTTCTCTGTTATAGTCTTGCAAGCAATAGAAAGTATTATTGCTGTCTCTGGTGTGGATTTGCAGCCTACATCAAGTATCTCTGCTGTCTCTGGTGTGGACATTGTTCTACATTTCAGTTCTTTGGTCTGGTAGTCTATCTGGGGACTACTTTCTTGGCTCATCAAGCAGTCAAGTGTGTTAAACAGGAGCTTTAGCAAAACAGGAACCAGCTTACTTTAGCAAGTAAATCTCACTCTATTTTTCTAAAGGGACAGGGGATTTTCTCTCTGGTTTTTCTCCAACTCCCTTGGTCAAGGCCTATAGCTAGTACTATAGGATTCTCTACATTTCTGGCGCCCAACGTGGGATAGAACTTGCTAGTTCTTTGGAATCTCTGTTTTCTTTGGTTGGCTCTTTTTTTGGTGTTTTTGTCAGGAGGAATGGCTTCTGGTTCTGCTATTCCTGTGGTGACTGTCAGTGGGGGGGATGGTCCTCCTTCTGTGATGGTTAGGGAGTGGGTGAGGATTAAAACTTGTGATGGTACCAAGTTTAATGGGGAGGATGTCAAGTGGTTTCTAGAGAAGTATGAAACTGCTGCTGGAGTGGATGGTGCTTCCTACCTGGACATGGTGAAGCAGATTATCTTCTTCATTGGTGATAGGTCAGTGGAGAAGGAGATTGTGGCCATGTCTGGCTACAAGAAGAGGGATTGGAAATTGCTGTGTAGGGAGATGGTGGATAGATGGGGGGTCAGGTTCACTATGGTGGATCTGAACAAGGTTGTCAGTGAATGGCAATCTTATGGTGGTGTTGGTAACTTACATAGTTACAGGAAGTTTCTGCTACAGTTTGATCCTGTGGTGGAATATTTGGTGGAAGTGGAGGAGCTGGCACATGAAAATGCTGCCAAGGATGTTTTTTGGTCTGCCCTGGCTAGAGATGTCAGGATGGATGTGTTGAAGGCATTGTCAAGAAAGGAATTGATGAAGACTCTTTCTAATGGGGATCAGAAGTTTCCTGCCTTGGATAAGGTGAAGGAGGCTGTTGAGGCCCATTTGAAGTTATTGGCTGTGGACACCTATCAGGAGGGGTGTGCCAAGTATGTCAGCAAAGTAAGTGAGGCTTTGGCTGAAGAGGAAGTTAGGGAGAAGAAGGAGGAGAAGAATTTGGTGCAGGTTCTAAAACAGGAGAGGGACCCAATGGTGGAGCAGTTGGCTGATCTTACAAAGCAGCTGCACATTTTTGTTCAGGAGGCCAAGAAGGTTAATAAGGCACCTTCTCAGCCTAGAGATTTTGAAAGGAGGGCTGGTAGGAGTGATCCTTGGGTTTGCTCTTATTGCAGTAGGAGTGGGCACAGGTCCAATGATTGTTGGGCATTGAACAGAGATGTGTCTGAAGGAAAAGTGGAGTTTGATGGCAGGTTTTTTAAGCTCCCTGACTGTTCTTTTGTGAAGCCCAGTGAGGAGCAGGCTCCTGTGGATTTGGTCAGGAGAAGGGGTGGTCTCAATCAAAGGAGGCCAAGGTTTGAGGAGATTCCTGATCAGGGAAAGTCTTCTGTTAAGGTAGATGAGGACGTCAAGGGAAAGGGGAAGGAGGTCAATAAGGTCTCTTTTTCTACTTCTTTGGTGGTTTGGAGTTGTATTCTTGTGGTGGTCAGTCAAGTGGTGAATGCTTGGCTGGTGTTTATGATGTGAAAGCAGGAAAGGTGGGAAGGCCTAAGAGCAGTTCTCAGGCCCAGCCAAAGCCAAATGCTTCAAAGGTGGATCCTAAGCTGAGTGCAGCTAGGAAGAGGTACAGAAAAGAGGAGCTGTACAAGATGCAGAAGGGTATGGCTGATATAGGCCCCCCTAGTTTTGGCGCATTGGATATGAATGGTGATCCAATGCCAATGGAGGTGGATTCTGACTCTGAGGAGGATGTCCCTTTGGCTTCATTGCCAAAGCCTGTTGGAGTCAGAGGTTCTGGTGAGGGATGTGGTTTGGTTCCTGTTAATGGTAAATCTTTTGGTGTTGCTGGTCCTCAAGAAGCTTCTAGGACCAAGGTGGTGAAGCAAAGAGCTCACTTTGAGAGGCCAGTAGTGTCTGGTCAAGTTAATGTTATGGACTCTGTCCTGGAAAGGATGAATCAGGGTCAGGTTTCCCTATCTTATGGGGAATTGTATGCTATCAGTCCAGGGTTGGCTGATAGGCAGAAAAAGTTGTTGACCAGAAAAAGGGTGTCTTCTGGGGAGGTCGAATACATTTGTGATTCTGCTGAAAAGTTTAGTGAGGGGTTGGAAACTCATTTTTCTGCTCCTCTGGGATATGTCAATGTCACTCTGAATGGCAGGGAGGCAAGGGCATTGGTGGTTTCAGGTTCTCAGATAAACCTGATTTCTTTGTTTGAGGCAACTCATATGGGCCTCCCCATCAAAACTGGTATTGGTGGGAATTTGAGAGGGATCGGTGGCCATGTCACTGAATTGGTTGGAACTTCAGAGTTTGTGAAGTTAGATGTTGGAGGAGCCTCAGGGAAGGTTCATTTTTCATTGCTAAAGGTAATGTAAAAGCAGTTTTGGGTGGGCCATTCTTGATGGATTTTCAGGCAAGAATTTGTTATCAATTTGATTTGGGAATCAGTTTGGAGTTGACTGGTGAAGACGAAAGGAGACTTCACATGAGGTTGTCATCCCCTGGAGAGGATGGTTGGGAGACCAGGCCTGGTTTATCTTCAATGTGACAGTGCATGGACTGCTGCAGGAGAAGGAAGGAAGTGGGTGCTGCCTCTGGTTTTTTGGAGTGCGGCTCAGGCTCTATTGAGAGTCTGTCTTTTTTAGAGTAATGAGGGCTGATCACACTAGTGCTACAACCTCTCCCCAAGATGAGGAAATCCCAGGTTGTAGTAGGTCAGCTCCCTTGGAGATATACCATGTGGATTTTCAACTTTCTCTTTTTAATGTTTCTCTTTTTTGCAAGTATTCATCAAGTTTTTTATCAAGTCTCTGTTCTCTCTCAAGATTCTTAATTATTTTTAATTCAAGTTCAAGGAAGAAGATTGGTTATATATCTTTATTGAAAGATATGTGGAAAAGTTTTGGGGCAGTGAGATTGGGGTCTAAAAGTAAGTCCTCCCAATTGTGCACCGCTAGGGTTTCTTCTACACCTTTCAAAAACATTACCTGGGCCACACCTGTGAGCATTGGGGAAAACCCTGGTTATTTTTGTAGGTCAGAAGAAAACTCAAGAAAAGAAGATAAAAATTTCAAGATAATTCATGAAAATCAAGAAATAAATCTGAAGATAATGAAGAAAGAAGATGCAAAATATTTTTGTGAAGATCGTCAAGATCTATTTTTGGGCCTCCAGCATGAGGTTAAACTGCAGAAAATTTTGAAGAGAGAAGATCATCAAGATCGATTTTTGGGCCTCCAGCATGAGGTTAAACTGCAGAAAATTTTGAAGAGAGAAGATCATCAAGATCAATTTTTGGACCTCCAGCATGAGGATAAACTGCACAATTTTAGAAGATGTGATTCAGAAGATGAATCAAGATTTGAAGATTTGGAAGTTGGAAGTGAGGATGAAGATGTGGAATTGCGGAAAATTTTTGGAGTAGTGAGATTGGGGTCTAAAAGTAAGTCCTCCCAATTGTGCACCGCTAGGGTTTCTTCTACACCTTTCAAAAACATTACCTTGGCCACACATGTGAGCAATGGGGAAACCCTTGGTTTTTGTTCCAGGTCTGGTTGTGAAGAATTTCTGTAGATCCCTCAAGCTGAAGGTGGAGCAGCAAAGTATAAGAAGGTAGCGCAGAAGATTAGGCCTGTCAATGAGCCTATGCCTGTGGGTTTTAATCCGCCCTTGAAAGACCTCCTTTGTTGAGAGATCCGTACTGTACTCCTTTGGTGAAGAATCCTCCAGAATTTGTAGAGACGGCTAGGGTGACCATGGAAAGATTGAAAGTTGTTAATTTTGGTCCTGATGGGTGGTTGTCTGAAGAAGAAAAGAAGTTGTTGTTGCACGTTATTGTGCTAAGGGAAAAAGCTGTGGTGTTTGTTGAGGAGGAAAGGGGTGTATTGAAGCACTCTTATGGGGAACCTTACTTGATTCCTGTGGTTTGCCATGAACCTTGGAAAATCAAACCTATTCCGATTCCAGCCGCTATTAGAGAGGATTTTGTAGAGATTTTTAGGGAAAGAGTCAGGACTGGGTTATATGAACAGTCGACATCCAGCTACTCAAGTCCGGTTTTCTGTGTAAAAAAGCAGAATGGAAAGTTGAGGGTGGTTCATGATCTTAGAGCCCTGAATAGAGTCACTATCAAGGACGCTGGTATGCCACCAGGTGCAGAGGATTTTGTTGAAGCTTTTGCTGGAAGGGTGTGTTATGGTTTGGGTGATATTATGGGTGGTTATGATGAGAGGGAACTCCATACGGATTCAAGGCCTCTCACAACTTTTGAGACTCCTTTGGGAAGATTTCAGCTCACTAGGTTGCCTCAAGGAGCAACTAATTCAGTGGCAGTTTATCAAGCACAGATGGCTTGGATTTTGCAGGATGAGGCTCCTACTCATGCTGGTATTTTTATTGATGATGGTGGAATCAAAGGACCATCCACTGATTATGGTAATGAGGTGTTAGCGGAGAATCCTGGCATAAGGAGGTTTGTGTGGGAATATGCAATAACTCTAGAGAGAGTGTTGTTCAGGATTGAAGAGGCTGGTTTGACCATTTAAGGGTCAAATATCTGTTGTTGTGTTCCTGATTTTGAAATTCTGGGTCATGTAGTATGTAAAGAGGGAAGGATTATGGCGAAGAAGAAGATTAATAAAATCCAGTCATGGCCAAGGCCTAAAAATACTACTGAAGTCAGGGGATTTTTGGGTGTATGTGTATATGTCAGGATTTTTATTAATGATTTTTCTTTGTTGGCTTCACCTTTAAGGAGGTTGACCAGAAAAGATGCAGATTGGGAATGGACTGAAGAGTGTGAAGAGGCTTTCCAGAAGTTGAAAAGGGTTGTTGGTGAAGATATTGTTCTTCACAAGTTGGATTATGGTGTTGGTGCTGGAAAAATTTATCTGTTAGTGGAATCAATTTATATTGCTGCTGGTGCTGTTTTGTCTCAGGAGGATAAGACTGGGAGGGTCAGGCCAGTACGATATGAGTCTGTGGTGTTTAATGAGGTGGCATCTAGGTATTCTAAACCTAAGTTGGAATTGTGTGGTGTGGCTAAAATTTTAAAGAAGCTACAGACGGTTTTGTGGGGGCAGCATTTTGAGCTGCAGGTGGATGCAAAATCTTTGGTTCAGATGATCAATACACCTAGTCTTCCAAATGCTCCAATGACTAGGTGGGTGGCATTTATTCAACATTTTTCTTTTGACCTGGTACACAAACCAGGTAAAACCTTTACTATGCCTGATGGATTATCAAGGAGGCCACCTACAGATGAAGATTCTGAGGCTGAAGAATTTGATGAGGATGTTCCAGTGGTTACGGCCAGCACAAAGGGTGCTAAAGATTTTTCTGACCTCCCCCAAGAGGCTAAACTGGCTGGATCTGATTTTGATTCTGGTGATCAGGATGTTTTTGTTGATGAAGATGGAGTTGTTGTTTGGGACAGCTCAAAATTGGAAAAGGGTGTTTTTGTTAGTGAACTGGATTCTCACAAGGTTCAGTGGAAAGAGAAGGACGTGCCAGAATTTAAGGATTGGTGTCCTGGTTGGGCTGCTCAATTGGCTCATGTTCACACTAGTGATTTTGGTGACAGAATTGTACCCTTGGATGTTGTTTTGTTGGATTTTGAAGATGAGACCTGGGGTCAGTCTGGGCGTTTTTTATTTTGGTGGAATATCTGTTGACCTTGGAGAGGCCAGATAGCTGTGATGATGATACTTGGTTGGCAATCAAGAAGAAGAGTCCTGTATTTTATGTGTCAGGAAGGCGGTTGATGAGGAGGAGACATCCAAATCCTCAAGTGGTGTTGACTCGGAAGAAGGGTCAAGAATTGGTTTTGAAGTCTTTGCATGAAGACCTTGGTCATAGAGGCTTTGGGGAGACTTATAGAAGAGTAGCAGACAGATTTTGGTGGCCAGGTAAGAAGTCGGCTGTGCAGGGTTGGGTTCAATCTTGTGAAGAATGTCAAAGAAAAAGTCACTTGAAACCTAAAGAGGTGGGCCGTGCTACTGGAGAATCAACTGTTTTTGGAAGGGTCAGTCTGTATTCTGTCCATATTAAAGAGCGCAGGTATAAATACTTGATTGTTTCTAGGGATGATTTGTCTGGTTGGGTTGGGGCAGTGCCTCTGGTTAATTTGACTGCCAAGAATGTGGCAGAGGTTTTGAAGAAGGAGTAGATTTATAGGTATTGGTTGATGAAGTTGGTGACTGTTGATGGTGGGCCAGAGTTTGGTGCCGAATTTAAAGAAGCTGTGGCTAGTGTTGGTTCTAAAGTTAGAGTGGCTACACCTTATTATCCTGAAGCTGAAGGCATGGTTGAAAGAGGCCATCAAGTTATCAAGAATGCTTTGGTAAATATGTGTGGGGATAGTGCTGAAAAGTGGAGGCATGATTTACACTTGGTGTTATTTGCTGATAGGGTCACTGTGAAGAAGACAACTGGCTATTCTCCTTCTGAGTTAATTTTTGGTCAGAAATCTGCTCTACCAGTGGACTTGGAAGCTGTCTCTTATCTTGGAATTGATTGGAATGATGTGCACTCAACAAAAGAATTTCTCTGTGCCAGGATGCGACAGTTGGAATGTAGAGAGGAATGTCAAGAGAAGGAATACTCTAGAATGATGAAGATTATGAATCAATCAGTCAGATACTGGGACAAGAAGTTGGCTCATAGACTCAGGCATCCCTTGAAAACTGGTTGTTTGTTTTTGGTTTATAATAGAAGTTTGGAGAGTCAGTGGGGGAAAATGTTTGCTGACAGATGGAATGGACCTTACAGAGTCAGATCTCAGGCGTATGGAGGTTCTTATGTTTTGGAAGAGTTGGATGGTGCAGTCTTGAAAAAGAGGGTGGCTGCAGAGCAAGTGAAGAGGTTTTATCCCAGAGGCACTAGGCATGAAGAAGACTGACTCCGCAATGAGGATAAACTACGGACCAATCTTTAATCTTGTTTTTTTGTGGTGTTGCAGAGAAACTTTTGTGTTGGAAACTTTTTGTTAGAAGGTACCCATGGGTGGGGCTTCTAGATGTGATCTTGGAAAGTGTAGGGGTGACTGATGGGCTGGCTGCTCTATCAACAGTTACCCCAGATTTTCTGTTTCCAACCCTTTCTCTTAATTTGGTTGAACCCTAGTATTGGTTTCTTTTCACAGGTTTTAGTCCTCTATGACTTTAAAATGGAATTTCCTCTGGTTTTCAAGTGCTGGACTCTTCACTGTTTATTGGTTTTGATTTTTTTGTGTTGGACATTGTGTTTTTGTTAGAAGGTACCCAGGGGGGGCTTCTAGATTTTATTTTGGCAAGTGTGGGGGTAACTGATGAGCTGGTTGCTCTGTATAACAGTTACCCCAGAATGTCTGTTTCAAATCTTTGTCTCTCCAAGTTGAATTCTAGTTCTGTTGTTTATTATTCAGGTTTCAAGTCCACTATGACTTTAAACAGGTTTGGGACTGGCTTCTTTATCTTTTGTTCTTTTAGATTGGTGGTGGATCACTGGTGGTCTCCCATCATTTTTACTTATTGGAGGGAGCCCACCCAGTGATCATTTCTATGGATCGGACTTTCCCTTATTGGACCATCTATGGAGCTGGACTGTCTTTGATTTTGAAGTTATTTTTTTTGCTAGATAGCAGTTTTAGATTATTTTCTTTTTTCTCTTTTTTTCTTTTAATTTTTTTATGGGGGTTGTTAAAAATTATAAAATCAAAAATATAGGGTGTTACCACATCAGGGTCACCTGGATGTGGGAAAGCATTGGTGGGGAAAGGCTCATCAATTGGCTGGGCAATGCTATTTTCTTTTTTATTTATTGTTTATTTCATGTGTTTTTGTGTTTCATTATTTTTATTATCTTCTGAATTTCTAAATTTTTTGAATTTTGTTTTCTGTTAATCATTTAAAAGAATTTATTGTGTATCCACATCAAGGTGCACTTGGATGTGGGTAAGGTATCAGGGAATCAGCTCATCAATTGGCTGGGGGATACCATTTGTATTATTTTTTATATTTTATTTTATTTCATTTATGTTATTTCATTAAATTTTATTTATTAATTTTTTATTTTAGTATATTAGTAGACAAAAAATTAAAAAGTAGAAAAAAAAAAAAAAAATTCTGAAATTATTTTTATTAATTGTTTTATATTATTATTATGTTTCTAATCTTTTGCAGGAGCTCATTGTATGGATGATGAAGCTTCTGGAGGCTGGTCTGGATTGTGATGACGTTTTTGTTTTTTGTTGGGATTGTGGGAAGAACTGTGTTCTTTGAAGTGCATCCTGCTGGAGAGATGATCGGGATTGTAATGATCAGGAATTGGATTAGAGGGAAGTTCAGAGGAGGAAGAAGAAGAGGCAGGAATGGAGTGCTGGAGGGTGTGCTTAATGATCCTAGACATTTTCCAGTGGTCGTCCAGTAGGCGCTTTCTCAGGGATTTTTCAAAGTCATTCAAAGGTCCATGGAGGGCAAAGGCTTTTAGCATGTTGAAACAAATGGTGCTTAGGTGTTGTTCATGTCTCCATAATCCAGGGTCAAAGAAGTTTCAAGAGGTTGGCCAACTCCAATAATAGATTCAGGAGGAGGGGTGCCAACTAGACAAGAAGAATTGGATCAGTAATTATTTTTGTTGAAGAAATGGGATAATTAATTGGTACTTACAGATTGGAAGCTCATCAAATCTGTAAGCAGCTGGGATTTGGATCTCTGACGATTTTGTAATGGTCATAGTGGGTGGATCAAATAGGGAAAGATATGGATTCTCATGGTCTTCCTCTGAAGGATCCTGAAAAGGTGAACTGGGATGCTGATGTTTCTGGGGTCTAGTTGGAGCAGTGAGGTTGTTATTGTTGTTGTGGTTGTTATTTCTGTTGGAATCAGCTGGAGGAGGTGCTGGTGATGGGGTACCAGGGTTGCTAAAGGATGGAGCAGGAGAGGGGGATTTGGAAGCAGACTTCTCTCTTCTGGATGGAGATTTTGAGGAGATGGAACTGTCAGAAGAGTAGTTGGCTGAAAGAGGAGAGGTGTAGTTTCTTTGTCTTAGTTGGGGACAAAGTTGTTGTTGTGGAGCAGTTTGTGGTGTTCTGGTTTCTTCTTGGGATTCTCTGGAATGTCTCTTAAAAATCTGGGAAATTTTGGTGCTTTTGGACTTTGGAAGGGTGGATTGCATTGCTCTGGGAGCAGTAGGAGGTATTTGGGTTGAGTTGTTGTTGTTGTCTGGATGAATTTGGCTGTTTTCTGGCCGTTTTTGGATATTTTGGCCCTGAGTTTCACTGTTTGGTGAGGCAGGCGGGCCGCCCGATGTCGGACGGGCCGCCTGGACACGGTCTAGATGCCTGGGAGTTGATCTTGAAGCTTTTGGAGCTAATTTGGTGGAGATAAAAGCGGTTTCTTGGGAAGCTAAGGCTGGTCTTTTGGGAAGAGTGCGGGAAGCTGAGCTTCTGGATCTTCTGGAAGGAGCAGAAGATAGAGAGGAAGAGGAAGGACCAAGCTCTGGGGATCTGGTAGGGGATCTGGAGATGTATTTGTGGGAAGGAGAAGGTGGAGGAATAGGGTAGTTGGCATCTCTGTCACATCTTTTCTTTTTGGAATAGCAAGAATCACAAGCCCTGTTGTAGAATTTGGATTCAGGGTTTGGAAGAGTGAATGTGCAAGGTCTGCACATGTGGATGCACTGTTTGCAGGCATAGTCCTTGGGAGAAGTGAAGCAAGGGAGAGTAGAAGGGTTAAAATCAGGAGATCCAGCCATGATCTGTGGTGAGAAAAGATGATGAAAAGGGATAGGTGGAGATTTTTTTCAGTGATGGGTAGATGATGAAGTGAAGGTGGAAGTTCAGCAGGTTGGCTGTAGAGGTGTGCTGCATGTAATTGGCTGCCTCTATTTTATGCAAAAATCAAGTCAGTCCATCAAGACTCTAAACTGAAAAAGCTATGGTAACAAGTCAGTCCATCAAGACTCTAAACTGAAAAAGCTATGGTATCAAGTCAGTCCATCAAGACTCTAAACTGAAAAAGTTATGGTATCAAGATCAGTCCATCAAGACTCTAAACTGAAAAAGCTATGGCATCAAAACAGTCCATCAAGACTTTAAACTGAAATCTGATTTCTGTTAGTCCTCCAAGACTTAAAACTGGCTGGTTGTTAAAGATTTATTCAAGAATTTAATTTTACTACTGTGGATCTTGTAGTCCTCCAAGACTTTAAACTGGCTGGTTTCAAGATTTTATCAAGATAGTCCGTCAAGACTTTAAACTGAACACTGTGTTAATCCCCCAAGACTTTAAACTGAGGGTTGTGAGTCCCCCAAGACTATAAACTGAGGGAAAAGTTTTTGTTGTTGGAGTTGGTTTTGAAAGATTGGTGGAGGGTATCCACAGGGGGAGCCTCCAAATTTAGCAAAGGCAAGTTTGGGGGTAATTGATGGGCTGGAAGCTCTATTTACAATTACCCCAGAATGTTAGTTTTTTCTCTGTCCCTTAATGTGGTTGATCTCTGGTTCTAGGTTTATGATTTAGGTTTTTGAGTCCCCCAAGACTTTAAACTGAGGGTTTTTGAGTCCCCCAAGACTATAAAATGAGGATGGTCCCCCAAGACTTAAAACTGAGGGTTTTTTGTGGTTACATCCTATAGAGGGTGTGGTAAATTTTTCTTTTCTGAATCAAACTCAAGTACTAGTGGAATTACAGAGGGAATCAAGAGATGAAATGAAGTGTTCAGAATTAGCCTTGAACTGGTGAATGAGGTGTCTTCTGTTCTCAATGTCCTGTGGATCTCTAGCAGGAGTGGATTGGAAGTAGTGAAGCAGAAGTTGTTTCTGTTGAGATGTGTTTTGTTGGAACTTGGCCTTGATAGTGGGCAAGTGCGTTGTTGTTGGTGGTGCAATGGATCCTACATTGTTATCATCACTATCAGAAGAAGGAGGAACTGAGAAGTTATCAGTTTTAAAGTTGAAGGAAGAAATGAATGTTCTTTACCATCAGATGGACCAGGGATGGGGGAACTAGTTGTTTTATGGGTTGTGGCACTCTTCTGGGAAGGGTGGAGCTTTTTGATTAATCTGGGTATCAGGATGGATGGCCTAGATCTTTTGGTGCTGGCAGAAGAAGGACCAGGTTGAGGTGGAGGTGAATCTGTTGTGGAAGAAAGTGGACCAGGTCTGTGACAGGTCTTCTTTCTGGATTGGAAGACATTGCAGGACTTTCTGTATGGATGGACAGGTGGTGTCATGGCACAGATTAAATTATTTTTGATGCAGTCTTGGCAGGGGCCCATTTCAGAGGCAGATTTGGGAAGAAGGTTAAATATGGTGGTTGGATGAAGAAATAATGTGGACATTCTCAATTGGAGGGAGGATGTGGTCTTCCAACATTGTCAGGGGCCTTTGTTGTGTGATTTGGCGCTGTTTGTGCATGTCTTAATTGACATCTGTTAAGGAATTGGGTATTTTTCTGGTTTCATTCCGTGGATATTGGGTCTGCAGGTATGTGGGTACTATCATTGGATAGCCCTGATTTTTCTCTATATTTTATGTCTTGTAGACATTTTTCATATTCTGAGTTTTAAGGTGTCATTTCCTCATTTTTCATTTATAAAAGATTGCTGTTTAATTTTGTTTTTTGTGTTTTACGGGCTAACCTTAAGTCTTAGGGTTAAGTGCTTAGTACCATTGGATAGAGCTAATTTTCTCTATATTTCATATCCCAATGTTGTTATAGTGAAATTCTGTGTTTTAAAGGTTTTAGTAGTTGTAGCTAATTTTTCTAAGTAGATTAGTGGTTTTTGTTGGTTTTCTGGCTTCAGGGAGGCCGGGCCGCTTCAGGCGGCATCTCCGACATTGGGCGGCCCGCCTGCCTCTGTTTTAGGAGGTTGGGGAGCGCTCCAGGAGGGTTTTTTATGCAATTTGGCAGGTACAGGCGCCAGATTGGTGGGTGCGCATGGGCTCTTAGTTAGTGGTCTGTGTGTGAATAGTGAATAAGACAGTTTGGGGCAACCTTAATCATCATACAACCATCCAGAGGTGATATCATTGTTCCTCACTCAGTTTTCACTGTTTTCTGGCCACAATTGGCTGTGTTTGTTGCAAGTAAGTTCTTCATTTAACTTAACTTTGGCAACTGTTTTCTCTGTTATAGTCTTGCAAGCTATAGCAAGTATTATTTCTGTCTCTGGTGTGGATTCGCAGCCTACATCAAGTATCTCTGCTGTCTCTGGTGTGGACATTGTTCTACATTTCAGTTCTTTGGTCTGGTAGTCTATCTGGGGACTACTTTCTTGGCTCATCAAGCAGTCAAGTGTGTTAAACAGGAGCTTTAGCAAAACAGGAACCAGCTTACTTTAGCAAGTAAATCTCACTCTATTTTTCTAAAGGGACAGGGGATTTTCTCTCTGGTTTTTCTCCAACTCCCTTGGTCAAGGCCTATAGCTAGTACTATAGGATTGTCTACAACGTATGACGTTTGTCATTTTCTTGCCTCTCTCGTCCTTTACAGGTACTTGTACACCAATGGTCCCTTTGATTACGCCTCAATTAACGTCGCGCTGTCAATATTTTGGAAAGGTTCCCAATTGTCAAGGTCCCCTTTTGGTCTAGAAGATTTGGTATGGGGTTTTTACAAGGATTTTACGGGTTATAATGGATTCTCAACAAGTGGTACATATTCCTTTATCAAAGTGATTTATTTACTCAAATAAAAGAGGTAGATTTAAAATATTGATATAATTTATAGATCAGAGTTACATTATTGTAAATACTAATGTTATAAAATATAAGAATAAGTTTTATGTTTGTAATTCACTACGCAATATAGGGGGTGGACTTGCTAGCAACTCCTCAACCTGAACTCAAATGGAACTCAGATGGAACTCAGACTGAACTCATACTGAACCCATACTGAACTCTACTTGAACACCCACCTAAAACTGTTCTGCTGAGTGGTGTTCATCCCTGATTGTATGGTTCCTTTATTAATAGCTCAATGTGTGTTCAATCTGTGGTGAGTTTGGGTCCAAGGTTGCGGACTCGCTAGCAAGTCCGCCCCCCATATTGTGTGGTGATTGTAATAAAAAAATGTAGTAAAGGAATGATCGAAAAGCACAAAAAGGAGGGGCCTTTTATAGGCAAAATGTGAGAAAACAAAACACTGGATTAATATCTCCTAATACAAGAGTATGAGAGGGAAAAGTTAAATAAAAGAAAGTATGTGAAATAATAGAATCTATACTAAATGGAGCGTCAAGGAAGATATCAGTATTATTTGAAATAAAACTTAAGTTTCTCTTGATTGTCACATTTAATACTAAACATTTGATTTTAAAATGTAGATTCAATGGTATTTACAATTCTTAATAAAAGAATTTGAATTTTTTAGAATTTTTAATTATTTTTTATTACTAATTTTATTCCTACTCCTCTGTATGATTGATCACCGGTGTTAGGGAATAAAATATGTATGGGACAGGTACTTATTATCTTTTATTAATTATCTACCTTTCTTAATGTACTTAACTAGTTATTTTTAAGTAATACATAAGTAGTTTAAATAATTAATTATTTTATTAATAAGTATTAAAAAGGCGTGGCTTCACTTCAGAAAGATAATCAATTATTTTACTGGGTGAGTCTAGTAGCCAGGCTGACAAGGATAGTGTTTTGTTAGGATTTTGTCTATGAGTTCTGGTTGACTTATTTGGAAACCAAAAGTGTTTCTTTCAAACTTTAATCCTACTATGCCATCCAAATTTACTTGCCACTTGATTACCAAAGATTGAAATAGGTCTTGTTGAAGTTCTTGTAATTTTTCAATGTTTCTACCATTCAAAATGGTGTCATCAATGTGAACCCAAAACATGGCATTGTTTTTTAAATTATTTAGGTAGTAGACACTATTGCCATAGGATGACAATTCATATGCAATTGTACTGAGTTGCTTACCAAAATGTTTCTACCAGCATCGTGCTGCTGACATGTACCATAAAGAGCTTTCTTTAGTTTATATGCTTTTCTGTCATTAATTGTGAAACCAGGAGGATCTTTGACCCAGACCTCTTCTTCTATAGGGCTGTGTAGGTATACTGCTGTGACATCAAAAGTATGTAACAGCCAGTTATGAATTTCTGAAATGGTTAGTATCAGTCTGTTAGCTGTGAAGGATGCAGTTGGTGCAAAAGTCAAAGAATAGTAAATTACTTTCCCTTGTTTAAAGCCCTTTGCAAAATACCTTGCCTTTAGCTTTAAGGCAAAAGTAAGGCAGTCCTTCTTTTCAGAAAATACCCTTTTTGCATCCAAGATTCTAGAACTCTCTGGCAGAGTTTCGAGTTGCCATACATTCATGTTACTGAGGTTCTCAATTTCTTTTACACAAGCAGCTTTCCACTATTTTGCCCTTATTGACTTGAACATTCACTGAAAGATTTTGGTGCATCACACACAAAATTCACAGTTAAATTAAATCTCAAAATAAGACATTCTTGCTTTACCATCTTTTCTTCATTGTAAAAATTTCCAAGTGTGTGTCTTTGACTGACAGCTGTTTTTTCAAAAGCTTTTGTGATGTAATCAAAAAACATTTTTGGATTTTGTAATGGCACATTTTTTAAAACAGCCCATGCTGATGTGAGTAGTCTTTTTCCATCTTGGTCCCAGAATATCCAGCCTTTCATACCTGGTGGTTGACCTACCACAACACATTTAATAGCTCTTATGTCTAACTTATTTTAATTTTCTTCAGGTATGTGAATGTAAGCAGTTTCTCCAAATTTCTTGATAAGGCTCAGATCTAGCTTACATCAAAAAAGGCTTCAAAAGGGGTCATTGTTGTACTAACTTTTTTCAAAAGCCTGTTGAGAGTGTAAGAGGCCCATTTAAAAGTAAAACTCTAGAAATCTCTTAGAAGGTTACTTTCAAAAAGAATTATCATTCTCATTTCAGTTAGGTTCCTGTTATCTCTTTCTATTTTGCCGTTTTGTTAATGGCAGTATGGAAGGGACTTCTTGTGTATTATACCTTTGTCTGACAGAAATTCAAAAATGAGTTTGTTGTTAAACTCACCCCCATTATCTGTTCTGAATATCTTTACATGAAATTTGATTTGTTTTTCAAGTCTTTTTATTACATCTATGCATCTGTTTGTTGCCTTGGATTTATGTTTAAGAATGTGGCATTTGCTGTATGATGTCACTGAATCTTTTATTGTCAGGGATTAGAGTCCATTGTCAATTGATGTTACTTTTATTGGCCCAATTAGATCCGCTGTTAAAATCTCTAGTGGTCCTGGTTCACAGCCTGTTGATTGGAAAAAAGCTTTTCTTCTGCTTTTTAACATCTGAAATGAGTCGCAGATGATGGATATGGGTGGTAACTTGTCTGGTAATCCCTTGACCATCTTCAGTTTGACCATTTTTCTTATCTGTCACAAGCTTGCATGACCTAGTAGGCAATTCCAATTGTGTAAAATTTCCTCATTAGCTGTGCGCAATCTAGTTGCTGGTTTAGCATATGGAAAATGTAGTGAGTAAAAATTTATTTCCTTTCTTTCTGTAGGTATGCTTGTGTCTAAATTCTCTACAACAGGTATAATGGCACTATTAATTACATCAATAAAAATTTATTCTTACCATTTGGTTCTACTTAGCATGTTTGGCAAAAACCACTTTCATTCTGTAAATGTTACTTGCAAGATGTTTTTTGTACAATACCTAATGAATATGTTGTGCCTGTTTGTGGTGTAAAATTCAGCACTTCTCTTTATCAGAGAATCAGCTGATATGAGAGTACCTCTAGCTTCTGCACAGAAATAAACAGGTTTAATACCAATAAACTTCCCAGTCAGGACAAGAAATTGTATTGTCCCTTTTCCTGTAATTAGAGGGGTAGTACCATTAATTGCTACTTTCAAGGCAATGGGGTTATCTAGACTAGCAAAATTGACTAACTTATTCATGTTCCCTGATAAGTGGTGGGTGGAGCCTATATCAAAAATAGGGGGATAATTTGATTCTCTATCATACAGGTTCATCCTGGAAAATTCTGCTTTTCAGTCTGCAGGTGAGTCATTGTTTAATTACACAATTTGTGTTTTGATATTGGGTGGTCCTTGATTGGGGCTTGTTCACTTGTTTTGGTGTTGTGGGTAATTTTCATGGTAAGAGTCTATTTTACGCAATTGAGGAGAAATGTATCTTTGGGACAACACAATTTGAGAGATTTTTGGTATAATCATTGGTTGCATAACTGAAGGACAAACAACCATTGGTCAATAAACCTGATAAATATCTTGTTGAGCTGGAGGAAAAATTTTTTGCGACAGTTTTTCTTGGAGGGGACAGTTCATTTACATATGACCTAGTTTGTTACTGATTTAGTATTTTAGTAATTTTTCAGCAGAAGTAAGAAAATATTTGGGAGGAATATCATGTGATTTCAAATTCAGGTCTTGATTGACACAGTTGTTTATTTCAGATGTGTTGGCTGACAAGATGAAGTTGGATGCTTTGGTAGTGGCTGATGAGGGATCATGCTTGTCTTTGTTTTTCAGCCTATCCCAGGTATTGTTCATGATTCTGTTCAGGGAACCTATTTTCATTTTTTCCCCATCATTTGAACTTGTAGCTCTGATTCTCAAAGTACCTCTTTGCTGAAATGTGGAACATCTCGCAGTACTCATTGACACAAAATAAGTATTAAGTTTTTCTCTGAAATTCCTTGCGCCCATATATTGCTGATTAGGTCTTGCAGGTGAGACATGATTGTGGCTGGAGTTTTGAAATCTTTTAACTTTACATTGATTATACTTTTGATAAATTTTAGTTGTGCAGATATGTAAACTACATTGAAAATTGACTTGATGTGTTGGAAAGCCAGGGTACTAGGCACTACATCTAGTATCTGGGCTCTGATGTTGGATTCCAATGAGTTTGCTAGAATTGAACCTTCAATCATTTCACAAATGGAGCTGGTTGACACCCCTTGTCTTTTGAGAAAACGTTATGGTAAGGTAAACTCTTACAGTCGCCTTGCTGTAAGCAGAATCCGGAGGAGATATGTGGATTTAGCTGAAAACCCCGTCCTTCCAATAAAAATAACAAAATGGGAATTCTAAATCACTAAGCTAACCAATCTACTTGAATCTGATTGATAAAAATAATGAAACTCTAAAATAATTAACGCTTATTGAGATTTAAAGAAAGTGGCTGTTGAAAAAGAAATACTGATAACAACAATTAAGGTGTACCAGTGAAAGATCTGAAAAGATTGACTTTTATGTTTTTATAATAATTTGAATTTTTATGAGACAGCAATAATCAAGTCCCAGCGATGAAGACCTTTCTAAAGATACCCTATATGAAGTGTGATTTAAATTGTTGAGTAGTATTTCTAAAAATGTTATATATAAAATATAAAGTTATAAGGGTATTACAAATTTATTTAATTTGTTGAGTAATAAAAAATGAGACTGTGGTGGTTAATGATTAAGCTGTATGATCTGTCCCCCCCTCAATTTCGAGTTTGAGAAGCGCTTAAGTATTCCTAGTCACGTGCCTAAGTTTTCCCCTCCAGAGCTCTTCCAGAGTCAATCCGGAGCCCGTACGGAGTCAAAGCGGAGTCCGTACGGAGTCGAAACGGAGTCCGTACGGAGTCCCTCCGGACTTCCAGACTCAATTTAGAACCTTAAAACCATAATAAAAAATCTAGAAAAATTACACACAATAGAGCTACTTCCCCTTTACATACCAAACTAATTTTCGTAGTCTGCGCAGCTCTAATTACCCTGTGAAAATTCATCAAAGTTAAGTAATTTTTGAAAACGTAAATATTTCTATAAAAATTTAAAATTCATTTAAAAATATAAGAAAAATAGTAAAAATTCTGGGAAAATTTCCCAAGGTTCTTGAGTGACTTGACTTGATACTTATAAATTTTTCAGACCGTAAAAATAAGTTTTCTCTGTAAAATAAATTGTATTTGTATAGGCATTTGCTCGTGACCGATTTCTTCATATTTTAAACTCCAAAATAAATTAAATAAAACCCTTTTTATAAAAAAATAATAACTCCAATCTTGCACGCCGTAATAACTCATTTACATATTTAGGTGCCATACTAAATTTAGGCTACCACATCCTCCCTCCAATTGAGAATGTCCCCATTCTTAAAACTTTGCATAAGTGGTTGAACACAATATTCATCTTTAACCTTCAACCACCATCTTCTTTAATCAACTATAAAATTCATCTTCATCAATATGCCTTCCAAAGAACTTGTCGCTCCATGTGAACTCTGCGCTCGATACCAGGTACCTTGTTTAATGTCCAATCCTAATCTTCCTGGCAGGACAGCTTGCGACTTATGCCGTGTAAAAAAAGTCAAATGCAACCGGCCAATAGTTGCTTCTAAAACAAACGTATATTTAGGACCAGCAGCTCTCCCTGATCCCTCAACTTCTAAAAAGCGATCCAAAATTCCTGTCTTCTTAAAACGAATAAGATCAAAAACAGCTTCAAAAGTTCAATCTTCATCAACGGATCCCGGCCTAATTTTGCCTTCACAAGATCCTAATCCTATAACGCCAGTACCCCCAACTAACTTTGCTGAGACTATGTTTCCTGGCTCTAAATGTAAGACCCTATTTATCTTACTAAAAAAAATTTTAATCAAAATTGACTAAACCTATGACTTAATAACATATTTGAACTTCTAGCTGTTGAAATAACCAACACTGATGATGTTGGTAGAGTGAAGACGGACTATATCAATCATTACCCAAATTTTCATCGCTATCTTTTTCTTGACTTTACTAATGAGTTGAAACGAAAAATGCTGGCCTATTTTCAAGAAACTCCAGCTAATAACCATGAAGACCTCATGAAAAGAAGAATTTTAATGCAAAGCTTTGATAATGATGTTGAACAATTTCAAAGAAATTATCTTTTCTAACAGTATAACTTGATAAAATTTTGTTTTTGCTTGGTCTTCTTAAACTTTCAACATAAATGATGTTTTCTTTCTTCTCTGGCCTGATATAACATAAAATAAAATAATATAAATCTTGTGATGATTCCACTACTGAGAGCAAGGTTTGAATCCCTTCAGACTCCCATATACCAGTCTTCCTTCTTGTCACAGCATTGAGAGAGTGGATCTTCCTATGAGCCGAATACTCCTGATTCCAACCTCATAGGGCCCCCCACTGAGCCGAATTCTATGATTCCAATCTCGCCATAAGGTCCTCCAAGCTTCACACCAAAAAAAATGGCCTAACTATGAGGCCCTAAAAAAAATCATTCCCTAAAATCCAACTACCATCCTAACTTCTGATTCCTTCATCACAATTTTCAAACTTTGCTATACAGCAAACCCATAAAATACTTTTGCCAGGCTTCCAATAATAATATTAACTTTAGACCATGTTAAAGCGCCACAAATTTCACCTAATTAACCATTATGCTTTCCTTAGCATCATCACCATCTAAAATTTTAACCTCCTAAAGCTATCAGCACCCAATTCCAGAAATAATTGAATAACCAGTTTAGAGTCTTAGGGGACAGTGATAAATTAAAAGATTGAATTGAGTTATCCAAACAAGATTGACATTCCAATTTAAAGTCTTGGTAGACCAAACATATAATCGATTGCCAGTTTATGGTCTTGGTGGACCAAAGATCGTTTAAGTGCATAAATATCTTGATATATTCCTAAGTAAGGCCTAGGCTTGACCAAAGATTGAATAAATTTGATAATCCAGTTTAATGTCATAGTGGACCAAACATTTGATCGACAAGTAATCCAGTATAAGGCCATAGTGGTCCAATGAATGTTGAATTATCCTGCAGATATTAATTTTCCAGTTTAAAGTCATAGTGGACTAAACAATGAATGAACTACCAGTTTAAAGTCATGGTGGACCAAACATTTAATCGATAAGAAATCCAGTTTAAGGTCATGGTGGACCCAACACTTGATAATAGTCCAGTTTAAGGTCTTGGTGGACCTAAAATTTGATAACTCTCCAGTTTAAGGTCTTGGTGGACCTAACAAATCCAATAAAAAATTTTAACGATAGTCTTGAAAATTAGCCAGTTTAAAGTCTTGGAGGACTAACAGCTCCAAAATTCGTATAAAACCTTAAAGAAAGTCTTGAACAGTAGCCAGTTTAAAGTCTTGGAGGAATAACAGCTCCAAAATTAGTATAAAAAAAACCTTAAAGAATGTCTTGAACAGTAGCCAGTTTAAAGTCTTGGTGGACTAACAGATATCTTGAAGTAAAATCCCATTGGTATTGAGTTCTCCTAGACCCTGTTTCCTGTCTAAACTAAATGAATAAAACTAAAAAGAATGAAAACTAAAAAAAATAAAACTAAGAAATATAATAATGATTTTGATTTAATTAATAAATTTTAATTTTAATTTTAATTTTTTTTTTATTATTATTATTATTATTATTATTTTTTTTTTTTTATTTATTTTATTTTTATTTTATTTTTATTATTTATTTTTATTTTATTTTATTTTATTTTATTTTTTTTAATTTTAATTTTTTTTTTTTTTAAAATTTAAACTAAAAGATTTCAGAAAAGATAGTTTTGAAATAAAAGTTAAAATTTAATTTTAAAGAAAGATAAATGAATGTGAAAAGAAAGATAAAAAAAGTACTAAAAAAAAAAAAATTTTAAAATAAAATTTTAAAAGATGCCCCCCGGCCATTTGATGAGCCATACCCTCGACATCATACCCACATCCAAGTGTAACTTGATGTGGTTACACAATTTTGAGAAATTGAAAAGAAAAGAAAATAAATGAAAGTTTTTAGAAGATAATTTTTATAATGATGATCACTGGGTGGGCTCCCTCCAATTTATAAAAATGATTAGAGACCACCAGTGAGCATCACCTTTACAATAATTCATAATATATATTAAAGAAAAGAAATCACAATCTAACATAAAAAATCAAAAACAAAATAAAATAAAAAAAATCTTGAATCTGGCGTTGAGAGCGGTGTCTCTTGATTCGTTCCAGTTTATAGTCTTAGTGGACTTCCTAAAATTAAAAGACAAAGCCAGGATTCAACTAGAAACAGGGAAAATTTTGGAAACGAACATTATGGGGTAATTGTGTATAGAGCAGCCAGCCCATCAATTACCCCCACACTTGCCAATATTAAATTAAGAAGGTTCCCCTGTGAACACTTCTTCCAATAAATTTTAAAATTTTTCCAACACTATCTTCACCCATATTTTAAGAATTTTAAATTTTGAAAATTTTCAATGAAGGTTTTCTCGTATTTCGTTGCCCATATGCAGTGTAATGATAGTAAAGTATTTTGATAAAAAAAAGATAGTTTATCCTCGTTGCGGAGGTCGTCATAAAATATTGTCGATATCATAGTTTATCCTCATTGCGGAGGAATCCATAGAATTTGATAAATGTCATTAAAATTGTAGTTTATCCTCATTTCGGAGTTATCCATATAATTTCATAAATGTCATAGTTTATCCTCATTGGGGAGGAATCCATAAAGTTTCATTGATATCATAGTTTATCCTCATTGCGGAGGAAGACTTCGGCACTCCTGGTGCCTCTAGGATAGAACCGCTTCACTTGATTGGCCGCTACCCTCTTCTTCAATACTACTCCATCCAACTCTTCTAGCACATATGAACCGCCCGAAACTTGCTCCTTGATTTTATACAGTCCATTCCACCTATCTGCAAACATCTTTCCCCACTGACTTTACAGACTCCTATTATACACCAAGACCATATCACCTGGGTTCAAAGGTTTCCTTAATCGATGTGCCAACCGCTCATCCCAATATCTAACTGATTGATTTTGGATCTTCATCATCCGCGAATATGCCTTTTCTAAATATTCTTCTTTCTTTTCTAGCTGCATCATTCTTGCACACAATAATTCTTCAGTAGTTTTGACCGTGTCCCAGTCAACCCCAAGATATGATTCAGCTTCTAAATCAACCGGTAAAACTGCTTTCTGTCCAAAAACAAGTTCATAAGGTGAAAATCCGGTAGTCCTTTTGGCAGTGATTTGATCAGCAAATAAAACTAAAGGTAAATAGTGCCTCCACTTTTCGGCACTTGTCCCACACATTTTAACTAAAGCATCCTTAATAACTTGATGCCCTCTTTCAACCATGCCTTCAGCTTCAGGATAATATGGGGTTGCTACCCTAACCTTTGATCCAACTTTCAATACGGCCTCTTTAAACTCTGTCCCAAATTCAGGACCTCCATCTATTGTTACCAACTTCATCACCCCATACCTATATACCCAATTATTCAAAAAAAATTCTGCCACATTTTTGGTAGTTAAATTAATAAGAGGCGCTGCCTCTACCCAACCAGATAAATCATCTCTGGCCACAATTAAATATTTATACCGTCCCTCTTTTATATGAACGGCATCTAAACTAACTCTTCCAAAGAGCGTATATTCACCGGTCGCGCGTCCAGGTTCTTTTGGCCTTAAATAACTTTGTCTTTGACATTCTTCGCATGACTGAACCCACTGTTTAACAGCCATCTTCATGCCAGGCCACCAAAATCGATCAGAAATTCTTCTAAACGTTTCTCCAACGCCTCTATGCCCGAGATCTTCATGCAGTGATTTCAAAACTAATTCTTGCCCCTTCTCTTGAGTTATAACTACTTGAGGATTTGGATACCTTCTCCTCATTAAACGTCGACCAGATAGGTAAAACGTAGATGACTTCCTCTGGATAGCCACCCATTCATCATCTTCACAATCTTCTGGCCTCTCTAAAGTCAACAAATATTTGACTAACAAAAAATAAAAACCAGTCTGACCACAGAGTTCATCTTGAAAATTGATTAATATAACATCAATAGGGACTTCTCTATCACCAATATCACCTGCACATGAATGAGCCAATAATCGTTGACCCCTAAATAAATCTTTAATCGAGCTATGTCGACGTTTTTCTTCTGAACCTTTGGATCCTTTGAAAACCGTATTTGAAAATACCCCTTTCTCTTTATCCACCTTTTTATTTAAATTCTCTAATTCTCCAACATATACACCATTCCTTAATTTACTACTATCCCACACTACCAATCCATCTTCCTCTACATACACCACATCTTCTTCTACCTCCTCTCTGCCGAATTTATCTACACCCTTTCCAACACCTTTATTAACATAAAAACTATTTTCCAGTTTATCCTCTTGGTGGAGGTCATCATCATCATAATCTAAACACAATAGTCCTGCCAGTTTAACCTCATGGGGGAGGTATGGAAAGTCTTCAGCTCCTTTAGTGCTGGCTTTGATAATAGGTATATCTTCATCAAACTCTTCTGAGTCTGAATCTTCTTCAGTGGGTGGTCTCCTTGATAAACCATCTGGCATAGTAAAAGTTTTGCCAGGCTTATGAACTAAATCAAACGAAAAATGTTGAATAAAAGCTACCCATCTCGTCATGGGTGCGTTCGGTAAACTTGGGGAATTAATCATCTGGATTAACGATTTCGCATCCACTTGCAACTCAAAATGTTGCCCCCACAAAATATGCTGAAGTTTCTTCAGTATTTTCACCACACCACATAATTCCAATTTTGGTTGAGAATATCTTGATTCGACCTCAGTAAATACTACAGATTCATACCTAACTGGCCTGATGTAACCAGCTTTATCCATCTGAGACAGAACCGCCCCAGCTGCAACCTGACTTGAATCAACTGCTAAATAAATTCTACCAGTTTTTTTTTCATAATCTAACTTGTGCAGGACTAAATCCTTCCCCACAACCTCCTTCAACTTCACAAACGCCTTCTCACACTCTTCATCCCACTCCCAGTCTGCATCCTTTCTCGTTAACCGTCTCAATGGAGCTGCCAATGAAGAAAAGTCCTTGATAAACATTCTAACATATACGCAAACGCCTAAAAACCCTCTAACTTCGGTCGTATTCTTGGGTCTTGGCCAGGACTGAATTTTGTTAACTTTCTTCTTGGACATAATCCTACCCTCTCTACATACCACATGGCCTAATATTTCTAAGGCTGGCACACAACATGAAAATTTTGAACCTGAAATAGTTAAACCAGACTCTTCAATTCGAAACAAGATTCTTTCTAAAGTAATTGCAAACTCCCAAATGAATTTGCGTATCCCGGGATTCTCTTCCAACACCTGGTTATCATAGTCGGTTGTTGGTCCCTTAATTCCTCCATCATCTATAAAGATTCCAGCATATTGTGGAATTTCGTTTTGAAGGATCCAAGCCATCTGAGCTTGATAAACTGCAACCGAATTTGTTGCTCCTTGAGGTAATCTTGTTAACTGTAAGCGTCCAAGTGGCGTATTGAATGTACTGAGAGGCCTTGAGTCCGGATGTAACTCTCTCTCATCATATCCACCCATAATATCTCCCAAACCATAGCACACTCTCCCTGCAAACGCTTCAACAAACTCCTCAGCACTAGGTGGTATCCCAGCATCCTTTATTGTAACCCTATTTAATTCCCTAAGATCATGAACAACTCTAAGCTTGCCATTCGGTTTCTTTATACAAAATACCGGACTAGAATAGCTTGACGTTGATTGCTCATAAAGTCCAGTGCGTATCCGTTCTCTGACAACTTCAATATAGGCTTCTTTTAATGCAGCCGGAATAGGAATCGGTTTCTGCTGCCACGGTTCATGACATACCACAGGAATCTTGTAAGGCTCCCTATGGGAATGCTTCAACACACCCCTCTCCTCTTCTACAAAAGCAATGGCCTTCTCTCGCTTGACCATCACATCCAACAACAACTTCTTCTCTTCTCCAGACAACCAACCATCAGGTCCAAAATTAACAACACCCAGTCTCTCAAAAGTGATTCTTGACGTCTCAGAAAATTCAGGCGGATTCTTTACCAAGGGACTTTCATAAGGATCTCTTGATAACCTTGGTCTTCTCAAGGGTGGATTTAATTCGGCAGGTAGCGGCTCATTAATAGGTCGAACTTTATTTGCTACTTTCTTATATTTGGCTGCGTCCACATCTAAATTAACTTGAGGTAAAACATCGCCATTAAAACTCTCATCAAATGAATCTTCTTCATCGCCAGAATCAGAATAAGAAAAATTAGAAAAATATTTTATTTCATTTTTAAATTTTACCCTTTTCTCCTTTCCCTCGTCTAATTTATAAACAGATTTTCCAACACCTTTTCTTCCCTTATCCAACAGTAAATCACCCGTAAAGAAAGTTGGCAGTTTAACCTCTTGCTGGAGAACCGGAATTGAATTTTCACAAAAATTATTTTTTTGTGTTTTAATTATACCGAGATTTTTTATTTGATTTTGATGAGATTTTCGCAGTTTACCCTCTTGCTGGAGGTCCAAAATAGAAGGAGATAATTGCAGTTTAACCTCTTGCTGGAGGCCCCAAATAACATTTTCACATAAGTTATTTTTTTTGTGTTTTACTTATACTGAGATTTTTAATCGAGTTTTGATGTAATTTTTGCAGTTTACCCTCTTGCTGGAGGTCCGTGATAGAAGGAGATAATTGCAGTTTAACCTCTTGCTGGAGGTAATCAAACATACCCTTCCAATTTTTATCCAACCTAATTTGGCCCATGTTGCCTTTTTCACCATTTTTAAATTTAATAGAATAACAGGGTAAATCCAATAAACATATAGAAAAGTCCAAAACGTATTTGCACTCCAAAGTAATATTAACAGAAAATAATTGAGAATCCACTTGAATTATCTCCAAGTGAGCTGACCTATTGCAATCCGGGATCTCATCCTGAGGAGAGATTACAACATTAGAGCGATCAGCCCCTGCTACCCCAAAAAATGAGGGCAACCATAATAATTTGAATCCTGAATAAATTGAAGACATAACAATAAAAAAAAAATTTCAGCCGAGTTTAGGTAGTTTATCCTCATTTCGGAGGAATTAAATTCTTGATATCCCCTGGAGATAATCCATAATTTTGCCCCAAGGGCTTATCCACCGATTCCATAAAACCCAAAAATAAACCCCCATAATTTGTCCTACCATTGGACATAAAAAATAAACAGCCCTTTTCCAAAATATGAGTGCATCCAATTTATGCACTCTATTATCAAATGCCACTACACTCTTTATTAGTGCAGGGAAAACCATATCCTCCATAAAAATCTCTTCCTGAGATTGAAGCAAATCCACCATACATATACCAGATTCATAAACCATATCCACATCTGAATTTCAGACAGTCTCTGCTTTTGAAGACAAAACCTGAGGTAAATATTCCTCTAAATCAAATTCCAAATTATCTAAAACAAAATTATCCCCAACATCCAAATTTTCTTCATCAGTGACAATAATATCTTCATCTTCAGAAACCTCTTCTTTCTTAACAGAAGAGTCAACAAAAATAATATCTTCAGGCTGGACAAAATCTTCAGGAATGGCTGAATCCGAAATTTCATCAGTAACTAGTTCTTTTACACCATCCTCTTCTATCTCTTGAGCGACCTCAGTGTCTTCTCCAGAGTCCAAATCAACAGAGTTATGAGTATCAAGATATTCCAAAATAACCTTCTTTAGCACCTCCATACCAGGAATCCTAGTTTCTCCATCTGGGAGATCCTTCATTAAATTCCCATTAATAAGCACCATCAAAACATCTTTCTTAACCTTTTCCCCCATAGCATCCCAAAAAACATACTTTGATGCATTATCATGAAATAAAATTTCATACTCCAACAAATAATCCAGAACCACCTGAAATTCAACCATAAACTGATGATACTGATGCAGAGATGTTACACCACCTTTTGATTCCCATTTCCTAGCTATATCCTTTAGATCCTCCAATGAATAAACTTTTGGCCACCTTTTTTCCATTTCCATCTTGAGCTTTCTCCAATCTTGATCTTTATAACCATCCATAGAAATAACCTCCTTTTCCACCTCTCTGTCCAAAATAAAGAACCTAATCTGCTTCACCATATCCAAAGTTAAAGCACCATCAATCGCAGCTGCAGTTTCATACCTATGTAAAAATCCTTCTAAATCATCTCCAGAAAACTTGGGCCCAACCCAAGATACAATCCTTACTGATGCCCTAACAGGTACACCAGCAGCCAACACAGCAGTTCCACTAGTAGAAGACATCCCAAAACATAAGAAAAGCGTTAACAACCGTTAAAATAACAAGCCTCTTGCAGGCCAATAACAAAATCCAATTAGAGTTCCAGAGAATAAGCCTCTTGCAGGCTAAGAAAGTCCTAGATCCAAGTAAGTCCTAGAAAAAGCTAGAGATTTCGAAACCCCACGTTGGGCGCCAACTATGGTAAGGTAAACTCTTACAGTCGCCTTGCTGTAAGCAGAATCCGGAGGAGATATGTGGATTTAGCTGAAAACCCCGTCCTTCCAATAAAAATAACAAAATGGGAATTCTAAATCACTAAGCTAACCAATCTACTTGAATCTGATTGATAAAAATAATGAAACTCTAAAATAATTAACGCTTATTGAGATTTAAAGAAAGTGGCTGTTGATAAAGAAATACTGATAACAAAAATTAAGGTGTACCAGTGAAAGATCTGAAAAGATTGACTTTTATGTTTTTATAATAATTTGAATTTTTATGAGACAGCAATAATCAAGTCCCAGCGATGAAGACCTTTCTAAAGATACCCTATATGAAGTGTGATTTAAATTGTTGAGTAGTATTTCTAAAAATGTTATATATAAAATATAAAGTTATAAGGGTATTACAAATTTATTTAATTTGTTGAGTAATAAAAAATGAGACTGTGGTGGTTAATGATTAAGCTGTATGATCTGTCCCCCCCTCAATTTTGAGTTTGAGAAGCGCTTAAGTATTCCTAGTCACGTGCCTAAGTTTTCCCCTCCAGAGCTCTTCCAGAGTCAATCCGGAGCCCGTACGGAGTCCGTACGGAGTCCCTCCGGACTTCCGGACTCAATTTAGAACCTTAAAACCATAATAAAAAATCTAGAAAAATTACACATAATAGAGCTACTTCCCCTTTACATACCAAACTAATTTTCGTAGTCTGCGCAGCTCTAATTACCCTGTGAAAATTCATCAAAGTTAAGTAATTTTTGAAAACGTAAATATTTCTATAAAACTTTAAAATTCATTTAAAAATATAAGAAAAATAGTAAAAATTCTGGGAAAATTTCCCAAGGTTCTTGAGTGACTTGACTTGATACTTATAAATTTTTCAGACCGTAAAAATAAGTTTTCTCCGTAAAATAAATTGTATTTGTATAGGCATTCGCTCGTGACCAATTTCTTCATATTTTAAACTCCAAAATAAATTAAATAAAACCCTTTTTATAAAAAAATAATAATGCCAATCTTGCACGCCGTAATAACTCATTTACATATTTAGGTGCCGTACTAAACTTTAGGCTACCACAACGTGAATCTCCTGTGAAGTCACCAAGTAAGACGTTCAGTTCTTTGGACCATACTCTGAAATTAGAGCCTTCATCCTTCTGCTTGAATTCCCTTCCTTTCATTTCCACATGGGTTTTGATGGTAGTGTCTCAAACATAGTTTTTTTTCAAGTTGTGAGGATTGTGAAGTGTTCCTGGTTTCTGTTTAGTCTTCAGAATTGGATGAGGTTATGTTGTCTTCAGCTTCTTCTTCAGTTTCCTCTTCCTATTTTTTTCGGTGATGTTGATGGTGGTGTTTGTTTCCTTGGAGTGTGCTGTTGAAGATGGGGAGGTAGTGTTCGAGTTGTTTGTGAGTGCTTGCTTGTTGATGGTCTTGAGCATTGGTGTTTGGTGTCAAGATCAGCATATCTATACCTTATCTACTATCTGCTACTTCTATGTAAGTCATATCTATATGTAAATCTACCTGAATTTAGTCTAATCTAAAATCTAATATTTTTTTTTGATTAAACACTTAAATCAAGATTTGCTTTGGAGTAGTTGGGCCACAACTAAGCTTTAGTATCTGGAAAAGATATTGACCTAATTTTCTTGAGTTAAGTGTTTTCATTTTTTTTGTGAGATGAAATTTGAGAAAAAAGAAGAAAATATGAAAAAGTAAAAAGGAGAAAAGAAATAGAGAAACAATAGATAGAGGGAAGAAAAATTGAAAAGGAAGTAGAAAGAAAAAAAAAATTGTGAAAAATATGAGAAAGAAAAAATAAAACTAATTTGAGTGCATGGCAATGTGCGGACAAGGCTTGGACAATTTTAATTGGTAGTCGTTTTGCTGACAAGGCTGCTGATGAAGCTTTGAGTCTTTAAAGGAAGAGAAAGGAAATAAGAATGAAAAATTTTAGGCACAGATTAGACGCAAAGGCCCATAACCTATTAGGTTGGATATGAGTAATTAGGAAAGTAGTGGTGGTTTTTTGTATATTATTAATTAATCTCTCTTTAGTTATTCTAAAGTCTTTTATAGTTAGTTCTGCAGCATAGTTGAGTCCTAACTGAGAGAACCAAAGAAGAGCCAAAAGAAAAGGAAGTAGTAAGCCAATGGAGAAAATATTAAAACAAAAATTTTAATTTGTTTTAGTTAATATTTCCTTTTTCTTCAGCTATCCTTCAGCTCTCCTATTTTTTTAGTAATTAAATTTTCTTTTCTCCCATTTTAATTTGATTCTGTTACTATTTCCTTTTTTGTTTGGCTCTCCTATTTTTTCAGTAAGTAAATATTTTTTTCTCTTATTTTTAATATGTTTTTCTTTTTTTTGGTTTCCATTGGCTCTCCTTTTTTTTAAGTAGGTAAATCTTTTTTTCTCTTCACTTTAATTTTTTTTTCTTAATTTTTTTTGTCCTTACGCTCTCCCTTTTTTTTTACTAAATTTATTTATTTTTTCTTACTTTTTCATTTTCCTTTGGCTCTCCCTTCTTTTCTAGCAGTTAAATATTATTTTTCTTTTATTTTTAATTTATTTTTCTTACTAATTTTTTTTCCTTTGGCTAACTCCTGATTTTTAGTTTCTAAAATATTACTATCCATATTTTCCATGAGATACCCAGGGATTTTTTGGGGCAAGGTAAGGGTAAGTAATTTTTTTTTATCAGCAAAGATGAAAAACTGCCTCAATATACCAGGAGTGAGGCGTATTGGTCTCAGGTGGCCCCTCTAAAAACAACTGGTCAGTGGAAAATTTTCAGGCTGTAGTACTATTAAGTGCTCAGAATGATTTTTGTCTAGAAGTATTTACGGTCCAGTATGAATATTAGTTGTCCACCAATCCAATTTAAAGTATAATATATTATGAACTCAAATATTAGTAACATGTATATTAATAATCTCACTAATATAAATATATAAAAGGTGCTTATAATTGACAGAAAAATAAAATAAAAATTATATTTAAAAAGCTAATGATTGTAACCAGATAAAGTATATTATATATAATATAAGATTGTATTGTGTTTGTATAAAATGATTTAATTGAATGATTATTTTTATCCACCTGAATTACCCACTATACACCACAGAAAAAATGGGGGGGTATTGCTAGCAATACCCCTTGCTTGAACTCCGTTGAGCCACAAATCTATGCTTGAATTATGCACACATCATCACCATGTAGGAAATTGTTTGGCCTTACATTTAGTCAGAGATTTGTCACAAATTGAGCTCAAGATGAACCTACATTGATCACCGTTTGATCTTGTAAAATCCTAATTTGATCATCAGTTGAACTCCCTTTGATCTCACTTTGATCTAACATAAGCTTTTGCATATCCAATATGTCAACTATTCACCTTCAAAAAGATTCGTAATGAATTTCACATGGAATATTAGAAACGAAACCAGTAATTTTGAGTAAATGTCTCATCAAAATGATTAATCCACAACAAAATACCATCAAAATTAAATCTGATTACTGAAAACTTTTGGTAAAATGACTAATAGATATTTAAATTGGAAAATAATATTCCATTTCTCAATTTCAAATTCAAAATATAAATCCTCGTTTGAAATGTGAATTTTGTAGATTCCTTGCCTTCCTATATTATGAGTAATATTTGAGGTATTTTACACCTTTGTAAATATGGTGTTGTGCTGCTAGAAATTATCTCTGTTTCAATTCAACTTTATTGAAGCTTGATTCCAGAATGATACATATTTTATAACTATTTTGAGAAAAAAGTCACTAGTAATGAATTTAGCCTTTTATCTGTCCTTTATTAAACCTCACTTAATCCTACTTAAATCCAAATTGACCCACAAAAACCTTATTTGGGATATTTTTTAGCCCAGGATGATTCAAGATTGGAGCAAAATATTATTTTAAATATCCAATATGCCTATTGATTAAATTTCTTCAAGCTTACTTTAAATACACATTAACATTAACTTTCACAGGAAATATTAAACACAAATCTTGAAAATATAGTATTTAAAATCATAATAAATATAATATAATATGCTTACAACAAAATTTTCTTTCTGGATTAATTGAAACAAAAAATTGTTCATTTGTGAAAATAGAAAAAATACTATCCATCCTGAATTTAGAATTCATTTTTAAAAATTTAATGCCCCCTCACTTTCAAGTTTATCATGTATTTCAAAAATTATATTTTTAATAAGTTTGTGAATAGTACACCTGAGATATAAACTTGGGGATATCAAAAACTAAAACATCAGCAAATTGAAATGTTTTTTATTGTTATGAATGGAAATAATGATTGAAAAACACCATTAGAGCAAGTTTGATTTTGAATAATAGGCATACTTTCTCATGTAAATTTCAATAAAAATAATTTTTATTCTTACATAAGTTGCGGTGGATACATTTGAGCTCAAAAAGAATTAAAATTGACAAAATAAGACTTCTATAATTCATATTCAAAAATGAAATCACCCTTCATTATCTACCTGTAAACTATTTTAAATTGAATAATTTCAAAGTCAGTATATACTGATGTTATTTTTTCTTCTAAAAAATTTATTAGGGGGTATCAATGTTAGAAATATGCCATTTCAAAATACCTCTTTTTTCTACCACATCAGTAATTACTATTTCATCATATATGTCAAATCTATCCCCCAGAACACCTTTATATGTATTATTAAACTCAAGTTTGTTACTTTAGTTTTGTGCTTCAAAATAAATTTTAAATATTTTCAGTTTTTTAACATTGATACCCCTTATTATATAGATTAATAGTCATAAACAGTTGACATAGATGTTAAATTTATATAAGCAATCTTTAATTCATAAAATGATAAAACTATCTTTTATGTAAAAAGTGATGAAGGAAAAAAATATTATTAAATTTTTGATGCACTATCAATAAAATTGAAGATAGAGCATATCAAAAGTTTAAACTTAATTTCAATTTTGATATCAACATTTTATTTTATTTTACTTGAGTAGAAAACAGATTTTAAATCTCAATATAATTTTAAATCCCATTAGTTTGTAGATTTCAACATTTGAAACTATGAAATAAATATTTATGAAAGAATTTTACAATATTTGCCCTTCTAAAAACTCATAAATTCAACTTCAAATCTTCTAACCTTCACAAGTAACCACAATGCATTCTGAAAATACTCTATATTTAAATAATTAAAGGTAAATAAAATTATGTTTTTATTCTTTATTTCAATTTTTGATAAATAATATATATATATACATATATATATATATATATAATTTCTTAAAAAGTCTAAGAGGGAACTTAATAGTGGTTTTGGCATTAGATATATAGATTCAACTTTCAAAAAATTTGTTTGGAATAAATTACAAAGACAAAAAGGATATATTTTGATGAAAGAATACTGATTTAGGTTCTCTTAAAATATTATTAACCATTTTTATGGAATATTAATCCATGGTTATCATTCTTTATGATATTATCATAGAATTTTTCCCTTTTTTAATATAATGATTTTCTATTGTGTGGTATGTAGGCTAAGATAAGTTTAAAAGATTTATTGAAGATATATATACCAGAAACAGTATAATCTGTAGATTTATAACTATAACTTACTTTTCTGATGTTTTACATCATTGATAAGTAGCTCATGCATTACACAAGTAAATAATTATAGTCTCTGGAAATAATTCCTTGTGAATTTCAAATTTTTTGTTATTCTTAAAATCATTACTCAAATAAACTAAAAATTTCTTCAAATATTGATTGAAAGAAGGAGTTACAAAATCTTGTTTTGTAGTTATAAAAGTTTGAGTTATTTTTCATATTATCAAGTATAATGAACATTTGTAAATTTTAACTTGAAAACTAGTGATCATAGCAAAGTAATACTGGAAGAATCAGATAAAAGGGTGGACTAAAGTCATAGCACAACAGGAAATGATACAAAATTGTTGATTTTTATCTCATAAAATTCAACTTATTTTTAACATATTTTACCACCTTTAGATAATGTTTAGTGGATTTTAACATTATTATAACAAGCAAACTTAACAATGTTTTGATTTTTTTAACAAAAATAAATATTGTTAGATCATTTTTTTAAAAAATATGACTTATTTTTATGCTTTATCTACAATAGTTAGTAGTTTTTTTTGCAGAAATTACTTGTTTTGATATTCTATTTTTGAATTTTTTAAGAGACTTCATTGCATTAAAGTTTTGTAATAATTTTTCATTAAAGCATCATATTTTAAATCTAGATAATTGGTTTTGAAATAATATATATTTTCATGTTAATTGACTCATTATTTTTGGATTGATAAATTATGTTAAAATTGGGATTGCTTATTTCTAGTGAGTGTACATCATAGTTTGTTTTCAAATCAAAGATTAATAAATGGTGAAATTTGGTAAAATTCTAAATATCTTTTAAGCCTTTTTGATTTAAATAATGTTTAATGTTATGTAATCATTCTATAAGTAGAACACAGTTAAAATCTGATAATGGTACATTGCTTTCAATTTCTAATACTAAAATTCTATTCTACTTGAAACAATGTAAACTAAAGCTTGGTATCTCATAAGAAACTCACAATTTTCAAAAATAATATTTTTAACTTTTTAAACATGATACACATTAAAATATATTTTTAGAATAATTTCCTAATTAGTTTCAAATACTAGAAAATAATGACCTCAATTTATTTTAATACTTAAACCATTCTGATGTGTGAATTTCACAATCCTCTAAGTAACATATGGTTACCATTTATACACATATGCATGATTTCTCCTTTTGTTTAATTTTAGCTGAATCTAAAAAGTAAAATCACATGTTGAATATCATCTATAGATAAACTTCTTATATTAGAAGCTAATATTTCATATGAGAAATTTGTTATTGAGTTTGGGAAACATTAATAAGTGTTGGGTATTATAATTGAGCCATTTATTCAAGTAAATAAAAAAGGATGACCTTCTAAATATTTCATATATATATATATATATATATATATATATATATAATAAAAATTAATTATATAGTAGCATTTAACCATGTTTTTATACTAATGTCATATAAAAAAAGGGATTGAACTAAAACTTTCAGTAAAGAAAATAAAAATAAGATAATTTAATATTCTTGTTTATATTCTCATATTTTTGAAATGGCTTACTTAAGGGAGAAAATTATTTGGTTTTAGAGTACAAGAATTTCTAGATAAAAATCTTCACAATATAGTTTGACCCTCTCAAAAAGAAAATTCCTCAAATTTTACTATCACATTTTATATATTTGTTAAGTAATAGAAAATGGAGTTGTGTCTTTGACAATGAAGCTTTAGAAAATGAAATAAATGATTTAAATTTATAATATAATTTTTGAAACAATAAATCATGTATTCAAAAAAAATTATATATCTTACAATCAAGATAACAGTATTAATTAAGCAACTCTAACAACTTTGGAAAGAAAACAAGAAAAAAATAATTAGTAAAATGCATAAGTTATTTTTAGAATTTAAGGAAACTTAATAGCTCTACCTGTAAACTAGCCTTAAAGCAGGTTTGGATTTAACATGTGGAAATTCATACATAGTACCCTTCCATCATTAGAGCAGAATAAAATTTATGTAGTTTTATTTTTTTAATTTATAATAGTATTTTTATTTTTGGCTTTTTCATTAGTATAACTATATATTTTTTAACTTTTTTGTTTTTCATAACATAAGTTCAAAGCTGCACATCACTACTTCAAGATGAAACTCCATATAATGTAATCAATGAATGATATATTATAATGAATTTTACTAGAGACTTTTCAAAAATGGTGATTAAGAATACTTATTATAATTTTTTAAATTTTTATTATTATTCTATCTCTTGAAAGGAGATGGACATATCTCAATTTAATTAGTTTTTCCTCAGAAAAATTTATTCTCGATCTAAATAAAATTGCATCACTATTAACTAGATGTTATTATACAATTTTAACAATTTTTTTATCTGAACATAGTTGAAAGTATGTATAAATTAAAGTGTTTCCACATAGTCTTACTATTATCCCACCATTATTTTCACATTTAGATTTCATTATAACTGTAAAATAAGTTTTTCAATAATTTTAATAATACCTTAATATTTAATAATTTAGTTACAAAGTAGATTTTTTATCCTTTTTTTATATGAGGCTTATTATATAAACACTACTTTTAGATTTTATCCATTTTGATGTCTGATAATTTAAATTTTCATTTAACTACCCAAATTATATCAAAAAAAATTCAAAAGTATATTTTTTTAATGTACTCTTTTTGATAAACTTATCATTTCTTATAGGTTATTCTTCAACTATGTATTGTAATTAATTACCCACTCATTTATGGTCTGTTATTGTTGTTCATTACATACAGACAAAATAAGGATACTCTCATATTATATTGGAGTTTTAAATTAAAAAGTAAATACTAGTGGCTGGTATTAAATATGAAGTTTTTATAACTAAGTTGAACATTAATTAATTATTAAATGGCATTTTATATTACAAATTTTATTGAATTTATATAAAAATAACACTCAAGAAATATATATAAGATATATATATAACCATTGTATATCAAAAATGAAGTACTTCTCAACATGGTCTTTTTAAATGATTTTCAAATTTACTTAAAGAGACATTAATATTACCAATTCAAATTTTATATCAAATACAACAATATTATTATTTCATTTTTAATTATTTTACAAAAAATTTGAGTTTCAAAGTAATTTAATTCAGTATTTAATGAATGTTTTTGAAAAATATTTTTAAAAATAGAAATAACCCCTCACAAAAAAAAATATAATTTTTTTTACTTACAATTTGCACCATATTTCTACCCTTAAAATATTTGTATTCTTCTAACAAAAATATTTTTTAAATAAATTTAAAATTTTTTTCATTATTCAATTACAAAATGTCAAATTTATAATTTATTTTACCTTACTAAAAAATTTAGTTGAAAATTTAATTTTGTATTTCCAAAAAATAAACTTAAATGTCAAAAATTAAAAAAACAAAATTATAAATATAATTATGAGAAAGAGGTAGATTAAATTTATAATATTCATATAAAAAAATTCATATATTTTATGGTGTTTGAATTTTAAATTTAATGTATTAAAAAATAATCATTAAATAACCAAGCCAAATGAAATTGGCTTGGATTTTTGGTATCACTAGCACTTATTTTTTTTCTTATACTCACATTTTAATTTTTAATTTTTTTTTTTCTACATTTCTCATTTTTTTTTTATGATTTTTAATGTTTTTAAGACCGAAGTTGTTTTCAAACAACTTCGGTCTAACGTTTCTCTCACTTTCCCACCAGATTGCACCTGGTAGGGAAAGTCGCTTCCATTTTAGAGACCAAAGTCCCTTGCAGGGACTTTGGTTTCTCTGTGTGCATTGCACAGCCAGAAAAAAACTGGCTGTGAAATGCACTGCATGCAGCACATGCAACACGCATCGCTGCTGCAAGTAATGCGCATTGCATGCAGCAGCAATGCAGGCTGCATGTGCTGCATGCAACGCGCGTTTCTGCTGCATGCAGCGCGCATTGCACATGCTGCGCATATCTCATGCAGCTGACTTGATATCAGCTGCATGAAATATGGTAGCGATTGTGCAACGCGCGTTACTTGCAGCAGCAACGCGCGTTGCACACTGCTTTGGCCACCTCCCAGCCTAGTAAATTAGCTGGGAGGGTGGCAAACATTACAGCAAGCAATCGAAGTTGCTTTTAGCGACTTCGATTGCTTGAAAGAGACACTTCCAGCCAGGGGAAACCTGGCTGGAAGTACTAAATTGCAATGTAAGGGACCCAAGCCAATTTCAAAGGCTTGGGTCATAAATTAAGGTTTCTAAAAAGCAGCCAGTATAAATCTGGCTGCAATAAAAAGTAAATTTTTTAAATAAAATACATAAAAAAATAAAAATTTGTTCAAATAAAATATACAACACTCTTCAGCCAGTAAGAAACAGCCTTCCATTGTTACACGTAGAAACAAAATCAAATGTTTCTTTCATCAACATTGGCCATGTTTCAATATTTTGAACCAAGTAAGATCAGGAAAAAGGTCACGGCAAAAAAATTGCATAATTAAAAGTCTCCCAATTTAATATGGTACGGAGGTTCATATTTTAGAAATAGGTGGTGCACATTATAGTTTCCTTTAAAAAAATTCAAAAATGAATTAATTTTGGCGCAATGTAAATTTAAATGTGATGAGTGTATGTTTTTTAGCTACGTGAAACATGGTAGCTAGAATTATGTGGCGTCAATTTTTTTTAGATGTGAAATTCAGTGTTCCACAAATGTGCATCTGTACAACATGCAGCCAAGTAAATTCTAGCTGGAATTAGTATATGCATAGGAAAAAATGATCATGCTGTGTACAGTGCCTTGGCAACATCATTCTTGGAATTTAGATGAAGTTTATCATATGACTTGGAGAGCTGCATTTTTTTGAAAATGTGATCAGTGAAAATTCATGATATATACATCTGTTTGCCACCCAATTTATTTTTCCTTTCTATTTCTCACTTACCTTTTTCAAAAATTATCAATCATATTTTTGCTTTATCATTTTGAATTATTGGTACTATTTTCTTGACCTTATCTGATTACCGGTAAGCAAATTTTTCTTGCTATTGCATTTCATATCATTTTGGTTTGTTACACTTTTTTACACTTTTGACAAGTTAATCTAATGATTCTAATTCTGAATTTATTTTTATGGTATCTTTTACTGTACCCTTTTGATTCATTATAAAATAATTCTTTTTCAGTTAACTTAAAGTTTTTTTATTTGTTTGTCAATTTACTTTTCTTTATTCCTTATCAAAAATGTTCAATTTATTTATCTAACCATTTATTTTTTAAAACAGTGATTATAAAATAAAATTTATAATTAATTTTGATCAATCAGCTACAAATGGAAGAAGATTTTATAGACATGTAAGTTCATGTTTTGCTTATCATTTTTCTATATTTCTTTAATACTTTCTCAATCATTATATTATTAATATGAAAAGTAAAACATCATCTTGTACTTGCTGAAAGCATACAGGATAATTTTTTGCTTTTCATAATGATAATTAGATTGTTTGTACTTTACCTTTAATTTATTGATTTTTAAGTTGTTTCAAAGTCTCGTACTTGCTGAAAGCATACAGGACAATGCTACAATTTAAAAATTAATAATTTATTGAAGTATAACTTTCTAAGTCAATATATTAATCAGAGCAAGATTTTTCATTTTATATATGTGGATATCATAATTCCGTAAATTTTTTAATATTACTAGTGTATTGGAGTTATACTTTCATTATATTATTAATATTAAGTGTAGAGCCAAATCTCGTACTTGCTGAATGCATACAGGATAAAGCTATACTCTTTATATGTATAATTTAATAAAGTATACCTTTGAAACACTTTCTTAATATTTGAAATAAAGAAAAAGTATATAAATTTACTAATATGTAGATATGCTAACTTTTGTATTTCTAATATTGAAGATATGATAAAGTTAAAGGTATCATTGACTGATAATTGAAATTATGTTACTATTTTCTAATTTTTGATTTTTTTCTATTTTAAATCAAAATTGAATTCTCTTAGGATTGAACCATCAATGAGTAACAATTTGAAAAAAAAAAACGGCCAGGGAAGAACTCTAAAAATAGGTGGGCAAAAGACATTGCTACTGGAATGAAACTTGTAAACGCTCTTGGAATGGATACAAACGGGAAGAAGCCACATTTCTATGCACGATCTTATGCAAATAATATGACAGATTGCAATAATTATTACAATTTTTTTCCTGGATGTAGTATTTATAAACCAAAAGGTGTCTTAATACCTAATGTTCTTGTGCAGACTTTTGAAATTCATGAGCTCAAAGAACTAGATATGTTAGAAGCTACGGTGCAATGCATTAAGGATCTTTCTTACTGCGAACATGAAATTAAAAATAATGGTTATCATCAAAGAGCTGGTGGTTTCGGAAAAATGTTTGGTGGTGGCTTTATTTTAGATAGAAAGAAATCTTAACATATTCGTAAGTATCACTTTTTTTAATTTAAATACTGAATTTTTGAATGCTTTTCCTTGCAGATGAATACACTGATGATATTGTAAAAATGGATGAATATAAAAATGAATGAAGAGGATTGCAATGTACTTTGAATATTTTTTTAAAAAAATATCATATGTAAAGTACAATGAGGCAACTAATCTTTGCGCAAAACTTGGTATTCCTGGATTTTCAAAAGTTTCTAGTGAAGAAGAGGGTGTACCGTTTGCTAGTAATTTAACTTGGACATCTGGAGGGAATGGTAATGGGTTCTCTAATGAGGTTCATCTCGATAAGGATGCAAGTGAGTATACTTTAGGAATATTTTTTCCTAAAGATACAGAAAAAACACCATTCATATGAAGTATGATAAGACCCAACCACGACAAATAGGTGGAGAACTTATGTTTCCAGAAATTCGAAGTAAAATCAACTTTGAAGCAACTAATGGAATAACAGTGACATTATGGCCTGCCAATCAACTAAGGCATTTTACCTCAAGATGTCATGAAATTCCTGGCTTCACTAGGATAGGTTCTTCTATTCAAATCAGCACTAGACTTTTTCATGCTATAGAAAAGCTTAATGTTTTTGATATTGATATTTCAGAATACTTAGAAATTAAAAAAGAAAAATTTAGGTTAGAATATTTGATTAGTGCTTTGAGAGTTTTTTTGAAAAGAGATGACTTAATAGAGGAAGAAATAGAATCAGCAAAGTATTATTTATCTAATGTTAAGACAAATCTAAAAAATCTAGATATATAAATATTAAAAATTTATATTATATATACACAACTTAATGCAAATTTAAACATTATAAATACTGGGAGTAGCTGTAACATTTTCAGTTTTGATAATTGTAGTATTATCTATTTTTTTTATTTGTGAAATAAAATAATTTTTTTTCATAATATTATAAGAAAATTTGATTTACTTTTGAGGAAATATATAAGTTGTGAAATCTTTAAATGTCATTTTTATTAAATTGGTAGCAAAGTTTCTAAAATAAAAAAAACTATAATAAAGAATTTGAAATATATTAGCCATAAAAATGTGCTTTTAATGCTACCAAATTAACTGTATAGTATTTTAGGTCAAACAGGCTTATTAATAAAAAAGTTAATAATAAAGATTTGAAGAAAGAATTTTGAATCAACAATAGATTAAATTGTATTTTTTTAAGAATGTACTCATTTAATTATTTAAATTGTTCTACTTCTGATTAAAAATGTTACAATCAACGAAAATATTTGTAATAATTAATAGATTATATAATATTAAAGGTAAAGTAACAAAACTAGAGCAGTTATCATATTTTTATATAAACAATAAAATATTTAAGAATTTAATACAAGTATTTGAAATCATATAAGTAGATTTTAAAATCTTTGTTATTGCTGGACTTACAATAATTTTTTTTAATAATTAATTTAGAAAATCATGTCAAAGGTTACTTAATAAATTTCAAAGATGGTCACATTTTTGACGTATTTGAAGGAAAATAACTTGAATTATACAAGATATATCATATATACAGAACTTTATCTATTTACATGTTGGAATATTAATTTATTGAAAGGCTATGTTTAGCAAAAAAAGGTAATACTGGCTGAATGGAGCTCCAGTGATTAAGAAAATCTGCAGAAATAGCCCTAGCAAATCCCGGAGGACTTGGGGTATCAAATTTTAAAGGAAATGGATCACACTTGCCTATAAAAGGTTTTATTAATGTTAAAATATAGTTATTTAAATTTTTCTAAATTATTTCTTCCATCAAATGATTTTTTTTTTCATGTAAATTAAGAAACTTAACTTCTGATATTACCTCCAAGCAATCAGCTGCTGAAGCCAATCTATGATCTTGAGAGCTCAGAAATAAACCACGGACACCATCAATTATATAGAATGTGAAAGATTGATATCGGTGGTGGGAGTATTCAGAATTTATTTTGTTTAGTGCAGCCTTTTGTTTCTCTCTCATTATAGTCAGTTCAGTATTTTCGTTTTTCTCACTTGATTGTTGAGCTTCACTAGTCTTGCCACTTGATATTGTTGCAGCACAATATTTTGATTTAAGAATAATAATTGACATAATTATATCAATGATAATATTGCTGATTTGAAGAAGAGTTGACATTGATATATCACGGGTTTGAAGTGCAGTGGGACCAACTTCTAAGCCATCAGAAATCGGACTCTTCAGATTTGAAAGGTGAGCTAGAAGCTGAAGACCACGTTCAATTGGACAATCTGAGTTAATGTTTTGATGTGATGGAAGCTGGCTGAATTCATGTGCGGTCAGATAAAGTGAAGATGATATAAGAGATACCCATGAAGAACGGCAGTGGTCACTTGGGATCATTAATCTCATGAGCATTCGGATAAGATTGGATTCAGGGTGATCCGTTTTCTTTGTTGAGGAAAGAATTTCAGTATTTAAACCATCAGGATCACATAAATCTTCCATTTTTTTGAAATCAATATTATCGAGTACCCATAGCTGTGAGCTATCAATCTCTAAAAAAATATTTGCTACAAAAGGAAAAAAAAAATAAGTAAAAGAACAAAAGTCAAGACTAAAAATTATGGTAACTTACATAACTCAGTAAGTTTTGAAAGCCAATCTTCTCCACAAGATTTTTCCCAATGAAAAGTAAACATTGGAATATTTGACATGGGTTCTTGGGAAGAAGTAGAAGAGCGTAATTTGAGGAGAGTAACAATTTCCAACCATGACCTGAGGACCTTTGCCGTGCTGATTCTACCTTTATAAAAATTATGAATTTTACAGAATTCCTCCTGCAAATCAGATTCTTTTAGAACTGAGGGTGAATAAGTTAGAGGTTTTTTCGATATCTTGATTGGAGTTGATTTCATTGGTAGAGAAGCTTTCAAAGAGGTCAAAGTAGGTAATTTAGGAGGTGATGGGTATTTCTTCTTAGAAATGAAGGAATTTGGTGATGAGCTGTTTGAATCATCATCTTTATCAAACATATCAACATGTCTTGAAGAAGATTTTAAACTTTGCTTTTTTTGATGAACAAGCATAGCTTCATATTCTGACAGTTGATCATCGCTATTTTCATTGCTCTTTTCATCATCTTCATCAGGGAGAGGGCGTTTATGGATGGAACAATCTACAGCAGGTGAGTTTCTGGTACAAAATATCAAAAGAAAGATAAAAAGTACAATATGTAAGCAATAAAAGAGATATATGATAGAATTTTAAAGATAAAAGAATAACAATAAAAAAAAGGAAACAAGAATATACTCATTATCAAAACCTTTGCTTTTTTTTTGAGATTTATTATTTGATACATCAGAAAATTCATTAGCAGAAGCCGGTTTAATACGTTGAACAAAAGAGGAGCCTTGGGATAATCTCTTTTTCTTGGAGTGGATAACAGGTGTTTCAAGATTTTCCTTAGAAGTTGAAGCATGAGTTGAAGCTGATGGTTCATCTGTCTCATCATCATCCCTAATGACAATGACTTCATCAGGAGGAATCATACCCTCCTCATAAGCTACAAATATATATGAAGAAAAAAAAATATTAATAATCTTATCTACTAATTTAAAAGGAGACAAAAAAGGTGATGAACATACATTTTTCAAGGCTTTTCACATATTGGAGTAAGTCATTACAAGGGTTGGATAAATATGAAGGAGAAGGATTATTGTTAAGTATCTTGACAAGCTCTTCTGTTTTATCTCTAGCCAATTCAAGTAAATTGCGATACTGAACTCTTGTTATTTCCTGCCTCTCATTGCTAAGTACAGGAGGGTTAGGTGCCATGCCATGTGGCAGACATGGTGCAAGCTCAAAAGCTTCAAAGCAAGTATCAATCAGAGAGTGGGATGAAACACATTTGGGTGCTGGAAAATCAAATTTTTGAAAAAAAAAGATATAGAACATAAGTGAAATATATAAATTAAGAGAGAGGAACATGATATACATACAAAGTGGAGGTGTAGGATTTTGTATACTAGACATATTGATTAATGAATATTAAAAAAAAGTATTTGATATCAAAAAATTATGATGTAATATGATGAATAATTATAAGAAACTCTATTCTAGAAAATTTAAGTTGATAATTTAATAGGATAAAAAATTGAATAAGATTAAAATTAAAGTGAGGATGAAAGAAACAGAAAACATAAAGAGGGGGATTTTATATTATTTGAGCTTTTTTTAACATGTATTATTCATAGTGGGGTAAACTGAGTAACATGCTAAATCACAATCTGTTTATATTGAAGTGAAATTTGATGTAGCTAACAGGAAATACTAGTAATTCTTTGGGGACTTTTAGTGTGAAAAACAAATAATAACAAATTTATATCCCATATGCGAATTGCCACGGGTAAATACAAAATTTTTTAAATTAGAATTTACTCCTAAACAATGGAGATACACTTAATTAGTATATTATATGAAAAAAAAGGATAATCCTTTATGAATATTTGTTAAATTTACTTTCAGATGACAATGCGAGATTCACATATATACTGATATGCCTCATCAAACAAGAAATGAATTATAAATATAAAATTGGTAACATTAGAATTTAAGATAAGAATTTGTTTTTTAAGTGACAGGAGGAGTGTCAGGCTAGGGTGTGGGCACCGTGACCAAACCTTTGATAAACTTGGATACAACTAAGGGAAAAAAAAATTGAATAGTTTTATTTTGCAATATATCTTAGTCTGCACAAGATATTGCATTGTTGTCCCTAACTATACCAATATTGTTACTTTTCAAAAGTTATAGGACTACTAAGTTGATAAAATATTATTATGAATCACCCAATGAAATACCTTAAGCAACATTCAAAATTATTAAAATATTAATATTCAATTTGAGATTTGGATTAGCTAATTTTTCACAACTTACCACAGTTTTGATTAATATAATAAAACTTGAAAAAAATTGTTGAGATAACCTAGAAATGGGTGCAAGAAAATGATGAAACATATGACTTGAAACTTAACTCATACACTATTGATAAACTTCATGGATCCTGATTAATTTCTATCAAAATTAATTTTGAGACTAGCATATTGAATTTTAGCTATGACCAAGTACTGTAAGTGCCATGGTTTGTATTCAATATATTGGTGTTGAAATTAATTTTGATAGGAATCAACAAGTATCATATGGCACCATGCATGAAACACTGACAGAAACCATCAAATTTATGAGGCAATGAACCTCATAATTTTGATCGAAATTAATATAGACCCCTGCATATTGAATACAAGCCATTTCACATGGACTACACAGACATAGATAAAATTCAACATGCATGGCTTAAAATTAATTTTGATTGAAATTAACCAAGGCATTAAAACATCAATTTTTATATGGTGTACTTGATCAAACCAGTTTATCTAACTGCTTAGCTTACCTATACTTATAGGAATTTTATGCATAGTCCATGTCCATATTAATTTGAATCGAAATTAATGTTGACTAATACATAATGAATACATGCTATGCCACTTACACTTGCCAGGCATAGCTACCATTAAATATGCCAGTATCAAAAATTAATTTCGATCAAAATTAATGAGCATGATAATCATGAATTTCTGGAGTCAACTGCTTATTTTTATGCATGGTGTCTTGCCAACATTAATTTCAATCAAAATCACTTTTGATACTGGCATATTGCATGTATATATGCCTGGAAAGTGTAAGTGGCATAGTGTGTATTCATTATGTATTGGTCAACATTAATTTCGATCGAATTTAATGTTGACATTTGCATATTGAACCCAAGCCAGAAAACAACCCAGAAGATTCTTCATAAAACTTCCCATTAATTTCAATCGAAATTAAGGCTGACCATATACATATTGAATGGTAGTTATATCTGGTCTGAGTAAGCAGAGATTACTTATATTCAATATGTATTGGTCAACATTAATTTTGATCAAAATTAATGAGCATTTTGATCATGAACTTTTTCAGTCAGTTAGTTGTTTCAATGCATAATGGCATGCCAACATTAATTTTGATCAAAATTAATGTTGAAATGATATAATGCTTTTTTGCATGACATGTAAAGGACGGCAAGTATTTTTAAGTATTGAAATTTACTATACATGTTGAGGGTAAATATAAAATTTACATATCAATATTAATTTCTATAAAAATTAATGTTGACCAATACATAATAAATAGTAGATATGCCTGGCTAGTGTAAGTGGCATAGTTTTTTTTCAATCTGCACTTGGAAACATTAATTTCGATCGAAATTAAGGTTCATGATTATCATCAATTTATTCAGTCAGTTGCTTACTGTTATGCATGGTAACATGTCAACATTAATTTTAATAAAAATTGAACTTGACATGCCACCAAGCATTTTTATGTAAGATGAAAAGTAGGGCACTCTATTCTTAAGTAAACACATTACAATGCATATTGAGCATGTAAATATCATTTACACATTAATATTAATTTCAATCAAAATTAATGTTGACCAATAAACATTGAACACAAGCTTTACAACTTACACACACCAGATATAACTACCATTCAATATGTATATGGTGCTCACTAATTTCGATCGAAATTAATGAGCAGTTTTATGAAGAATTTTTTGGGTCATTTGCTGGTTTGGGTTCAATATGAAAATGTCAATATTAAATTCTATTGAAATTAATGTTGACCAATACGTAATGAATACACACTATGCCACTTACACTTTCCAGGAATAGACACCATGCAATATGCCAGTATCAAAAGTAATTTCGATCGAAATTAATGTTGGCAAGGCACCATGCATAAAAATAAGCAGTTGACTCCAGAAATTCATGATTATCATGCTCATTAATTTCGATTGAAATTAATTTTTGATACTGGCATATTTAATGGTAGCAATGCCTGGCAAGTATAAGTGGCATAGCGTGTATTCACTATGTATTGGTCAACATTAAATTCAATTGAAATTAATATGGATACATAAATGTGACATAAAGAGGTATGGACCATCAATTTGTTGAAAATACATTTTTATATCTCATACATTATTTGTTTTTCTTAAATAAAATGTTACTCTCTCTCAATATCACTTTATAACATTTACCAAGCTGCTTTGAAAAAAAACAGAATACATAAAATTCAATATAAGATAGCTATATTACACAGAAGATCACCGTTATACCTAAGTTATGATGATGTTGATGCTCTATTAATTGATTCCCGAATCTTTACCAGATCAATATCAGCTCCAACCCCAAGTGACTCACGTTCATTCACAGATAATCCTTGCAAAAATGTTGCTGAATAGCAATTCTTGGGGAGGTATTTGGGAACATTGAATATACCATTTTGTGCAACTGTACTTTCTGATGACCGTGAATATGTTTTTAATGCTGATTTTTTTTGAGCTGGTGTATGGGCTAAGTCCTTTGTCATCTTATCCATTTTTTTAAACAAATCATTGAGTTCAGGATTTCGCCATCCAGGAATAGCTCGGATAGGTGCAGTTGGGGCTGGTGCTGGGCCTTCCTCGATATCAGAGATGCACCTAGTATCATGAAAAAGCACAACAAAACCTGGCACATCACTGCAGAGATCTCTTGCTAACTTGTAGCGTGCACTAGCAATCTGAATTCCAACTAAATCAGCTTCATAATAACAAAAAGCAAAGTAAAATAAAAAACTTAACTTGGTCCGATAACGTTTTACTTGTGCCCTTGCCCTCTTTTCAATCTTTTCTCTTGCTACCCTTTCCTCTTCTTGCCCAAACAACCTTATCATCTCCTTCCCCTTATTAACTACCCATTTCTCAATAACACATTGAGTGAACTGAAGCTTTGACTGATCGATTGTATTCAAGGTGGTGAGCCATCTGGTACAGTGGTCACATACTATGCTTCCCATGACTTGATTCCAAGTTGATTCTGAAAAATCACGGCAAGTCCAATCAAACGCGAATTTCCGAAAACCTTTTTCTTGCAATTCACGCTCTAAGTTTCTTTTGACAGAAAGTGGGATCGGTGCTCCTCCTTTTAGTCCTCAAGGCTCAGGTGCTGGAAAAAATTTGGGTAGTCGAATTTTGGATCGCAAGAAGGCTATAGAATTGGTTATCAGAAATTGTCAATCAGCTGCAGAATTGGCACGGTTAGAAGATTGGACTTGGGTTAGGACAGTTTGAATGGTTTTTAGTTTTAATTGGCTCCAATCTTTCAAATTTTCAATCTCCAAAGGTGTTGGGCTCGCAGGATATTTTGATATTTGTGTTGGTCCCCCAAGACAATACTTCAGAAAGTGGTAAATATTTCTATTTAGACTGTCCGAGCTCCTGGGAACATCATTCCTTCTAACTAAGCCTCTTACAGCCCTTAACCCCCGTTCTCGCTCATGAGACTCTGCTGAATTGAGTCTGTGGTAATCACTGATACCCATAATGATTGAGGGATTCACTAACAATTCAAATAAGTTAATTAAATTGGTTATTTTTCAATAAAAGAATACACTACAAATTTGAGTTACCAGCTCCACTTGTGCTTGCTCCTTGGTTAGGCTGAGCAGATGATGATTGGTCTCCGAAAAATTCCCTCAATACTTCACTAGCCCAATCTCTTCCTAGCTGATCAGCTTGCTGATTAGCACTTTCAGAAGCAGAAGGATGATTGGGATTAAAATTTCTCCGTTCTGAATGAGACTCTTGGCCTGGATTGGTATTAGGTGGTGGGTTAGGATTAGGTGGTACAGATTGAGATGCATCTGGAGGTGGATCAGCAGAGGGTGGTGGAGGAGTATTTCCAGTATTAGTATGTTGAGGCGGAAAACAATCAGAATCGGTTGGGTCAACAGACATCCCTTCAAAATTATAATCCATAATGAACTGTAATAAAATAAAATAAAATAAAAATAATCAGTTGTTAAAATTTATACCTATAAAAGCTAAAGTAAAAAAAGATACAATGTATATAGTCTTGTAAACGTGTATGTTCTCTTGTCAAAAAATAAAGTGAATAATATATAGCTATCAGCTAAAGTTGGAAGGTCAAACTATTTATAGTAGATGAATGAGCAAGAAGATCATTCATTAACTAAAAATTTTATCATATTTCTCATTATCATGATTTTATTTCTTTCATTCTTACATTTAAGATAAAAATGACTCATTGAAAGCATGGGTTCTCTCGCAATAAAAGCAACCAAAGTAATTGCTCACTGATTTATGATAAGGTAAGTTGGATGCATTGCATTTTTTAATCGAGCATTGAATTATTTCTTTCACCATTTACAAATATCACCAATCCTACAAATTTCCCCAATCCCAAATTAACACAAAGATGTTAGTCAACAGAAAATAAATTTGATTAATTTTTTCACTCACTACTGTCTGCAGTCCAATGGCAGTGACAACCTCATCTTTGATTCCAAACATTCCTTTTTTGTGCTTGACAGTAGCTGCATGTCCAATTATTGCATCTTTCTTAATCACAATTTGAGTTGCTTTGGCTACTCTTACTAACCAACAATGCACTTGTGGGAAAAGCTCATAGGGATCCTTTGATGTTTCTTCTGGACAGAGCTCTTTGAAAGGACTTACTATTAAATATATTTGATCATTCTCTTCCTTTGATCTGAAAAGATCATCAATTTGCCCAAACTGGCTATCTTTTCCATAGTAGAATTCAATTGTTGAATTAGCAATGTGTCGATGGTAACTAGTAAACCTCTTTCCATGTATCAATATGCTTGCTACATTTTCAACTACCCGATCCCCACTTTTCTCTGATGGTGTCAAAGCCCGTCTTGAAGTTTCTTTTCCCATTCGTGCCCTTACCCATTTAGTAAATAATGCCATACTTAGATGGATCCATTTGTTTTGTTTATCGAGATCAATATGGATTTTTTTAGTCTCAAATTGATCATTATCTTCAGCTTCACCAAGATCTAATACCCTTGACTTCCGATACCAATGTTTGAGCACTGTTAGCAGTATCTCTCCTGTGGTAAATATTAATAAATTAGCACAGCTGAGTTTTTAAATCATTGCTTACAAACATTACATATGTGGATGGTGATTGTTTGGAATTTCAGATAATATATGATTCACCCGCTCTCCAGACCAAGTAGCTGTACCTGATGGTGGACCAAGACCCTTTATCATTTCAGGATAATGTTGAGTGATATGCAGATTTGGCTTTGCATTAATATTCTTCCAACCCTCTTCAAGGCACTCACGATACTCTAACAGAAATTGATCTAGATCTTTAAGCTCATTAGTCTGTATATTTTTTAATGTCAAAAAAATTGGTGATCGAGCATAATGTTACAAGTGACTTGAGAAGATAATATTCTCTTGGTTTATCAGCTGAGGAAGCTGAAGATTCAGATTCTTTAAATTTTTCAAACCAAAGGGGTATAAGTGACAAAGGGAAGTAGAGAGTATACAGCATGTGCCATTCTGCTGCCTTGAGGGATCCTGCCTTTTTAGATCCTACTGATTTTGGATCTCGTATTAGCCAGGAAGGTCTTCTTACTTGATCAATCATCTTCCATACAACCTGTAGCTCTGCTGCTGTGATTCGTGGATTACTACTACCTTCATTTTCTTTCTCCTTACCTTTCCTTTTATTTTCTTCATCTCTAGCTGTCTCATTTGATGAGTGAGATCCTTCACTCTGTGATATGCTAATGCTTCTTTGCCTTAAGTTATACAATGAATTCCTACTGCCACTGCTGTGAGACTTTAATGAGGCCAAATCACTATATGGAGGAATAAATTTGGAGCTGGATGACCTACTCTGGCTTCTTGATCGATTTGTTCCCAATCCTTCATTATCTAGTCCATGATGACTTGATGACTGTCTTGAACTCGTACGTCTTTGCCGCTTGTGCTGTCTCGTGTGTCCTGTATCATCATCATCATTATTCGTGGTGCTTAAGCTACTTCTACGTTTTTTCGAATGTTTGTGCAGTGAAGTATCAGAAAAGAAATCATCATCTTCTTCTCTTACATGCCAATTTTTATCCTTTTCCAGCTTTCTTTCTAGATCTTTTGCTGCATTTTGGATTTGAAAATAGCTTAGACTGTGATCTTTTAGGTTGCCAAGCATATGTGAATGCATAACATCAATTGAGCAATATTCAGTTGGACGCCAATATTCAAGGTTATTCAGCTCACTCCATCGTACCCCATGATTTTGAACAATTGATACACGCTCCCAATGTGACTTAGAATTTTTCCACTTTGTTGCCCAGCACATATGATCCTCATGATTCCGTAATGAAAAATTTCCCACATTCTTTTCACTAATTTCATCTTTAGAGATATTACAGAAAGAGCAGAACATTTTTGCAGAGTGACTCGAAAAGCCAGCCAATTTTCGTATTGCAGGAATGTCACCTATCAAAGAGAACAATGCAACTCTTAATTTACGGCCTCGTGGATAAAGATGTGTCTTTTCAATCAATATACCATCCCATAGAGTTTGTAGATCATTAACCAGTGGTTTTAGAAGGTGATTAAGCTGTTCACTTGTGGGTTTCGTTGGTCCGGGTATAATAGAATACAAAAAAAGATTTTCCATTTTGTATCCATCTTCTTGAGGTAGGTTCATACACACCATCATAATATTGCCTACAGACTTCTGATGACCTCCAATCCTATTGCCACCAGGCCTAAACCAGTCGACATATAAATTAAACATTAAGTTGCCTGAAGTTATCGTATATTCATCATCATTGCTATCCAGAGCTGGAGTGGTTATGGGAAAGTTTTTCCAAATTGAACCATCACAAACATCCTTCATCAAATCACACTCTACACGTTCTGCCACAGGGGTTTTCTTCTCAATCAGAAGCTCAAATTTGAACAGTTTGATCTTTTCCTTAAGCCAGTCGATAAAAAAATGGTGATGAAATGTTTTAAGAGATAAGTATTTTACATGTTCTTGATGTTCCTCCATCAAATACAGCCTTTCATCACATTTAACTGCAATTTGTCCTGCTCCAAACATTTTTAAATAGCGCTTTGATGATGAAAGAAACAGTTGATTGCAACATAGTATAGATGGTTGAGATTCAGAGTTATACTCATAAAGAGCAAAGCATTTAGGACAGCATGTTTTAGTGAAAAATGATTGATTGAGCTTTAATCGACTAAAAACTGTATCTATCGAGCGTGGGACCAGGCGGACAATGCTATCAGAATCCAGTATTCCACTATCACCTAGAAGTTTGAGCTTCTTAATTTCTTCATCCAAAAATTGAGTACAACCTTCTTTGCTCAAATGATGAATCAGAGAAAGCTTTGATGCCTGCCACATAATTATTTGGCTATACCATTCCCCAAGATTTGAGTTTCTAGAGACTGTTGAAGATACTTCTGCCCCCAATAGCAACTGCCCCTATGTAATAAATCATTGAAACATCATAAAGACTTTAATTCTAACATTGAACTATAGATATACAGCTTACTGTTTCTGTGGAGCGGGAACTTCCAATGTTAAGTGGATTGTTGGAAGAAATAACCATCTGGGCCTTCCTATTTCTTTCCTCTTGATGTTTTGCATAAGAATTAGAGCTTTTGAAAGCCATACCAACTTCAAAGGACCCAGAAGAAGTTTGATACTTTCTATTGACACATCCAAGATCTTGACATTGACATACATGAAAAAATGGAGGCATTGTAATTGTGATTATTGTAGGAATAAGTTAGCTATTCGAAGTTACCGATTGAAGGTATTCCTTTTTTTGAAAGGCACTAGCTAATATAAGCTACATTTTTTTATCAAAAGAATATGATGGAATATGTGTTGAAATTATTTAAGTTTAAATGTTTAATTTTTAATCGGAAAAATTATATATTAATTTAAAGTTATGCAGTCTACTTTATTTGTATTCTGTATACTCTCTGCATTTGTACAACAATGCATGCATGTTTATCAGAATATTTTCTATCATAGAAAAAATTCTGTTGTACGCACAAGCATCTTAATTATTTTTCTATCAAATGCCTTCTGAGTTATATCTAACTACCCTATAATTATTTGATTTTGATAAAAATTCTTAGTTATGGACTATAAGAAAATTAATCCATATTTTTAACATAATTTTTAAAAAATTACCCCAAAAATCAAAGTTAAACCCAAAAATAAGTTTAATATTTTGTAAAAAACAATCACAAACATATTTATTTCAATTTGAAAATTGGTCTGTACTAGGTAGAATTTTCTATAAAGAAAAAATCAAAAATACTCAAATAATAGATGCTACAAAAGTGTAAACCTTAAAGAATTACATAAAAGCTGAAACCTTGTATAACTTTTCATACATAAATGTGATGAAGTGACACTCTAGTCTATTTATTCAGGTTGAAAAAAATTACTCAATAGAATATGTATTACTATCATATTGGACCAAAAATAATTTTTTGGTAACCAAAAAATGAACATAGCCTCACATTTAACAAATTATTTTTGTGGAAGAATTTTTTTAAAAGAAAAAAAAATCCGTTTCTTAAATGAGTCTGCTTTTATCACATAATCATTCTCTTTATTTTATACCATTCCTTTTGAGTTCAAGTTGCATATAAAAATATAATTTATGCATATTATAATTCCATAAAGTCGAAATATTTCTTATTCTTAATTTTTGTGATATTTCTCCTTAAATCAACTTTGATCATAAAGTTTTGGAGCTCAACAATTTATCCTTCCTCTTTGTTTAATTTAATTGAACACTTTCTTAATCTAATTATTTATGAACCCTAGTAGCTCTTACTTTCCTCATGGAAACCTGCCCACAAACACAAGAACACTTAATAGAATTTTTAATGAGACTTTGCCTCCATTCAATTCTCACTTTTGTAGATCTATACACAATTTTTGTCGTTCACTTTTGGATATGTCACCAGAATCAAATGGATGGAAACAAAACCCTACTGAAGAGCAATTAGACAGATTTTCATCATTCGACATGAATTCTTGCAACATTGCCTTTGAACTACCTCATCCAGAATCAAATTCAGCGGTTTCGGAAAAGTTTCCACCAATTTTCTGTGAATCTTTTATTGAGCACCTTTGCATGTGTGGTTTCCCAGGATCAACTTTCGCTTGGAACCTAGATTGGTTTGACAAATGGAACCAGGTCTTGGCAAATATTCTCATTAAACACTGGGACAATGCCTTAAAAACCAATAATTTGATTGCATATCCAATTGCCTCAACTCAAATTAGCTTCTCAAATCAAATAGGAGTTCTTCACCGTTGGTTTTTAGGTCATGCTGATAGATTAAGACTTGGGAAGGATTCTCATAGCTCTCAAGAAATAATCAAAGTGAGAAAGCATAAATATCAAATAAAAAAAAAGTATGAAAATCTCTTTTTTTTCAACCGTTTTTATTTATGACCTTTATTTCAAATAACAAAGATTCTTAGAATTCAGTTAACCGAACTAAACTTCTTAAACAACTTCCACATTGTGAAACTTATCACAACCTTTTCACAAACATCAAGTGTTGTTCAGACACCGAAATTGATAATGATGGATCGTTAAGACGTATCTTAATGCAATGGAGGTCTGAAGATTTTTCTAAAGTTGCACAATATCTTGACCAACAACACTTTGATATTCGAGATAATTCAACCTACTCTGGAAGTGTGCTAAAGGACTTGGCCTTGTACAAAAGAATCAGTTTGGTTTCAACATTATCCCCTAACCTTAATCCTTCTCATGTCCCCCGGGGTTTGCCGAATGACTGTTATTCTCCCTTATATCTTGCATCTCTAAATCCTCAACAACTCAGACTTTTAAATCCTCAAAATCCCATAAATTTACCTGCTCTCCTTGAAATTCTTTCTTCCTCTAATGTGAGTGATTGACAAACTCCCTTAATAATAGGTTTTCACACTCATACTCCTCATTTCCACTGTTTGGGACACTTAGCCTTGAAAACAAAAACATAATTTTAATGATTACTATTATCATTAAAATTTATAGAAATGAAATTTGGCTTACATTGTTAGCTCCATTTTTTTCCTTTGAATCTTATACATGCTGAATTCTATACTTCCTTGTACAAAATAATTCAAAACATTTACTTCATTTTGCTGCCCCATTCTATACAGCCGATCAACAGCCTGTTGCTCAACTGCTGGATTCCAATTTGGCTCCTATTTCAACATTGAACATATAAAAAATTTAATATTTTTGTTCTTAATATGAAATAAAAGACATTGAGCTCACCATTATATATACATTTTGAGCACACCTGAGATCTATACCCACTCCTGCAGCCTGAATTGTTCCAACCAAAACTTGGCAATTTTTATTAAAATGGAATTAATGCATATTTTTGTCTCGCTTTGTCCTGCTGAGTTCACCCGTAAGCTGGGTATACCTAATATTGTGGTCATCTAGAGCCATTTTTATTCTATTTTGAAATATTAGAAAATTGTTTTTAATAAGCCAACACAATTTTGTAAAACAATTCATTATAGAATCACTTACATCTGCAAAAAGTCTGCAAAGTTGGAGAATATAACAGCTTTTGGAAAATTTATATCCCTTTCACCAGACAAAAAGTTTTTTAAGTGGCCTATAAGATGAAAAATCTTTGCGGAATGCTGCCAGGTGAAATCAAAAGTTGGAGTTTCATCCAGATTTTCGTAGATTGGATGGTTGCAGAATTTTCTTAAAATCATCAGCTCTCTTAGAAACTCAGATGAGTCCCAAGGGAAGTCAGTGCTTCTGGAGGGCCCATATTGCTCAGTGAATCCTTCTTGAAGCACATCAAGTTTAGACCTCCATGGATCTGCTAGTTGAACCGATATCCCCCTTTGAATCTTTTTTGGAAGAGATAAAATTGCATCCTTTGTTCTACGTAGGCTTATGACTTTCATTAAGTGATTGATTGATTTAATAGAATTAGCCTTTCCTTTTTGCAAACCTGGAAAAAGGAAATTCTTCCATAACCAGTCTTCTTGCCACTTTTCGATTCTAAGAAAAAATATGAGACTTTGAAGGTCAGTGGGCCTGTTCTGAAGTGGAGTTCCAGTCAAGCATAGTCGGTGTTGGGATTCCACGTCAAATATTGTTTGAGCCCTCTGCGAGTAAGGATTTTTAATGTAACTAAAAGAATATTTATAAAAATTGATTATAAAAATTAAGTTTTAAGTTTTAGATATAGAAATGGGCACTAACTGAGCTTCATCTAAAACAACTCTATACCAAAAGAGCATTTGAGTCACTGGTATCTTTTTTTGGCTTTGATTTTTTGACATCGTTGGGCTAGCTATTTCATAGGTCGTTAAAACAATAGCAGTGTCCTGTAGCTCATTGACATTAGTATTTTGACAATCCTTCCCATAAAGAACCTTGAAAGGAAGCGCATTATCTTCAAAGTGCACACTTATTTCATTGATCCAATTCAATAGTGTTGCCAGGGGGCATATAATCAGTGTGGCTGAACTCCGATTAATACCTTCTTGATTTTCTGATACCTGGAATTGTCTTGCTTCACCTTGAGTTGCACTTATAAGAGAAAGAGTTGAAAGTATCTTTCCCAAACCCATATCATCAGCAAGTATTGACCCGTTTCCTTCAGGCGTTAATTGATTGTTAGGAAACTGATCTTTATAGTCATCGAATCCAGTTCTAAGCCAATGGTTGTCTTGGTGCCTCCACATGATATCCAACTTTTCCTTTAACATTCGTTCATTCTCAATCATAAAATTTATTGCTTGAAGTTGATGTGTTTTGAGAACTGTTTTGATTCCTTGGATAAGTTGATCAGCTTTCCAATCTTGAGTACTCTGAGATATTTGGAAAGAGCCTTCAAAAATTACATGGGGGATATTAAAAAAGATAGTGGAGTCGTAGTTCAGGATTGGACATAAATCGATTTGTGCAGAAGAAAATGCTTCTTTAGCAAGACTGATTAGTGTACTTGAAAAAAAGAGGCATCCCCAAAGTTGATACTGATTACCAAAAACTGGAACCAAGTAAGCATGAAAATAGAAAGGCTTCATAGGATTCAAGGCACTTCTTTGGTTTAAATGGTGAGATCCAGAGCCAACGTCACCCAATAGTGGTCCAATATGTTGACTCTGCACTTGAGAAAGATTACCGACAAGGGTTGGTTTTCTTTCTTCAAATAGTCCAAAAATATGAACATTCGAATGGCCTCACTGTAAAATCGTGGGGGTCGGTGAGTTTTGAAATCTTGAAATTACATTCATATAAGTTTGATCGATTGTTATTGAGAACTGTCCAACACATCTGAGACTTGACATATTAAGTAAGAATAGTATCTGAGGATAGTGGTTTTTAAAAGATGAATTGAAGCAAAAAATGAAGAATCAGTTTTGAATAAAACGACAAAATAACTTTTTAGCATATGCTATGCTAAGCTCATAATTCTTTCACATGTATTATTATTATCTTTTTAATAAATATTGGAAGTAAATCAATGATAACTGAAATGAATAATATGGCTTAAAAATAAATCTTGAGCCTATAGAGTAAATTTTGGTTTGTGGAGGAAGAAAAATTTTCTCAATAAAAATGTGCTTTATTGTTACATTATAATCACAAAATAGAATAATTTCACTCTTATTACACCTATTTATGTTTCTTTCTAATAGTAAAATGCTTTAGATGTCAGTTAAAAATCCAAATTGAAACTACTACCTAGAACGATGTCTTGATACTAACATACTTTTTGTAAGTCTTTGGACAGACACTTATGGTGATCTCAATAATATTAAAATTGATTTGAATTGTATGTTTTATCAAATATCTATGTAGTCTAGTGTAATAATTGAGATACTACAGTTTAACCTTCTGTTACCAACTTGGCAAGAAAATATATGTAGATATTCTTAGAACAAATATCAAATTTTGCTTTCCACAAGATGGGAAAGTGAATATTATGATATGTTAAGTGATATGTTCAAGCTTTGCTCAATCTGTGCTCAGCTCAAAATCAAAGTAATCACCAAGCTCCAAGAAACCTGTGATTGAGTTTGGTTGAACCTAGGTCTAACTGATTACCAAATCTTTGTCCAATTAATTTAAATCTGGTTTCACAATGAACTCCCAACAGCCTTCCAACAGCTTTCCAACCACTTCCCAACATTTTTAAATGAGGGGTATTGCTAGCAATACCCCCCCCAAATTTTCTGTGGTGATATATACCCAAAATACCTGAAGTATGTTCCCCTAATTCCCAGACCCACTACACTGCTATCTGTCACGCGCCACGTGACACTCGAAGCGAAATTAACTCAATAAATCAATAATATCGAGTCCTAAATCTATACTCGAAGCGCAAAAAGCAATTCTCCATAGCAACTGCGATTTTCCTTTGTGTACTTACTATTTAACTGCGCTAGCCTAAACTCTAAATCTAAATTAGTCAATCTCCCAATAGGGTACCTTAGTCCTTTTCAATAAGCAACGCACAGCACTAGGATCAACGAAATAGTATAGTGGTAGTTTTTTTTCATTAAAGTTTTGTTAATTAATTAAAAGGGGTAAATTGAGCATGGACGGATATTTAGTGGAGAGGGTCTAAGTGTATGTTAGTAATGGTCAATGGAATGGGAATGCTGCGATGGAAGGGAGGTCAATGCAAGGAGGAACAAAGGATATAAAGGGAGTTGGGTATTTGGTTTGATATTCCTTAGAATTAAATTATAATATTGTATTTACATTAATAGTGGTAAATCCTTAAAAGTTAAATCATTGTTATTGTATCTTTCTTTTACCTTCTCAATATTCATTTCTAAATCCTAAATCTTTGATTATTGAGTTGCCAACCCTTCGTGAGATTTTAAGAATTATTATTACCTTGGAACTAGTTTATGATTCTTCTCGATCGAACCTTGAACCTATAGCTATTACTTCAAGTGACCTTCGAATCATTTCCTCGAATCATTCCTCTGTGCTTCAAAGAAGTTTCTAAAATCCCTCATCTCACTTACAGGAACATCCTCGACCTTGTGCGTAGGTCGTCCGGTGACAGTATAATTTAATTCTCCGTAGTTCTCATTCTTTGCACTACTACGTCTTTTTAGGTGCTTCTAAAATTTTAAATGGCACCTGTTCAACGCACTCCTCCTACGGGCGCTACTACTAGAGCTCGCGCTAGAGGCAGGCCAACAGCCACAAGGTCTGTTTCTCGCACTCACTCTTTGGAACCACTCGACCTTAGGGAACGGCAACATTCAGTTCAATCTGTAGAAGACATCCCACAAGATTTTGAGGATTCTAGTGATGAAGAAGAAGGAGAGGATACAATGCACTAGGCACCATCCGCCCCTGCCAATCACCCTTCTGGCCAATCCTCAGAACTGGGACCATCTAACTCTCTGGAAGATTTCATGAGACTTTTTATGAAAACCCTTTCAAATCCAACGTCTTCAGAGGGATCTAAGTTCAAAACTCCTTCTATGAAATCTCCTGACAAATTCGACGGAGATCAACCTGACAGATTGCGACCCTTCTTGCAAACCTGCAAGCTACTGTTCCATAATGACCCTCGAACCTTTAACAGCGACCGATCAAAGGTTGTTTACGCTTTTCATTCCTAGCCGGGAAAGCAGCAAGATGGTTCGAACCTTATCTACTCATGCTTTCTTCGACAGAAACCCACTTACTTATCAATAATTGGGAAAAGTTCGAAGACCAACTTTTTACGTTGTTTGGGGACCCTAATGAAATGGACAACGCAGAAATTGAACTTGATTTTCTTGCATGAGTGATAATGGTAAAGCCTCTGAATATATCTCGAACTTCAGAGCACTTCAAACTCGAGTAGGTTGGAATGATGCTTCCCTTAAGTATCATTTCAAGAAAGGACTTCCTTCGAGGATTCTGGATCAATTAAATCTTCACAGTCAGAAGATGACTACTTTGACGGATTTAATGGATCGAACCCTTGAACTTTACGGCGTTTATCAAGGACGACTTTAACATCATCGATATGCCAACAAATCTCAAGGCCTAAATTTTAAATTGGGATCTTCTTCACACCCACGACCAAATCAATCCTCCTTAACTCAATCCAAACCCAATAAGGGGAAGGATAAACCTTGACCAAAAGGCTCGACTCCAGGAGATATCAGCAAAGTACTGGATCCTAAAGGGGAACTTAAAGAAGCTGAGAGGAAGAGACGAGAAGATAATGGGTTATGTATGTATTGTGGGGGTGAGCACAAGCTGGAAGACTCTGTAAAGTTGAATGAAAGAGAAGGTACTAGTTCAAAGTCAAAAAACTAGTAGATAGTTTACTTGTGTGCAAAGAAAACTATCTTATCTCTCCCAGTGCACAGAACCTCCATGTCTTAAGGACTGGAGTTGCCTTAAACCGCTTGAGATTCATTCTTTTTAAGGAGGATATCCCCTTCAGTTGTCTTATAGACTCTGGAGCTTCAATTTCTTTTGTTAGTTTATCTTTTGCCGAGAAGCTTTAACTAACATTTACAGATATCGATCGAACTCCCATCTATTTGGTCGAATCAGAGGAACCCAAATATTGGGTAAGTAAGAAAGTTTTATGGGTTTTCAACTTTCCGAATTTTCCCCCCTTCAAGTGGGAATTATCAGTCTTGGACGCCCCAAGGATGGACGATACCATTCTTGGCCATGACTTTTTAACGCATTGGAATCCCGAAATTGATTGGACTAGGGGATTGATCACCCCACGCTCTAAGTATATTTCTGATTCTTTAATGCAGGTCAATAGGGAGTTAAACAACCCGCCTGACAACATCCTGCTAGAGGACAAATCTCTGCCAGATGACTTGCAAGCATCTGTACCTTCTTTAAATGAGCAATTGGCTAACCCTTCTAGCTCGATGACTTCACTCGAAGAAGATTTAAATTGCCTCGAAGTAATCGAATTATGCTCTCTCAATACAGGTATCACCTCGAGAGATTCTCTCGAAGATGAAGAGGACGACCAAATAACCGTTGAAGCCATCAAATAAACTCTACCGGAAATCTACCACGATTTCCTCGATGTTTTCTCAATCCGCAAGGCCGATAAGTTACCACCTCATCGACCCTACGACCATCAAATAGAGTTAATAGGCCCAGTACCTCCGGCAGGTCCTGTCTATTCTTTATCGAAGGAAGAATCTCAAGTTCTTTGAGACTACATTGCAGAGAATGTAGCCAAAGGTTTCATCAGAGCCAGTAAATCTCCAACCGGCTCCCCAGTCCTCTTTATAAAAAAGAAGGACGGTAGTCTTAGGTTGTGTGTTGACTATAAAAAGCTCAACACAGTCACAAAGAAGAATGCATATCCTGTTCCTCCTATGTCATTACTTCTTACCCTTTTCAATGGTGCTAATTTCCTTTCTAAAATTGATCTTAGAGGCACTTACAATCTTTTTCGCATTGCGGAAGGTCATGAACCACTGACTGCAATACGCACTAGATTTGGTAGTTTTGAATATTTAGTTATGCCTTTTGGATTATGTAACGCACCTTCAACTTTTCAAACTTTTGTTAATGATATCTTTCAAGATGTTGTTGAACAATTTGTAGTCGTCTATTTAGATGATATTTTAATATTCTCAAAAACACTGGATGAACATATTCATCATGTTCGACAGGTCTTAAATTGTCTTTGAGATCATGGTCTCTACGCCAAGCATAATAAATGCGAATTCCACCTCAAATCAATTGATTTTTTGGGTTTTACGTTGTCCACTGACAGATTAGTCATGGATGACAAAAAAAGTCCAGAAAATCCTGAAATGGCCTGAGCCCAAAAACATTAAATCACTCCAAGGATTTTTGGGTTTTGAAAACTTCTATAGAAGATTTATTAAAGATTACTCTAAAACTATTTCCAATCTTACTTCTCTTCTTAGAAAAGATATTCTTTTTGTTTTTACTTCTACAGCACGAAAGGAATTTGAAGCACTAAAAACGGCGTTCACCACAGCCCCAATTCTTTGGCATTTTGATCCTTCGGCCTCGACAATAGTTGAGACAGATGCGAGCAATTATGCTATTGCAGGGGTCATCTCCCAATTAAATCCTGAAACAAATTTGTTTCATTCTGTTGCTTTTGAGTCACGCAAACTCATAGCCACGGAATTAAATTATGAAATTCATGACAAAGAGCTTTTAGCTATTATCCATTGTCTTAAAAAATGGCGTTCTTCTCTTCTCAGCCTAGATAGTCCTTTTCAAATTTTAACAGATCACAATGCTTTGAAATACTTCATGTCTTCTAAAGTGTTAACCAGGCGTCAAGCCAGGTGGGCTGAATTTTTGTCTGAATTTTCTTTCTCTATTTCCTATTGCCCAGGAAAAAACTGCATTGTCCCAGATATCTTGTCACGTCAGGACGACGTTTACCCACAGCGGGGGGACGCATTTGCTGACAAGAACCCAGCAAATGTGCAATCAATCTTCAACGAATCAATGTTAACAAATCTTCAACTTAATTTGATGACAATTCAATCTTTTCGAAATCTACTATCCAACATCCTCGAAGCTCAGTCGAAGGACGATTATTGTTTAGGGTTAAAAGACAAAATACTCTCGAAGCAAGGGGCCAAAAGATTTAGTATTGAATCAGGTCTATTAGTCTTCGAAGGTAGAGTAGTCATACCCGACAACAATGAGATAAAATTATGGATTTTCAATAGTCGACATGATTCTCCGTTAGCTGGTCATTTTGGGGTTGATAAAACCTACCAGTTAATAGCGAGGGATTTCTTCTGCCCAGGTATGACCAAGGAAATCAAGGCCTATATAAAAGCTTGTTACGAATGTAATAGGAATAAGGCTCCCCGTCACCGGAAGCATGGGTTGCTTCAACCACTTCCTATTCCCTCTAAACCTTGGGAATCTTTATTGATGGATTTCATTTCTCAACTTCCTATTTCTAATGATTTTGATGCTATATTAGTAATAGTAGATAGATTTTCAAAAATGTCTATTTTTATTAAAACCACTACTACTGCTACAGCAGAAGATTTGTCAAAATTGTTTCTAGAATATGTATTTTCCAAACACGGCTTACCAAATGATATAATTTCAGATAGAGGCTCATTGTTTGTATCCACATTCTGGACCCAACTGTGTCGAAAACTCAATATCACGAGGAATCTCTCCACAGCCTATCACCCTGAAACTGATGGTCAAACAGAAAGAGTTAACCAAATCCTCGAACAATATCTTCGAATGTATGTTAGTTACCAACAAGACGATTGGACCACATGGCTACCATTGGCTGAATTTGCTTATAATAACTTGACTCATTCTTCGACACGACAATCTCCCTTCGAAACCATTTATGGACAACATCCTTGATTCAACTCAATTCATGTAGGAACTAATCATCCTGCGGAACATTATCTTCGAACTATATCACGACTCCAAGAAGAACTTAAAACAAATTTGGAATCAGCGATTCGAAGATACAAGGAACAGGCCGACAAAAATCGACAATCTGCTCCTTCCTTTAAACCAGGCGACAAAGTATGGCTCGATGCATGAAACATCCGAACAACAAGACCATCAAAGAAACTGGCTGAAAAGCGCTTGGGACCATTCGAAATCGACTCTGAAGTCTCTAAAACTGCATTTCGACTCAAGTTACCTCCTAAATGGCAGGCGATTCACCCTGTTTTCCATGTATCTCTCCTGGAACTGGCTCGAGAAATATACCCGGGCAAGAACCAACCCCCTCCGGAACCGGTCGAAGTAGAAGATCATCTAGAGTGGGAAGTAAGTCGTATCCTTGATTCAAGAATACGCAAGGGGAAACTTCAATACCTCGTGGAATGGGAAGGCTTCCTCAATGACTCAGACAAAACATCCTGGGAACCAGCCATCAATGTTTCCAACGCTCCTGAACTCCTAAAATCTTTTCATTCGAAATATCCTTTAAAACCAAAACCTTAAAATTTCTTTATTTAAAATTTTCTTTTCTTTTCTTTCTTTCTTTAAAATCTAAAACACCTCTTAAATTTCTTAGCCTTGTTTTCTTTTTTCTCTCTTCTTTTTCTTTCTTCTCTTTCTATAAAATTTCCTCCAAAACCAACTAAACATAAAATCAAAATTAAAATTAAATACAATAAAATAAAATAAAATAAAATCAAAATTAAAATTAAATAAAATAAAATTAAATTAAATTAAATAAAATAAAATAAAATAAAATAAAATAAAATAAAATAGAATAAACATAAATAATAAAATAAAATAAAAAACTCATAAATCTCTCTAAATATTTTCTTTCTTTTCTTTTTCAATTCTTTAAATACATTCTTTTCTTAAATTTAAAATTCTCTTCAAAAATTTCTCTTTCAAAAATTTTTTTCTCTCTTTTAAAGACTTTCTTTCCTTCGAATCATCAAATCCTGTATGGCACGACCATTTCCTCGAACTTAACTTCAACCCCTGAATCTCCCTATAATAATTCTTCGAAACAAATAAATCTTCTTTTTAAACTCTCTTAAATTCTACACTTTGTTTTTTTTTTCTTTTCTTTCTCCTCTTTTCAAACTAAAATTTCTTAAAAAAAAAAAAAAAAAAAAAAAAAAAAATTAAAATCCTCAATTTAACAAACTCATCTCAATCACAAAACCGTTTCTTTTTCTCTCTCTTTTCTTACATAAAAATTTTCCTTTTAAAAACACTAAAACTTCCTTCAATTAAAACAACCTTTTTTCTTTCTTTAAAATTCTTCTTTCAAATTCTAAAATTTTTTATTTAAAACTTCTTTTTTCTTTTTTTTTCTCTTTTTTTTTTCTCTCTCTCTCAAATCTTGTAAAATTAACAACATTCACCTACAATAAAAAAAATAATACTAATAATAAAATAAAATAAAAATAAAATAAAACTAAAATACATTTTTTTTTTTTACTTCTTTCCATCTCCTTTTCATTTCAAATTTTTTCTTTTAATTTTTCTCGAACCAATCTTTTCATTTTCTCCAAAACTACCCTTATCTCCTTCCTGCATTTATCAAATACCTCCTCCTCTCCTACCGGAACCACCTCTCCAATCTCCAAGAGCTCCTCCGCCACGTCGAAGGAAGCAGCGTCAATAATAGCGTCAACCTCCCCACATAGTTCTTCCGCGAACCTTACTCGTCGACCTTGACGAGGTTTCTTCGACCACACCTGGTCCAGGGTGTCTTCGGGCTCTTCAACTACTTCCGTGGCTGGAGGGTTTGCCTCAGTTGGTATAACCGGCGCAGGCTCCGCAATCGGCTCTTCCAGGTTATTCGATGTCTAAAACAAGACTAATCAGTAACTTCATCCTTGAAATAAAACAATTAAAACTTACCTCGAAGATGGGATCAGGCTCCAGAAATAACCTGGGCGCCACTTCGACTTCTACCTCTCTCTCTTCCTCATCGTCCTCGATGACCACCCAACGTTTCTTGGGTGCCCGCCCTGGAACAGGGACTTCATCTTCATCCTCCTCCACCAATTCATCGACCTCTTCCTCGACACCTCGCTTCGAGCTCGTGGCCTGGGTTACCCAGGTTGAGATCTCGTTGTTCATCTCCTTATCATTTTCCCCCACCGATTGTTCATCTTTGATCGAGACATCCCAAATGTCTTCGACCACCTCTTTGGTCTTCGGAACTACCCAAAATTTTGTTTTTGTAAATCATTTTTCGATTTCCGCGTTCTTCGTCAACGCATCGCATGCCACTCGCGGCCAACGGCAAAACTCGCATTTCTGGCGAGGGCCTCGAGTCGCCGTACTTTCGACACAGAAATATTCCATGCTTTCACAAGCCGTGCAAGTCTTTGAAAATTGTCGTGTGATTATTCCCCCATCCGCTTTAGGGTGTGGAGGCGTGGGTGTGGGAGTAGGGCAGTTCATTATAAAATAAATAATTGAGAGATGAGGGAAAAAGTATTAGGCAAGGGAAATTAGTGTGGGAAGATGGTTCAAGCTCAACGGAGTTCGCGTTTTTTATACCTGGGCATCTGTCACACGCCACGTGACACTCGAAGCGAAATTAACTCAATAAATCAATAATATCGAGTCCTAAATCTATACTCGAAGTGCAGAAAGCAATTCTCCATAGCAACTACGATTTTCCTTTGTGTACTTACTATTTAACTGCGCTAGCCTAAACTCTAAATCTAAATTAGTCAATCTCCCAATAGGGTACCTTAGTCCTTTTCAATAAGCGACGCACAGCGCTAGGATCAACGAAATAGTATAGTAGTAGTTTTTTTTCATTAAAGTTTTGTTAATTAATTAAAAGGGGTAAATTGAGCATGGACGGATATTTAGTGGAGAGGGTCTAAGTGTATGTTAGTAATGGTCAATGGAATGGGAATGCTGCGATGGAAGGGAGGTCAATGCAAGGAGGAACAAAGGATATAAAAGGAGTTGGGTATTTGGTACGATATTCCTTAGAATTAAATTATAATATTGTATTTACATTAATAGTGGTAAATACTTAAAAGTTAAATCATTGTTATTGTATCTTTCTTTTACCTTCTCAATATTCATTTCTAAATCCTAAATCTTTGATTATTGAGTTGCCAACCCTTCGTGAGATTTTAAGAATTATTATTACCTTGGAACTAGTTTATGATTCTTCTCGATCGAACCTTGAACCTATAGCTATTACTTCAAGTGACCTTCGAATCATTTCCTCAAATCATTCCTCTGTGCTTCGAAGAAGTTTCTAAAATCCCTCATCTCACTTACAGGAACATCCTCGACCTTGTGCGTAGGTCGTCCGGTGACACTATCCCCGGCCATTACAGCACTTTGAGGGCACTCATCTCCCCATGGCGTCTACTTCAAGCAGTTTAAAAGGCCCAGTTACCAAGAAAACTTCCTCCTAACAGAATAAGATACCAGTACACGTCATTATAACCCCAAAATAAGGAATAAACCCCAAATAAGAATGACTGGTACCCAAAGCACTGATTGTGCGTGACTACAAGTAAAGGAACCAATTAAAAATAACCAATAAAGGAACCAAATAAAAACCTCATTAAAAGATAACTATAAAAATCAATAATGGAACCAATATAACTAATTTCCCACACAAAATATACCATTCCTATGCCCAACCATTGACCCAATATTCCAATCCAGAGACCAGAAGAGGTGTGGTAAGTCTAGGGGATGTTCCCATAGCATTAAAAGATGGTTGACAGCGTGAATTCTTGATCTTTTGGATGAATATATCTATTTGAGGCATATTTGAGACCTTCTGGGTGCATACCTTGAGGTAACTGATGCTGTCTGTGCATATAATAAGGTTTTATGATGTCATCACTTAATTAATATACTTATTAAGCATATCTCACTTAATTATTAAGTGATCCCATAAGGGTTAACCATCTATAAAGTAAGTACTTAGGCCAAAATTACTAATTATGTTAATAATGCATATTAACATATGGGATTTATGCAGGCAGCATATTACCACTACAAAATAGTCATTTATGCATGACAAAACCTTAATATTTAAAAATAATATTTTAAGACTTTTGAATAGCCTATTATATTTTTCTGATAGAGGGAAATTGAACTGGTAAGTGAAATTTTGATACTTTTAAAAAAAGTGCGCATATACCCAGCTTTTAGTATGAATTAACAGCACATTTTGCTAAAAACTCATAATAAAATGCAATAAACAACTTAAGACCACTTATTAAGTTATAATAACATAATATTAAGCCCTTAAAAATTATTGGGCTTACATTATACTTATACTTAAGTACTTAAGACTTAATAAAAGTACTTATTTAACCTTTCTAAGGTGTTTTATTATATTATTAAGGTAATCAATTCAGGCATCACTTCTCTGTTACTTTTTCACATGTCTTAGAAATGTGTCTGACATCTTTTTGATGCTCCATTTACTCAGTCCTGGGGGAACCAAGGCTAAAAAAATCCACTGGCCTTAGAGGGTGGCCTTGCAAGATATAAGGAGAGTTGTTCTGAAGAACATTCCATCCTCATACCACACAATTAAAATATTATATAATTTATATTTTATATTATATTTATATATATTCCATTAATTTTAATTATATTATATTATATAACAACAGCCAAATTGTGAAATTTTTACATTACTATTGTTTCCAATGTCTCATTTCTACCTATGAATTATAAAATTATTTTTGCTATGTAACTATTAGTTTTATATTATAAAAACAAACCAATTGCAAAATCCTTGCATTATTATGTGTTCCAATGTCCCATTTCTACCTATGAATTATAAAATTATTAATTGCTACATCTATTTTGAAAATAAATTGCACAATAATTGACCCTCAACAAAAATTTTTAAGATAAGATTTTTTATTCATTTTTTTAAATTTTAAACCAGTTTTCACTAATTTTTTTTAAACATTTATGTTTTACATATATATAATTTTTTTTGGGTTTTAATAATATTTGTTCATGTTTTCTAAATGGAAGAAACCATAGGACTTAATAAAAATAATGGCATGATAAATTATTAACTAGACATATTCTGTTCTTTTTTTATTTAAAGAAAATTATTTTTAATTACTCTTCATTTAAAGTACCCCTACTTGCCCATTTGTGAATTTTTAAATCTTCTTGTATTTAGAAGTGGATATTTGAGCTGTGTAGATCTTGACTCTGCATATAATGAGATATACTGTTGAACAAGGCAGGATCATGATGACTCTCAATTACTTGACGTGATATATAGTGTATGTTGGATAGGAGTTGATCTGTCATAGATTTTGACTCAATGATCATGTTTTGTAATGTTATACAACATGTCATTATTTGATTGACTGTTTCTGTCCTCCATAGACTGCATGGCTGTTTAAAGACTCCCCATTATGCAGGTAATAATCCAAAGGCATGCTCAATGTATTTTTGTGAAGCTTCTTGTAGTTTGGCAAATTATTAACTTGCTTCATCCTGTGGGTGGGGTATAGTATTGACAAGAATTGTCCATGGAGGATAAATTCCATCTGCTAGGCAATATGAATTTTTATATCTATGATTGTTTATCTAAAAACAAACCTAATCTTGAGTACCAGCCAATAATCTGTCAAATATGTTACTACTATGGAGAACATTGATATCATTGAGTGCTCCAGGAGTTCCAAAAAAACAATGCCAAAAACACAGGCTCTTGTTAGCAACAGCTTCAAGTATCATTGTAGGTGTACCTTCTTATCCTTGAAATCGACCTTCCCAAGCTTATGGAAAATTTTTCCATACCCAGTGCATCCCATCTATTGAACCAAGACATTGTAGTAATTCTCGCTTTTCATACTCTCTCAATATAATTTTCTTTTAAGAAGCATTAGGTTCTTGTAAGTATCCCTTTCAATATAAGCTAATTATATCTTTGATGAAGTGCTTTAGTGCTCTCAGGGCAGTAGTTTTGCCAATACAGACATACTCATCAGTTCTATCAGCTGAAATACCATATGCTAATTGTCATAGAACAGCCATCATTTTCTGCTCTGGTGTCAAAACCACTTAGCCACAGAAATCTTAAGTAAATGTAGGACAATTTAAATAATGACTATAATTTTTAAAATATTTAACAACTTACCTTTTTAAATAACCAATAAAAGTTATGATTTTCTAGGTCCTGACAGATACTATTGAAGAAATCCCTGCTCATCTGGTGTAGACAATCCTATAGTACTTGCTATAGACCTTGACCAAAGGAGTTGGAGTAAAACTAGAGAGAAAAACCCCTGTCCCTTAGAGAAATACCAGGTGAGATTTATTTGCTACAGCAAATTAGAGACTGTTACTATACCCCTTCCAAAACACTTCTTGACTGCTTAACAAGTCAAGACAGTAGCCAATAGCAGACCACTGAGAACCAAAGAACCAGAAACCAGAAATGCAGAAAAATCCACACCAGAAAAACAAAACACTGTGCACTTGTTTCACAGAAAACAGCAATAATACTTGATGCAGGTTGCAAAGCTACACCAGAGAAACCAGTTTCCAAAGTTGAGTTAAATGAAGAACTAAACTTGCAACAAACACAGCCAATTGTTGCCAAAAAACTTTGAAAACTGAGTGAGAAACAATAATAATATCACCTCTGGATGGTTGTATGATAATTAAATTTACCCCAAACTGTCTTCTTCAGTATGTACACACAGACCACCATCTAAAAAATCCATGCACAGCAACAAAATTGGCACTTTTGGCAGCAAAATTGAATAAAAACCATCTAGAAGCGCTCCCCAGCCTTCTATAACCAAGGCAGGCAGCCCCCCTAGCAGTGGCCAGACCTCCCTGAAGCCAGAAAACCACCAAAAACCACCAAAAAAGCCCCAAATACTTAAAACAATCCACTACAACCTCTAAAACCCTTAAAAAACAAAATTCAGCTATGACAACATTGTGAAATGAAATATAGAGCCAAATTAGCCCTACTTAATGGTACTAAGCACTTAACCCTAAGACTTATGGTTAGCTCTTAAAATGCAAAAAACAAAATTAAACAGCTAAATTTTTGAAATGAAAAATGGGAAATGACCCCTTAAAACTTGGAATATGAAAAATGTCATAAAGACATAAAATATAGAGAGAAACAAGGGCTATCCAATAGTAGTACTCAAATACCCAAAGTCCCAATATTTGCTGAATTAAACCAGAAAAACACCTAATTATTCAACCAATGTCAATTAAGACTTACCAAAACAGCACCAAAAAGCCCAACAAAGGCCTCTTCCAATGTTGGAAGACCACGCCGGAAAAGTCACCCAGAAAAGTTATTGTTGTATTTACAATTAGATATAAAGTAGCCACTCATTATTTGTTGATGGCCTTCCATATGTTGTCGATTCAATTTTTTTTCTCTTCATATTTTTGATTTAGGAGTGTTGAGTAAATAGGAAATAATATAGTCTTCTTCTTCCATATTGAGTAACTCATCAAGAAAATTGAAGGGCATGTGATATACTTGAGTTTTACTGAATGAGAACAAGGGATGAATAGTAATTTTAATAGGGGGTATCAATGTTTATCAATCTTCAATTAAATTAATTGCAAATAAAAATCATTATACCCCAATTATCTTTTACAATTATTTTTGATAATAATAGAGGGTATCAAAGTTAAAAATCTTCCAGTTCAAAATACCTCTTTTCTCCACCAAATCAAAAATGATTATTTTTTAAAAAATTCCATATTGTGCCTCAAAAATACCTTTTTACTGATTGTAAATGTTGAGATTGAGGCTTTCCTTTTGTGTTGTGAAATTCTTTTTAAAGAATTAAAAATTTCAAACTTTGATACCCCCTAATTGGGTTATTAGACCTTTTAAATGTGAATGTTCACCTCTATCTGGCATTTTTATCCTCAATTTTTCATAACCACATCTTGGAAAACTTTCTGGATGTGACAGCCTTCCTACCTTTCTGCACACTCCCATCCTGTCTATTCATTATATCTGATCAAAACCCCTCCCCATCTAATCTGTTTATTTTTTCTGATCTTCATCTTAAAATATCTCAAAATGTGTCATCATTATAGATTTTCTCAAAGACAGTAATACCCCAGATGTTCTTCAAATCACATTACTCCCTTTTTCCCCTGCTCATCTGAGAAATCAAAGACCTTCAAAATAAAGATAGGTGATCATCACATACTTATCAACTGGCTGAAAACTAAAACTAATTATCATTCTAGTTTTGGTCCTGAGAATGCAACTTAAGTAGGAAAGCCCCCTGCATAAAACATCAATGGATATCTTCTAATGGCCAATGAATTATGAAATAAGAAAAATGGAAGGATTAATACTTTGCCTAAACAGATTTCTGAACTCTTCAAGCACTATCAAGCCAAATACAAGAAGGCTAAGACTCTTTCATCTTCCACTGGTTTTGGTATTACTGAATTTGATATCAGTAAGTGCATCAAAACTATAGACAATAAACTTGATTCTTAATGTCCTTACTATAAAGAGATGGATTCCATATTTAAAGAGTGAGCCAATTTTGATCCTGAAAACATGTTGGATGGAGAAGATAATATCTCTGAACATGCTTTTGAAAGAAATTGTTTTACTTCTGCTTCTACAAAATCCTCCCCTCATTTCAATTCCACCAATCAAGACATCTTTTCAATAGATCCTTATGGCAATATAAACCAACCTGACCTCACTCCAGTAAGCTATCATTTCTTGTCTAGTTATTTTATTTTTTTTATTCACATCTCTTTTTATATTTCTTAAAAGGCTAATGAATGAAATGAGGATCTTGAAGAAAGTGAGTCTGATGCTTGAATAGAAGAAGAAATTTAAGCTTTATTTAAAGAGGGATGAGAAAGCACAAAATTTGAGGAGAAAAAAAATTTGAGATAGGGAAAGTGAAGAAGGCTCTTGAGTACAATTTCCTATTAGATTAAATGAAATTCAAGTAGCAACTTGAAGATTGTACAAAAAAGAAAGTTTTCTTGATAGAATGTGTTAAAGCTAATAAGTCTGTTGAGGAAATTGAACTCTTAATGAAAATGTTTGGTGACAAGTTTTTTTTATTTCATTAATATTTAATTCCAAATTTTTTTAGAAAGTTTTCTTGATAGAGTGCATTAAAGCTAATAAAGCTGTTGAGTAAATTGATTGCTTAATCAAAATTTTTGATGAGTAGTTTTTTTTATTTTTTTGTTCATATTTCAATCCAATTTTTTTTGAACGTTTTCTTGATAAAGTGCATAAAAGCTAATAAATCTGTTGAAGAAATTGACTTCTCAATGAAAATGTATTAAAAAAGAAAACAAAAGGGAGAATTGACATCAACTCTAAGTAAATGAAGGAGAGGTTCAAAAGCTATCAGTTAAAATATAAAAAGACTCATTTTTCTTCCACTTCTGCTGGCTTTAGTATTGATGATTATGATTTGGAGAATGGAATTACTATTGTTTCCAAAAAGCTCAATGTCATGTATCTTCTCTATGATAAAATGAATATTCTTTTTGGTTCCTGATTCAATAGTTACTTTTAATCTTATCAAAAATATTTATACCATGAGATTCTGTAAACACCATTTTTCCATACTGGACTCTAAAATATTGCACTAGTGGAATTTCAGATGGTAAATAACACTGAAACCTGTGCAAAAAACCTCATCATCAACATAATTTTATCACCTCACCACCAATTTTGTATTTCTAAATAAACGTAAGTCAACAAAATATATAACTGTTTGAAAAATTTGGAAATACCCTCCCCTGAATATTGTTGAAGCAATGGGTGGGTATCACCAATTTTCTCTAAGTCATAAATTAGATTTGAAAATTTGGCAATACCCTCCCATGAATTTTATTGAATTAAGCGGTGATAGTTACCAAAATTTAGAATTATTCCATAAATTAATAAATAAATAAATAAGATAAGTTAAATTCACTAGTTTTAAAACAATGAAAATTCCTCAAGCCAAAATTCAGAAAAAGTCTAGAAACTAAGTTTGGGATTTTCCACAGGTATAGGCAAGATGAACCCCATGAAACAATTTAATGTTATCATGATTACCTTTTATAGAACACAAGGTTGTTCAATCATTACTTTAGTTTAGCAAATTTAATTATCAGATTTATTTATTAAAAATTTAAGAAAGAATAAAAAATATTTGATGACTTTACAAATCCCCAAAACTATTTTTATCTACCTAAAGGTTTGTAAATTTATTTATTTTACCTTCTTTTTTTACCTTGTTGATTTGTTGGACTAACTTTTGACTGATCTGATAAGAGAAGCAAAAATGTGTGAAGGATAGACATATGAAAATGGTAAGAAAAAGAAAAAAACACACCTTGATGAGAGGGCAAAATAATAGGTAAAGAAAAATGTATTTTTAGGAATCTGGAAGGATAAATGCATAATGTAAAAATTATGTTATGCATAATGAAATAAATAAACATGAAAATTAAAAAAAAGCTCAACTTTAAAGGTCAATATCTCAGCAACCACTGAACCAAATTCTAGTCAGTTTTCTGGAAATGAAAAACAGGCTCTGAAGTATCTTCTACTAACATGAAAAAAATTCAAATCAACCTATCCCTAATACTGACTCTGATTTTCAAAATTGCACAGAAACTTGAAAACAGAAGATGAAAATTCCAACAAGAGGGAGATAAAAGCCTAGATAATCAAAGGAATCTGGAAGGATAAATGAATGGTGTAAACGTTATGATTTTCACCACACAATATGGGGGGCGGACTTGCTAGCAAGTCCGCAACCTTGGACCCAAACACACCATAGATTGAACACACATTGAGCTATTGATAAAGGAGCCATACAATCAGGAATGAACACCACTCAGAAGAACAGTTTTAGGTGGGTGTTCAAGTAGAGTTCAGTATGGGTTCAGTATGAGTTCAGTCTGAGTTCCATCTGAGTTCCATCTGAGTTCAGGTTGAGGACTTGCTAGAAAGTCCACCCCCTATATTGCGTAGTGATTCATTATGAAATAAATAAAAGTGAAATTATAGAAAAAAAGCTCACCTTTAAAGTTAAATATCTCAGAAAACACTAAACCAAATTCAAATCAGTTTACTTGACATGAAAGATAGGCTTCAGAAGTATCTTCAGCTAAAAGGACGTTTGATTCAAATAAACCTAACCCTAATTAATACTCTACTTTTCAAATTTGCACAAAAACTTAAAAAGTGATGATTAAAAGTCCAAAAAGAGGGAGATAAAAGCCTAGATAGTAATCAGATAAGAGTTTCAGAATCCTTATGCTCTAATTATACAATATAAAAAATGAGAAATAAGATAAGTGAAATTTGGAAAAAAAGGCTCAACTTCAAAGGTCAAAATCTCAGCAACCACTGAACCTAATTCAAACCATTTTGTGGGAAATGAGAGATAGGATTAAGTAGAATCTTCAGTTAAAGTAAATGAAATTTAAATAAACCTAAACCAAATTTTTTACATAGAAAAATGAAATAAAAAATTCAAATTGGGAAAAAAAGGTTTAACTTAAACAGTCAATATCTCAGCAACCACTGAACCAAATTCAAATCTGTCTGTGAAAAATGAAAGAAGCCTTCAGGAGAATTTTTGGGAAAAATAAAATTAGATTTTAATAAACTTAACCCTTATACCGAGTATGATTTTCAAAATTTTACAAAAACTTGAAAGGTGGTGATGAAGATGAGAGAAAAAGGTGTTTAATAAGTTCACTGTTATCCAGATAAAAGTCATACATATATTTAAGTATGAAATTATTATAGAAGGAATGAGATATCATATAGGCATGAAAAAAAGGAGATGAAACTTACCTTGATTGAAAAGTAGGAAAAATAGAGTGAGAAAGATTGATGTTGGAATTGTGAAGAAAATGAATATGGAGTAAGTAAAATGCATAAAGAGTGAGAAATGTATGTGTTTTAATGACATGAAACCAAAAAAAAGTGAAATAGGGGAAAGGGGGGATAATGAACATTCGAAGGAGGGGTGAAGAGTAGGGTGATGGATCTAGAAAAGAAAGTAAAGAGGGAGAGAAAAAAAAGGTTAATTTTACAATAAAAATCAAAAATAACTACTAGCAAAAAAAATTAGATACAAAAAAGAAAATAAAACAAAAAAAACCATAATTAGAAATCAAAAAAATGAATAAAATGAATTACCTAGAGAGATGAGATAAGAATATAAATAAAACCAAATTTTTTGAGGGATGTTTGAGGAGAGGAGTACAGGATATGAGGGATGAATGAAAAAAATAAACAGTGAAAAATTATGTGATTGCAGAAAATATGAAATTTCATGTTGAGCTGATTAATGAAAACAAATGAGACATCCATATAAGAGACATTCAGCATAAATTCAAAATATAAATGAATATGAAAAACTAACACCAATCCAAGTGAATAAAGCCCAAAATGTCAGCCTAGGTATCTCCATAACTGAGTAATTCTTATGTTTAAAATAAGATAACCTTAATTACATTAAGCTTATTACTTAAAAATAAGGTTAAAATACTTATATCTATGGTTATAATACATATATATATAATTATTACACTATTATGTGACTTATAGTAGTTCAAATAGCTTATCCATAGTCTAATAATACTTATTAAGGTGTTAATGGAGTCATAATATACTTATCTAAAGTAATATTAAGTAATTATAGACATATATAAGTTTTTATATATACATAAACCTCATAATCAGTGAAATATGTAGTTATATTATGTATATTTAAGTCTATAAGTCACCACGGGAAATCTAGGGGTGAATTGCTAGCAATCCCCTCTCTAGAAATTTAGAGTGTCCCTTAAATATGCCAGGTTTATGAATACTTTATAAACATAAGTAAATTAGAGTTAGATTTACATTTATTCTCAGATTGATTATAGACAGAATATCAACTGATTCCAAATTATGCACAAGTTGATCCTCCAGAACTTGATTTTGGTCCTCTGATGAGAACAAATTGAGCACAAATTGATCTAACCTAAGCTTATGCATATATAATAATTCAGGATACTTGCTCTATTAAATTTGATAATAAAAAAAATATTGATGAATTTATATAAATAAAATTATTATGTAAGATATTAAATTATAAATTTAGGCATCATAGGAGGGCACATAATAGAACTTAATTATAATATGTGACACCTTAATACTTTATCACAAAGTTTGAAACATTTAAAACAAAATTAGTCATGATGGGCAATGAAATTGCTTGGACAGACTCTTTCAAAATTAATACTGACCATAATACACAAGTATGAAACTTGGCATCTATCCAATAAAAGATTTTCCTTCTGATAAATGGATTTTTCTCAGTTACTACCTGCTAAAAAGTGTCCTTCTGAGGTTTGTCTGACCTTCAGGGGGTAATTTGGCCACATCACACTACTTCTATTTCCGTGATTGACCAAAACATCATCCTCATTCCCATCTAAAGAGTTGATCTCATCTGACTGTTGCTGATCAAAGGGGTCCACCACAAGTTTAGCCAAAATTTTGGTGAACACTTTTTTAATGGATAGTGACTAACTGGTGCTTTCCGAAATTGTCCACATCAAGTTATGATAAACTTCAGGAGGATAAATTTATTATGAATACCAATTTAACTGAAGAATACTTTGCCCTAGATACTCTGCATCATAAAAGTGTCCAACTGAGGTTTAGCCATAATTCAGGTAGACACTTTTGGAAAGGCACAGTCTGATGGGTTTAATATCTATATATGGCAATAAGTATCATTTTTTTATCAACATGGAACTAGAATTAATTAAATATGGCCAAAGTGTCCACCTGAAGTTTGGCCAAAATACAGGTGGAAATTTTTATGAGGATTACTTGATGAAATGAAGAAGACTTGCAATTACTTTCCATCATAAAATTTTCAAACTTAAGTTTATCAAAAATTGTGCTGACACTTTTTCCAGATCCAGTCATATGGGAACAACTCTCTATATGGCAATGAGAATCAATTTTTAGTCAATCATGGCATTAGAAGAAATTTTATATGGAAAAACTTTCCACCTGATTTTTGGCCAAAAATAAGTTGGAAATGTTTATGAGGAAAACTAGATTAACTAAAGAAGACTTGAACCCTACTACTGTCCATCATAAAAGTGTCCACCAGAAGAATTCTCAAACTTGTGGTTGACACCTTTGGCCTGCTCCAGCCATATGGGATCAAATCTGCATATAGAAATGAGGATTTAATTTGGTCAATCATGGTACTAGAAGTAATTTGATATAGATAAAGTGTCCAACTATATATTGGAAAAAAACAGTTGAAAACTTCATTTAGTTTTTCAAAAAATCAAATTAAGTATAATTTTATTCCTCATAATGCCCATTTTATCCAACACCTCTTCTGAGCCTTGAAATTAGGCATTTAGCTTGAATTTTGAATTTCATATAAAATCCCTATTATTCAACCTATTTCTTTTTATCCCTTTTTTTTCTTTTAGATATCAATTAATTTTATGTAAAACAAATCATTTTCATAATTTTTTACCTGTATTTAATAGAATTATTAAAGGTTTAACATCACCCTGTAAGCATTTGGCACATGTTTTTTTGCTATACTAATAAAAATAATAATATACTGGTAACAAAAAATTGTTCAAATGATAAAATATTAATAAAACAGAAAGATAAAATACCAGTGGATATGTTTTAAAAAAATACCAATTGCACCGAAGAAGAGCTGCACATTAGATACTCACCATCAAAAAAGTGTCCAGCACAAGTTTGGCCAAACTTGTGCTGGACACTTTTGGTCAGTTGCAGTAATATGAGATCAATTCTCGCTATGGCAATAAAAAAAAATTTTTGGATAAAAAACTTCACTAGAAGTAGTTTTACATAGCCAATTTTTCTACCTAGATTTCATCCAAACCACAGGTGCACAATTTTTTATCTTTGAAAAAAAGTCAATTTAGTACAATTTATCCCTATTGGCTCTCATTCACTTCAACACCTCTACTGGCCTTTGATAGTAGAAATATTACTTGGAGTTCTTTTTTCATATTTTATCCCTTTAACTTAATTTTTTATTCCTAATATTGCTTTTGGATATCAATTAATAATTTTTAAAATAAACTATTTTCATATTTTTATACATTTATTTAATAATATTATAAATGGCATAACATCACCTGGTATGCATTTGGCACATGAGTTTTTTCTATACTTATAAAATTAATAATATAATGGCAACCAAAAATTAATCAAATGATATTAATGAGTGAGGAACAAATATAAAACACCAGTAGACATGTTTGTAAGAAATACTAGATGAAATGAAGAAAAATTCTACCCTAGCTACTCTACATTAAAAAAGTGTCCAGCACAAGTTTGGCCAAACTTGTGCTGGACACTTATGTTCAGGTGCAGTCAGATGGGAGCAATTCTCTCTATGGAAATGAAGATAAATTTTTGATATAAAATTACACTAGAAGTAGTTTGATATGGCAAAATTTTCATGCTGAAGTTTTGGTAAAGCTCAAGTGGATTTTTTTTTTATTTTTACAAAAAAGAAAATTTAGTGCAAGTTTAGCCCTGATTGTTCTAATTTCATTCAACATCTCTTTTTTCTGTTTATGGCAGGAATTTAACTTGGATTTTAATTTTCATCTTTGATTTCTTTTATTTTACTTTATTCCTCTCATATTGCTTTTGGATAGAAGTTTATTTTTTGTAAAATAAATCATTTTCATATTTTTTTACCTTTATTTAATAATATTATAAAAGGTGTAACATCACCCAGTATTCATTTGGCACACCATTTTTTGCTATACTGATAATATTAATAATATAATGGTGAGAAAAAATTATCAATTGATAAATATGAGTGAGGCACAAAGATTTAATAACAGTGGAAATGTTTATAAGAAATTTCAGATGATTAAAAATGACTTGCACCCTGGATACTCTTCATGATAAAAGTGTCCAGTACAAGTTTGGCCAAACTTGTGGTGGACACTTTTGGTTGCATGCCGTCAGACGCAATCAATTCTTTTTATGGAAATTAGACTGAATTATCACTCCATCATTGCACTGAAAGTAGTTTTACATAGATAAATTGTCCCCTGGAAGTTTGTCCAAACCTAAGGTAGACAATTTTTTCCTTTGGTAAAAAGTAAATTTGATCCATGTTAATCTATGATGGTGCCCATTTTTTCTGAAGCCTCTACTGGCTCATGATAGCAGAAATTATACTTAATATCTTTATTTCATTTTTGATCTCTTTAATTTTCATCTTACCCTTTTATTTATCCTTTAGCTTTTAAATATCAATTTCATTTTGGTAAAACTGATAACTTTCACATTTTTTTATATTTATTATATTATATTATTAAAGTTGTAAAATCATCCAGTGTAAATTCATTTCACATTTTTTTGCTATACTAAAAACATTAATAGTATAATGGTGACTAAAAAATAATCAAATAATAAATATGGATGACACAGAAAGATCAAATACCCATAGACATTTTTAAAATGAATATAAGATTAACTGAAGAAGACTTGCACCCTAGCTACTCTCCATCATAAAAGTGTCCAGCACAATTTCAGCTGAGCTTGTGCTGGACACTTTTGGTTGCGTGCAGTCAGATGGGATAAACTTACTCAATGGAAGTTAAAATGAATTTTTGCTCAATCATTGCACAAGAAGTAGCTTTATACTGCTATACTATCCTCCTGATTTTTTGAAAAACATCAGGTGGACACTTTTATTAATTTTAAAAAAAAGAAAAAATATTCCAAATCTAGAACTGGTGGTGCAAATTTAGTCTGAAAACTCAAATTATCTTTGATGGCAGAAATTTTATTTGAATGTTTAATTTCATATTTAATCACTTTTATTTTACTTTTTTATTCCTGTTTTTGCTTTCAAATATCAATTTATTTATTGTAAAACTAATAATTTTCATATTTTTTTTTACTTTTATTTAATAAGATTATGAAAGATGTAGCATCTCCCAGTATGAATTTGGCTTATAAATTTTTTCAATACTAATAACATTAAAATTATAATGGTGAAAAACAATGAATCAAATGATAAATATGAATGACACAGAAAGATCATATACAAGTGGATTTGTTTATAAGGAATACCTGATGAACTGAAGAAGACCTGCACCCTAGATACTCATCATCATAAAAGTGTCCAGCATAAGTTTGGCCGAACTTGTGCTGGACACTTTTGGTTACATGCAGTCAGATGGGATAAATTTACTCTATGGAAATGAAAATGACATTTTGCTCAATCATTGCACAATAAGTAGTTTGATATTGCCAAAAAGTCCTCCTGATGAATTTTCAAAACTCATCAGGACACTTTCTTTGGTTTAACAAAAAAGAAAATATAGTGCAAGTTTAGCCCTGGTGGTGCAAATTTGATCTAACACCTCTACTTGTTATTGATAGTGAGAATTTTCCTTAGATTTTTTTTTCTTATTTTATCACTTTTATTTTACTTTTTTATTGCTCATATTGCTTTGGATATCAATTTTTAATTCTTAAAATAAATAATTTTCATACTCTTATACCTTTATTTAATAATATATGATTAAAGGTGGAACACCACCTGGTATGCATTTTTCACAAAAGTTATTACTATAGTAATAATGTTAACAATATAATGATGACAAAAAATTAATCAAATGGTAAATTTAAATGACACAGAAAGATCGAATTCCAATGGAAATGTTTATAAGAAATCCCTTTTGAGTTTAAGAAGATTTGCTGTATGCCTACTCTCAATTATAAAAGTGTCCAGCACAAGTTCGGCCAAACTTGTGCTGGACACTTTTGGTTGCATGAAGTCATATGAGATAAATTCTCTCTATGGCAATAAAAAATGATATTTCACTCAATTATTGAAGTAAAGAATGTTTAATATTGTAAAATTGTCCCCTGGATGTCTGTCCAAACCTCAGTTCAAAATTTTTTAGCTATACATAAAAGTAAGTTTAGACCAAGTCTTGACTTAGGGGTCCCCAACTGTCCCAACACCACTTCTGGCTCTTGATAGTAAAAATTTTACTTGTATTTTTTATTTCGTATTTGATCCAATTTATTTTCATTTTATTTTTCTATTACTCTTTTTAATTTTAAATATCAATTTATTTTTTTAAAAACTAAACATATTCATATTTTTATAACTTTATATAATAATATTATTAAAGTGGTAACATCACCAATTTTGCATTTGGCATGCAGGTTTTTGCTATACTAGAAACATTAATAATATATATGGTGACAAAAAATTAATTATAAGATAAATATCAATGATAAAAAAAAGTTAAAAACCCAATAGAAATGTGAAAAACAAAAAACTGATGTACTGAGAAACACTTCCACCCTAGCTACTCTCCATCATAAAAGTGTCCAGCACAAGTTCGGCCGAACTTGTGCTGGACACTTTTGTTCAGGTGCAGTCAGATGGGATCAATTCTCTCTGTGGAAATTAAATTAAAAAAATGCTAAATAATTACATTAGAAGTAGTTTGGTATGGCTGAATTATCCACCTTGAGTTTTTCCAAACCTCAGGTGAAAAATTATTTATCTTTAAAAAAAATTAAATTTTATCAAATTTAGCCCTGATGGCACTCATTTGTTTCAACACCTCTACTGGCTCTTGAAGGCAGGAATTTTTCTTGAATTTTTCTTTTTCATATTTGATCTCTTTTACTTTACTTTTTTATCACTCATTTTACATTTGGATATTAATTTATGATTTTGGAAAAGAAATCATTTTCATATTTTTTTAACATTTTTTAATAATATTATAAAAGGTGTAATATAACATGGCATCCATTTGGCGCACAAGTTTTTTCTATACTAATAAAATTAATAATATTCTAATGACAAAAAATTAATCAGATAATAAAATATGAATAACACTGAAAGATCAAATACCATTTGACATGTTTTAAAAAAATAACAGTTGCACTGAAGAAGACCTGCACCCTAGCTACTTTCCATCATAAAAGTGTCCAGCACAAGTTTGGCCGAACTTGTGCTGGACACTTTTGGTCAGGTGCAGTCAGATGGGATCAATTCTCTCTATGGAAATGAAAAAAATTATTTGATAAGAAACTTCACTAGATGTAGTTTGATATAGCTAAATTATCCACCTAAAGTTCATCCAAACCACAGGTACACAATTTTTTATCTTTAAAAAACAATCAATTAAGTACAATTTATCCCTGACGGCTCTCATTTGCTTCAACATCTCCACTGGCCTTTGATATTAGCAATAATACTTGGATCTCTTTTTTCATATTTGATCACTTTAAATTAATTTTTTATTCCTCATATTGCTCTTGGATATCAATTAATAAATTTTAAAATAAATTATTTTAATATTTTTATACATTTTTTTAATAATATTATAAAATGTGTAACATCACTCAGTATGCATTTGGCACACAATTTTTTGCTATACTTATATAATTAATAATATAATTAAGACAAAAAATTAATAAAAAAATATGTATGAGTGAGGCACAAAGATAAAATACCAGTAGACATGTTTGTAAGAAATACCAGATGAACTGAAGAAAAATTCTACCCCAGCTGCTCTCCATCATAGAAGTGTCCAGCACAAGTTCGGCTGAACTTGTGCTGGACACTTTTGGTCATGTGCAGTCAGATGGGATCAATTCTCTGTATGGCAACAAAAACATTTTTTTATCAAATTTCACTAGAAGTAGTTTGGTTTAGCTGAATAATCCACCTGCTGTTCTGCCCAATATCAGGTGTTTAATTTTTTTATCTTTAAAGAAAAGGTCAATTATTACAATTAAGCCCTGATGGCTCCCATTTGCTTTAACACCTCTACTGGCTCTTGATAGCAGGAAATTTACCAGTATTTTTTTTATATTTTAACTCTTTGACTTTTATTTTACTCTTTTATTCCTCTTTTTACTTTTAAATTTCAATTTAATTTTTGTAAAACTATTCCTTTCCATATTTATTTACGTCTATTTTAAAAAATTATTGAAGGTATAACTTCACATGGTATGCATTTGACACACAAGGTTTTGCTATACTAATAACATTAATAATATAATGGTGTTAAAATATTAATCAGATGATAAATATGAAAGATACAGACTGATCAAATACCAGTAGACATTTTATGAGAAATACAAGATGAACGAACTGAAGAAAATTTCCACCCAAGCTACTCTCCATCATAAAAGTGTCCAGCACAAGTCCGGCCGAACTTGTGCTGGACACTTTTAGTCGCGTGCAGTCAGATGGGATCAATTCTCTATATGGCAACAAAAAAACATTTTTTATTAAACTTCACTACAAGCAGTTTTGTTTAGCTGAATCATCCACCTGTTGTTCTTCCCAACCTCAGGTGTATAATTTTTTATCTTTGAAAAAAAGGTCACTTATTACAATTTAGCCCTGATGGCTCCCATTTTTTTCAACACTTCTACTGGCTCTTGAGAGCAAGAATTTTACTAGTATTTTGTTTATCATAATTGATCTCTTTGAGATTAATTTTACCTTTTCATCCCTCATATTGCTTTTGTATATCAATTTATTTTTTGTAAAACAAATCATTTTCATATTTTTTTACCTTTATTTAATAATATTATAAAAGGTGTAACATCACCCGGTAGGCATTTGGCACACGAGTTTTTGCTATACTTATAATATTAATAATATAATGGTGACAATAAATTAATCAAATGATATATATGAGTGAGCCACAAAGATCAAGTACCAATGGACATGTTTATAAGAAATACCAGATTAACTGAAGAAAAATTCTACCCTAGCTACTCTCCGTCATAAATGTGTCCAGCACAAGTTTGGCCAAACTTGTGCTGGACACTTTTGGTCACATGCAGTCTGGTGTGATCAATTCTCTCTCAATCATTGAACTAGAAGTTGTTTGATATGGCTGTATGGTTATGCTGAAGTTTTTTTAAACCTCAGATTGTCACTTTTTTGTTTTTCAAAAAAGCAATTAAAGTCCAAGTTTGCCTCACTGGTGGACATTTGCCCCAACATGTCTACTTGCTCTTTATGGCAGTATATTTATTTTAATTTTTATTTCATGTTTGATTCCTTTAATTTTACCTTTTTATCCCTCATATTGCTTTTGTATATAAATTTATTTTTTGTAAAACAAATCATTTTCATATTTTTTAACCTTTATTTAATAATAATATAAAAGGTGTAACATCACCTGGTATGCTTTTGGCACACGAGTTTTTGCTATACTTATAATATTAATAATATAATGGTGACAATAAATTAATCAAATGATATATATGAGTGAGCCACAAAGATCAAGTACCAATGGACATGTTTATAAGAAATACCAGATTAACTGAAGAAAAATTCTACCCTAGCTACTCTCCGTCATAAATGTGTCCAGCACAAGTTCGGCCAAACTTGTGCTGGACACTTTTGGTCACATGCAGTCTGGTGTGATCAATTCTCTCTCAATCATTGAACTAGAAGTTGTTTGATATGGCTGTATGGTTATGCTGAAGTTTTTTTAAACCTCAGATTGGCACTTTTTTGTTTTTCAAAAAAGCAATTATAGTCCAAGTTTGCCTCACTGGTGGACATTTGCCCCAACATGTCTACTTGCTCTTGATGGCAGTATATTTATTTTAATTTTTTATTTCATATTTGATTCCTTTAATTTTACCTTTTTATCCCTCATATTGCTTTTGTATATCAATTTATTTTTTGTAAAACAAATCATTTTCATATTTTTTTACCTTTATTTAATAATAATGTAAAAGGTGTAACATCACCCGGTATGCATTTGGCACACGAGTTTTTGCTATACTTATAATATTAATAACATAATGGTGACAAAAAATCAATCAAATGATAAATATGAGTGAGGCACAAAGATCAAATACCAGTGGACATGTTTATAAGAAATACCAGATGAATTGAAGAAAAATTCCACCCTAGCTTACCTCCATCATAAAAGTGTCCAGCACAAGTTCGGCTGAACTTGTGCTGGACACTTTTGGTCACATGCAGTCTGATGTGATCAATTCTCTCTATTGCAATGAAGATGAAATTTTCTTCAATAATTGCACTAGAAGTTGTTTGATATGGCAAAATTGTCATCCTGAAGTTTTGGTAAAGCTGCAGTGGATTTTTTTTTATTTTTACAAAAAAGAAATTATAGTCCAAGTTTAGTGCCACTGGTGGGCATTCACCCCATCATGTCTACTTGCTCTTGATGGGAGGAATTTCACTTTAATTTTTTATTTCATATTTGATCCCTTTAATTTTACCTTTTTATCCCTCATATTGCTTTTGGATATCAATTTATTTTTTGTAAAACAAATCATTTTCATATTTTTTTACATTTATTTAATAATATTATAAAAGGTGTAACATCACCCGGTATGCATTTGGCACACGAGTTTTTGCTATACTTATAATATTAATAACATAATGGTGACAAAAATCAATCAAATGATAAATATGAGTGAGGCACAAAGGTCAAATACCAATTAATCAATAGTTCTTCTTAATATTATAAATTTTTTGATTAAATAAAATGGTAATAATGAATTATATTTTTCATCCACAATTCCACTCTAATGATTCCCACTGCACAAAAAGGGTTCACTTGGTCCTTTTTTTTCTGCGTGTGCATATATTTTATTGCCCACAGTACTACAATTTTTTGTAGTGATTATCCCACATCTGATTCAGGAATATTTTTAAACAATATAAGTTTTTTTTACAAAAGACCTTATCATATCCAATATCCCACAAAATATACAACCTGTTTTTGTATTAAAGCCCGTTAATTATTAAGAAATTGTTAAAATAATTAGATTAGACCCTGGCACAGCTAGATCCATACCAACCGACCTAAAGTCTTTTCAATATTGAAAACAATTAAATAAAATTATGATATCATACTAAATTATGGGCACCAACCATAATTCAGCACTTCTCATTTGCTCTGCTACAAAATGAGTGCATGTAGCATTTTTCTAAGGTCGGACTGTTTTTCTTCCTTCCCTCACACCTTTAGTCCAGAATGAAAATTTAGTATGAGTTTTGGTCAAAATGGTTTGCCAGTGTTATCTGTATGCAATATGAATTCATATTGCATATTTCTATTTATGCATAAAATATACTCGTTAAGCATCATTTTTTTGCATTTTTCAATCATTATGCATATTTATGCATATTCATATGCATATTCATTATACAGATTTATATGCATATTAATATATTTTATTCATATACGTATATGCACCTTTTTTTGCATATTCAATATGCATATTTTTATGCATATTAAATATGCATATTTTTATGCATAATCACTATGCATATATTTATGCATATTTTTTATGCATATTTATTCTTCATAGTCATTATGCATACACTTTGGATAGGCAATTCACATCAATTTTTAGCATGCAATAAGTATCCACCATGCAAATTCAAATGCATATGCATCTATATCATACACGCAACATATATTCGAGTTTAATAATTGAATATTAAGGTATGCTAAGTGATGTTGTTCAACCTTTTGCCAAACCTGAGATTAACTGATGTTCAATGTGGTTCTTAAGCTCTGCTCAAGGAGGGATTGTTCTGGATTCAATCTGTGACAGTTTATTTTTTCAATGTTTTTTCATCAGATTTAAAAACATCTTTCTGACAGTTTCAGGATGGTTTCCCAACAGTTTCTTGACAAATTCTTAATAGTTTCAAAAAGAGGGAACTGCTAGCAGTTCACCCCCAGATTTCCCATGGTGAGTGAGGTTTAACCTCTTAATAGCCTAAAACCTTTTTTTTTCTGCTCATTTTAGGTCATATAGACGTATTCAGTGGACTCACAATGCCTACACAAGCATATACACCTATTTCAGGCACATATATCCAGTTCGGATAACTTTATCTGCTTCCTTGGATGGATTTTCACGGATTTATGGGTTGGGATATGATTACTGCGTTAATATGGATACTTGAAGATGTTATTGGGGGCTTTAAAAGTTAATTTGGTTCCTTTATATGCTTTGGGTTTCATTATATACTCTTTGGATGAGTTATTTTACCTGTTTCTTTATGGTATCCTCTTTTATCAGTTTATTCTATTTATAGTATGGGTCTGTGGTATTATTAATTGTGATGGAGGGTCTTTACTGGAGGTCTGAGTTTTGAAAATGCTTGAAGTGGATGCCATGGGGAGGTGATGGTTTCTCACAGTGCTGTAATTGGCGGGGATAGAAGTGACATCATCTGGATTGAAGGTCTGTGCACTTCAGTGGATTTTGGTATAAGTAAGAGAGGCTTTGACAGGTTATAGGACATCAATTACTTACTGAACTTCAAATAATCATTATAAAACAACTTTTATCATATATAAATATAATATAAAGCGTTTATAAATTGATATTATCTTCATATAAGCTATAACTATATATTATTATTCTATTTTCCACCACTAGCACACATAAAAATCCAAGTATTGTGAGTTTATATTGAGAATAACTATTTTATTAGTCTTCCCCTGAGGTTTAATCACTAAATCATATATCAATAAGTGGATGGAAAATTAATATTTACTATTAGATCATACTTAGATACTAGCACACACAGACAATTGAGGGTCTTTCCTTAGTCATTACTTATTATTTAGTATAAGCCTTAGGAAGTGCTTTTTACTCTAGTATATCTCAAACAAACCAAATATTCAGGTCTGAAGCACATTAGTGGGTCACCATAACTCAAAGATTGCAGAAAAGAATCCTTATAATAATTTTAATACTTTTTTATAATAAAAACTAGGTATTTACAGTAGTAACTGTACCCAATTTAAACCCAATTTCACCTGGTTTTTGGCCACCAATATAACACCCAATTAAGTTGGTATTTGGTTAAAGCTTGGTAAGCTAATTATTCACCCTTATAAAGGTCTAGTAAAACTTATTATATTATTCTTAACAGATTTTTCAAATTTTTCTTATATTTTTTTAAATAAATAAAGATATAAATTCAGTGTAAGCACCAGTGCTTTTATTAGTAATTGTATTGCTAATAATTTTTTGTCTACTAATTACCACATAGGTTTTCCATTTTTTAGATGTGAAGAATTGTTATTTAAGACACAATGAGTGCTCCACAGGACAATATAAGTGAAAAATCTGCTTATAACACCAGGTCTAAAGCTAAAAACATTGCTCCAGGACATCACCATGGAGGGTCAATCCTACCCACAACCAGAGCATATGAGTATAGAGGAAAAGGATACCCTTCTAAAAAAGATAACAATAAAAAAGAATTCACCCCCTCTGCAGGATCAACTTTCCATATGCCAAAAAACAGGTTCTGAAACTAGAGGAATCAAAGTATACCATGCTAAAAGAGGTAGAGCAGTTGCAAAACAACTACAAGGTGGGGTTCCAACAGATGAATCAAACCTTAGAAGAGTTAAAGGTATGGGAACCAAGCAAAAAACCCCCAACCCAAGGAGGGTCACATAATTCCCAGGAAAAAATCTTTGTAGAGAAATATAAGTGGGATTGGTTCCACCAGCAGTGGTCAAGCCACAATTGCAACAGGGATTCACCCACTTATCAGACTGCCTCAGCTCACCCCTTCAAAAGCAAGCAAAAGCGCCGAAAGTCAGGGCTTACTCCTATCCTGTGGTAAGTAGATTACCCTCTCAGATTAAACACAATACTGATGATTACAATATAGGTAATGTTATTGATGTAAAATCTGTACAGAAAATTGAGGAGGACTTAAGAAAATTAGGTTTTGATGTAGATACACCAGATTTATCTTTTTTTAATAACAACAGTACTATTTATAATAATATACAGGTAACCCTCAGTTTTCACCACTTATTAGTGAGATGAGAAG